>OZ059829.1:35385753-36585753 GCA_964057195.1 Orthosia cruda
ACGCGTTTTTTTTCCTACAACTGCTTTAATCCTTTTTGATTGACTTCGTTGCGGGATCCAAGACAGTTAAATTCGCTCTACGGACTTCGTCGAGCTTCATTGCCTCTACACTTTTCTGGTGGTCGCCACTGTTGAGTCTGGCTTTCGGGAGTTGCAGTGGTTTGGGAATAGTTTGGTAGGATTGTTAACGCTTCCTACTTAGCAAAAATACCTGTTTGAAAAGGTAACATAATCCTATTAGGTTTCCTTGAAATCACTCCTAATAGTTTATTTGTATGTCGTGGTGGCCCAGTGGCTAAGACCTCGTATCTCGGGTTCAAATTCGGGCAAGTACCAATGTGATTTTTCAAATGTACTTTCTAAGTTTATCTTGGACATCACAAGCAACGGTGAAGGAAAGCATCGTGAGGAAACCTGGACTTACATAGTTAATGTAAGTCTTAAATAGCCAAGTCCGAGGCTTTTGTGGTACCCAGAGGCAGCTTAATTAACTCTGACAACAGAGGTGGCCAGGTAGCCACATCCTGAAACGAAAAATAAATAAATAATTGTTTATTTTACAATGTAAATGTCAACTCATAATCACATCAGCCTAAAGGCATCCACTGTTGACATAGGCCTACCCAACTGTCGCCATATTTCCAATCCCCCGGTTTCCATCGATTCACTTTACGACAATTAAATTAATAAAACAAAATAATTTTATAATTAAATCCAGTGACAACAGTATCGTAGCAATCCGGTCAGGTCAGTCGCATGTAACGTGTTCAGAAAAATGTCCGCATTTTCCGCCAATCATGTCCCGAAAAGGGAGAACATCACACAACCCCCGCTGTTATAACAATGTAAAATGCATTTTTATGAGCGAAACACCATCCCTTTGTTTTAGAAAGAAACATGAAAGTGTCATAAAAACTGGAAAATACAGAGAATATTTGACTTATTAAACGTGTTCTTGTTGAGGTTGCCGCAGACAGGCGCAAAGCGACAATGTGACAACCCCTTTTATAATAGAAGTTGCTGTACTGTCAATAGTGCAGTTTTGTAACAATTTCTCTGAAAAAGCGTAGTCGCGTTATTTTTGCAATGTCCAGTCGCACGTGTCTAAAAGGCCTTTATTATTTAGTTCTATTTAGAATTTTAAGGCGATTTCTCTAACTATGTTGCTAGGTTATTTAGGTAAACAAATCATTATGATAATCTATAAAGCAAAAATCGTTATTTCTCGACATAAAATAAAGTTCCCATGTGTAAAACAGTGCTGTATATTACTGTATAATAGGTATTAGGCTTTCAAATACCTATGTACTACTACTGATATCGTAAATGACATGTGTAAGTCTTTATGTTTGACGACTGAAGGGATGTGGAGGAAACTTAGCACACCGGTAGACTATGAAGATATGTTTTTGTCCTGGTAGGCACTTCCTTCCCTTGGGCTAATTTTCGCGTGCGAATCCGCATATGTCCAGAAGCAGACCTCTTTCGCCTGATATGATAATGATATGATGAGGTAGGTAACTGCTATATTCAAATAATTACCTAGATACTGAATAATTTCAATTGCAAAGCCAGATCACTCCACCAAAATATAGCAAGCTTCACTAAATCGGTATTCAAGCGTAGCGGTTACTTAACAATGATTCGAGTGGCAAAACAATGCGCGCCTGTCCCGGGCATAAAGACGGGAGACCCGGGAGTCTGGACTCCGGGATTCCGGGACTGTGGGATTCAGAAATAGCTGCTTTGTGCTGCTATCAGTGATTTTAGAGTAAAGCGAGTTTCTAATACTTGTTCATCTGATTTATTGAGTGATCACCACTGTTTACTGGCAAGACTGGTATCTGCCGGTAAGTTTTGTGTGCTTGTATATTGTTAAGTATTTTGGTCAAATGATACCTTAGTAAGGTTGAGCATTTTGTTAGTTAGTATCAATATTAAACTGTATTAAACTTCGTAAAAGATAGCTTGATCCATGCGACATATATCAAACTGACGTATACGCTATTGTTAGCCTGTCAAGCGCTATTGTTACTACGTGGATTTCCGGTGCCGATAAATGAGATTACGATCATTGATCATAACTTTACTCCGTTTTTTGGCACGCGAAGTACATACAATCGCGTCATCTAGTTAGATTTATATCTGTGGTATTTAGGTTAATAACAAGGTTTTTTTTTAACTTGCAACGTAGGTATGTATATAAGTTGTAACGTTACGTAAGCTCAGACGAGCTAAACGTAAGCCACGATAATATTAAAGATAAAATTAGGACCGGCTTCGCACGTCGTGTGTGGTATGAGGTCGTCAGCTAGTCAGGACGGACAGAAAGACGTGGTATGCCCGAGATAGGCAGGTGAGCGGACACCACGACGGACAAGCAGGCAAAACAGGCAGGTAACCAGGTAATCAAGAATGAGCTGGGCTGTGGCGTCGCAGGCAGACGGGCAAGAAGGCGGGTTCCGCGCGTGCTACTGGCGGGCAACGATGTAGACTTGACGGATACAGCTCATGCACTCCGTACTGGACTGGCACATCGATTAAATTAGCAGTGAAAGTGCATTTAAGAGTCCAGGCTATTAATTTATTGTTTTTAAAAGATTATTAACCACATTCACATATTGAATAACAGTTTAGACAGTGTGAAGAATAGAAATATACTTTAAAGATCGAGGCTAAAATATATCCATCAAATTTCGCAACCAAAACCGAACTAAACAGATAACGCCCGTTTTTCATCGTTCTGTGTCATATTTTCTGAATTTCAAATTCAAATCTCAATTAAGAAATCAAGACCAGAACGAATAAAAATGTGTTTACAGAGAGGGGCAGTCTCCCGCTGCCCTTATTATATATAATCTACAACTAGCTTAAGGAAGGTCTAGTCCATGGTATGTTATGTCTGTGGCTTAAGAAAATAAATTAGACACACTGATGTCAAGTCAGAAGAAAATGTCAGAATATAAAATAATCTAAGATTTCACAAATTAGCAATACAAATTAAGTTCAAGCTATTAAATCAATCAGAAATAACTAAAAATATGCTAATCAGGTGTTAAACTGTATCAAAGAATAAATAAAAATGAGTCGCATGAGTTGATACAATATTAAAAGATAAAAAAGGTATGGTTTGCATAGTGTTATGAAACGTTATAAGACTAGAACGATGTGGAATGGATACCACAAATTGATTCTTAAAGCCAACCAACAATCCTCAGCCGATTAAGAGTAACTTTGCATACACGTTTTGTTTGGATGACAATGTATGGTTAGCTAAGTGACGTCATTCTAAGTCCAATATGGCGGACTAGTTGTTTTTATGTACTTAAATGATATAGATATGAAATGAAAGGATTTGTTGAGAAGAATACGAGAAAAAATTGTTTTAAATTTTTTTTTTTTAATGAATAATTTTATTTTGGTGTATGGTCAATAAATAATAATATTCTGTCTGTATATCCATTAAAATGTAGAGGTTTAACTTTCTGTTGTTTGAAATAAATTGTAAAGCCGGGTACACGTTACTTACTGTGTTGTGTCGTGTTATGGCGCCTGCTGACGTAGTTGATTGGTTACAAAATTCGTTATGGCATGACCTAGGCTTGAATAGATTCGTTTGTTTGGTGTATCCCGCGCTACAACACAACACAACACGATACAGTTGTGTGGCTGTAGCTGAACTCTAAGGCACTGTCCTAATACAACACGATCATCGCGAGAACACGCGACCGTCGCGTTCATTTATATGGCAAACATGAACGCGTCGTCACGCCTACAGAGGGCGCTTTCCGTTTTCTTTTTGTTTTCGGTAAGAGACTTACAATGGGCACCTGGACTTTTGAGGAAAAGACCAGGGAGTGTCGGATCATTACCTCACTAAAACCACTAAACCCCGATGATGTCTTAAAAGACCACCCCGGAAACCCATAACTTGTAGGTACCTTGCAATCAATTAAGGTTTCATTGTCTCGGCGCTTTTCTGGTGGTCGCCACTGTTGATTCTGGGTTTCAGGAGTTGCAGTGGTTTGGGAATAGTGCGGTGGGATTGTCCCAATAATCAATTATGGTTTACGTACCTATACCCGTTTCCTGGCACAAAAATTATCGACGCGTCAAAATTAAACGCAAGTCAAGTGATGCGATTGGCTGTTGATAATATTCATTCAACCGCAGCAGCTTCCGCGAGCCCGAAAATTGAGGTATTTCAGGAAAATTCACACCACCAGTTGCCACCACTTTGTGGAGAGGTCCTCCACTTGGAAAACGTCAAAAACAACGTTTAAGCTATGTTTAAGGATCTTACTCGCCAACTAGATTACATAAGCGCATTAACAGGTGCTAAATCTTACATTTCAGAGCTGACACCTAGTGAACATCATTTAATAAAACCCTCATAGTCATATAATGATGTAATAAAGATGAAACTTATTCAATTTCTTGTGTCTGTCCTTAAATGATGATTATCTAAGTACCTGTCCAATTCAATGACGCCTACCCAATAATAATATTAACGCTTACGAATCTCCACCGTACTAAATTAAAGATGCCGTTATTAATAGACCCAATACATGTTGGTGAGGCTTTCAAGGTGTTAATTTTAAGATATTGCTATGACGTCATAGAATTATGACATTTAAAAATGATAATATGTAGGTACCTACGTCATTATGAGCTGTAAAGCTAATCCCACTGGAGGTTTATTACGCGAATGATACTGAATAAATATTTGATTAACATTCCATTTATTCATTTTATATACATATTTTTACATTTTTAAATATTATTCTATAAAAAAATAAATAAAAAACATTTAAAAATACAAAAATAGTAGCCCACCGGTATCGGGAACAGGGTCCAAGCTACCGGTGGTCAGGGCTCCAGAGAGAGGAACCTCCTAACGATAGGCGCCGTGTCCAGGAGTACCGCTTTCTGGATCAAGCCCTTGATCCAGCTGCCCAACGAGAGCCTCCTCAGATGTTCGTCGAGGCTCTTGGCTATTATGCCATTGGCCGTAACGACTATCGGCACAATGATCGCTGTATTCACGTCCCACATGTCGATCATTATTAATAGTACAATCATAATGAGTAGATAATTAATTATATGAAAGTGCACAGCTTCCTGTATCCACGGCATTAACAGTGGGCCTTATCAGAATAACAGCACAGCGTTATTTTCTTTTAAATATCGTTGCACATGCTGAGATAGGAGCCTTTTTGGTGTCGCACGGGGTTTTTATTTTTGTTCATGTTTCTTGTGCGGGTTACAAATGTAGAAAGGAAAGGTTTGATTAATTTTAACTATAACTTTTACGGGTTTTGAACATAAAAATGCAACAGTGCCTCTTGGTGGCAGCAATAGGTATGATATGAACCACCACCATACCTATAACTGGCGCCAACATAGGTATAATAAAATTCTATATTTTACTCAGCCAACTCTTTTTAAACGAAGCTCCACTGAAAACATCCTTCGATCTAACTTAAGATAGTAATCTTAATGTATCTCACCGTGTAAACTTAAGCGGAATGAATTTGAAGGGAGCTGTTAATTCCATGGAACGGCCGAAATGGCAGTTTATTTCAGACATACTTCAAAAAGTTTTGACGGTGAAATGTTCACAGAAAAGATTAACAGTCGATCTACTCTGTAATTTTTTTACAGAATATACAAAGAAGTGCATCATTAAATTCTTACTTCCTGATGACGACTTTGTTAGCGTAAACGAATTGGTATACCCATATCTAGATAGTACAGAATGGCGCAAAACTCATCACTCTATCGGAAGATGCTATAATTTTTTCTTCGACAATTCTGCTTCGACATTTGTGAAGTAAACATATACAAAATATAGCTGGCAACCTCCAAGCGTGTCTACGCTATGTCAAGACATTTTAAATCCCGATCACGAGGAAGACATAACTGCGGGTACTCCCTATGATAGCGCAGTATGCATAAGCATATCCCCAGGCAAAAAAATATGGTGAGTTGTTTACGCTGGAAGCGTCATCGGGTCGCCAAACGACTACTGTGGTCGACGAGGTTCCAGAGTCATGATCAACGTCTTTCTCTATCCTTTAAAGGAATAAATATATTATCTATAGTAATATTATAAAGAGGTAAAGTTTGTGAGGTTGTAGGGGGTAATCTCTGGATCTACTGAACCGTTAAGAACATTTAGATGAAATTTGGCATGGAGATAGTTTGAAACCCTGCCAGGCGAGCATGGCCTCTGTGATAGGCTTGAGTCACGCGTTTTATCACGGTTTTTGTTTCCAAACTGTGATAAAAATGTGTGACTCAAGCCTGTCACAGTCGCCCGCCTGGGAAGGACATAGGATAATTTGTGGGATGATAAAACACATTGATTTTGTTGAAGCCGCGGGCAAAAGCTAGTACTCTATAAAAATGTCACAATGAAAACTTTGGTACCGAAAGTGAGTATGTATGTAAAAAGTATAATGGTACATGGTATAATACATGTGGCACAACATCCAGTGAAATGGAGAAATGGGCTTTGCCCAAGTGTGGCACCATTCAGGTTAATAGAAAAAAGAAACAAAAAATCTCCATGAAGTTTCCTTAATGTTCCTCACCATAAAACACCACTGAAACATTCTCTATAGCGCCTATGTTTAGACGTTTATGTTTGTAGTTTATACACATGTATAAAACACAAGGCTACCGTTATAAGATACACGTGTCTAGGCTCGTAGCGTGACGAAGCTTTGTTTTTAATTCAGGGCACAGAGCGTGTTTGAATTCCGCGTGATGGTCTCAAGGGCTAGGTGTCACTTTAAGCATGTCTGTGCTGACGTCAACACTTTATTTTACTTAGGTTTTGCAGTGAGTTAGTGAAGAGATGTGAATCTTGATTAGGACTTAAGGAGACGTCTATTTTAAGTGGTGGTATTTTTAGAAATGGCATGTGTTTAAATATGTGTTAAAACTTTATGAATGGAGCTTTTATCAGCGGCTTTGCTCGTGTGAACTTTTGAAACTATTCTACGGGACTACCAAACGCAATAAAACTTTATATATCCTATCCAAGCCATAGTCTACCCGTGTAGCATATCACATCCAAATCTTTGATCTTTAATGTGATTGATCAACAAACATTAAAATAGGGATTTGTAACAACAATAACAAAAAATCAAACCGACTTCCAGAACACAAAACTACAAAGCCAAAAAATAACTTTCTTTTCCGAAATCGGTGTCTTTTGTACCCATTTTTTTTCAGTTTTTCGACACCGACTTCGGAAAAGAAAGTTATTTTTTGGCTTTGTAGTTTTGTGTTCTGGAAGTCGGTTTGATTTTTTGTTAAAAAGTTTTTTATTTTTCTCTTTTTAGTTTTGGTAGGTATATCCAGTTAACATGATAATCATTTATAGCCAAAGTACATCCCATGACGATTCCAATAAGCCCAAGCATGACTAGGATACATTGTTTTATTTCAGAGTTCCAGTGCCTACCATCCGGCTTCATCATCGGAATGGTGCCATTTTCATCAGTACCATTCATTTATAAGTATTTGCTTCATCATAGTCGGTTAACTATTCGAGAAATTTTATACCCGTGCCATAATTTGCATTTAGGAGTTCCAGTGACCATCTGTGGTCTTCTTCATCAGTTCCACTTCACCAAATTATACTTTCTGAGTGCAAATGATTGCATTGTTGATGAAAATACCAAAATCACTATATGTATGCCTATAATATTTGAGGAGTTCCCTCGATTTCTCTAGGATCCCATCATCAGATCCTGACCTGATGACTATGGGACCAACTAGGAAGTATACCCTTCAAAACAAAAAAAGATTTTTTGAAATCGGTCTAGGCTTCTTTGAGTAATCGGGGAACATAAATAAAAAAAATAAAAAAGATTCCGATGAATTGTGAACCTACTCCTTTTTTGAAGTCGGTTAAAAATAGAAATAACATGAAAATTAACAACATTAAAACAACATTTATATTGTTTTGTGGGCAGGAACAGAACGTATTAAAAAAACTTCCCAGTTTAACACAGTACTTACATTCCTTTCCACAGCCCCAATGATAAACTAGACCAAATTCCTGCATTCTAAAGATTCTGCAGCACTTCGACGGTTTTAGTGTATAACTAGTTCAAATTCTGTGCCACTGTTTGACAAATCCGGATTTGCCAACCCTATTCGTAGCGGTAGCGGTTTGGAAACTACGTTCTTCGAATGTTTGCCGTTACGTGTGCCAATGTCCTTCTGTGTCGCTTTGCAAATGGATTCTTGACGGTACAGGAGATTTGAACCAGGGTTTAGTATAAGTAAAAATACTAGTTACCTGTGTTCTGTAGTGTCCAGAGTAGTACCTAATTCCCTATGTCTATGGAACTTTCGCATTCGCATCTCATTCGCAAGCTGTCAAAAATACTCTTACCTCACAACAAATTGTTGACATGAATTGTTACCGAGAGGATATTGCGACTGCAATGTGACAGTTTTTTATGTACGAGAATAATATCCTTCTTGGCTATAAATACAAACTTGAGTTTTAAGGAATTTGTTATTCTTTAAAATTTCATGAACGCTAAAAGATCCAAGTATTTTTATTACAGAACAGAAAAAAAGGTTCCGATGCCACTCGAAAGAACAATTTTATTTAAACGTAAAAAATACATGAATATTTCCCAGGAAACTGTTTCACCCTGAAACGTAGCGCTAGAAAAGGGCTTAAATAAATTCTCTCTGACAAAGTACGAGCTATAAAGCCAAGTAACAGGTTTAGTAAACCGTGAAGTAGTAGGTATTAGTTTATGAAAGAATATTTAAATCACTGGAAATACTGAAAAAGTACTCTAATACGGTTTTCTCAGTAAAATTGTTGTGGAACAGGATGAAAAATTCGCTTTATCTTTCTTTCTGATCGACTCCTTGACAATTCAAAAATGCTTGTAAATAAAAACAGTATTTATTTGAATATAATAGTCTGTTGTAAATAAAATAATATATTAAAATTCCATCTGAAATCTTACGTTGAAAAACAGAATCCAATTAGGGTTGTTTACATAGTTCGATGAAAATATCATCTTCTATTCACAAAACCATCAATTTCAAAGCGCTCTAAAATACATTTGAAAGATGAACTCGTCTCGTGTTCGTGTTCTAAGAGCTAAGAGCATTCTTAGTGAAAACTAAAATCGATTTGAAATGTTATATCTGAATGTGGCATATAAAACAAACCCCCGCTGACATAACAGTGAGACGGGCGATACGCAATGAAGCTGTTTCATTTCATTGCTCTGAAGTACAAAAGTAAGTTCAGACAAAACGAGTGTCGCGTAAAGTCTAATACGTCTTTCAGTCTTGTAAGTACTACGCGGTTTGTAGAATGGACCCCGAGATGCCTTAATTTCAGCACTATCGTGCGCAAAAGCTGATAATGTTGTCCGCGCGCGCTCATGGGAATGCACGGAATAGGCCATTTGCCAGTACGGCGTCGACAACGTGACAATATTCCCAAGAATGTGCCCAATAATGGGAAATCACGCCGAGCCTTGACGTCGCGTATTGATTCCAGAATACGTGGCCAGCTTTATGTGAATGACTGGCGAGTTAATTTCTATTTTCCACGTCGAAAATGCTTTTTGAACGTGACAGTTGTGGTTACAGGGAGTTTACGATCCCGACAAAGCTTATTCCATTTTGGGTTGGCCATTTTAATAAATTATTATTTTATGACGCAGTTCTTGCTAAATGAAATGTTATTTTATACAAGTTTACAGCGGCGCTGGTGGTCACCAAATTCACGTCAAATATGTTTATCTATACGTATATTATTTTGGCCGCCTTTGCTTCTTGTTCGGTGAATGCATATTCATACTTCGCCGTGAGCTCTTTATAAAATTGAGAATTGAATTTCGTGTTACAAGATAGTGCCTCTTGAATTTTCTTTTGCTTTTTTAGTTTATTCCTATTTCAGTGCCATCGCCAGAATGAATTTTTTTTAGATTTTATTACGGAGATTTCGCGGCTTTTAAGACCTGAACAGACGACCTAGAATTATGCGAGGCTTATAAAACTGCCTGTCATTAAATGGCGGCGGTAACGGTAGGGCTGCCAAATGGCGCTGACTTAGATATTCAATGAACCTTTTCAACTCAATAATGTTAAGGCGGATTCTTGATTGCAATATTTTTGAGGCAACCTTTTTTATTTAGGTAAGTTCCTTTTTCACTTTGAGTTGTGGAAGTTGATTCCCTTAATTCGATCCAGGCGATATGGAACTGCATTGCGCATTTGAGACAGCTGGCATTTTCTTTTGTTCGGTTCGGAAACCTCATTCTTCCCAAGGATTTTCTGTTTTGCTAACCCTGGTTGTAAGTAGATGTTGTGTATGTGTGCGTAATGCGGGCGTATTTTAATTGAGGCACAATTATGTTTGGCTCTCTTTTGTAAGTCGAAGCGGAGCCGTGAAGTCGTTGCGAGGCTGCGACAGGACAATGGGGAGCAATGGCCCGCTTATCATTCTCTGGCGGTTGTGGTGCCAGATTTTAAAAGTAATTACGAGGTCTGAAGACTTTATGAATTCTGTTCTTGTGAAATGGCTTTAAAACTTTAATTAAAGTTGCACGTCATAGAAATTTAGGCGGTTTTGTATTTTCTATAATGGATTGTTTGTTTGTCTGTGGAGTATTCTTTATCATCATCATCATCGGCCTTTTAATATTCCCCCTGCTGGGACACAGGTCTCCACCACGCGATTGGTAGATGGCACATATCTTCGAATCGACATCTAGTATTCTTACTGGTATGTAATTTAAAAATGCTTTAAGGACGAAATTTTCTTAGCAAGCTAAGGTATAAACAGTTTTGTTATTGATGCAGAGACATCACTGTATTCTTCCTGATAAAAATTGGTAGGAATATGACGTTGAGGTAGATTTTGTCTGTTTAATAGCTTGGTAACATTATGATATAACTGATCGCCGAACAAATGATTATATGATAAACATTTTCCAAGTAATTCCCGTCCTAATCTCAACGAGGTGGAAATCACGGTACAGCCCTCCAAAACACGAACTAATCCTCCTTCAAACTACTGTCCCAAAGAAGTGTCGTTGAAAATTAATATTATTTCGGTTTTCAGCACTAAAATAGTTACCTAGTTTCATTCTTATTTCTGACCTCAGACAGATTATTAGTTTTGTTTCTTTGTCGCAAAATCTGATAAGTTAGTTTTTGATGTTTGCGTCCTAATTTCGGACCATAAGTTCTACTTACCTCTTTTGTCTGTACCTATTTTAGGCCTTAATTGTAATAGTTTTTTACTGTTTTAATAGGTAGGTTAGGTTAGAGCCTTCATAGTTTTGGGCCCAAATTCTAGGACACTTTTCTAAAATAGTTTTGGTGGAATTCTTGAAAGATGGGTAACAGTCTTTCAACATTCGTTAACATAACAATAAATAATAATAATTCATTTATTTTCAGGCTTAGTTTACTATTTAGATTATTACATTCATAAACAACAAATAAAAAACAGATAAAAAACAAAACAACATTCATTCATCCCCAATTCAATTTAAAATGCCAATAACTCTATCAATATAATATAGTGGCGTTCAATAATTAATATTTCTATATCAAGCAACACACAAGACTCAAGTTGATAAAACAAGGTACAACAGCATCCCTTCAAAAGAGATAAACAGGTAATAAAGGCATCACCACATTACTGCACACATGTTAAGACATAAACTCACATAGACGGATATTTGAAAGAGCATGAGGGGGCTTAGTAGTTCCATTCCATTATCTCACGGGTGCAGTCTGGTAACAATGTTCATGCGGTCGCCATGTTTTGTTGCGAGGCCGGGATTTTGCGCGGCCTATGTAAGTATTAATTTTGTGTTGCAGAATAATGTGGGAATGTTGTAAACATGGTCTGTAGGATTGGATTAGGATAGTTTAATGCCTAATATTACACACATACATGCACTCACGCCGTTTCCCCATGTGGGTATGGGCTGAAACTACAGAATGCCATATACTTCTTTTGCGTCGTTTACGTTCATAGACAGTGATTTTGTTTTAAACTATTTAAAGAAATGGCACCGTTTTAAATTGAACATAAGAAAACCTCTTTCTGTCAGGTCTTCATTACATAGTCACGTGTTGAAGGATATCTATCTATCACATACCTTCAAACGAGCAATTCTTGTATATATCTATGTATATATATATTCAGTTTAGGTTAGGTAGGTAAGTATAGGTTTAGTCAATAGTACGGAAGTCCAAACAAATCACAAGCTCGCTGCTGGCGGCAAATCAAGACAACTACGCATTGGCGCGCTTTTTCTCTCCACTTGCGTGGTGGGGACAGCAGAATATGGCAGTTGAGTACTGACCGCCCAAGAGCTGAGACGTCGTGGAATCACTGTCGATCCGTAATATTAGTAAACAAGATTTGTAACTGTGAGTTGTGACTATTTGAATAAACTCAGTGTATCGAATAATTTGTGTGATTTCATTTTCACGATTGTACTCACCTACTTGCCCACACACGATGTCTTAACCTAAGGGAGTACATCCTGACTTCCTGATGGTTTGCATCTATCGGCCAACCTTGATGCAATATAATATATATAATCTGAATCTCGGAAACGGCTCCAAAGGTTTTCATTAAATTCAGTATGCAGGGGGTTTCGAGAGCGATAAATCGATCTTGCTAAGTATCGTTTTAAAAACGTCACTTTCTCCATTTTCACCCGAGAAGAACTCAGTGGGCCCAGGTACAAAATATAAAATTCACAAGATATTTTTTTCTAAAGATTTGATTGGTACTTACGAGTAATTTGTGATAGTGTTTATACATTTTGTAGACACTGGACAAAATCGAAGTAGCAGTAGTACGTGTCGTAGTAATTCTTAATATGCCTAAGTGACTATATATCTATATATACGGAAACGTAAGTAGCCTACCAGGGAAATTTTACTTACAATTCTGCTTTCGGTATTTTTTTTACGCGTCATTTGACTCCGGGTTCGCAAAGGAAGTATATTAGGCATCGTTTCAGTTGCTGAGAACCTACTTTGTCAAATTGCCCGACGAGAAAATGTTTTTACGTCATATTAATGGTAACTATCAGTCTTTTTTGGAGGTACTGACTAGGGTGAGACACATTTTGTAGCACCATATGCCTCTTAAATTTATTTTAAAAGATGATGATGATCGATAGGCCCAGTCTGACGCGGAGGTCAAGCAACTTGTTGAAACATGATGACTATGATTTATAATTTCTGTCATCGTTACTAATAAAACTTATAGTTTGAAAGGCTACTGCTCGGTCAAAATAGCGGCACGGTCGGCTATTGACGGCTGCACTGCGTGTCGCAAGTTCGATGCCCGCACGGAAAAAAAATATGTACGAGTATTATCTACAGATAGTTGTTCCGGCTCTGGGTGTTTATGTATGTGAGTTTATATGTTTGTAAATGCATCCACGATACAGTAGAAATTCCTAGGGAGAGGCTGTTTGAATGCGTGTATGTGTGCGGGACGCAGCGGGTAATCTTCAATGATAATTTATATTTTAAAAATACTCGAAATTACTTTAACAATCTTAAGTAGGTAGGTACATTCAATTCGTGATAATATAAAATAATAAAGAGCTAAAAAAAAAAAACGTATAAGGACGACGCCAACGCACGTTCGTCCGGAGGCTCTCAGCAGAAGAGTGAAGAGGCGCCCGCGGATGCTCAAGACAACCCGGTGACCACAGGATATGATGTTCTGATGCGACGACCAGAAGCGCGCGGGATTTTAATCGAAGCCAGAGTTGCCCGTCGCACTGCAGAGATGGCGTCATCAGTCGGTTCTTAACAGGGGCAAAGTTAAAAAAAAAACTGTTTTAATGGCGTTGTCCCGTCAGTTTGACGATCGACTCTCGCTATTGGCACACGCGGTAAACGCGGTGTGCCGCACGGGAAGGTGGGGGTGAGGTCGCATTCTAGCGAGGTGCACAGTTATTTTGACCTTTTAGTACCAAGTGTCCACCATAAGAAAAGAGAATGTAGGTACCTATTTGAAAATCGCTTAAAGCTTTCGTTCTGAGACTGTACGATGTTTATACAGTAAAATAAAATCAGGAAAAATCCACAGATATCTAACAAAGATAGTCACCATACATTTCCGCGGCACTTCCACGCTCACATTTTCTAAGAACCAGTTAAAAGATGTTATTTTGTATTATTTAGCTGCCATTACGGGCTCGATAAGGATTTTGTTCAGTATCGAATTGTTCCATTTTTAAACACCTTTACGGTCGGCTCGCTTCACATTCTAGAACATTTCATTCTTTTTGGTACCTAGTTACGTTAAGAAGAGGGTAATAACTCTAGCTGCCGCGGCGAGTAAGTGCACAATATTCTAAGCAATTTCCTCCACTTGGCTCAACCTTGACTCAATCAAATTGACAGTTACATATAGCTTTTTATGTTTATTGACTCTAATCGAGGATTTTTTTCAGTTGTCATGGCAGCTAATTCAACTGGAGTGGACGATCATTCCAAGTTAAGGATAATTTTTAATGCAAATTATATGAGATAATTTAATGTGGACAGGGCAACTGAGTGCTTTGAAATTAAATCTCATTTGGATGCGGGTTTGCGTTCTCGTAATTTTAGCTTTCATTGCGGTAGGTACTGGTCAAAACTTTAGAGAATTTCGTTTTTATTAAAACATGCTGCGCTAAAGTTAAATACCTAGTTGTGGAGGCAATTATTTGGAGGCACAGTGAACCCTTAATATATTCTAAAACTTTCATTTAGTAACTATTCTATATTTTATACACGAGTTCTTATTTTTCTTTACGAGTGGATGAAACACTCTTTAAATATTTTGTGACCAGTAGGCAGCCACGCCAATAGCAGCGTCAGTGGCGTTCATTAGGTCCTCTTAAGTGCAGCCCTCCTAGCCAAGTAACAAACGATTCGTATCGATCTCATTTTAAAATCGTTAACGCTTTCTATTTATATGGTCTGACCCATGACTTAACGTACAGATGTGTCATTCCCATACATTGATTCGTTTTCTACTAGCGTAGTCGATTGTAGAATGTCAACTTGGCTACAGGTGCAGATGTATAGACTCTTGGGGCACCCCAGCATGTGTGTCATATTCTGCACAGATGCACCGCACTCACCTTGTGTGTCAGACGAGTCTATAAAATCCCATTTTGCCAAATTGTCTTTCCAGCGGCTTACCTGAAATAGCCATGACAGAAGCCTGTGGGTATTCCAAAAGGCGGCTTTGTTAACTCTGACACCAGAGTTGGCCACACATCACATAAAAAGAAGAAGAAGCGGCTTACCTGAGTACGCACTCGATCGTACACGAGTTAACACTAACCTTTTAATATTGCAGGCATATCAAGTCTTATAATCAAAACCAAAATAAAAAAGCTGCCCTAGTGTAAGTCAGACTCGCGCACCGAGAGATCCTTATATACAGGTGCATTCAACAAAATAATTGCGTAATATTACTGACGGTCATAAACAATGAAAGCACTGAACATTGCTCTAACGAATTGACAAAATAAACATTGCCGTTGGAAAACTGTTGTCCCCATACATCGATATAGGTTGCGGTCAGTTTACCAGCTGCAAATAAGTAATTAACTTTTTTTTGCTGTAGTTATAAATTTACAGTTTTAAGATTTTTTCTTTTTTTTAATAAAAAGACGTTGCTTCTTACCAAATTTCATAATTCTAAGTCAACGGGAATATAAGTTCTCAATTCCTTTGTAATTCTTCAAATATGCGACACAGACTGTTGTGTCGACACCGATGGGTGTATCTTTTGATTGCGATGATTTTTAGAAGGTTGATATTATTACAACTCCAAGAGAATGCAGATTTGAGTATATCCTATTAATATTAATTTCAACTTGATACCTACACGCATTCCAGAGAAAAAGGTCTTGACACACGGACATACAGACAGACAGTGTGATCCTATAAGTATTCCTTTTTTTTCCTTTTGAGGAACGGAACCCTCATTATACGTATAAAGGTGAAGGTAAAATAATTTGTTTGGTTGTTTGTTTACAAGTTAGTTAAAGGTCTGGCAGTGCTGACCCGCTCCGATTTCGGATCTACACTATTACCGAGTGCAATAAGCTACTTTTATCACGGCAAAGTTAACGATTCTTATGAGATAAGTCATAAAATTGAATCCTTGGAAAAAAAAACTAGTAGGTATAAAGCTTCTTTAAATTCTCTATGCCATTAACACACTCATGTCTATCTTTTCTCTCTAGGCAGTGCATCAAAACGTTACCTTCTCAGTACTAGAACGTCCCCGGAGCTCGCTTCATTAGCAGCATTTGTCCTCCTCGTTAGCTGCTTGTACGACAGTCACGTTAGTCCGTGACGACTAGCCACCGCCTTTTGTTAGTACCAACCTTGCACACAAATGTTTAAAGTATAGGTGTACTACCTCATTAAATTCAACAGTGCCTGACCTAGTGCGGCAAAATATACCTACTCAGACTTTATGCAAGAGTAACCTTCAGACGTACTCGCGATACATTTTGTTATATATTAAACTAGAGGCCGCCTCGCGGTTTCACCCGCGTAATTCCCGTTCCCGTGGGAATGCAGGGATAAAAAGTAGCCTATGTCACCCGGGGATAGAGCAGCTTCCCAACGGGGAAATAAATTTTGAAATCGGTCCAGTAGTTTTGGAGCCTATTCGGTACAAACAAACAAAAAAATCTTTCCTCTTTATAATATTGGTATAGATTTAATAATTATAAAATGTTATTCATCCCTCTAACAGATGCGAGAACGTCGCTCCTTACTCGGATCCTCTATCAGTAGGGTAGAGTAGATATTTTTTGATTTGGCAAAAAGCACACTTATACTGGTGATATTTAACAAGGTTATAACTGGCGTGGTACAAAATAAATGATCAATGACCCCCATGCTAGGAAAACCTGCGTTACAGGGATCATCTATCCGTGCATTATATTAATGATAAAAACATATGAATAGATTAGCAATGGGCACTTTAAAAATAATGAAATTTTATAATAAATTAGTGGAAATGAGAGAGAGAGAATGAGAGAGATATATTAATAATAAAGTTTATTTAAAATTATTAGGTAAAACAATAGTTACAATTATTGCTTAAATCTATGTCAAGTTCACACGTGTTATGTCCCTGAACTAGGTAATTCTGTATTGTAGGCGAATAGAGTACATATTTTTTTCTAAATAATCACTGAAAATCAATATAAGGTAGTCTTAGGTAATTTTTTTAAGCGTGTAAATAATATAATAAAATTCTTATTTTCTAACATCTTAGATACTAAAATATAAAAATACGTACAATACCTATTTTAGTATATATATTAACTATTTTACTTACTATTATATATATTTTAGTATCTATATTAGTAAGGGGGAATAGTTAACTAGATAGAAATTAGGGATATAGAAATAACGCAAAGGGATCGGGGAATTTCTTTCTTTTGTGTCGGGTGTGTTGTGTATATATGTAAGTAAGTATTGCCTGGCTTGTTATGGTTTTAGCCCATTGAACGCTTAATTAGCAGACGCAATAGTAAAACTTTGACGTCAAGTGACAAATGTCACTTTGTTGCACTTTTCCGTGTCATCATAGTTTAGACATAGATACACGGGATCGGTCAATGTGGCGTCGCCTGGTGGAGGCATATGTCCAGCAGTGGAAGGCTTTCAGCTAAAACGGCAAGCAAGCAAAACATCGAAATCAACAGTATTAAAAGCATTACTGAAATCTAGCAATGCTAAGACCGACAGACTGAGGTGTCTATTAAAGGCCGAGATACTTGACAGATGAGACTCTCGTCACAGTCTGACATGAGCATATATTAACATGGACTTTTATTTGTTGTGCAAGGTCTGATGGCAGGGCAGAGGGTCTGGAACCGAGTTGAAGAAGTTGGTTTTTCTGAAATTCAGCGTAACACTATTGCCCAGCCAGACCATATCTTGCCTCTAGGACTTCTCGGCGGCTTCGCTTGCCGTTTTTCGGGTCCACTAGAAAGTAAAACGGTATCATCGGCGTAAGCTATATTGTGATTAGAGGGAAAGGTGAATAGACAGAGATTGTTCACATAGATTTAAAAGAGGAGGGGGCTGAGCAGACTTCCCTGGGGCACACCATTATCAAATAATTGTTCATCAATGATGTGGTCGCCTATTCTACCACTAGGTCCGTTCCGTGATAAAGTTCTGAAGCAATTTGAAGGCTGTCCCACGTATTCCAATTCGTTCCAGCTTTCCGAGTAAAATATAATGATTTTGTAAGTTTCAGAGTTACATCATGCCTGGCCTTTTGTTTTTACCTACATTGCACACAAATGAGAGAAAACACGGCCGTAGTGAATTAAAACTGGACCATTTTATTTTTATGTGTTGCAGTTTTCTGTTTGAAGTGTCTTTGTTTGGTTGTTATTGTATTGTTTGCGAAATGAAAATGGCTATCTACATTTTGCCTGTTATTCAAAATCAAAATCAAAATCAATTTTTTTATTTCACATAGGCCTACATGGGCACTTATAAAACGTCGACAAAATGTGCACGGTTCGGGTTGGTCGTTTCCTATGGAGAAGAACCGGCAAGAAACTCCATGGTTACTCTTTTAAAAATGGTTTGGTTTTACAATATTTCCATGTACTTAGATATGGGGGGACAACGTAGGCCCGAATTATGACAATAAGTCGTAAGAAACTAAAAAAAAAAAGAAAAAGATTATATAAAAAAGTTAACAAATGTTAACTAGCATCTAGAAGGCCTACAATGTTCACACATTCACAAAACAATCGGTAAAAGAATCTATACAAAGGTAAAAATAATAAAAATAAGTATAACAAGACTAAATTTAACATGTTGCACAAATTTTGTTATCAGTGCTGTAACTATTCTTAGCAAAGGGCTTTAAAGATGATTGAAAACCATTGTAAAAAGTCTAATTAAAAGAAGGAAAGAAAAAATGAGATTGAGAATAGTTAGAGACATCCACATATTTGTGCCGTTTACAAGTTACCAGGGAAGCTGCATGCGCAGAAGGAGCTAAGGCCAAATGTTTTTATCTTCAACGTAGTCCTTGATTTTATAATATGCTTTTTTAACAAGGATACGTTTGATGTAGTTTTTGAACCTTCCATCGGTCAGTTCTATAACTGACTTTGGCAACTTGTTATAAAAGCGTATACTGTTTATAAGAAAAGACTTGCTAGTTTTCGTTAATCTGAATTTGGGTATTACAATTTCGTGCTTACTGCGTGTATTTAAATTATGGAAGTCGCTTCTAGTTTTGAAAAGCCCCCGATTTTTACGGACATACAAAATACATTCCAAAATATAAAGTGAAGGTAGAGTCAGTATATCGATCTCTTTAAATTTTTCTCTGAGGGACTCGCGAGGACCCATTTTATAGATTGCGCGGATTGCCCTCTTTTGTAGGATGAAAATTGAGTCAACGTCTGCTGCCGATCCCCACAGCAGAATGCCATAAGACATAATACTGTGGAAATAAGCATAGTATACTAACCTAGCTGTAGCTACATCGGTTAGCTGCCTTATTTTCCTTACTGCATATGCAGCCGAAATTAACCTACCCGAAAGAGTTCTAATGTGCGCGCCCCACTGCAATTTTGAATCGATAGTAATCCCTAAGAATACAGTTTCCGTTATAACTTCAAGATTTTTGCCGTCAAGATTTAAGTTTAGGTCATGTTGTGGTACATTTGGTAAAGAGAACTTTAGACATTTTGTTTTTTTCGCATTCAGTAAAAGATTGTTAGCTGCGAACCATTTTGAGAGAACAATTAGACTTTCGTTGACATTTATGACATCCGTATCTTGCCTATCTATTTTAAAAATTAGCGAAGTATCATCAGCAAATAGAATTATATCCGATAATTTGGCCATCATAAAAGGGAGATCATTTATGTAAACAAGAAAAAGGAAAGGGCCAAGAATTGAACCTTGGGGCACGCCCATCTTGACTAGAGACCCGGAGGACGTCGCCCCATTAACATTTACTTTTTGCTGTCTGTTTGATAAATAGGAAAGCACGAGATCAGCAGATTTTCCACGAATTCCGTAGTGGTGTAATTTACAGATCAGTGTGTTATGGTCGACGCAGTCGAAAGCTTTTGAGAGATCACAGAAAATGCCAATGGCATCCTGGGACCTCTCCCAAGCCTCCAAGATGTGGCTGATGAGTTTTACTCCCGCGTCCGTTGTCGACCTACCTTTCGTGAAACCAAACTGTTGACTATGCAGTATCCCATTTGAATTGAAGTGAGACAACATCTGTTCCAGCATGATTTTTTCAAAGATTTTACTCAATGCTGGAAGCACGGATATAGGTCTATAATTAGAAGGATCACTCTTACAGCCTGATTTGAAAATTGGTACTACTTTACTGTGTTTCATTAAGTCAGGAAAAGTGCCGCTGTCCAAACATTGATTGAATATGCCTGTTAGGACAGGAGCAATTGAGTCAATAATATCTCCAAGAACCCTAACGGATATCCCCCACAAGTCTTCAGTATTTTTTTTATTGAGACTTTTGAACGCGTTTTTAATTGAATCAATACATATTGGTTTAAATTTAAAGATTGGTATGTCTTTAGTAAAGTTTTCTTTAAGAAGAGCTTCAGCTAATTTAGAAGAGGAAGGAAGAGACTTCGTAACCTCTAACGGAATGTTGGTAAAGAAATTTTCTAATGTCTCAGCGACTTCTTGCCTATCAGAAATGGTTTGATTAGTTATTTTCAAAGACAACTCATTCTGATCGCGTTTTTGTATCTTTCCAGTTTCTTTATTAATTAATTGCCACACAGTTTTTATTTTATTATTAGAAACACCAATTTTGTTAATTATTATTTGAGATTTTGCTTGAGCGCAGACTCTTTTGAATATTTTGGAATAGTTTCTAACATAAGTGTGAAAAACTTGATCGGAAGTCAAAGATTTTTCGTAATATAAATTATATAAGATATCTTGGCTTTTTCTTATGCCCACAGTGGCCCATTCACTAAATTTCGATTTGGAATTGTTGACTTTAACTGTTTTTACAGGACACGTTTTATTGAATTCTTGGCAAACTGTTGAAAACAACGTGCCGTAATTTATATTGGGGTCGTTTGAATCAAAACTAGCGTTACAAAGGTTGCTTAAAACATTATTATTAAAAGAGATTAATTTATTTTTAGTAAGTGGTCTTAATCGAATTGATTTAGCTAGGTTAATTTTTTTATCTGACTCAAAAGATACTAGTTGACCAGTATGGTCTTCAAATCCTACTTGTGTACATTATTGTCTTTTCATTGGATAGGGAGAATCCCGTATTCGTTACGGGTAGTCAGAAGCCCAAAAGTCAGGTTTAGCAGCTCAGATAGGCAGTCGCTTCATGTAATAGATTAGGACCCGGCCTAAATATAGTTAGGAAATGGCTAGAGATATAAAGATGAGGAGTAAGAGAATGAACAGGTCAAAACCAGATTCCATACATGCCAATCAGAATAAAGCGCACTATCCAAACCGAATCAAACTAGAATTAAGGTCATTTATAAATCATGATAAAGAACTTAATTTACGAAGATTATTATCTAATAACAGACAGTATAAAACCTGCAAGTTGTGCTTTGTGCTTGACGAGTATTCTGGAAAATCGGCGTAAAGCAACGAATTTCCTCAATTTATTCAACCCAAGCTACCAATACTCTCAATTACGCCGTCCTATCTCTGCCATCACTATTATTTCGTCTCCTGTCTCCAGCAGCTGTCTCGTGTGACCGCTAATTTGCCCACTGAGTATCTAATGTTCCTAATGTGCCACATTTGGCTCACATGAAGCCGTTTGCTCGAACACCGAAATTAGGGTGTTTTTCTACCAGAGATGTGCGAGGTAGCTAGTCAGTGCAAAGATGTGTAAGGGCGCTGTTAAAATATCTGATTGTATCCACTATAGTTTTGTAAGGAGTGTGCGCGGTACGAGAATTTGAAGTCAAATTGTGAAACGGTGTGTACCTGAGAGGTGCGAGGATGTATAGTGATGTCCTATCAGCTGAGTTCTTACTCAGTGTGAAATGGTGGAGTGAGCAGAGGCAGACCCTTTTTTCCGCTAGAGCTGCCCTAAGCCAGACTAGAAAAATGAAGTGATCCCATTGATAAAATTTCCCTCGCTTACAACCTAGCTATCTCGCACGTATCTAGTGGAAAAGCTCGCAGGCATTCATCGCTCGCGTAACTCCACCACTCACGCACATCTCTCGCTTATTAGTATGTAAATACAATTAATATACCTAGCTCCGCTATCCCTTTTCTGCGAGCGCAAAACCAGACTAGGAATATGAAGTAATCCCATTGGTGGATTTTTTCCTCGCCCACCCTCCAGCTACCTCGTACATCTCTGGTTCAAAAGCACCCTAAAGCGCCCGCACAGATTGCGATGGAATTGCATACTTAGTATTTATTGTACTTTTCTGACCTTTTCCTTTTCTTTTTTTTTAGGTGTTGAAGTTTTAACTTTAGTGGCGTATTAGTTTTTGTTGAATCGCAGTTGCTCGGTATATGGGGATGTTAGTTTTAAGGTTTATTTTTAAGCTGACTGAAGTTTTTAGGTTGGGTTATTAAATAGGTAATATAGGTAGGAAGTTATGGGACATCGGTATTTTAGTAAATTTAGTTGAAACACCTAATTAGCCTACACTATTATTACTATTAGGCCTGTGAGGTTCCCAGAGGCGGCTTAATTAAATCTATAATAAAAAAGTGGCCACCAGTAGTACATATTTACTAGATTTTAGACAATGTTTTTAGTAGATGCGTTGTGGAAAAGTACCTCATAAATTCACTTTTTATCTATGCCATCTTATTGATGACTTTTAGACGCGTAAGTCAGACAAAAGTCAGATCTTCCTTGAGATTATTCATCAAACTAACTCCGACTTTCGCTGGCAAATAAAGAGTTAAGCTAGCAATGTTTCCTTTATTTTAGTGTTCTCGAGGAATGTATGGTTACGCAAACCAGTTAGAAATATATGATAATAATAATTTATATTTGTGGTTTTATCTACTCCGATTACGTCTTGGCAGGGGTTTAATGCCACTGTATTAGTTTTGCAGCTCCTTGAATGATGTAGACTTTAAAATAAACAGTTTCACAAGTTAGTAGAAGGCAGAGTTATTGTTATAATACGTTATAATTTCAAAGATAATTTATTTTGTTTGAAGTTTAAAGGCTTAATTTTGATTGCGTTTATGTAATATATGGCTGGGTAATTAAATTGAATTATAAGGTTTTCTTGTGTGTATATTATCATAAAATTGAAATAGAAATGGGCAGGCCATGTTGCACGTATGTCAAATGAAAAATGGCCTAAGAAAGTGATTACCTGGAGTGGCCCTCTTGGAAAACGCAAAAGAGGGAGACCGCTAGAGAGATGGACTGATGAAATTAAGAAGATTGCAGGAGATGACTGGTTTGCCACAGCCCAAGATAGAGAAAAGTGGAAAAAAATGGAGGAGGCCTATACTCGTCGAGAGGTCCTTAACAAAAACTGACAAATTGAGAATTTATCATGATTTATTTGACATTTATGATGACATGAACTTTTGACTATGATTGTATTATTTATTAAAAAAATTATTTTAATGATTTCTTTTAACGTAAATTTGACTAGGATTATATTTAAATACGATGATATTTTTTATTTTATTTTAATGATATTTCTAAAGCTAATCCAAGATGTCAAATGATAATGTTTAAATTCAAATCAAATCAATAACAATGAAATGTATGTAAATATTTGTTAAGGAAATACAGGGCTATATTATTATTATTATATTATCATAAGTACCTGGGCGTCGAGTCGCGACGTTTTCAATTAAACCTAGAAAGCTAGAAGCTAGATCGATTTATCACCCCCGAAACCCCCTACATATTAAATTTCATGAAAATCATTGGAGTCGTTTCCGAGATTTAGATTATATATATACATATGTATATACAAGAATTGCTCGTTTAAAGGTGAAAGTCTGTATAGTAGTAATTTGATAGTAAGTGCTGTGTTAACTGTCATGAAAACGAAATATATGTGCATAATGAAAATATAGAGTTTAGTTTTAAATTCTTAACCACGGTAAGTTACATATACTGAACAAAAATAAAACAAGCAGACATAAATCAAGTCAGACACTTCGCTTTCACTTGCTAATATTTGAACATTATTATCTCCAAGAAGAGTGCCGTATTCGTTTACACATAAGCGTATAAACGCCCAACAATATTTACACTGTGTGCCAATAAATGAGGTGAATCTAAAGATCTAAAAAGCAATCAAAAATTTGTTGGTGCGGCCTTCCCTTCTAATAAGCTCAAATAGCTATTGACAGGGAATATATTGAAATACGTGCTTTTATTTTAAACTTGTTTTTTTTTATTTATCGTTCAATTTTATTTGAACTAGCGTGTTCGTAATGTCAATTTCTTTTTCACTGCAGCCGAGTTGAAATGTATAAAATATGCAAATAACATTATGAGTTCGCTGAAACATTATTATGATAATTCAACTATTTCATAGGTTTTAAATTGAAATATAAATTCAGTTATTTGATTTCGAAACAATTGTTGTTTTTGAGTGAGTACAGTCAAGTGCAACGCTGCGGAACAGCTACTTTATGTTTTCATTTCATATTTGCAAAATGTTGGATGGTTATATGCACAGTTCCAAAAAGAATTACTGTTACGTGTTAGTATTATATAATTAAACGGTACATAAATGCACACATACATTAACTCACGCCATTTTCCCATAGGGGTAGGCAGAAACTACAGAACGCCACCTGCTACGATCCTTACATACTTCTTTTGCTTCACTTACATTCATACATCTAGTCATACACAGACGCCGGTTATGAGTACTGCGCACGGGGCCTTTCTGAAGAACTTCACGAATAAGGTCTATGTATGTCTTTCTAAGGCGTCCCCACCCAGCGTTTCCATTCATGTCAGCCTTGTACCTTTCGTTACTCGCCTTCATTCATCCTCCCTACATGGCCAAACCATTTTAACATACTCTTTTCAATTATTTTTTTATAATCAATATTGATAGCACCTAATGTGTTAAAATGACAAAGCCCGTTGTTCTATTCCAAACCACTGCAACTCCTGATTGCCACAATTAACTGTGGCAAACTGCAGCAAAGCCCCGAGTTAAAGAAGCGTTTCGAGCTTTCGAGTCTCGGAGAAACGACTCAACTCTCTTGGATCACGGAACGAAATTGATCCTAAAAGTTTAGCGGAGGAGTAATAAAAACACAGGTCCAAAAAAACTTTTTACAAAAAAATTAAACCGACTTCCAAAAAAAAAAACTCTACAAAGCGGAAAATAACTTTCTAATTCCAAAGTCTGTGTCTTTGGAAAAGAAAGTTATTGTTTATTGTATTTCGTTTTTTGACACCGACTTCGGTTGAATTTTTTTGTTAAAAAGTTTTTTGTTTTTTTAGTTTTGCCTCAAATTTCTATGAAAATCATTTATAGCCATAGTACATCTCATGACGATTTGAAAAAGCCCAAATATGACTATGATACATTGTTTTATTTTGGAGTTCCAGTGTCTACCGGCTTCATCATCAGTTCAATGGTACCATTTTCATCAGTACCATTTATTTATAAGTATTTGCTTCATCATAGTCGGTTAACTATTATGATAGTAAGTAAAGTGGAACTGTTGAACTACTTAAAGATAAGTAATCTTTAAGTAGTTCATCAGTTCCACTTAACAAAATGATATTTTCTGAGTGCAAATGATTGCATTGTTAATGAAAACACCAAAATCGCTATATGAATGCATATTTATTATTTAAGGAGTTTCTCGATTTCCATGGGATCCCATCATCAAATTTCCACTTGGAAACAATGAGACTACCTCGGGCGTATACTCTTTTAAACGTAAAAACAAATTCAAAATCTGTCCACAATTGACGACGAAATCGTGAACCTACATAAAAAATACATACAGTCGTACATAGAATCTCCTCGTTTTTGTGAAGTCGGTAAAATATAGTAGATAGGTAGGTGGTAATTGTGTCACTTCAATAGATACCTTTCCAAATAAAATACATACATATATCTTCCATAACATCACGCCCGTATCCCCGATGTTTTAGGCAGAGGTGCACACCTATATAACTTCGGCCAATATCTATGAGCTCTCAAAATGTTCACTGGCCTAAAATTAATGAAGGTGAACTTACCTGCTTAGGGTTTGAAAGCTATTCTATGAACTATCTTATACATGCCCAAGCCATTGTGGTCACAACAATAGTGGTCCCACAATTGAATCCACGCATCTAGAATGGAATTAGCTGCATTATTATATGTTGGCCAGATATTGAGGCTTTTGAAGACCTTGTTAGTGATCTAAATAATAATATCACCGATTTAAAAGACGACCCTTTTTTACCTTACTATCATAATATTTTAGTTTGGGCTTAGGCGCTATTCATACGTAGCAACTTAGGCTGCTGCAGCGACGCCGCACAGTTTTTTTTTATCCAGCAACGTCAACGTCACCCACTGGCGTTTTATGAAGATTTTACAGCATTACCCAAATGCTCACAGCTTGAGGATCAAAGTTGCTATGTGTAAATTCCAAAGTGTCTGAATAAAGTAAGGCGCGTGGGTGACGCGCGCTGTGGCACACCGTAAAAGGTCGCGGTCGTGTGAACGCGCTCTAAGGCCTCAGAAAAAACTTTATTTTCAGATAAATTCTAAATGCCGAACGAATAGATTGTGTCCATATTTTATAGGTTTCAAATCGGATATAAAAAAAGTATTGAACAATTAATGGAAATGTGTTCCATTACTGATACTGAATCACTAAAAACGATGGCACACTAGTTACAAAAATTTCTTGTATAAATGTATAAATTAATCGATCTTCCTACGCCCCATGTACATTTCTCTAATTCAAGGAAACATATTTCGATGTAAACTGGCAGTACCAACCAATTCCCGACAATATTTTGTGTTCCAAGTGAGCCGTAAATATTAGTGGGTAAATCAATATCAAAACTATAAAATTATCAAAGTTACCTGTGGAAAGATTTTCCATCTTCTATTTTTTGTTTTTGGAAATCTTTTGCAATGTTTCAAGATACAAGACGGCATTTTTACACATAAAATAAGAAATGACTTGTGACGTGTAAGCAGTGCGAAGTCGTAAAAGTATTTTTTGTATTTTAGTTTATAATTTTTACAATTTATGTAATTTTTGCCGGTATTTCATTTAATAAAGTGGATATTAAGAATTTTATCGTCCGCCTTCCGTAAAAGTTTTTAGCCCGAGGTATTATTAATTGATTATTTGTGATACTGCTAGTGATTATTTTATGCAATATGGGTATTTGAATGGTTTTATTATTAAATTGTTCTATTAAGAGGGCCATGTTAAGTCTAGTATGTACTGGCAGTATTTTACATTATTTGATCAGTTCCATTTATTTCCACATTATTATAGTTAAGTCAGGGCAGTTTAGAGCGGTAGTTGGATTAGTTTAGGCTATGGATTTAAAGCATACATCGTGCCATTTTACTTCCTCTGTTCTTATATCCATCTCATAGTCATTCATTTCAACTGAAAGATAATCACTGCTACATATAGGTGTCCCTCAGTCGGTCCTGTACTTCTTCCGTACATTGGACTCCCATGGACCTCACCAGGTCATCGTTCCATCTTGTGAGAGGTCTTCTACCGTAGCATCCCGGTATCGTCACTCCAGAACCTTCACATCTTTCCAACATTGACTAGCATTAATTTAAATGTTAGTGATACTTCCATAAGTAGAATAATAAATAGCTCAAAACTGTCGAGTTAAGCAAACAAATTCAGTGCGCGCGTTTACTAGACCAACCTCGGGAAAAATTTGCGGCGAACCGATCGGCCATATACAGCTCATATTTGTGCATTACGTGCCTAAGCCTTCAATTGCAGGCTTTGTCGGGTTTCTAAAACAAAACAAAAAAACTCTTTGTCGGGTTTGGCAATCAGGGACCTAATTCAGTTCGGTTTAATTGGCCTTTTTATTATGCACTTGTGTTGGCATGAGATTTTGTTTATCTTTGTGAGTGCAGCACCCTAATTGCGTAATACACTAAATGACATTGTTCATCATAAATGAAAAGAGTTTAGAAAAAACTCCAATGTTTTCAAGTTTAAAAATCCGTTTACTCAATAGCTTAAAACACACAATGCAATCTGTTGAATTGTTGAGGTGAAAGATTGTGCGATCAATCCCATAGATTTATAGGCTAAAGAATTAGACAAGTTAAATATTTATTTGTTTGTTATCAAATATGAAAATAAAGTCAAAATTATCTCAAATTAAGGTGAACTCAGAAATTCATGAAAATTGCGTCCTGATTGATTCCTGATAATTGAAATCATGCTTCCAGTAAAACTTGTATCAGGAATTAATAAAATATTATTTACCAGTGCTTTGAAGAGGATTTTAATATTTATTTCTGAGCGAGATATGAAAGGGATCGTAAGTGCTTTAAATTCTAGGGATTATGCAAAGAGCTCTCCTTAGGAGGAGACCCTACAATTTATATTTATTTTGTGCATCGAGTTTAGCATACTTGATGTGAGACCACTTAAGCATCTACATACGACCCACGTTCCTCTTACTTTGACTGAGCACTGGCTTGTACTATTTTTTATTTTATTTGGATTCTTTTTTAAAATCATTTATATTTAAGTAGGTATAGATTCCGTTTTGTTGTAGATGTATCGAAAATTATCATCATCATTTAGACATTAAAGACATCGGTGTGCATTAGCCTGCTAAATATTTTTCTCCATAGTGCCCGATTAACGTCTTTTTGGTCCAGATTCTTACTCTAGCAGTTTTCAAATCTTGTTCTACGCCATCCAACCATTTGAGCTTGAGCCGACCGTGGCTTTTCGATATCTTCTTCTTCATTCATTTTAATATAACCAAAGAATAAGTACTATAAAAGATCAATCAAATTATATTAAAAAAATATCTTCTTTAGTCAATAATACAAGATTGATATTATACAGGCTACTTCGAATTCGAGTCAACTTTATTTTCGTAACAGGATATTAATATTTTGATCATATTAAATTCTTTCCCCTGAGGAACGAAAACAAGTCCTAAGAATATATAAAGAATTTGTTTTGAAACAAATGAAACATTGCTCGAAACCGTTTAATTAGCAACACAAACTACACAACAAGGCCCCTTATTTTCATGTCATTTGCAAAATTATTATTAAAAAAAAACACAATTAATGTTAAATACAGGTCTTCGGGTCCCAAGCCAGGAGCTCAGCACTGGGGCCCATTTGCAGTGTCGGACTCCTGGACCCTGTCTGAACCTGTATCCCACGAAACTGCCGTAACGCAGCAGTGGAAAGCTATGTAATTTGCTCCTTATTGGGAGATATACTAGTTCCTACTACGGGTGTAAGGTATCACAAAGGTTGGCCGGTAATATTATGGTATAATATATGCACTTACCTGGGATTCCTGCGGTAGGCTCCTGGGGGTCGATCAATATCGTGGCGTGAGATTAGCGATAGGAGAATATATATAATATTACGACAATAAGGGATAGACTGACGGCTGTCTGGACCGAAGGCTCCGGCGTCCACCAGGCAGCACACGTTTCCCGCAAAAGCACTTCGTTTTGCGTGAAATATATTCAAAACCGACATCGCGGGCGCCCCACAAACCGATTGCGAACGGCGGGCGCAATTAGGAATTACAATGGGCGAGTAATAGCTCGATAGCTTATAACTCCACAAGAACTCGAATTCACCGTGTGTCCATTACAAATTTTATCTTTCGACTCTTGTCAAGTGTCAACTGTCAACCCAAAGCTGTCAAATCGTTGACAGCCAACTGACCTACTGACCTCGTGTTGCAATTAAATATCAAATAGTGAATGAAACGTTTGGTTCAGAACATCCGAGAGTTATGTCCGCTAACAAATGGGCAAGCGTGCTAAATTGCCACTGCTCGCTTCAAAACCGAATCTCCGACCATGACCTTTGCAACTCTGGTATCTCCGTCAGACCCATAGAATAAATCTACAATGCGTCCACGATGCCAATACAAAGGCAACAATTTTGATTCTTTAACGAATACAAGTTCTCCGACTTTGGGAGGGTCAGTTCTGTCAGTCCAATTAACGCGCTGCTACAAAATATGCAAGTACTCTAAAGACCAACGATGCCAGAAACTTTGTGACATCTGTTGGAGCAATTCAAACCGCGTCAATTGCGAATATATAATTTCCCTGAAGGGGTATTCCGACAGGGCGTTGAGGGGCTGACCAATCAAAAAAGGACCAGGGGTCAATAATAAAATAAATAAAAAATAAAAAAGCCTTTTATTTCATGCATCAGTTATCTTTACATCTTATAAAATTTAAATTTTAGTTCACAGTAAGTGAGTTTGTAGTTATAAATTTATTAACATTGTTTTACAGACTCATAATCAAAAACTTTGCAAATATTATTCACTCAATTTGTATATAAAAATCACATTAAAATCATTGCTTCAGAACAGTAATAGTACATTGTGTATTAAGGGCGGTAGGTAAGGAATTACGATCGAGGCTCTAGTAGAAGCCCGAAGTCGAAGACTGAGGGCTTTCTGAGTCGAGGTTTGTAATTCCCGTACCGCCCGTGATACACACAATGTTTTTCATCACATTTGCGAGTAATAATTATGAATTTAATACACAAGTCAGCACAGCTGTTATTACGAAATACGTGAACTTTTTTTTAAGCGGTTGGCGAATTTTTGCCCACACCACAGATTATACAGTATTTCGTTCAGAAACTTTAAAGGCAAATACTTACGTAGGTATACAGCCATGACGGAGTGTAAAAAGAATTAAATAATTTCGACGTTTTCATACTATAAATATTAAAATCGATTATTAAGAACATTAGTAGAGTATTTAAGTAACATGTAGCGAGATTGCAAAGAAATTCCTGTTTAGATAACATTTTAAGACAATTTTTCAATAGCGTGTAAACTCCTTGCTTGAACTTGCATGACCTGTGTGCAGCACAATAAATTAAAAAAAAATTACTTACCGCCCTAGGGTTTCATGACAAAAAGAAAGCCCAAGGGTTTTATATGGGGCATTACGGCCAAGTTAACCTGTATGTTTAGATACTTTTTACGTGCAAGTGTGATGAAAAAATAATAGTATAGGTTTTACAAAATATTTCATTCACTGTTATAACAAATCATTCAAAATAAATACTGTGATTTTTAAGGAATTGCATTTATAAATAAATTAAGATAAAAATAATTTCATACTTAAAACTATTAATTTCCTTACCTAATTTGTAAAAAGATCGATTTTATGACATTTTTTGTACCAAAAATAATCATATTAAATTCATTGAAATTCCTTAGTATAACAAATAATTCATATTAAAACTTTGATTAATTTAATTGATAATTATTATAGGTATCATTATGCAGATTTATGTGACCAACATGTGTAATAATAAACAAATTGCATTAATAAATCATTTAAAATAAAATAATTCAATCAATTGCGTAAAATAAAATAATTTTAGTTATGAACTGCGAAATTTAAAATATAATAATTTGATTAATTGCTTAATTTGTAACAATAAAATGACAAATAAATATACTTAAAACTATTCAAAACCTGCTAATATGGCATGCATGAACCTCACACGTCGTGTGAGTGAAGGCCTCCTCCAGAGTACTATATAGAAGGTTTATTATTTGTGGGTTTATATAATTTAAGTTTTTACCGCTGGAGGGTTTTGGTCTAATTCTCCCACGGTGACCGGCCGGATTGGGAGATGTGTTTCGTTCCTCAAAGTAATTTTTTGTGTATTTTCCATGAGAGGGGGTGTTGTTGTTGGTGGGTTATTGATTATGTTTGATTTTTCGGGGTGTTGATTTTCGGGGTTTGCATTTTTCGGATTAAAATAGTTCAACAATCCTGGTTTTACTGGCCTCTCGGATAGACTGGATCTTTGTGAGTCATGTAAATATGTTCTTGTTTTATTCTTCTTCTTCTGTGGTTTGTGGTCTTCGCTGGGGCAGTTTTCTGGAGAGTTTGAAAGCATTATTTTATTGTTGTTCGATAAATTCGTATTATTTTTATGAATTATTAACAAAGATTTACCCTTCGGGCCCCAGATCCTTAGAGAGACAGTTGGCAGAACGACTGTCTCTGGCTGGGTGGCTATAGTGGATGAGAGGGAGGCGACTACCTATTGTTGATAACCCCCTTGGGGTTGGTAGTCGTCCTGAAAAGCGGACGCTTCCTCCAATTGAGGAGGGGGTAGAGGGGTGCCCCCGCCTTTGCGAGGTATACCCCGTCGAGGATCCACCTGGGGTTGGTGGGGATGCGCTCCCCCGCCTATAGGATCATCAGGGCCACCAACACCATTTTGGTCCAGACACAACACGCGGTGGTGCCTACCTTGACAGTGTGGGCAAGGATCCGACCTCTGGCAATACCGCTGCAAATGCTGTCCCAGACAAGTGTAGCACTACTTGCGGCTGTTGGCGATTCCACGTCGGTCCTTTGTGTTCCGTTCTAGAAACTTCGGACAGGACGTGACCATATGGCCATCCGTGTTGCAATTTATGCAACGCATACTGCGAACCTGAGTCGCTACAAATTGATGAGACTAGCGTCGTGGCTCACTCATCCCACGAGTGGAGGGGCGCGCACTAACACGACGCTGGTCCGGAGAGGGGTGCTCTGGGGCCCGCAAGGGACCTTCAATACCAGAGTTATCCAAAAGGCGACACTCCTCATCCAAAGACTTCAACAAATCTTCAAAAGGGGGGAGGTGTGTATGTACAATTACGCTTAAGAAGAAACCCATTACGAAATCAAAACGTAAAAGCCTAATTAGATCTCAGCTTGATTTTTTGAACATGCAAGAAAGTCCTAATCAAAAGACAGTATTAAACAAAATATCATCTAGCCCACAAACGTGCAACAAACAACAATGTTCCAGGGACGAAAAATTAATTGATGATATTCCAAGATCATCCAATTTGGTGTTTAACCCAGAAACAGCGAGCGCTGCTGTCTCTCAAGTCATACAAGATTCAGAAAAATGTAGTTATCGTGAAATTATGGGTAATATAAACCGAATATAATCCATAATTTGTATACTTAGTGATAATAATGTAAATAGTATTCTGGAAACTGCTGAAAATATTTTCCCAAATAATAAAATCTGTCATTACTGTCTGCCAAATGCTGGGATATCCGAACTCCTATCAGGGCTCGATTTAAAACTTGTAAATTACAGTTTGAAAGATTATTGTATCATTTTATTAGGTAAAAGAGACTTTGTCGTTTCTAAAAACTATGAAACATTGGTAAATCACATAAAGTTTAAGCTCGGAAAATAACACATACTAATGTTATTTTATGTGCTCTAAGTAAATCTCTACTTTATGTGAACTAAATGGTAGTGTAATGTTGTTTAATAATAGAATAGAAACGTTCAACCAACTTCTATATTTAAGTAATAAGAAGTTTGAATATACGCATACGTTTGACACTAATAAATATTTAAACTATAATTACTATATTATGTTCTCTAAATATAAAGGTAAAGTGAATAATATCGAAAAAATCTTTCATAAATAAAAAAAAATATATAGACTACTTAAACACATTTCATGATAATAATTATAAGACTGAAGATACTACATATACAGAGAATAGCAATAAAATCAGTCAATGGAAACCTGGCACTATTCCTTATTATTTAAAAAAACTAACGGATGCTAAATCAAATGGACATTGCAATAAATCGGAAACACAGATCCATCAATGCTCGTCTTTTAGCGGTACTTGTTATCCAACCCTTGCATTACAAATTAAGAATGTAGATAATACATCTACCCCACAAGCGTCAAAACAGCTTTTTCATGTCTAAACATTTAAAAATTCTTCACCAAAATATAAATGGCCTAATCTCTAAGTCAGACCTTTTAACACTAGCTCTTGAGAATGAACAAAACCTTAGCAATGTGCTATGCATTACCGAACATAACATGATAGAAACGGACAAAAGCATACTAAATATCAGTAACTATAAACTTACTTCTTGTTTCTATAGGAAGATCCGGCGCGGCGGGTCTTGTATCTTAATAGAAAAATCACTTCAATATGCACCAATAAATCTCTGTTATTACTCACTTGAGAATATCATTGAGTGCTCTGGTATTGAGTTACTAGACCATAAAATATCCGTCATATGCATCTACAGACCTCCAAGGCCAAATACCAATGATATAAATATATTTTTTAAAAAGCTAGACTCTCTTCTTAGTCAATTTTGTTACGGTAAAAAAAAGTTGTAATTTGTGGCAACTTTAATATAAATTTGCCTAAGAAAACTTACGATGCAATTGAATTTGTGCAAATTCTGCACAGTTACAACTTAAAATTAGGCATCAACGAACCAACACGGTTATCAAGCAAAACATGCATTGATAATATTATGTTTAATATTAAGGGATGTTCCACTAAGGTTATTGAATCTGCGCTGTCTGATCACACTGCTCAGTTGCTCATATGTCCAATCAAATTTAGATTCCTCTGTAAATCATGAAACATAGAAAAAAGAGACTACTCTAAAGAGAACATTCGTAAATTTAAAAAATGCATAAATTCTCTTCATTTCACTAACGTTTTTGTCAATACAGATCCAAACCTAGCATTTGATGAGTTTTATGATCTATTCCTCCTATTCTATAATCTTTGCTTCCCTACTATACAGATAAAAATATCTGCAAGATCTCGCCCTCGATGGATTACAAAAGGTCTTAGATTTTGCTGTAAACGTAAGCGACAACTTTTATGGGACTACAGGAAAAATCCTACAGAAAATAATAAAAACCAATTCTTAAATTTATCCACACGATTAAATCAGGTCATTAAGTTAACGCAAAAGTCTCGCAATGAAAATTACATAAAAAATGCCCGAAATAAATAGCAAGCTGCTTGGAAGATTATAAATACCAATAAACTAAATATACTAAAGGATCAAATACAACAGATTACTGTAGGTGGTAATATAATAACTGACCCTAAACAGATTGCAAACTATTTCAATGATTTCTTCATTGATAAAACTAAAGCTTGCACACCAAACCATTCAAGTTGCAAAATCCGGTTCGAAGTAAACTCAATATTTATGCGTCCAACTATACCAGAAGATATATACCAAATAATTAGAGCCCTAAAGAACACAAATAGTACTGGATATGACAATATATCAACAAAAGTCATAAAACACGTGGCCAATAAGTTATCAATTATACTTAGTCATATAATAAATTTAAGTATAGCAAATGGAGTCTACCCAGATAAGTTAAAATTAACTATAATTAAACGTTTATTCAAAAAAAAAAAAAATTACCTGAGCTGCTATCGTCCAATAGCACTTGTACCAGTCATATCGAAGATATTCGAGAAAGTCAATCCATGTTGTCAGTTCAATCCATGATGGTATTTTTAATTACTTTGAAAGAAACAATTTACTTTGCAAATAACAGATTAGTTTTCGTAAAAATAAAACAATTAATATAGCAGTGTATAATTTTCTCCACAACATATTAACCCACATGGATCGAGGTAAACAAACGTGCGCACTGTTTATGGACCTCACAAAAGCTTTCGACGATGTGGATCACAATATACTCTTAAATACATTATACGCTTATGGTGTCAGAGGAAACATTTATGACCTGATTACTTACTTAAGTAATAGAACGCAAATAACACAAATAACAAGGATATGTCCGTATGTAAAAAAAATGATAACTTATTCATCCTCATGTAGACAGGTTATATCTGGCGTTCCACAAGGAAGTGTATTGGGTCCGCCCTTTTTTATAATATACATCAATGATCTTCCAAAAGCGACAAAATACAACACAATCCTATTTGCTGATGATAGTACAGTACTGTTCACAGGAGATAATAAATCACACATGGAACTTGAGATAAATATGATTTTAAATAGCATTGTGAACTGGTTAACATCAAACAATTATTTACATATCAATCTCGACAAAACCAATTTTATGACGATCAGAAGTAGAGTAAGTAAAATAGCAGTTATGAACATAAATTACCAAGATAATAGCATCCAAGAAGTTGACGTTACGGGATTTCTGGGTATACAGATATAGATAATAATTTGAATTTTAAAGAACATATCCATATATTATGCACTAAATTGAAAAAAAAATCGTATGCATTGTTTAAACTTAAACAAACGGTCAACATTTCTACAGTCCTTACAGCCTACAACGGCTATGTTGCTCCTATTCTAAAGTATTGTGTTATTTTTTGGGGTAATTCTACTAATAAAGAAGCAGTGTTTAAAGCCCAGAAGAAATGTATACGAACCATAAATAGCATTTAAGTAACTGACAGCTGCAGACCATCATTTTTAAAATTAAAGGTTCTTACGTTGCCATGTATATATATATTGGAGGTAATAATGTTCGTTAGGAAGAATACAAACTATTTTAATAAGTTAAATAGCAAACGATACAGATTCAATGTATGTTTACCAAGCAATAAAACAGCGTTATTAAACAAAAGTATATTATGTATGGCTCCACGCATATATAACCATTTACCAAATTCAATTCTGGAGATAAGTGATATAAATATATTTAATAAAAATATAAAAACACTGCTACTAAAAAAAGCATATTACTCTGTCACTGAATATTTACAGGATACACTTATATAATATTAAACTATCTTCATACATATTAATAATATATGTATGTAACCAAAACAACAGTTTGACCGTAATTCTCCTACCAAATAAAATATCAAATCACAAAGTCTGTAAGGGAAACAACAAGTTAATTCAACAAATAGTACTGAACCTGTTACATTTACGTACCTATTTTTCAAGACAAATTTATTATGGAACCCCAAATATCAATTTATAATTATCAAAAACAAAGTGGGTACCTCAAGAAAATAAATTATCAACACACAAGAGGGTATTCAAAAAAAACGAAAATTATCAACACAAAAGTGGGTAGGTTGATTTTACAATAGAAGTACAATATTCAATTTACTTGAATAGTTAAAAACAATGACTTTTACTTCAATCAATTAGAATATTACTGTCAATATCAAACAAACTAACCAATTTTCTTATACAATTGGCAACAACACACTTTACAACAATAACTTCTGTAGCGGGCACTGAGTATGTTTATAATGTAAACAAACTAACCAAACCAAGATAGTAGGTTCAAGGTCCAACAACAACTATAATTCAATTAAATACAATTAAGGAAGACTATTTAGTCTGCACAAAACCTAACAAAAAACAAAACAAACAAATTATATTTTCAATACAAAACTGTAACCTTCTATCCCGGAATGACAATATTAAGCTGTGAGTTGTACACTTTATTTTAACAAATTGTAATGTAACTGTGGGGGTTGTTTGCCCCTAACAAGACGCAGCTAACTCTGAGTGACTCAAAATGTACCACTTTTCAACCCAGTATTCTCAACAATAAAAAGCAAACCGACAAACAATACAGCGTTCAGTTTGAACGAGTGTCCTAGCGTATACTATGATCGTGGAATGCAAACCACGTTCTTGCTACCAAATGTTAAATACAGGTCTTCGGGTCCCAAGCCAGGAGCTCAGCACTGGGGCCCATTTGCATTGTGGGACTCCTGGACCCTGTCTGAACCTGTATCCCACGAAACTGCCGTAACGCAGCAGTGGAAAGCTAGGGGATTTGCTTCTTATTGGGAGATACACTGGTTCCTACTACGGGTGTAAGTTATCACAAAGGTTGGCCGGTAATATTATGGTATAATATATGCACTTACCTGGGATTCCTGCGGTAGGCTCCTGGGGGTCGATCAATATCGTGTCGTGAGATTAGGGATAGGAGAATATATATAATATTAGGACAATAAGGGATATACTGACGGCTATCTGGACCAAAGGCTCCGGCGTCCACCAGGCAGCACACGTTTCCCGCAAAAGCACTTAGTTGTGCGTGAAATATATTCAAAACCGAATTCGCGGGCGCCCCAAAAAACGATTGCGAACGGCGGGCGCAATTAGGAATTACAATGGGCGAGTTATAGCTCGATTAGCTTTTAACTCCACAAGAACCCGAATTCACCGTGTGTCCATTACAAATTTTCTCTTTCGACTCTTGTCAAGTGTCAGCTGTCAACCCAAAGCTGTCAAATCGTTGACAGCCAACTGACCTAGTGACCTCGTGTTGCAATTAAATATCAAATAGTTAATGAAACGTTTGGTTCAGAACAATTAATGATACTAATTATTTAATGTTGATTGATTAATTCAGCGGCACAACACAGGCTTGTCAGTCGCTAACCAACCCAGAAACCAGCAAACCAGTGGCCTTTCATTTATATAGTTGTTAATAAATCAGTTTTCTATGTCGACATCGAGGGATTACGCAAAATTAATTTGTCATTCGACCAAAACCAAATGATTCCTCTGATATCCATTAACAGGAATAATAAGCTACATTGGATTTTAATTCAGCTTTTAATACGTTCGTTCACAATGGATGGCAAAGTAGTACCCTGAGGCATACATCATTATTTTGCTTTCACAATAATCCCAAATGTTGCGACAGTCGACATTTGCAAACATAATTTATTGTAATTACATTTGCGGAAATTTATATCAAAGGAAACAATATTGATGTTTACATATGCGGTGTGCAGAATTTTCGGAATTTTATATCTTCAGTCGAGGGTCAATGGTATGGAATTTCTAAGAGGATGGTAATTATGCGTTTATTTGTCTTATAAATTATTCTTGTGCCGTGGGGATCCTTCAAAGATGTTATTTTTGTCAAAGATATTATTTTAACAAGCTGAAGCTTCATAAATGTTCTGCTATGGTTTATCTAAACCAAATATTGTTTTTGCAGAACAAAACCCGTTTATACAGACAACATGATAGCCCATTATTTTACCTTTAGAAAGACAGCAAGCATTTGCAGGACATTTAAAATATCTCATCTGTAATGTACTAACTCAAAACAAGAAAACGCATACAAACAAAAATTACCATACAAATAAAGCTCCAGTAGATATCAATTCTGTCTATCAGATAGTATTACAATTTCATTCCGTATTCGTCTAAGATATACACAATAACCCAACCAACACCAGACACGTAATAGATACTTCAGCACGTGTACGCTACTGCAATATACCTGGGAATACCTCGGAATCAAAATCAAAATCAAAATCAATATTTTTTATTTCACATAGGCCTACATGGGCACTTATAAAACGTCGACAAAAGGTGCACGGTTCGGGTTGGTCGTTTCCTATGGAGAAGAACCGGCAAGAAATATACATAAATGTATTACGTGTATAATCTGACTTCAAGAATTGTCGAACGCTGGTTCTGCATAATATTATTCTCTCTGGAATATTCTCTTAGTCTAATGAATGTTTGTTTAAGCTGTGGTGGGCCATGGTCTTCAGGTTTGACGAGATGGGCTTAATATAATTGTATTAAACATTTAGATCTTAGGATTGTAGGTAGGTATACCTCTTGTTACATCATTATAAGTGTAGTCAGAATCAGTTTGGGTTTTTTTTTCTATTTTCTGATATGCTTATCATACCAAGAGGTATTGCTAGTTCTTCTGTAGAGAGAAAACCCCTTTTTTAATCTTTATTTTATTTTTATTTTATCTGATGTTGTTATGTATCTAGTATATTGTGTGTATTTTAGTCTGTGCTAAATAAAGTATTTTCTTGCTTTCTTTATTTTCTTTAATTTTGATAAGGAGGAGCTCAAAGAGCAATTATTATGGAAAACCCATTGACATACCGATTGCTTACTATATATATAGGTAGTGAGTTTATGTTTTTAAGAAGTACCAGAAAGCAATAGGCTTTTATTAAGGCCTGTGTTTCAAATATGCATTTCACCAACGTTGTTGTCGAAATATTCAAAACACTGTCCGAATAGTTCACAATTTGCCAGTGTATACAGTGTACCGTTGCATGAGCTATTTTAGAATTTCATTTTTGCAAACTTGTGTTGTAGTCGAGTGCTCATCTTCCATCTCAAAGTTTCCAAGCTGTTTCTATTCATTTTGAAAAGTTTGCGCATTATTGCATGTCTGTGGAGAAAAAGTGGTGACTGTCGTCAAGAGTGTTGGTATAAGACTGTCTGAACAGTAAAAGAAAATATGAAGCTTTTTAGTACATACTTTAGAAAATACTGTAAAGCCAGCTGAAATACTTAGGGCTGGTTTAATGCCAAAGTTTGATATAATTTCAGGTTAAAAGTTGATAAATATACAACATTAAATTCTTAATTTAAAAATCGGCACCCAAACCAAACATATAAAATTAACTGTACAGTATACTATATTTCAAACTGTAAATTTCCTTTCTCTACAAAACGTTAATCTCTGTTCACCAGCCAATTTAAGTATAAACCTTTTAACTACTTGTATCCTTTAGCCTTTAAAATTGAATATCCGCGCTTTCCCATATCCTCATGCCACAGACAGTTAGTCAATATCATGGACTGTACACACATCAGCTTGCTCGGGATTCATCTCGTCCTTTTCACTGAAAATAACGTAGTTTCAAAGCTAATACTTTTTAACAGTATATTCATCTATGTTTATTTAGTAGCTTGGCTTTGAGTGGTCCCCGAGACTGGTAGTGTCCTAATGTAAGCAACCATTTTGTGAGTTTATAATGTTATGTTTAATGAATGGAAAGGTGCAGCTTTTTGTATTATTTGTGTTTTAATTTCTGTCTTTGACAAATTATTTTGGTTAAGTAGTTGGTAAACCTAATTATCAAAGTTTTGATACGGCAATAGCAGTCAAGTTACTGTCGTAATGAATTCAGCTTATTCTTAACACAATGCTGCTATTTATAAAACTTTTACAGAAAGGCAAACTTTTTGTCTCAACCTGGAAATAAATCATTAATCCCAGACCAGGAAGAGTCTTAGCTAGAGTTGTAAAAAACGGTATTTTTCTGAGATAAATAACATCGTTTAAAAAAAAAATATGACAAAAATCAATTTTCTTTCTGGAGTAGGTTTTTTTTTTCAAGAAGTTATCGTATATAAATTGTTTTTTTTTGTTTAATAAGTAAATACCATTTGCTTTTTGTTAAATAGTAAATAAATGTCTTAAAATAATTGGCAACACCCACTGAAGTTTATCATTTACTGAAGGGGATTTTCCTAATTAGAAAGAAAAGATGATTCTGATTGTAACAAATTAAGTATTTTCTAAGTTCATAATAAAGGGTACCAATGATTTAAATATAATTTGAGTTTAATTAAAAACAAAACATCCAAAGGACATGGACAGAAAGTAAACTCTATTTACAAATACATAATAAATATTATTGAATAAAAAAAATAAAAAAAATTACTACATGGTTTTTTACCTGTCTGAACTTGACGTTTTCATTTCAAAATAAAAAAAGTAGTGCAAGACGAATTAAAGTACCATGTGTCACCTTCCGCCATAAAAGACCATAGAGAAAGATAAAATATATATTATTGGACGTTCCTCATCACGCACGTAAGTTATTAGACGTGAATTATACGATAAGTTCTCTTATTAGGAACATTTTATTCACACGAAACTGTCTTGTTATTGTGTATTGATATTGTTTGCATGTTTTTTTTTAAATATTTTGATGCGTTAGTAATTTTTTTTCTCACAAAATAAAATACTTATAACGGAACGCGACGTGTTTGACAGACGATGTTTCAGGCTTGATATTTTTGTCTATGTCTTCAAAAACTTCAAAAGCTATTCTTTGCTAATAATGCCACATTTTAAAGCCCAACCGCAACCAGACTTAGTTTAATAACATGCTAATCATTATATAGCTTAGCAGTCCATTACTTTGTTTAAATAACTAGTATTGTGATTGCCCTGTGCGATAAGACCGCCCATTGTACACTTGCTTTGATGATTTTTTATCCTGTATTTATATTTTTCTTGTGTACAATAAAGAATATAATATATAAATAATGCTAAAACCATATCAGATATCTGTATTCTCACAACTGTGTGCTAATTTAAAGCGCCTGGCATTTTTTTAATAGAGATATCATTATCTGTACACTTGTTGCAACTATCTGAATAACAGGTTTAATGAAACTGTTTTCGTCTAGTCTCTTGTTGTGACGAGTTCCTGGAGTTTTTTATTTATAGCAATTGTTTGTGTTCATATTCACGAATATAAAACAGCAAGAACCATTGCTGTAAATTAAATTCGATAACTATGCCGACGCCCATACAAAATCTGTCCATGTCCTTTTGTGTTTCAAATATTCCGAAAAAAAAAATTGAAAAGAAACGACGGTGAAATTTTTTTAATTTTAATTTTACAAGATTGTGAAATCATTTCGTTTTTTTTTCAATTTACATCTCCAGTCTTCTTAGCATTTCCAACTAAATGGATTAAAGGACCAATAATTTAAATTATTTTCTTTCATCGTTTATACTCCAAAGAGCGTTATCTAAAAGATGTTCAAACATTATTTCCCGCTGGTGTGTCCCACGTCTCAAGCATCACGTGCTCCAACAAAATTTGGTACTGTAATGAGAATAATAAATTCCTGGATGAAGAATAAATCATTCTAAGTATTATGAAGAAAGAAAAATGGCGATGGAGCGGTGTGAAAAGACTCGGCCACCGTGTTTATGACGCGCTTTCTGTGTGACAAAATAGTATTTCTATTTACATAGGAATGTGTTACCGGGTCGAATTTGAAATGATTTGCGGTTATTGGTTGAAAATGAAATAGTGCATTTCAATGTTAGTTAAATTTAACTTAGTTTTGTAATGTTGACCTACCATTAATCATTATTGAAATCATCCTTTACTAGTCTTCCGTGCAATTTTTGCTTGAAGTATTCTTCATTATGTAAAGAAATATTCTTCAAAAGGTCAAGGTAGTTAAAATAATATTATCGATTTTGGTAACCAGTGCTGGTATTTTTAACCAATTTCATTATTCTTTTGACCTCAATTCTTTCATAACTTCATCTTTTAACTATTGCACCTTACAAAGTTACCAGTATAAAACAGTTACAAACTATCATTAGGATATACAGAGCTCATATTAGAAATACTTCGTCAACTAGTGAGAAGCCGAACAAAACACTTTTGTAGGACGTGTTGCTCCCACTTTAAGTGTATCACAAAAGAAACTGAACTAAAGTTGTGAGTTTTCAGAAAGTAAGCAACTTTGTCGTTCATTGGTTACTTTGGAGGCGATATTTTTGAGCTGTGTGTTGTAGTTGCTTTAATGTTGTACCAAAATATATTTATTTGATTCATTGGCCAAAATTGGTTTTTTGATTTGAGTGGACTTCTTTGTGATAAGTTCAAATCCAAACGGTGCGGCGGCAATTATTCAGTATTGAAATAAACTTATTTTATCTGCCAGTTAGTAAGTTTTTCATCTGGTTTGAGTAATGCAAATGTAATAGCTATTTATTCAATTTAGATACGAGTAATAGTATCTATATAGTTGTGCAGGTATTGTTCGACACATCCAGTCAGCTTATTACTATAATAATATTATTTACTTAAGTTACGAGTAATTTGCAAATAATCTAATGAATTAACTCATGAACCCTACAGACTATTGAATATTTGAGTTTATCTAAATCATCACTGATTTTTTTTCGAGATTATGTTAATTTGATTACTCAACAAGTTCTATAAAGATTGCTACAATTTACTCAAGCACATTAATTAAATTTTAAAAGCCGTTAGTGAACCATGGCGTTTTATATTGAGAAGGGGGCAGGGTGGCAATTCAATCAAGTAAAGTTTGCGGTGGGCCAGCTGAACTGGCGGTTATCTTTGCTTCAACTTTCGAAATTAATAGCAATGGCTGGCATACCGTGAAGATACCGAAAAGTTATGAAAAGAACACACCCATTTTTCACAATAATAAATCAAGAATTGGAAAATGTGTTCTCACTAAATCTAAGAAGATAACCTCATCAGAAAATAGGTTTTTCTCATTTATTTTATTGGGAATCATTTATTTAGTAGCTTTCAAATTGCCAGTGCTTCATTTTAGAAAAATAAAAAGGTTCTTTTGAAAGCTAGGTCTGTTGAGACCTTAATCCAATTTCCGTTCATTGCTAGTTACATTGGAGTACCGTTATCAATTTAGTCCAGAGTATTGGGGACAAATGAAGAATTCGGAGTTCTCTCGCGTGGAAAATACCCTTATTGTGTTACGTCTTGGGTACATTGGGGCGTGTTACCCATCACGCTGTTATCATATTAATGAGGGTGACGTGTCACATTTCGTATGATACCCCTCCATAACGTGTAGAGGAGCCTGCCAACAATGTGCCATCTAATTCCCGCTACATTTTCGTCGTTAAATAAGCTGATACGTTTATTTTAGCTGGGGTAAGTGCGCGGTCGTTCTTCTATCACCTTGAAGCTAAACAATTAACTTCGATAGAAAAGTTTTTCGCAAACCGCGTTTGCGAAAAAGTTTTCTATCATTTGCGCGTCTGAGCGAGTGGGCTGTGTTTCAGTCCCTCAATAGAAAAAGATACATTCTCCAAGTCCGTTTAGTCAAAGAATAGTGAATAAAGCAACAAACACAGTCGGAGTTATTTTTAACCGACTTCGCAAAAAAGGAGGAGGTTCTCAATTCGACTGTATTTTTTATTTGTGTTACCTCAGAACTTGTTACTGGGTGAACCAATTTTGATGATTCTTTTTTTATTTGACAGCTGGTGCTAGTCATGTGGTCCCATTTAAATTTGGTCAAGATCTGATGAAGAACTTCGGAGATATACATCATAACTCTTCAATAAATGACAGCAGATCACTCGGGATAGCTGCAATCGGATGTCTGTTTATTGTTTACATCATTTCATATCATAACATCACACTAGCACGCTTTAAAGGGGTACGCACGTGTGAACAGTTCACCCTGGTATACTCTAAATCCACCGTTTTTGTTTAAGTTTTATGTTTCTGGGTTAATCTATTCTGGCTTCACTTTGGAGAATTGGTCCGTTATGTACCCACAACTAAAAAGTGAAAAAAAAAATCCTTTTTAACAAAAAATACAACCAACTTCGAAATAAAAACACTACAAAGTGAAAAATAACTTCAATTTCGGAAGTCGGTGTCAAAAAACGAAGATCCCAAAACAGGAACACCGACTTCCGAAATTGAAGTTATTTTTCACTTTGTAGTGTTTTTATTTCGAAGTTGGTTGTATTTTTTGTTAAAAAGATTTTTTAAATTACATTTTTCGCGTACATACTCTCGTATGTCTCGCTGAGTACCGCTGCTGCGGAAATCCCCGCAGAATGGATTTGCCGGGACTCCGCTCAGGTCGCTTGCATGATACGCTCCTACGCTTCAGAAATTTCATTTAATACTTACTGCCCAGTTTTACCGACTTCTTTGAAACAACAGATTAGATTGGGATTCTTTGAATACGTTTATTGTTAATAATGTTAAACGGTTCTTGCTTGTTATCATAGAGTCGAGATTGTTGTATCATGCTTAAAATGTTTTGTGTTGATTGCAAATATGTCTGCAGATGAGTTGCGTTTTGAAATATTGTTTTACTGGTTTGCTGTTTGGCAGAAAATAAATACAATTTACTATCAACGACTTTCCAAATTAAATATATATTTCATATAAAACTCTATGGATGTGTCAATAACACAATCCGCTTTATGAGTGCCTACATTTCAGTATTGTGCGAAGGATACTCTTTCCATTTATTTTGTGAAGATTTCGTGAGGCATTAAATTGGGTTTGCGGATGGCCGCAGATGTCTTCGGGAGTAGATTAGATTAGATTAAGACGGGCTGGTGTCCGCAACTCCACGTCTAAGCGCGTATTTTGCGTAGTTATCCGGGGATCCGGAAGCATATATGGCGACCCGCGAGGATTTGAATAGGCTGTGCCCTTCGCCCCTGATCGTCGACCGCACCGCTTTATGCGCTCAAGACGGTTCCATCTTGCATTGTAAAATTGTGATTCAGAAATGTTCGGATGGAACTTTTGTATGTTAGTTGTGAATTGGGGACTTTAAAGAGGATTGCTCTGGTTTAATTTTATAAGATTGAAAGGATTGTTAGTGTAAATAGTATATATATTTATATATTTCCTTCGTGCTTCTCATCTATGGAAGCACCCTCCTCTTTTAGAAAAAATGGACCAAATTATCCGTCATACATTAACTCTAATTTTAAATGTGGCCATGGACGACCGAGCTTGGGCTCAAGCTACTCTTCCCATCCGTATGGGAGGCCTCGGCATCCGCAAAATTTCAAGTTTTAGTTTACCGGCATTTATATCCTCGGTCCACGGTACTGAGAAATTAATCAGGAATATCCTAGCTCCCATACTGATTAATTTTGATGTGCCGTGCTTCACCGAGGCTATTGATGCTTGGAGACTCGCTTGCTCGAACTGTGATCCCCCCGACTACCCATCTTCTCAGAGACGGTGGGATGAGCCGCTCTGCAGAGCAGTTCAGGAGCACCTTATTGCCACTTCAGCCACTCCTGCCGAGCGCGCTCGCCTGCTGGCTGTGGGTGAGTGGGAGTCGGGCCTCTGGCTTCACGCAATACCGTCGTCGAACATAGGCACCTTGTTCGACGACACTACTTTCCGCCTCGCTGCTTCCTTACGTCTTGGCGCTCCTTGTTGTACTCCACATCGTTGCCACTGTGGCGAAGTTGTCAACAGCCTCGGTCACCACGGTCTTTCATGCAGCCGAAGTGCGGGTCGCTTCGCTCGGCACGGAAACTTAAACGACATCATCCGACGTGCTCTCGTCACCGTCGGCGTTCCGGCCGTATTAGAACCCCATGGCCTGGCACGTGACGATGGCAAAAGACCGGACGGGATGTCTTTGTTTCCATGGAATATGGGTAGGCCTTTAGTGTGGGACGCTACTTGTGTCGATACTCTTGCGCCATCCCATCTTCCGAGTTCATCGTGCTGTGCTGGCACTGCCGCTGCGGCAACAGAGAACCTCAAACGGCGGAAATATAATAACCTCATCGGTAGTTATATTTTCGAACCGTTTGGGGTTGAAACTCTTGGTCCGTGGGGTCCGAGTGCTCACGCTTTGTTTAAAGATCTGTCCAAACGCCTAGTTGACACTTCGCGTGACCCAAGGGCTGGCTTTTATCTTGGTCAGAGATTAAGCATTGCCATACAACGTGGCAATGCTGCCAGCCTTTTGGGTACATTACCAGTGGGCAACGATGTGGAGGAGTTTTTCGACGCCATATTTTAGTTGTGTATATTTTTAGTTTTAGTTAGTAAGAAGTTTTTGGTTAAAGTGTATATGTTTGTAGTCTTAGTTATTTAAGTAATTTATACACTGTATATACTTTTATCTATGTAAATAAATTCAATGTACTATAGTTATAATAACATTATTAATTGTTAGTGTAATAGATGAAATGTCCAGAAAAGTATTGAGGTTTCGACTGAAAAAGGAAGAAGATGACTTTTTATGCCAGCTCCATATAAATTATAAAAAGGGGAAGAGAATGATAATGGAGATTTTTTTTGTAGTGTTTCTTTTTTTGTCTATTGCACTTACCACGTCTTTCACGAATCAAACATCAAGAGAATATCTAAATAAAAATACAACCGACTTTGAAATAAAAACACTACAAACTGAAAAAATAACTCGATTTTGGAAGTCGGTGTCAAAAACGAAGAAATTTCTTTATAAGAACACCGGCGCGATGTTATGTTATAAAATGGCGTAAACAAAAAATTTACATTTCATGAAATGACATGAAATCTTCGAAGCTAAATGAGACACACACAATGGCATACAGAAGCACCAGCTTTGAAATAAAAAATAACCATCAAAATCGGATCATCTAGTAAAAAGTTCTGAGGTAACAAACATTAAACAAATTATTAAAAATTCAGTTGAATTGTGAACCTCCTCCTTATTGAAATCGGTTTAAAAAAAAGAAGCATTTTCAATGCACACGTTCATAGATTACCAAACACAAGACTGGTGAGGTTCGATGATGCAACTAGTATTTTAGTAAAGGCAATCATATTAGAAGATAGTTCTAGATGAAACCGTAAAGGGTAAGGAAATTACCCTCAGAATATGTGTTCGGTGGCCGTGGAACCCTCTTCTGATAAAAGATAAATGATTTTTATTTCTGTAAGTTGGTTTGTACAAACACTTTTACATGTCGAACATATTTTTTAAAACTAGATGAGGTCGGCGTTTCCTATCTGACTACTCTGAGAAGAAAGGCCGAAACAAACTCAGAGGTCACAGTCTCTTTTAAAGTCCAGACAAAATATTGGTTAGATCATGTGAAGACCATGCAGACTGATGTCTGAAATGGTCTTTTGAGGAAAGAACCAGCCAGATTGAGTGGACCTGTCCAGTCAGTGCACGCATTTGTCAATAACCGAGCAGCTCAACTCAGAATTTAAGGAGCTCAACGATTCGACGAACAATACCAAAGAAAGGATATTCGGGTAGGCCGCATAAACTACGCAAACTAACTAAGATAAATTAAAATTAAAACCAAAATAAAAGAATGAGCCACATATTCTTCACATTCACATTCACAATAATTAAAATAAAATAATATAATACTCCGAAAAGTAAATATTCTTGTCATTGCAAGAAAACCAAAAAAAAAAGATTAAAAAATAAAATAACAAAATTCACGGTGCAAAATATAATTAAAAAACAAAATTAATTGGAGCAGCTCAATACCAAGCCTTTTTGTCTTGAAGGTAATCTTTAGTTGTATAAAACGCTTTCTGGCACAACTTACGTTTAATGAAAGATTTGAATTTATTAAGACTTAGATCTTGTACGTGGCTTGGAAGCTTATTATAAAAGCGTACACATTGACATCTAAACGAGCCATCTATTTTCTTGAGCCTTGTTGTAGGTACTACAAAATTGTGTTTATTCCTAGTATTTATGTTATGGATATCACTGTATTTTTTAAACAATTTTATATTTTTATGGGCATATAAAAGGTTTTCATAAATATACTGAGAAGGCACAGTCATTACATTAATCTCCTTAAATTTCTCTCTGAGAGAGTGTCTCGGGCTTAATTTATAAATTGATCGGACAGCTCTTTTCTGTAAAACAAAGATAGTCTGGATGTCGGCGGCATTTCCCCACAACAGAATACCGTACGACATTACACTATGAAAATAGCTAAAGTATACGAAACGGGCTGTCTCTATGTCAGTTAAATTACGATTTTTTCTAACAGCATAAGCTGCGGAGCTTAGCTTCTTTGACAATTTATCTATATGTGGGCCCCACTGAAGCTTAGCATCCAAAGTTAAGCCTAAGAATACTGTGCTATTTTCAGGATTCAATTCTTCGCCCTTTATCAACACATCGGTTTTCACCTGCCTAACGTGAGGTAGGGTAAACTTAATGCATTTGGTTTTTTTTTCATTAAGAAGTAAATTATTAACATTGAACCAGTGAACTACTTTTGAGATCGCGCTATTTACATCGTCAGTAACCAGCTGCTGACGTTTAATTTTAAACAAAAGTGAAGTATCATCCGCAAACAACACTATATCATGGTTATCCTTTATGAGGTAAGGCAAGTCATTAATATAAATGAGAAACAAGAAAGGACCAAGAATCGAGCCCTGTGGGACTCCCATTGTTACCATAGATCCAGGAGGTCTTTTTCCATTAACGTCAACGGTCTGAATCCTATTTCTCAAATATGAAGTAAGAAGATCCAGAGCGCTGTTCCGGATCCCGTAGTGGCGGAGTTTCCTGATTAGCGTTTCATGAAAAACACAATCAAATGCTTTGGACAAATCACAAAAGATTCCCAAGGCATCGCACTCATCTTCCCATGCATTATAAATATGTCCTAAAAGCTCAACACTCATCAGTAGTTGAACGACCCCTTGTAAAACCGAACTGTTTGCTATGTAATAATTTATGTTTATTAAAAAATCTTTGCAATTGCTCTAAAATTAATTTCGCAAATATTTTGCTAAACGTAAGTAGTACTGAAATAGGTCTATAAATTGTAGGGTCTGATGTACTACCTGATTTAAACAAAGGTATTATTTTACTATTTTTCATAAGGTCAGGAAACTCCCCACAGTCGATACAATTATTAAAGATAATAGCTAAACTAGGTGCGATAATGTCAATAATTACAGAATGACCACAAGCTCTTAGAGTGAGGTTATTTTGAGATCGAGTAAGGGACAGATGTATATGACGTGTATACATCTGTCACTTACTCGATCTCAAAATAACCTTACTCTAAGAGCTTGTGGTCACCCCCCTGCAGTCTTTTTAACATTTAAAGTGTGAAAGGTTTTAATTACGTCTTTACAAGTAATATGTTCAAAAAGAAATTCCGAATCGCAAACATTAACATTTTTTTTTTCAAAGACTCAGCAACTGGTGATGAGTTTAAGGATTTAGTTGTTGAAATGGGAATATCTGAAAAGAAATTTTCAAAGGCCACTGCGACTTGTGAGTCTGATTTTATGATGTTGCCATTAATAGACAGGCCGTAGTCAATATTTCGGTTACCAGATCTACCCGTTTCACTATTAATAATATTCCAAGTCGTTTTAATAAAATTACTACTGTTTTTAATCTTTGAGCTCAAATAACGCGACTTGGCCAAACAACAAACTTTTTTAAATAATTTTGAATAATTTCTAACATATTAATTAAATTCAGCAGTGTTTACATAAGTCCTTTCACTGTACAGCTCATAAAGCCGTGTTCTACTTTTATGAATACCAATGGTAGCCCAATCACTGAATGATGCTATTTTACCGTTACTATTAACGGAGATAGTCTTGGGAATAAAGGTCGAAGTAAATTGTTTGCAGTATATACTAAAAAAATCATCAAATAGATGATTAGGATCAGCATCAATTGACGAAATTGGTAATTTATTAATGAGTTTAACTTTAAAAGCTGCCAAGTGACTTGCAGTTTTGGGGTTAACAGTGATATCCTTTTTAGCCACTTTGTTGTTTTGGTTTGGTATAGTAATCCTCTGCCCGCAATGATCAGAATCTAGTAAATTTATAATTTCTCTGTGGACTGGTATAACATTAGTATAAATATTATCTAAGCATGTAGCACTAGAAGGGGTTATTCTTGTGTGCTCCAAAAATAGGTTTACAAGATTGTAGGACTGAAACAGACTTATTATTTTACTACAAGAACCTGAGTTTTCTAATAAATTAACATTAAAATCACCACAAGTGATAATGGATTTATTCGAGTTACAAATCTTGTGTAACACTTCGTCCATTACCTTTTCGAAGCAGTCATACAATCCTGAAGGGGGTCTGTATACGCTTAATACAATAAACTGCTCCAATTCTATACAAGCTATTTCAACTGTCCGCTCAACAGATAGGCTCACAATATCCTTACGGTCTTTAAATTTAAGCTGGTTACTTACTAAAATCAATGAGCCACCATGTTTAGCATTAACTCTGCTGAATGAACTACCAACCTGGTGATTATTAAAATTGAACAATAACTGGTGGCTTTTAAGCCAATGTTCTGTTATACAAAAAATATCAATACTGTTAAAGTTCATAAATAATTCCACTTCTAAATCTTTGTTCATAAATCCTTGAATATTTTGATGCACCAGGTTAATACTATTTACCGAGTTTAAACTTTTATTTGATTTTACTTTGCAATTTTTATCCTGTATACTTTTGCAAGAGGTTGTCCCTATTGTCCTAATTTCTAATTTAAATTACTATCAATATCAATTTCTGATACCAAATTATTGGCTGAATTAAATAACATTCCTTGGCATTGCTCAATAGAAGCAAGTTGTTTAGCCAAATTCTTGGCTGTAATAGAAAAATAATATGATAGCGACACAGCTATCTGTCTTTTATAATACTTTGAAAGAAAGTACCTATCCATGAAAAATTTATCTTTTGTCAAATAATTGTTAGTGTCAATTAAATGGAATAAATTACTACTATATGTTAAATTATGTAATGTCCTATTCAATTCATACCTAAGTATGTTTTCTTCCTGTGGCAAACTGTGGCTGTATGGGAATGTGAACATCAACATTTTTTTTTAAACTAAGGTTGCACAAAGATCTATAATGTTGGAGTAATTCTCCTTTGTTCACATTACCCCTATTACCAATAAATATTAATAATGTAGTATCCTGGTTAAAATTGCATATTACAACTTTTTTCATTATGTCAAATAAAGAACAACCAGGCATACAGTAGTTCATTATTGAGTGTCCTGGATATCTATTTGTCAACAAGTGGCCTAGATCCTTTCCAATTTCATCACAAAATAATACTATTTCTGTATTTACGTTCTTTTTAGGCAAACGGTTAGTAATTTCTAATGGTAAACTTGCACTAGACTGCGGTATGGTGGCATCACATATTGTCAATGAATGGTCCGGCGTGGGTTCAACAGTTGGTAGTTGACAATGATCACATTTGTTTGTTTGTGAGCTTACCAGCTCATTCATTGCCAATACATATTCCCTCATTTGGTTTTCAGAGGCTGTGTATTTGATGGTCATAGAAGTAACTTTCTCCTGTAGATGGTCAAGTTCATACCGCAAGTCTTCTGTGTCAGTTTGGTATTTCCTAGTACATTTTTCTAAGTTAAATTAATACATATCTAATTGTTTAAGTAGATGCAACCTTTCTCTATTTAGTTTTACATTTTTGATGACAAACCTTTGTTTTTTGATCATTTTCTTAGTTTTAACTATGTATTTGTTAATTTTAATGTACTTTTTTATTTTATTTTTACTAGTAACTACCCTCCATGATTTAATTGATTTTGAATCATCATGACCTGTTAAATCTATTGTGTAAGAGGGATTTATTGCAGTAACCATTGATGGGGCAACAGGCACCAATTCATTGAATAGACTTTGATTCAACGAGGCAGTCATGTTATGATTTGTAGTTTCAAGATGTTCAATCTGACTTTGAGCCTCATGTAGCTGCTGTTGTAGTAAATATTTGTTACTAAGAGCTTGTTCATACTCATTGCTACACTGGCTGAACCCGTCCTCAACAACTTGGAGCCTGTCACGGGCTGCTATGGCATCAGTGTGTTGAATATATAACTGAGCCATTTCTGTTTTCAGTTTGCTAGTCCTGTCAAGGACACTAAGGAACTCTATTTCGTTTTCATCTTTTTCCCTTACTTATCAGTTGGTCACAGAACTCCTGAGACGCCTTTAATTCGCTCAAAGCCTGACTGACTTTGGTCTCTTCTAGGCGAGCCCGCGCGCTGCGAGTCATAATCATGATTAAAGAGAAGAAATAAGAGGTTGGAAAAGAGAAGTGGAATGAGTAACAGATGATTAGTTGAACGGAAAAATGAAATTTAGATCGTTAAGAAAGAAGTTCTGTCACCAAACTAATTAAGGTTATGTTTAAGTTTTATAGGTCATTGACATCAACTTGTAACCGTAATAAAAGTGATCCAATTAATTGTAAGTAAAATATTAAAACGCAAACAATCCAATATCAAGTAAAATATATAGTATTGTACCTGATACCGAGGCGAAAAAGTAACATTCGCTTGAGCCGGTAACTGTCAACGAATCACAATTAAATTTTAACACTTATTTTGCACTTGTACTGTCTGTATTTAACACAAAACACTTAATTACGCTTTAAAACTAGTTAATAAATTGGAAATAGGCCTAATTATGAAGGAAATCTAATATTTAAAATTAAATTATTAGGACAAATTCAAATCAGCTGTTAGCTGTAGTGTTGCCACAGGAGGAATCCTCCAACCAATCCACTAGTTTTCATTATGGCATTAGGGCTCGTTTTATTCGGAATACGTCCTATGTGAAAGCTTTTGGTATGTTTTGATGTGTATTTTCGATGTAGGGCCGATTACACCAATGAAACTAATCGCGATTAGTTCAACTAAACTCAGTTTATGTAAATACAGCGTTCTAATTTGTTAAGACCGCTGAGAAACTACGAATTAGAACGCTGTATTTGCATAAACTGTTGATAGCAAACCAAAGTTATTATATTTCTTGCTTAGTCTATGAATATATTTTATCTGAGTAAATACTGTCTTCGCTCTCTTCTCTATAACCTCTGGTGCAGGTACGACACGTTTCATGTGAGTTACAGTAAAATATTAATAAAACAAGCAAATTGTATCAATTACCAGTCTACATCACATACAGTCCATTTAAAGATTTTCACATAAATTGAGTTTAATTGAACTAATCGCGATTAGTTTCATTGGTGAAATCGGCCCTTAGTATGCTTTGGTGGAAATGAGAAATATCGACGAAGAAGTTGGAGCCAAATATAATAACGTGGAATATGGGGCTAAGTGAACGTAAGGGAGTCTTTTCGATCAGGCGCCTACTTTTCGGGGTCCGTCTGTTCCAGTGACTGATCGGCTCGAGCTTCTGGGCATGGAGTTGACATCCAGTCTCAACTTCGGCGCCTCCATTGAGTGCAAAGCCCAAATTGCGGCCAAAAAACTGGGTATCCTAAATAGGGTGAAGCGATACTTTACGCCTGGACAGCTTTTAACCCTGTACAAAGCGCAAGTCCGATCCTGCATGGAGTATTGCAGCCACCTTTGGGATGGCTCAGCAAAGTATCAGCTTGCCGCGCTTGACTCGGTGGAACGCAGAGCCAAGAGGCTCATCGGCGACATTGAACTGGTGGATACCAAGCTTCACAGCTTGGCTCATCGCCGCAAGGTTGCCTGCTTGTCGGTCTTCTACAGACTGTATTTCGGTGAGTGTGCTCAAGAACTCCACGACCTCATCCCACCAGCCCCCTTCTACCATCGGATATCTAGATGCACTACATGTTACCATCCTTACCTTGTTGCCATTCCACCAATTCGCACCAAGCGCATCCAAACATCCTTCATAATGAGCACAGCGAATGAATGGAACTCACTACCTGCGTCTGTGTTTCCGAACGCATTCAACCCGAATCTCCTCAAAGTTAGAGTGATCAGGCTTCTTCTGGGTAAACTCACTCCATCGTCGACTCTGTCTCTGTCACCTATGACTTAGACTAGAGTCAAGAGAAAACAAATCAAAAAAAAGAAAAGGGAAATAAGATTCTGGGTAGTTTTCTGTTATGCTTTTATGGATTAATTTGATATGTCTTGTAACGTTTGGCAGCGGACAGGGCCCAACAGTTTCACATTCTAACTAAATTAAAGTTGTTATTTATTTATTTTAGTAAAACTATAAAACTGCCTTTAACTTATAAACAAACATAGAGGACGAAATCTATTTCTTAAAACTTTATAAGTATAAAAGACAGCAGAAACGTGGACCTATATACTGTTTTTTTTTCTAGTATCACCATGTACCAGTTCTAGCATGTTAATAGCTTAAGAATCCTACCATGTTTTGTCAAAGCATTGCAGGTACAATATTTATAGCTATACCTAACTGGTGCTATTCATGGAGACCAGTTGGCCCGCTTAAGGTTGCCCTAGTCCAGGGATAGCGAACCTTTATTAGAAAACGAGCCCATATTTTTTTTTTTACAATGATGTGCAACCAAAGAATTTTGTCTAAGCCTTAATTGACAAAAAATAAATTCTGACAAAAAATAAATTCTAAATGCATTTCTGCTGTTGCAAATTACCTAGATGCTAAATAACCCCATTTTAGCGTGCCCAAAATATTTTTTCGTGTGCCACCAAAGGCACACGTGCCATAGGTTTGCCATCCCTCCGGACCTCTGAGGAGTTCAGACGCGTTTTAAGTTATCCACTTTTTATTTTTAATTATAAATAAACAAAAATTCGACAACTAAATTCCGTGCAAATATTAGGAGTGCATATCTTACACAGAAGCTTACGCGCTTGCCTACTACATACGCAAGTCTTGCGTGTGTGCGACGAGCGACACCTGATCTCGTCTTCGTCAGTGTGCTGTAGCGGATAAAAGTACTAAAACACAAGCAAGTCTGTGAGTAAAGGATCCCTTATCTTATTGGAGGTCAACTTATATTAGACGGAAAGCAGTCTTGTTAGATTCTGTCGATTGCCACCAGAATAGGTTGACCCCTGCCACATTAATTTGCAATTAGCCTCTTCAATCTACTGGCAGCCTAGTACTTTGCGAACAACGAGTATGCCGAACGACGGTTCACCTCTGCCACAGTCGGCAGCGACGCGGAGGTCTGCCGCGACATTGCCTGTCTCAAATGTGCAGGCGCTTGGCACACCTCTTAGTTCATCCGAACCTAACTTAAATCTGAAAAATGACCCTCCTAATGCTGAGATTTCGCCAAATATTACTTTTAGAAACACTAAGCGTAAACGGTCGGATGGCACCGATGAGACCACGTTAACCCATTTTATGTCTGAGATGAGGGAAATGTTTCGTGAATTTAAACAACAACAGGACGAGAAATATGATAAGTTGTTTTCCGTTGTAAATGATATACGCGATTCCTTGGACTTCCTATCTAAACAACATGAAGATCTAAAAATACAAGTGAACGTTCTAGAAACGGAGCGTGAAGAAAACTTAAAATATATAAACGATCTCGAAAGGAAGCTTGAAAATATGGAGCAAAGCGCACGGTCTACTTGTATCGAGATACGTAATGTTCCTTGGTGTAAATCTGAAACGAAACCCTCACTGTTGAATACTATTATGGAAACTGGTAAATTGCTGAACCTTACAATCCAGCCGCGAGACGTCAAAGATGTGTTTCGCATAAAAGCAAAGGACCCAGCCGTCAAGCCAATAATAGTCGTTTTTACCACTGTACTGCTTAAGGAAGATTTTCTTCTGAAATTTCGTAACCATATTAAAAATAGCTTCAAACTCACAACTGAACATCTTAAAATAAGTGGCCCTGCAAAACGTATCTACATATCAGAAAACTTGTCAGCCAAGAATAAAAGACTTTTTTTTCTGGCTAGGGATGCAGCTAAAACCAACCAGTTTGAATTCTGTTGGGTCTCACATGGGAGAATTTATGTTCGCGAAAGACCTGGTTGTCCCCATCTGCAGGTGAGGAACGAGTCGGATTTAGCGAGCATTGCGAAAACAACGTGACTAGTCATTATGGCATCAAAAGAAGTCGCTGTATGTCTAGTTCTTATGTCATTATATCTCCAGCTCATGCATGATTATCCTAGATTTTTGTTATATTCTAAAACTTCATTTAAATTATCATTTGTAGCCTTTAACATCACACACTCTCCACATACACATTTTTCATCCACAAGCTACTTACTTCTTCACAACCAATTTACACCCCATTTACTCCAACACACACACACACTCATACTATCCACAACTTCTGTGTATCTATTCAGTCAGATAAGTTCTTAGCGTATTTATTAACTCGATATAGGCGATATTACATAACTGATTCTAGAAAGTCAATTATTGTTTGCTTTTTTAGACAATGCAATCCATGTCCCAGTTTTAGTTCCCCGGTTGATGATTTAATGTTCAATGAATAACTTAACTTCTTTAACGGAAGAAGTCGAATGTGTCTCTGTTTCTAACTGCTACACGAGCTCACCGGAAATGAGTGGCAATTTTTTTAATAGTGCATTGCATGATTTTAAAATTTTTCATACTAACATACGTAGTCTGAACAGTAATTTCAATAATTTATTAGTATATTTGAGTAGACTAACATATTTACCTGATATTATTATTTTAAGTGAATGCTGGTTAAGTAAATGTCAAATAATACCCTCTATAGGGGGCTTCAACTCTTATTCCTCATCGTTTAAAAATCAAAATGATGGTGTGGTTACCTACATAAGAGACTGCTTAAATGTTATTGTAGAGCAACCGATGCTCAATGATGCAAACTGTTTATTACTTAAGTTTAATGGTATAGCAGCGTTTGTCGCCGTATACCGGTCTCCATCTAAAAGAGATTTGACACAATTTTTAAGTAGTCTCGACCATTTGTTATCAAACTTATCTCAATATAAAACTGTTGCTGTAATTGGCGACCTAAATATAAACATTATGTCCAATTGCACCGACTACTACGCTGACGAATACCTGACTCTTTTGGCTTCTCATGCAATGCTTCCTGCCCATAATCTTCCAACGAGACTTTCGAACTGCCTGGATCATGTGATTCTTCGCTCCCATACCTCTGCCACCACTCTTGTACTTGACTCTCTCATTACCGATCACTCACCTACTGTTATTTACTGTAACCTGAAAATTAAAACTTATGCTCATAAACAGTCTATTAATAAAATAGACTTCCCTGCGGTGGTCGAATGTATTAAAAATACTAATTTTTCATCAGTTTTAGAATCTCAAGATCCTAATTCAGCTACGGAATACTTTGTGTTAACTATGTCCTCTGTCATTAAATCTCACTCCCACACCTCAGTCATTCCCAGCAAAAAACGTATTATTAAGCCGTGGATTACTCCTGGCCTTCTGAGATGTATACGGCACCGTGACAAATTGTATCGTGCATTTAAAAAACACCCGGATAATGAGTCACATAAGTTGGTTTTTCACCGTTATCGCAATTTCTGTTCCAATATTTTAAAAAAAGTTAGATGCGAATATGAACGCGCCGAGTTTCGGAGGGCCAAAGGTAATCCTAAAGATACATGGCGGCTTATTAAACAGATCGCGAACCTAAATCAAAACAGGTCAGCAGCTTCTGAACTATTAAATTGCTCTGCAAATCCCTCTCAATCGGTGGATAACGCAAATGACTATTTTTCTAACATAGGCAGACAATTAGCTAGTCGAATTCAACAAACAGATTTTTACAAAAACCTTGCTTCCAGTAATTTCAGCTCTTCTCAATCTCCTCCTTTACACTCAATGAGGTTGCTGGAAGTGGATAGTACCGAGCTAGAAAACATTATTATCGGTCTCAAAGAGAAAAGTTCTGCTGGTCTTGATGGTATAACTTCAGCTGTTGTGAAAGCTACGAGATATACTATTATTCCAATTCTTGTCCATATTTTTAACTTGTGCCTCTCTAAAGGTACCTTTCCCGACATTTTCAAAACTGCGATTGTTCATCCCATCCACAAATCCGGAGACAGAGACAGTGTCTCAAACTACAGACCTATCTCTGTGCTTTCCACCTTTTCTAAAATTTTCGAAAAAGTTATAAATATTAGACTCACTAAATACCTCAACAAATTTAACATATTAGCACCAAATCAGTTCGGTTTCAGAAGTGGTAAATCCACAGATGATGCTGTCTTAGAACTTTCCGACACAATTGTGGACAATTTTGAAAATAAGCGTAAAACTATTGGTATCTTTTTAGACCTCTCAAAGGCTTTTGACACTGTCTCTGTCCCCACCCTTCTTTCGAAGCTGGATGGTATGGGAATTCGCGGTACTGCATATGACTTATTCAGTAGCTATCTAACAGGCCGTAAACAGTCCCTTAAGATAGAAAACTATGTAAGCAGAGAAGAATCTCTTACTTTTGGGGTTCCACAGGGCAGTGTACTGGGGCCAACCCTATTTCTCATATACGTGAATGAGCTGTGTCAGTTACACCTACCCAACTGCAAAATTATTACCTATGCAGACGACACAGCTCTAATAATTCATGGTAGTGATTGGAGTGAGGTTCAAATAAACTCAGAACTGGCCCTAAACTGTGTCATGAAATGGTTAACCAAAAATCTCTTAACCCTAAATATTAGTAAGACCAAATTCATTGCATTTTCCACCAATAGGTCTAGTCAACCTGCAATTCCTATCGTGATTCGTGCTCATACATGTGCTACCTCTTCTCCAAACACTACTTGTAACTGTCCTAAACTTGACAGTGCTCAGACTATCAAATACCTGGGTATTTTAGTGGATAGTTACCCTAAATGGAAACAGCAAACGGATGCCACAGTTACACGTCTAAGGAAGCTTATTTATGTGTTTAAGAAACTTAGAGCGGTTGTTGATTTTGACAGCTTAATCACTGTATACTTCTCGCTAGCTCAGTCGGTATTAGGTTATTGCCTTGTTGTATGGGGAGCAGCTCATAAAACGACAATGTTACGAGTTGAACGCGGACAGCGTGCGATACTTAAGGTTTTGGCAAAGAAACCGATGCGATATCCAACAACGGTGCTGTATTCTCTGTGTCAGGTTCTCACTGTAAGAAAATTATTTATACTACAGGCCATACTCCGTAAACATTGCCAGCTGGCCTATGATCCGAGTATCGGCAGCACAAAACGCCGGTCTGATAGGATATGTGGTATAGTAGTTCGCAGAACTGAAGCGGCACGTCGTCACTTTAAACACATTAGTTCCAAAATGTACAATAGAATAAATAAGAAAATAAATATCTACTCGTTAACTAGGAAAAAACTCAAAATTAAATTAAATATCTGGCTAAAACAATTAAATTATGACGAAACAGAAGAACTTGCGGAAGTATAACTCTCACAACCCATCACACGCACACATACAACATACACAAATTACACAAGCACACACACACACACACAACCTCTCTTCGATCCACACAAATCCATTTTATTTTACTTATTTTATTTTACTAATAATTCACGTCTGCATTTTTGTTGTTATTATATAATTGTAACTGGAACAGTTTTACTTCCTTACCTGGAGAGGGGCGTTGATAACCGCGACACAGTTTTATACTACTGCGGTTATCATCGTTTCAATCTGTTTATATCTGTACGTTTTTCTTGTTCCAAATAAATAAATTTGAATTTGAATTGAATTTGAATTTGAATCCCTGTCCTAGTCAAAGGAATGATCTATTTTGTGCGCGGGGTTAAAATGCATGCTATCTCATCCGACAACACGTGCGAAAGAGGTAGATGCTGTGATGAGCAGTAAGAAGCTAGTTCGCGTACGAATAAGCACTTTTGCAAGTTTGTAGCGAAACGGATGATGATTTAGGACGAAAACGATCGAGCGAAATTTTATAAACATACCTTTGGGAGTCTAGATATCATATGAATATTTCCAAAATAAAATTATTTGCATTGATGAACTATTAATCTATCTCTGTATGGTGGCTGTTGTGCAAGTTTCCTTCTTCATATACTATTTGTTTCCGTTCAAAGATTCGTTAAATTAGTATTGAAATATGGAACTTTCGACGCTCATTTTTATTTTTTTGTTTCCATACAGGGCTAGATAATGATGAGACAAATTGATATCATTTTTTTTTGAACGTACATCATCAAACAGCGGAGTTATCGCCAGACTACGTTTGTAGGAAGAATGATCGACTAGTGTAACCTTAACAGCACCATGTGCAAATGTATAAAAACCCCCTACTAATTTTTATTTCATGTTACATAATTTATCTAGTAGTAGATACCTTTCAATCGACAATCAATTGAACAAGTAATTATGACATATCTTGCGAAAACACCTCGATTCAAACAGTAAAACGCTCATAACTTTTGAACTGCTGAACTGGTTCTCATCAAACATAGCTAACAACACTTTCGATAGACTCACCTTTCAATTAACAAAAATACGAAATCAAAATCGGGTTCTCCGTTGAGGAGCTATGGTGCCACAGACTGATACACTAATACACATACCTATACACTAATACACAAACACACAGGTACGCACGTCAAACTCACATTACCCCTCTTTTTCCGTCGCAGGATAAAAACATTAAAAAAAATGGAAAGTAATAAAATTCACAAACGCCCTTCATAACAAAATTATTTAATTAAACAGGCAACAATGAAGGTGTACACTTGACAAATTCTTTTTCTCTCAACGTGCTCAACAATAATATTTGTAAGGCGTTGTTTAAAACAAGATGAAGAGCCTCTTGACTGCCTGAAACTTTTTCACGACTCTTGTTTTTTACAGTCCTTTTTTCCTTTTATGCGTGCGAAAAAATATTTTATAATATATTTGGTAACTGTTAGAAATGGTAATGGGGTAGATCAGCGAATTGTTAGAATGTACTAAGGCATGACCTAGGCCTAAGAGCAAATATGGAGCATCTGAAGTAGATAGTTTCTTCTAACGCTTCCGACTTAGTAAACAAAGCAAAAATACCTTCAAATCAGTCCTTATTGTTTATTTGTCAACTCATCATCACATATCACAACAGCCGAAAGGCATCCATTGCTGACCTAGGCACACCCAACTGTCACCAAATCGCCAATCCCCCCGTTTCCATCAATTCACTTTGCGACGGTTAAATTAATAAAAAGAATTACAAAGTGACAAAATAATTTCAAAAATTTAATCCAGTTACAAAGGTATCGTCGGTCAGGTCAGTTGCATGTTACGTGTTCAGAAAAATGTCCGCATTTTCCGCCAATCGCGAGTCCCGGAAAGGGAGAACATCAGCAATCCCCGCTGTTATAACAATGTAAAATGCATTTTTATGAGTGAAACACCATCACTTTGTTTTAGAACGAAACATGAAAGTGTCATAAAAAGTGGAAAATACAGAGAATATTTGACTTATTAAACGTGTTTTTGTAACCTTGGGGTTGCCGCAGACAGGTGCAAAGCGACAATGTGACAACCCTTGTTGGATAGAAGTTGCTGATCTGTATATAGTGCAGTTTATGAACAATTTCTAAGCAAAAGCGTAGTCGCGTTATTTTTGCAATGTCCAGTCACACGTGTCTAAAAGGCCTTTATTATTTAGTTCTATTTAGAATTTTATGGCGATTTCTATAACTATGTTGCTAGGTTATTTAGGTAAACACATCATTATGATAATCTATAAAGCAAATTGCTCTTTCTCGACATAAAATAAAGTTCACATGTGTAAAACAGGGCTGTATATAACTGTATAATAGGTATTAGGCTCTGAAATACCTATGTACTACTACTGATATCGTAAATGACATGTGTTAGTCTTTATGTTTGACGACTAAAGGGATGTGGAGGAAACTTAGCACACCGATAGACTATGAAGATAAGTGTTTGTCCTGGTAGGTACTTCCTTCCCTTGGGCTAATTTTCGCGGGCGAATCGGTTAACAAAAACTAGATGGACAATAATTTGAACGTAGGTAGGTAGTTGCGTGATCGAATCAGAAATGTAGAGATCCGCAAGAGAACCAGGGTTACCGAGATAGCCCGAAGAATTGTCAAACTTAGATGGCAGTGGGCAGGGCACATTTCTCGCAGAACGAATGGCTGATGGCGCAGAAATTTTCTGGATTGGCGATTGGGTACCGGAAGACGTTCCGTTGGAAGATCTTACACTAGGTGGATCGATGACCTGGTGAAGGTTGCGGGGATGCGCTGCATGCGAGATGCATGGGACCAGTCAATGTGGCGACGCTTGGGGAAGGCATATGTCCAGCAGTAGAAGACGTCTTGTAGCGTTTTAGCTCGGAAGGAGCTAAACGTAAGCCACGTTATTAAAATAAAAGAGTTATCTATACCAATATTATAAAGAGGAAAGATTTTTTTGTTTGTTTGTTTGATTGTTTGTTTGTACCGAATAGGCTCCAAAACTACTGGACCGATTTCAAAAATTCTTTCACCGTTGGGAAGCTATTCTATCTCCGGGTGACATAGGCTACTTTTTATCCCTGTGTTCCCACGGGAACGGGAACTACGCGGGTGAAACCGCGAGGTGTCCTCTAGTTAAAAATAAACTTAGAAAAAGGATATAGGGTATAAAACTAAGGTCCGGCTTCGAACGACGTGGGCAGCCAACCATGCAGCAGGTCAGGTAGGAAGACGTGGATGCCCGAGGTAGGCTGGTGAGCAGGCACCACGACGGACAAGCAGACAATCGGGCAGATTTATTTAGTTATTACCCAAATACTAAATAATTTCAAATGCAAAGCCAGATCACTCCACTAAAATATAGCAAGCTTCACTAAATCGGTATTCAAGCGTAACGGTTACTTAGCATGCTTCGAGTGGCGAAACAATGCGCGCCTGTCTCGGACATCAAGACGGGAGTCCCGGGCCCCGAACTTCGGGATTCTGAAATTGTTGCTTTGTGCTGCTATCAGTGATTTTAGAGTAAAGCAAGTTTCTAATACTTGCTCATCTGATTTATTGAGTGGTCACCACTGTTTACTTGAAAGACTGGCATCTGCCGGTAACTTTTGTATGCTTGTATATTGATAAGTATTTTGGTCAGATGGTAAGGTAAGGTTAGTAAGGTTGAACATTTTGTTAGTTGGTATCAATTATTAGATCTTATTGGCACACAGCACAGCGCAACATTTGTGGGTAATCTTCATAATCATCATTTCACCAGAAAGACGTCCACTGCTGGACGTAGGCCTCCCCCAAGCATCGCCACACTGATCGGTCCTGTGCGGTTTGCATCCACCGGACGCCCGCAGCCTTGACTAGGTCGTCGCTCCACCTAGAGGGAGGCCTTCCAACGCTGCATCTTCCGGTACGCGGTCGCTATTCCAAAACTTTTCGGCACCAACGGCCATCTGTTCTGCGAGCAATGTGCCCTGACCACTGCCGCACTTTGTGGGTAGAAAAATGAAAATTGGTAAAAACATCATGGCTTGATCAACTTTGATTACAAACAAAAGTGGACGGCAGTAGCTAATTCTAATTTCAGTCTATAAAATTAGCCAGACAACGCCAGTTAAGTCATTATAAATAATATAATGAATCAGTACTTAAATAAGTTATCATCGAAAAACCAAAACAGTAAATTAACTAAAACAATATAAAAATCATATTACTTTCTTGACATCTATTTTAATTTAATTAACAAGAACAGCGGGGTAAGACCGTCTTTTATTGTTTCAATATAAAAAAACCCTACTCGGCAAGAATATTCAAAGACAAAAGGATATTATTTCAAGCTCGACATTTTATGCATCAATATGAACACAAAATCTCTTTTATTAAAGGACTAGGTTTTGCCCGCGACTTCATTTGCGCAGCATTAGTAGTTCGCAATCCTCAATATTGCGCAATAAAATTGTAGGTGTTTGGGCCGCCTTACTTGAGAAATTATTGGTTCACCATACAAACTTGCAACTTTACACCATTTTATTCATATTTTAAGGATGTTTGCCGGGATAAATCTATTGTATGTCTTACCCAAGGTCTCAAACTAATCTGCATACTAAATTTTATCTAAATCGGTTAAACCTGAAAATGTAACAAACAAAAACAAACAGTTACTTTCGCATTTACGTACAATACTATCTGCCATCTGCGGCTCCGCTTGCGTCGTATTAGTATTTCACCATCTTCTTCTTGTACTTCATCTTTATAAACCTATATATATATATATTATTTTATATTTCTGTACAGTTTCATCATAATGCGTTCAGTAGTTTTTAAGTGAAAGAGTAGCAAACATCCATCCATTCTCACAAACTACCACGTTTATAATAGTAGGTATATAGGATTAGTATGGATTGTGATATCCAACTCTGAGGCTGAATACTGTGCGCAAACAGTATTCAGCCTCAAGGCAATATTAGGCTCAAAAGGAATATTTCGTTAGTGGTTGAAACAAAATTATTCTCTCGAGGCAACACTATTTCAGTATAGTCTCTGCAAGTCATGCAATGTATATAATGTAAGTGTGTTCGGGTCAAATATTGCAAAAGATTTTTAAAGCAGTTATCCTCAACCGAATAAGTGGAAATTTTGCATACATTTTTAGTTTGGATGACATTGCATGGGTATATAAGTGACGTCATTCTAAATCCAATATGGCGGACGGCCCAAGATGGCGGACCAGTTATTGTTTATGCACTAAAATGATATGGGTATCAAATGAAAGGGTTTACTGAGAAAAATACGAAAAAATCTTATTTAAAAAAAAAAAATGAATAATTTTATTTTGGTGTAGATACAATAAAGAATAATATTCTGTCTGTATATCCATTAAAATTAAGAGGCTTGATTTTCTGTTGTTTGAAATAAATTGTAAAGCCGGGTACACGTTACTGTGTTGTGTCGTGTTGTGGCGCCTGCTGACGTAGTTTATTGGTTACAAAACTCGTTTTGAGATGACCTATGCTTGAATAGATTCGTTTGTTTGGTGTATTCCGTGCTACGTTATAACACGACACAGTTGTGTGCCTGTAGCTGAACTCTAAGGCGCTGTCCTAATACAACGCAACATCGCGCGAACACGAGACCGTTGCGTTTATTTGTATGGCAAACACGAACGCGTCGTCACACGCCTACAGATGGCGCTGTCCGTTTTCTCTTTGTTTTCGGTGTGAAACTTTCAAAAGGAGTGGGGAAAAGCCCAGGGAGTGTCGGATTTCTACCTCACTAAAACCACCCCGATGGCGTCTCAAAAGACCACTCCGAAACCCCATAACTTGTAGGTAACTTGCAATCAATGAAGGATTACGTACCTATACCCGTTTCCTGGAACGAAAATTACCGACGCGTCAAAATTAAATGCAATTCAAGTGATTCGATTGGCTGTTGATAATACTCATTCAACCACAGCAGATTCAGTGTCCGAAAATTGAAGGTTTTCAGGAAAATTTACACCACCAGTGTCACCACTTTGTCGAGAGGTCCTCCACTTGGAAAACGTGATTTTTGACATCAACATAACGTTGATGTCAATGGAGGCTACCGCATTTGAATATGCCGCTAGGGGCGCTGGTGTGGAGTCAGGTCTTCCTTTAGCGCGAGTTTATTTACTATTTTAATATTATTGTAAATATTTTCCAAATATGGCAGATTATTATAGGTATGGGTTTTACCAACCACTACTTTAATAGAGCTTTATGTTTCAGATAATTGTATCCACAAAACTATGCCATAGTCGATTTTATAATTTAATTGCAACGGCTTTAGAAATGATCAAAATAAAGGATAGTTTGATCATTTGTAAAGCCGTTACTCGCCAACTAGTGGCAAAAAAACGGAAGACTTCATTTAACTAATGTTAGATTACATAAACATGCTTATTTATGTAATCTTATTGCCTTCATGCCTGCACCTGATGACGTCTCAGTGTTGACACCTAGTGAACATCACACTAATAATATTTTAAAGGCGAAAGTTTGTGAGTGTGTGTGAGTGTTTGTATGTTTGTTACTTCTTCACGCTCAACCGGCTGGACGGATCTGGAAGAAATTTGGCACTGAGGTAGATTATAGCCTTGAATAGCACCGGGAATATGTTCTGTATAATTCTCGATATTCACGCGGGCGAAGCCGGTGGCAGAAGCTAGTCATTTAATTAAACCCTCATATTATAACGTAATAAAGATTAAACCTATTAATTTTTTTATTGCTTAGTATCTGTACTTAAATGATAATTATCTAATTAGCTGTCCACATCAATGACGTCTACCCAATAATAATATTAACGCCTACGAATCTCCACCGTACTAAATTAAAGATAGCGTTATTGTTAGATCCGATGTTAATGAGGCTTTGACCTTTCAAGGTGTTAATTTTAAAATATTCCTGTGACGTCATAGAATTTTTTTTTCCTAGCAGCGTTATTTTCTTTTAAATATTGCTGCACTTGCTGAGATAAGAGCCTTTTTGGTATAGAACGGGGTATTTATTTTTGAGCGCATGGTTGGCGCAGTGGTAGAGCGATTGACTGCTACGCTGCGTGTCGCGGGTTCGATTCCCGCACGGAACATTTGTTTGTATGATTTACAGATAGTTGTTCCGGCTCTGGGTGTTGTGTGTGTGAGTTTATGTGTTTGTAAACGCACCCACGATACAGGAAGAAATTCCCAGTGTGGAGCAAAGTTAAAAAAAAAAAAGGTTATTGTTTTTTTGCTTAACTCGTGTCTCCCGTGTGGATAACAAATAAATATTTTTCTTTCTTTCTGTAATAATACCGTAGAAAGGAAAAGTTTGAGTAATTTTACTACAACTTTTACGGTATTTGAACATAAAAGTGCAACAGTGCCTCGTGGCGGCAGCATTAGGTATGAACTACACCATACCTAAAACTGGCGCCAAAGTGGGATGGGTATAATAAAAATCTATACTTTACTCGGCCGAATCCTTTTAAACGAAGCTCCACTGAAAACATCCTTCATCCTAACTTTACTATCTTAACGTGTCTCACCATGAAAACTTTGGCGGAGTGAATTTGAAGAGAGCTGTCAATTTCATGGAACGGCTGAAAGTAAAGTTTACTTCAAACACACTTCAAAAAGTTTTCACGGTGAAATGTTTACAAAATAGATTAACAGACGGTCTACTCTGGAAATATGTCACAGGGAAAACTTAACCCCTTGTATGGAACGCAGATTTACGCGAATTGTGTCTCGCGTAGATCTGCGTTCCGTACAAGGGGTTTTTAATTGTTTCATTCAATTACGGCGGCATACAAGACGTAAAGTACCAAAATTGAATATTTATGTAAAAAAGTATATTGCACAACATCGACCCACACACACACACTTACACGCTCTGCCCACAATAAAAATCTTTGTTCCACCAATAATCGTCTTCTACAATGTCCCTCTCACCGCTCTCAGTTTATACACCCGTCCTTCTTTGTCCAGGCTGTCTCTCTTTGGAATGCGCTCCCTCAGAATATCAGGACGGCAATCAGTCGGTTCTCTTACAAATTTAAGGCACGTGAGCACATTTGCAAGAAGTTTGCAGTATCATCACAGAATTGATTTGTTCGTTTCGGTTTCACAATAACATTGTTTATGTATTTATCTAAGTATATATTGTTCTTTTTTTTTTCTATATTTATCCTTTCATTTAGTTGCACCTGCCTTATTTTATCTCTGCGCCACCCTAAGTTCGACTGGTAGAAAATGCCTAAGGCATTAAGTCCGCCTTAGTACTTGTGCATAATAATAAATAAATAAACATCGGGAGCAAAGTGCTTTGCCCAAGTGTGGCACCATTCAGGTTAATAGAAAAAAGAAACAAAAATATCCAATGATATTTCCTTAATGGTCTTAAACATAAAACAAACCACTGAAACATTCTCTATAGTGCCTATTTACACTGTTTAGACGTTTATGTTTTATTGTAAGATACACGTGTCTAGCCTCGTAGCGTGACGAAGCTTTGTTTTTAATTCAGAGCACAGAGCGTGTTTGAATTCCGCGTGATGATCTCGAGGGCTAGGTGTCACTTAAAGCGAGTTTCTGATGACGCAGACACTTTGTTTTACTTAAGTTTTGCAGTGAGTTAGTGAAGAGATGTGAATCTTGTTTAGGACTTAAGGAGATGTCTATTTTAGGTGGAGATATTTTAAAGCAGAAATGGCATATTTTCTGTACTAATGCTCTATATATGTTAAAACTTTATGAATGGAGCTTTTATTAGCATCTTTACCGGCGTGAACTTTTGAAACTATTCTACGGGAGTACCAAACGCAATAAAACTTTATATATCATAGGATATAGCAAGCCATAGTCTACCCGTGTAGACAGATCTTTACAGCCGTTTAGGCGTGATTGATCAACAAACATTAAAATAGGGATTTGTAACAACAAAAAATCAGATTGATAGCCTAGCCTTTTCCCAACTTTATTGGGGTTGGCTTTCAGTCTAACCGGATTCAGCTGAGTACCAGTGTTTTACATGGAGTGATTGCCTATCTGACCTCCATAACCCAGTAACTGGGTATCTCGGTACCCCTTGGCAAGTCTGGTGTCAGATCTCAAGCTTCTGACTAATCGTAACGAATGTCAAAATTCTTCAAATGACAGCCGGGATCAACGGCTTAACTTGCTTTCCGAGGCATGGAGGAAACTCAGTATGTTGAAATGGTCACCCATCCACGGACCGACCTCGTCAAGCGTTGCTTAACCTTGATGATCGACCAGTGCGGCTGTTATTATTAAGCCACGAGCTCCTCCGGATTTGTAACAACAAATATAGAAAAAAACAACAACAACAAAATTAACAGCATTAAAACAAAATTTATATTATTTAGTGGGCAGGAACAGAACTTATTAAAAAAACCGCCCAGATTAACACAGTGCTTACATTCCTTTCGAAAGCCTCAGTGGTAAACTAGACCAAATCCCTGCATTCCAAAGATTCTGCATTACTTCGACAGTTTTAGTGGGAAACTAGTCCAAATTCTGTGCCACTGTTTGACAAATCCTTGGACCAGATTTGCCAACCCTATTCGTAGCGATAGCGGTTTGGAAACTACGTTCTTCGAATGTTTCTCGCTACGTGTGAAAATGTCCTTTTGTGTGGCTTTGACAATGGATTCTTGACGGTACAGGAGATTAGAATTTCATCTTAATCGGTGGAGGATAGCTGCTTTAAAATTCAGTTGCAAGATTTGACCCGAACACACTTACTTACATACATACATTGCAAATTAATTAAAAGCTTGTAAAATACTAGTCAACTGTGTTTTGTAGGGTCCAGAGTAGTACCTAATTCCGTATGTCTGTGGAACTTTCGCATTCGCATCTCAGTCGCAAACTGTCTAAAATACTCGGACCTCACAGCAAATTTTTGAGATGAATTGTCACCGAGATGATATTGCGACTGCAATGTGACTGATTTTTAAGTACGAGAATAATAGCTTTCGTGGCTATAAATTAAACTTGAGTTTTATGGAAAATTTTATCCTGTAAAATTACTCGAACACTAAAAGATCCAAGTAATTTTATTACAGAACAGAAAAAAATAATGTTCCAATGCTACTCGAAAGAACAATTTTATTTAAACGTAAAAAAACATGAATATTTTCCTGGAAACTGTTTCACACTGAAACGTAGCGTTAGAAAAGGCCTTAAATAAATTCTCTCTGACAAAGTACAAGCTAGAAAGCCAAGTAAAAGGTTCAGTAAACCGTGAAGTAGTAGGTATTAGTTTATGAAAGAATATTTAAATCACTGGAAATACTGGAAAAGTACTCTAATACGGTTTTCTTAGTAAAATTGGTGTGGAACAAGATGAAAAATTCGCTTTATCTTTCTTTCTGATCGACTCTTTGACAATTCATAAATGCTTGTAAATAAAAAAAAGTATTTATTTGAGTATAATGGTTTGTAGTAAATAAAATAAAATATTGAAATTCCATCTGAAATCTTACGTTGAGAAAACAGAATCCAATTAGGTTTGTTTACGTAGTTCGATGAAAATATCATCTACTATTCACAAAGCCATCAATTTCAATGCGCTCTAAAATACATTTGAAAGATGAACTCGTCTCCAGGGTGTTGTTCTAAAAGCTAAGAGCATTCTAAGTGAAAACTAAAATCGATTTGAAATGTTATATCTGAATGTGGCAGATAAAACAAACCCACGCTGACATAACAGTGAGACGGACGAATCGAAATGAAGCTGTTTTATTTCATTGCTCTGAAGTACCAAAGTAAGTTTAGACAAAACGAGGGTTGCGTAAAGTCTAATACGTCTGTCAGTCTTGTAAGTACTCCGCGGTTTGTAGAATGGCCTCCCAGATGCCTTAACTTCAGCACTATTGTTTGCAAAATCTATAACAAACGAATGCACGGAATAGGCCATTTGCGAGTACGGCGTCGACAACGTGACAATATTCCCAAGAATGTGCCCAATAATGGGAAATCACGCCGAGCCTCGACGTCGCGTATTGATTCCAGAATACGTGCCCAGCTTTATGTGAATGACTGGCGAGTTAATTTCTATTTTCCACGTTGAAAATGCTTTTTGAACGTGACAGTTGTGGTTACTGGGAGTTTACGATCAGACTCACCGACAGAGCTCACGCCAGTTTGAGTTGACCGTTTTAATAAATTATTATTTTATGACGCAGTTCTTGCTAAATGAAATGTTATTTATACAAGTTTACAGCGGCGCTGGTGGTCACCAAATTCACGTCAAATATCTTTATCTATACGTATATTATTTTTGCCACCTTTGCTTCTTGTTCGGAAAATGCATATTCATACTTCGCCGTGTGCTCTTTATAAAATTGGGAATTGAATTTCGTGTTACAAGATAGTGCCTCTTGAATTTTCTTTTGCCAGAGTTTTCATAAAGGGGAGAAAAACAGGATCGTTTAACTTACGACGTATAAAAATACCTACCTGTTTTAGTGCCATCGCCAGAATGAAATTTTCAGATATCTTAAAGTGGTCGTAAGATTAGGCGAGACCACGATTTGTTTGATGTCACGTCATTATAGATTTTATTACGGAGATTTCGTGGATTTTAAGACCTGAACAGACGATCTAAAATTATGCGAGGCTTATAAAACTGCCTGTCATTAAATGACGGCGGTAACGGTAGGGCTGACTCAGATATTCAATGAACCTTTTCAACTCAATAATGTTAAGGCGGATTATTGATTGCAATATTTTTTAGGCAACCTTTTTTATTTAAGTAAGTTCCTTTTTTATACCGACTTCGCAAAAAAGGAGGAGGTTTTCAATTCGAATGTATATATTTTTTTTTTATGTGTGTTACCTCAGAACTTGTTACTGGGTGAACCGATTTTGATGATTCTTTTATTTGAAAGCTGGTGCTTGTCATGTGGTCCCATTTAAATTTGATCAAGATCTGATCAAGAACTTCGGAGATATACATCAGAACTCTTCAATAAATGATGGCAAATCACTCGAGATAGCTGCAATCGGATGTCTGTTTATTGTTTGCATAATTTCTTGACATAACATCACACTAGCACGCTCTAAAGGTGTGAAAAGTTCACCCTGGTATACTCTAATTCCACCGTTTTTGTTTAAGCTTCTTGTTTCTGGGTTAATCTATTCTCGTTCACTTTGGAGAATTGGTCCGTTATGTACCCACAACTAAAAAGTGAAAAATAAAAAAACTTTTTAACAAAAAATACAACCGACTTCCAAATAAAAACACTACAAAGTGAAAAATAACTTCAATTTCGGAAGTCGGTGTCAAAAAACGAAGATCCCAAAACAGAACTTTTTGGCCCCAACGGCTATCCGTTCTGCGAGCAATGTGCCCTGCCACTTAAGTTTGGCAATTCTATGGGATATGTCGATAACATTGGTTCTCTTGCGCATGTCTTCATTTCTGATTCGATCACGCAAGAAAACTCCGAGCATAGCCCTCTCCATTCCCTTTAGTTTTATTACGATGACTTGTGTGTTGCTTGATGTAGAAATATTAATTATTGAACGCCACTATGTTATATTGATAGAGTTATTGGCATTTTAAATTGAATTGGGGATGGATTAATGTTGTTTTGGGTTTTAATCTGAGTGGTAAACTAAGCCTGAAAATAAATGAATTATTATTATTTATTTTTATGTTAACGAATGTTGAAAGTCTGTTACCCATCTTTCAAGAATTCCACCAAAACTATTTTAGAAAAGTGTCCTAGAATTTGGGCCCAAAACTATGAAGGCTCTAACCTAACCTACCTATTAAAACAGTAATAAAACTATTATAATTAAGGCCTAAAATAGGTTCAGACAAAAGAGGTAAGTAGAACTTTAGTTCTGAAATTAGGACGCAGACATCAAAAACTAACTTATCAGATTTTGCAACAAAGAAACAAAACTAATAATCTGTCTGAGGTCAGAAATAAGAATAAAACTAGGTCTTGACCTTCGAACTTACAACTAGTTTGAAAGGACAATCTTCATAATGGAAAATAGCTGTCGAGTTGTACAATACAACTCTGGTCGGGATATTTATTATTCAACTAGAGGTAGTTGCCGTGCTCTTTAAGTAAAGAGCTGTAAGTCTTATGTTATTGAAATTTGACCTACTTACTAACACCTTTTAGTGTTGAAAACCGAAACAATATTAATTTTCAACGACACTTCTTTGGGACAGTAGTTTGAAGGAGGATTAGTTCGGGTTTTGGAGGACTGTACCGTGATTTCCACCTCGTTGAGATTAGGACGGGAATTACTTGGAAAATGTTTATCATATATTTAACTTTACATCATAATGTTACCAAGCTATTAAAAAGACAAAATCTACCTACTATTGATGTCTCTGCATCATTAACAAAACTGTTTATACCTTAGCTTACTAAGAAAATTTCGTCCTTAGAGCATTTTTAAATTACGTACCACTAAGAATACTAGATGTCGATTCGAAGATATGTGTCATCTACCAATCCGCACTAAACCCGCGTGTTGGAGACTTGTGTCCCAGCAGTGGGAACATTAACAGGCCCGTGATGATGATGATGAAGAATACTCCACAGACAAACAAACAATCCATTATAGAAAATACAAAACCGCCCAAATTGCTATGACGTGCAACTTTAATTAAAGTTTTAAAGCAATTTCACAAGAAGATAATTCATAAAGTCTTCAAACCTCGTAATTACTTTTAAAATCTGGCACCACAACCACCAGAGAATGATAAGAGGGCCATTGCTCCCCATTGTCCTGTCGCAGCCTCGCAACGACTTGACGGCTCCCGCTTCGACTTACAAAAGAGAGCCAAACATAATTGTGCCTCAATTAAAATACGCCCGCATTACGCACACATACACAACATCTACTTACAGCCAGGGTAGAATAGCGAGGGCTTGGGAAGAATGAGGTTTCCGAACCGAACAAAAGAAAATGCCAGCTGTCACAAATGCGCAATGCCAGATCAATATCGCCTGAATCGAACTCATCAAAATTTTGAATTAAGGAAATCAACTTCCACAACTAAATGTGAAAAAACTTTTTAACAAAAAATACAACCGACTTCCAAATAAAAACACTACAAAGTGAAAAATAACTTCAATTTCGGAAGTCGGTGTTCCTGTTTTGGGATCTTCGTTTTTTGACACCGACTTCCGAAATTTGTTAACCCTGGCTGTAAGTAGACGTTACACAACAGTGTTTTTTGTGTGTTCACAAGTCATCGTAATAAAACTAAAGCGAATGGAGAGGGCTATGCTCGGAGTTTCCTTGCGTGATCGAATCAGAAATGAAGACATGCGCAAGAGAACCAAGGTTATCGAAATATCCCAAAGAATTGCCAAACTTAAGTGGCAGGGCACATTGCTCGCAGAGCGGATGGCCCCGTTGGAGCCAAAAAGTTCTAGAGTGACGACCGTGTACCGGACGCAGCTTTGGAAGGCCTCTCTCTAGGTGAAGCGACGACCTGGTTATGGCTGCGGGCGTCCGGTGGATACGAAATGCACAGGACAGATCAGTGTGGCGATGCTTGGGGGAGGCCTTTGTCCGTCGCAGTGGACGTGTTTCGGCTGAAATGATCATGATGACTAATAAAACTTACACTTTGAAAGGATACTGCTCGGTTAAATTATCTGTGCAAATGGAACTGTCACGTGACGTTCGACTCTCGCTTTTGGCATACTTGGTAAACGCAGGGTGTTGCACGGGTAGGACGGAATGGGGTCGCATTCTAGCACAGTTATTTTGACCGTCTAGTACCAAGTGTCCACCATGGGAAAAAATAATGTAGGTGTTTGAAAAGCGCTTAAAGCTTTCGTTCCGAAACTGTACGCTTTTTAAACAGAACAATAAAATCAGGACAAATCTACAGATATCCAACAAAGATGGGCGCCATACATTTCCGCTGAACTTCCACGCTCATATTGGCTAAGATCCAGACAAAAGATGTGGTTTTATATTATTTAGCTGCCATTACGGGCTACATGGCCAGGATTAGGATAAGGATTTTGTTCAGTATCGAATTGTTCCATTTTTAAACACCTTTACGGTCTGCTCGCTTCACATTCTAGAACATTTCAAATTATTTTTGGTACCTTGTTACATTAAGAATAGGATTACAACTTTAGCTGCCGCGGCGAGTAAGTGCACTATATTCTAAGTAATTTCTTCCACTCGGCTCAACCTCGACTCAATCAAATTGAAAGATAGGTATAACTTTTTATATTTATTGACTCTAATCGAGGATATATTTTAGTTGTCGTGGCGGCTGAGTCAACTGGAGTGGACAATAATTCCAAGTTGAGGATAACTTTTAATGCAAAATATATGAAATAATTTAATGTGTACAGAGCAACTGAGTGCTTTAAAATTAAATCTCATTTGGATGCGGTTTTGCGTTTTCGTAATTTTAGCTTTCATTTCAGTAGGTACTGGTCAAAACTTTAATGAATTTCGTTTTTATTAAAACATGCTGCGCTAAAGTTAAATACCTAGTTGTGAAGGCAATTATTTGGAGGCACCCTTAATATTTTCTATAACTTTCATTTAGTAACTAATCTATACTTTAACAATAGTTCTTCTTTTTATTTTCAAGTCGATGGAACACTCTTTGGGTGGGACCAGTAGGCAGCCACGCCAATAGCAGCGTCAGTGGCGTTCATTAGCTCCTCTTAAGTGCAGCCAATTTACAAACGTTTCGTATCAAATCTCTTTCTACTATCGTTAACGCCTTCTATTTATATGGTGACTTATCATACAGATGTGTCATTCCCATACATTGATTCATTTTCTGACTGACTGACGGTCATAAACAATAATAGAACTGAACATTGCTCTAAGGAAGTGACAAATTAAATGTTGCCGTTTGGAAACTGTTGTCCCTATACATCAATATAGGTCGAGGTCATTTTATCTAGATCAACGGGAAGCACCCTATAAGTTTTCAATTCCCTTGCAATTCCTCAAATATGCGACATCAACGGTTGTATCTATTGATTGCGATGATTTAGAAGGTTGTTATTATTGCAACTCCAAGAGAATGCAGTTTTGAGTATATAATATTAATAACAACTTCACTGTGTCTGTCTGTCTGCCCGTAAGGATTCCTTATTTTTTCCTTTTGAGGAACGGAACCCTAATTATAAAGTTGTAGGTAAAATTGTTTGTATGGTTGTTTGTTTGATTAAATGTAAGTAAAATATCTCTGTTAGTGCTGATCTGCTCCGGTTTCGGATCTACACTACTACGGAGTGCAATAATCTGGCAAAAGGAACGATTCTTATGAGATAAGTAATGAAATCGAAGCCGTGGGAAAAAAGCTTTTAGAATAGAATAGAATAGAATAGAATATACTTTATTAACTACCAAAAAAAAGGAAATTACACATATATTTTACAACAACTTAATACTATCGTTACAAAGGCGGTTTGTCGCTGACAGCGACATCTACCAGACAACCTTTGCATGGACATAAAGATATTAAAATAAAACAGGGGCTACTGCTACATAAAAAAATATTAATACATAAAAATTATATAGTTATATAAAATACTATACATAAACTTACAAATAAACATACATACATAATATTACATGTTTCAAAATTTCAAAGAAGAGTTGAACAATGATAGAAGAATTTAGATAGAAACAGGACAGCAATAAAGAGAAAGGAAATGGTTCTTATCAAGATTTTTAAAAGTTGCTAGTAGATAGGTATAAAGCCTCTTTAAATTCTCTATGCCATTAACATACTCATGAATATTTTTTCACTCTAGGCAGTTTACAAAACATTACCTTATCAGTACTAGTACGTCCCCGGAGCTCGCTTCATTAGCAGCATTTGTCCTCCTCGTTAGCTGCTTGTACGAGAGTCAGTGCTCGTGACCTCCTCGTACCGTGTCTACTAGCCACCGCCTTTTGTTAGTACTAACTTTGCACACAAATGTTTAAAGTATAGGTGTACTACCTCATTAAATTCAACAGAGCCAGACCTAGTGCGGAAAGAATATACTTACTTAGAGTTTATGCAAGAGTAAAATCAATTAGTAAGTTCTAAGATTATAATTTATAACTGCAGAGGTACAAAATACATGATCAATGACCCTCATGCTAGGAAAACCCGCGTTACAGGGATTATCCATCCCTCCATTACATGAATGATATAAACAAATGACGATAAATAAAGTGCACCTTGAAAAAATAAATAAATTAGCCTTGTATAATTTGGAGATTAGTGGACAGGAGAGATGGTAGAAGAGAATAGTTAACTACATAGAAATTGGGGATATAAACAATAACATAAAGGTACCGGGGAATATCTTTCTTTGTGTCGGATCTGTTCTGTATGTATGTAAGTGTTTGCCTGGCTTGTTATAGTTTTAGCCCTTTGGACGCATAATTAGCAGACACGATATTAAAACAAAAGCGTCAAGTGACAAATGTCACTTTGTTACATTTTTCCGTGTCATCATAGTTTAGACTTAGACGCACGGGATCGGTCAATGTGGCATGGGAGGCCAATCCTCCCACGGGCGTCGCCACATGTCACTACACGTCCAGCAGTGGACGTCTTTCAGCTGAAATGCAAAACATCGAAATCAACAGTATTAAAAGCATTACTGAAATATAGCAATGCTAAGACCGACAGATTATTGAGGTGATTATTATTGGCCGAGATGCTTGACAGATGAGACTCGTCACAGTCCGACATGAGCAATTATATACCATGGGCTTTAATTTGTAGTGATAGGTCTGATGACAGGGCAGAGGGTCTGGAACCAAAGGTGTTGAAGTTGGTTTTTCTGACATTCAGAGTAAGACTATTATTGCCCAGCCAGACCATATCCTGCCTCAAGGTCCTCCCGATGGCCTCCTTAGCCGTTTCCCAGTTGGGTCCACTATACAGCAAAATGGTATGATCAGCGAAAGCTATATTGTGAGTAGAGCGAAGGGTGGGTAGACAGAGATCGTTGATATAGATTTGAAAGAGGAGGGGACTGAGCAGAATTCCCTGGGGCACACCATTATCAAATAATTGTTCAACAATGATGTGGTCGCCTATTATAACACTGGTTCCGTTCCGTGAGATCGTTCTGAAGTAATTTGTAGGCTGTGCCACGTATTCTAATTCGTTCCAGCTTTCCGAGAAAAATTTATGATTTTGTAAGTTTCACAGTTACATCATGCCTACTAGCTTTTTGTTATTACCTACACGCACAAATGAGAGAGATAACGGCCGTAGTGAATTAAAACTTGGTCTAGTTTATTGTTTTGTGTTGCAGTTTTCTGTTTAAAGTGTCTCTGTTTGGTTGTTATTGTGTTGTTTGCGGACTGAAAACGACTATATACGTACATATTGCCTGTTAATCAAATCCTACTTCTGTTTATTATTTTCCTTTCATTGGAAAGGGAGAATCCTGTAGTTCTTTTTATAGCTTCAAAATGGCTAAGCAAATAATGATGATGAGAAAGAGAATGAACATGGCAAAACAACATCCCATACATGCAAATCAGACTAAAGCGAATTACCCAAACCGAATCAAACTAGAATTAAGGTCATTCATCAATCATGATAAAGAACTTAATTTGCGAAGATTATTAATAACAGATAGTATAAAACCTGTAAGTTGTGCTTTGTGCTTGACGATTATTCTGGAAAATCGGCGTGAAGCGACGAATTTCCTCAATTTATTCAACCCAAGCTACCAATACTCTCAATCACGCCTTCCTATCTCCTGTCTCTAGCAGCTGTCTCATGTGACCGCTTATTTGCCCACTGAGAATCTAATGTCTCTTATGTGCCACATTTGGCTCACATTGAGCCGTTTGCTCGAACACCGAAATTAGGTACACTGAAAAAAATAAGCAGTAAAAACAATCGAAAACAACATTGAACTGTACTGCTTTAAACAGTAAAATATGAGCCTAACGTTCAAAGCAGTAACTTTTAATGAGCCGAAAACAGTAAAAGCTTGACAACAAATTTTAATGTTTCAAACATTAAAAAAGAAATTAATGTTTAAGACAGTATTTTTTTTTAATGTTTGAAACATTAAAAAAAAAAATGTTTAAAACATTAAAAAAAAATAATGTTTAAGACAGTATTTTTTTTTAATGTTTGAAACATTAAAAAAAAAATGTTTTAAACATTAAAAAAACTTTAATGTTTTAATACTCTTTAAAACAGTAAAAAATAATGTGCGTACACAGTAGCGGGTACTGTAAGTGCACAGTTACAGGTAACGTTTAGGATAGTACTTTTTAATGTGCGTGCACAGTAGCGAGTAATGAATTTCACAGTTGCATTTAACGAGAAGGATAGTACTTTCTAATGTGCATGCACAATAGCTGGTAATGAGCTTCACAGTTACATTTAACGAGAAGGGTAGTACTTTTTAATGTGCATGCACAGTAGCGGGTAATGAATTTCACAGTTAAAGGTAACGGAAAGGGCAGTACTTTTTAATGTGCGTGCACAGTAGCGGGTAATGAGTTTCACAGTTGCACCTAACGAGAAGGATAGTACTTTTTAATGTGCATGCACAGTAGCGGGTAATGAGTTTCACAGTTGCATTTAACGAGAAGGATAGTACTTTCTAATGTGCATGCAAAATAGCTGGTAATGAGCTTCACAGATACATTTAACGAGAAGGGTAGTACTTTTTAATGTGCATGCACAGTAGCGGGTAATGAGTTTCACAGTTGCATTTAATTAGAAGGATAGTACTTTCTAATGTGCATGCACAATAGCTGGTAATGAGCTTCACAGATACATTTAACGAAAAGGGTAGTACTTTTTAATGTGCGTGCACAGTAGCGGATAATGAGTTTCACAGTTTCATTTAACGAGAATGATAGTACTTTTTAATGTGCATGCACAGTAGCTGGTAATGAGTTTCACAATTGCACCTAACGAGAAGGATAGTACTTTTTAATGTGCATTCACAGTAGCGGGTAATGAATTGCACAATTAAAAGTAACGAGAAGGATAGTACTTTTTAATGTGCATGCACAGTAGCGGGTAATGAATTTCACAGTTAAAGGTAATGGGAAGGATAGTACTTTTTAATGTGCATGCACAGTAGCGGGTAATGAGTTTCACAGTTTCATTTAACGAGAAGGATAGTACTTTTTAATATGCATGCATATTAAAAAGTACTATTATTCACGTTACTTGTAACTGGGCACTAACCGTACCCGCAACTGAGCATACACATAAAAAATATTATCCTTCACATTACCTGTAACTGAGCAAGCACAGTAGCGAGTACTGCACGTGTACAGTAGCAGGTATCGTGAAATAAAAAAAAATGTTCTTTAGGACATTTATTTTAAAATAATCACACGTATTAAAGTAGTAAAATTCTTATATTTTCCACAAAATAAATGGAAAATCAACCAACATATTTACACTTAGATAATTTAAAGATTATTATTAAAGGTCTATCTAATCATGATACACGAAATCTCTTAGGGGGTCATTGTACTCATCATTATGAACAGCTTTTACTATGGGACAAAACCCTGAATCGCGAAAAAAAAAACTGCTATTCCATATATTTTGACGAGTTATTGCGAACATATTGTAGAGAACAGCTGATTTTTTTTTCGTGATTCAGGGTTTGGTCTTGTAGTAAAAGTTGTTCGTAATGATGAGTACAATGACCTCTTAAGAGATTTCGTGTATGAACAGATAGACCTTATATGCACATAGTCATTTCAGTCCAAAATGTAACTACAATATTTATAATTAAGTAAAATACCAAAACAATATTATATCGAATATATTTAGAATTAAGTAAATTGAAACAAGGTTCTATAGTCTTAAGGGTAATTGCTACTGAACTTAGTCTGAAAATAATCATACATATTAAACTTGTAAAATTCTTATATTTACCACAAAATAAATGGAAAACAAACCCAAATATTTAAACATAAATAACTTAAACATAATATATTGTATACACATCGTCAATTGTCAACGAGTGTTGTTGTGTTTTTAATACGTTGATCTTTATACCTAAAATTTAATTTAAAACTTGTTGTAATCACAATAGTCCAAAATTTAAGTACAAATATTATAATTAAGTAAAATACCCAAACAATATAATATCCAAAATATTTAGAATTAAGTAAATTATAACAAGGTTCGAGTCAAGGGTAACTGCTACTAAACTTAGTCTGAAAAAAATCTTATATTTACCACAGAATAAATGGAAAACAAGCCAAAATATTTACACTTAGATAATTTAAAGATACATAAATTATATAAGGTCTATCTATTCATACACGAAATTTCTTAATGGGTTATTGTACTTACTCATCATTAAGAACAACTTTTACTATTGGACCAAACCCAGAATCGCGATAAAAAAAATTAGGTTTTCCCTACAATATTATGTTCGCATTAACTCGTCAAAATGTATGGAAAAGCTGATTTGATGATGATTTTTCGCCATTCAGGGTTTGGTCCCATAGTAAAAGTTGTTCGTAATGATGAGTACAATGATCCCTTAAGAAATTTCGCGTATGAACAGATAGACCTTATACAGGGTGGCCGGAACATTGACGTCCAAAAATTAAATTTCGGTCCCTGGTATTGTGGGGTATCCGAATCACCCCCATTAAACAAACTAGATACTGGAATGATGTGTTACTCAAAAATGCACAGTGTGGTATTGTAAATAAGTAATAGAAATCTTTTTTCGTTTGTGTACATTATCCAGGATCTCAATGTATTACATACTTACAAGTCGAATAGCTAACCTCCTTTTTTGAAGTTGGTTAAAAATAGGGGATGGTGAGTTGATATTACCATGTGTACCGACCAGGCGACTGGTTGTAGGGATTTTGCAGTACAAATAAAACTACTTACAAAATTGGCATGTGAAGACACAGAAGATCGTGATGAGATGCTAGGTGACGCTGGAAGGGATTTGATTGGGCTCGTGAAACTCTGCGTCAGTCCGTCTAAAGAGTCTCCATACTTTGAAATTATTTGGTCTAAATCGTCATCACTCTGTAATAAACACTTGTAAATAACTATGCAGGTATGTTTTCCTGACCTTTAACATAGAGCTTAGTCAAGGTAAAAACTCAGAAAATATTATCATTAGACTTATTGAGACTGTGTCTTAAATTACATTTTCAAGCGACACCTTCCACTCTGACAGAACTTTTTTAAATTTTGCTTGCGGTCCTATTGCAGGAATTAATGCCCTCACTTGCACATCATCTAATAATTTTAAAGCTAACGCGTCTACTTCGTTTTCTGAAAACAGTAAGATAAAAAACTTACAACAATACACATTCTTTATACTCCTTAACACATACACCCTTAAATCATTTAAGTGTGTCAATAGTAGCATGCTTTTGTACTGGAGGTTTAAATTGAATGTATTTTTTAATGATGTATTATTATGACTGAACGTTCTATGTGCATGCATAGCTTAACTCCGCCCCTAAGGCCGGGAATATACGTCAGTTTTTTTCATCACAGTCTGATCTGGCCTCATCAGGCCATTCGGAAACAAAATCTGACGTGTATTTCCAGCCCATTTTGAACTGTCTGACCTTGATTTACAGTATTTTTAAGCACAAACAGAAGCATTCGAAGCAAAGACACCATAACCACAACACAATGATCACTACTTATTAGAAAACTAAGTCCTCCGCCGCGTCAATTCAATTATCATTTTTTTTTTTTTTTATTTCACATAGGCCTACATGGGCACTTATAAAACGTCGACAAAAGGTGCACGGTTCGGGTTGGTCGTTTCCTATGGAGAAGAACCGGCAAGAAACTCCATGGTTACTCTTTTAAAAATGGTTTGGTTTTACAATATTTCCATGTTACAGCATTAGTACTTAGACATGGGGGGACAACGTAGGCCCGACTTATGACAATAAGTCGTAAGAACCTAAAAATTAAAATAAAAGGATTATATATTTTATAAAAAAGTTAACAAATATTAACTAGCATCTAGAAGGCCTACAATGTTCACACATTCACAAAACAATCGGTAAAAGAATCTATACAAAGGTAAATAAAAATAGTATTACATGACTAAATTTAACATGTGGCACAAATTTTGTTATCAGTGCTGTAACTATTCTTAGCAAAGGGCTATAAAGATGTTTGAAAACCATTGTAAAAGTCTAATTAAAAGAAGGAAAGAAAAATGAGATTGAGAATAGTTAGAGACATCCACATATTTGTGCCGTTTACAAGTTACCAGGGAAGCTGCATGCGCAGAAGGAGCTAAGGCCAAACGTTTTTATCTTCAACGTAGTCCTTGATTTTATAATATGCTTTTTTAACAAGGATACGTTTGATGTAGTTTTTGAACCTTCCATCGGTCAGTTCTATAACTGACTTTGGCAACTTGTTATAAAAGCGTATACTGTTTATAAGAAAAGACTTGCTAGTTTTCGTTAATCTGAATTTGAGTATTACAATTTCGTGCTTACTGCGTGTATTTAAATTATGGAAGTCGCTTCTAGTTTTGAAAAGCCCCCGATTTTTACGGACATACAAAATACATTCCAAAATATAAAGTGAAGGTAGAGTCAGTATATCGATCTCTTTAAATTTTTCTCTGAGGGACTCGCGAGGACCCATTTTATAGATTGCGCGGATTGCCCTCTTTTGTAGGATGAAAATTGAGTCAACGTCTGCTGCTGATCCCCACAGCAGAATGCCATAAGACATAATACTGTGGAAATAAGCATAGTATACTAACCTAGCTGTAGCTACATCGGTTAGCTGCCTTATTTTCCTTACTGCATATGCAGCCGAACTTAACCTACCCGAAAGAGTTCTAATGTGCGCGCCCCACTGCAATTTTGAATCGATAGTAATCCCCAAGAATACAGTTTCCGTTATAACTTCAAGATTTTTGCCGTCAAGATTTAAGTTTAGGTCATGTTGTGGTACATTTGGTAAAGAGAACTTTAGTCTGTCTGTCTTTTCGCGATAAACCAAGAATAATAAACGATTTTCATGCTGTATTCACCAATGGATAGAGTGATTCTCGAGGAAGGTTTTAGTATATAATGTCAAGCGGGCGGGCGGGCCCCGGGCATCAGCTAGTATTGAATAAAGTACCTCCTGTTTTACACTCCGTCGATAAAACGTCACAGTTTTCACTAATCGGTTTCGCATCAAGTCACACTAGTCATGAAAAAGAAATTCAATTCAAATTATTACATAATGAAGGGTGAACAGTTTTTTAACGATACCTACCTAGTACTTTTTGTGCCTTCACAGTAGCGGCGGGTATAGTCATCTGCACGTAACTTGGCAAGAATCATTAGATGCGCACAAGTCGTTTTTTAGGTCTAATTGATTACCACGCGGGACGCGGGGTACGTTTAGCGCCGTTCCAGTTCGCGCTCTATGCGCGAACTTACCGCCACTACGCCAAAACCTTGCCAAGTTACGTGCCGATAACTATAATGAATGTCACATTTATATTTAACGAGAAGGCTAGTACATTTTAATGTCCTTTTTTTTCAAGATGGCTACGATTACACAATAATTATGTAGTACAATTATGATTTATCTCAATATTAAACACATATTACACCTGTCATTAGCAAAGCCACACAAACTAACAATATAGAGGTAAACTATTTAATTAACCAAAACCGTTTTTCCTTAAAATTTTCAAATGGAACTTCTTTGAATGTTCAAGTTTTTGTGTGGCTAGGTTTATTATAGAATATACCTAGCCACACAAAAACTTGAACAAATCATTCAAAATTACTTATATGAATAGTCATATAAGTAATTTAGAATGAGCTGTCCTTTCGTAAGTATTTCCATTTCAGTAACATAACGGTCTTATGAAATGATTTATGTATTCCTAGATAAACCTATTTAAGTAGGTAACATAGTTCATAAAATGGCTTACCTCTAAATACATCAATGTATTTTTGAAATCCCCATTCCCTGAGGAGCTTCGCTGTGGTCTCAATCTCGTCACCTATGATCGATTCTTCAATTTAATCAAATAGACGAATACACTGCAGCCACAACAATTTTTTTTTCTCTGCACGTATGTACGCGTAGCTGGCACAAGATTCAAATGAAAGAAATACATATATTGGCGGCCGGCGGGGAACGTTAACGGTATTGCCAACAGTTAGGGCGTTTGTGCACTACAAGGAATTTTACTGACCGGCAGTCCGATTTTTTACGGTCCGATATGGCACGCCATGAATGTAAATACTTGTTTGTGCACTATACGTAATTTTACCGTCCGAAATTTTACGTTTCCCCATGCCGGGCCGTTTTTCCGGTCCGAGATGACAGCAATGAAAAACGTGTTTATGCTTGTGCATTGCGTCCGCGATCGGTATTATTCATAAGATCGGTAATCGAAGAGATCGGACAGTATATAAAAAAAAATCTTTCGTTCTGCCTCAATTTATTGTGGTTTATGTATAATGACCCTGTCAGTACCTTTCACTCTTAAGGGGACGAACCCAAAAAAAATTTTTTTCTCCGTCTTCGCACCTAGAGTAATAAAGCAAGCAACTGCCGACGTTCCTAGAGTAATCACGCGTGCGTGACGTGTAGTTACAAAGAAACCTACTCTAAATTGCGCTGCACCGATCCGAGTAAAAACGGACAAGTGCACAAGCCAATCATCCGTGTTTTCATGCCAAATCGGAACGTAAAAAATCGGACTGCCGGACAATAAAATTCCTTGTAGTGCACAAACGTCCTTAAAACTAACTCTCCACCAGATTCAACATCTCAGAGTGCTTATATAAAGAATGCATTTTTTAAAGTACTGACTTATACAGTATACAGGAGAAACAGGTAAATCTGTTCATAGTGTCCATGATGTCTTCGAATTCGTCGGACGATGAGTTTTTTCTCCTCGAAAGGGTTCATTAAAAAAAAAAGGACAATAAACAAAGACATAAAAATAAAACATCTAAAGACAAATTATACATCAGCACTTTTTAGAACATAAGCAAATTATTGTAAATTTTGTACTTTAAGAAATAAATAAACGATTTTATTATTATTTATTATTATTATTATTATTACGCATACATACAAAGTTCAATACACACACAACACATACACACAAAGAAAACACAAACATAAAAAGTACGATGAATCCATGATAATATAGTTATTATATAATATTAGTTACTAATCTCCTCCCAATATTTGTCAATCATATTTCTGTTGCTGTATAATTTGTGTCTTTTGTCCCACAATGGTGGCTTAGCAAAAACCAATGCTATTAAAACTTCGCAATCCAAATCAACAAACACCACCAGAAAACCACTAACGAAAAACAGCACTACTCTCATAGTTGCAAAATTTACCACTAAACAATTTTTAGTTATTATGAAAGAAAACAATAAGTAGAAATAATCATTGGTTTCTTTTATGATTACGTAATACTAACAATCAATAAATCAATATTATTATTTTAACTACTAAAACCCCGAAACGAAACCACCAGTTTTAGTGGTAAATCCACTAGGTTGGCAACACAAATTACCGAAACAGACGTGATCACGTGACGTTTACCCAAGAAAGAAGCGAGTTTCGACTTGTTTTATTTTGGTTCAATCAAGCAGTTCTTTTTAATGTCAAGACAGTAATTTTAATCGTTTGAAATTCATCGTAGGTATAAACAATCAGTTTTCAATTTACATATTTAACTCGTTGCCAACAAATCGAAGTTAGGTTCAAATTCAATCAGTTCAGTCGCATTATCATCTCAGCGACAATCAATGTCAAAAATGTATGAAAATTGATTGTATTTGAGTACTTACCTACTTAGTCGGTAACGAAAGTGAAAGGAGTCTTTTTTAAATGGTTACTATGGAATCTTTATAGATCCGTCCAGTCCATCTGTCTGTCTGTCTGTCCGTATGTTACAGCCATTTTACTTCGAGACTGTTGACACCACACAGTTGAATTTGTAGTAAGTATGTTCTTGAACCTACACAAAAATGATATAAAAATATGAAAAATGGGGTGGCTCTCCATACCTACATGAAACTGAGGGTGCTATCTGTTAAATGAAATGTTTTATTCGATTAGTTTTACCGATCAAACCATTAAAATTCACTGCCACATAACGCTAACTTTTGTCGAACCATGATCAGTTAGTTTTAATGTGCTATCTGTTAAATGAAATGTTTTATTTGATTAGTTTTAACGATCAAACCATTACAATTTACTACCACGTCACGTTAACTTTTTGTCGAACCATGATCAGTTAGTTTTAATGTGCTATCTGTTAAATGAAATGTTTTATTCGATTAGTTTTAACGATCAAACCATTACAATTTACTACCACATCACGTTAACTTTTTGTCGAACCATGATCAGTTAGTTTTAATGTGCTATCTGTTAAATGAAACGTTTTATTCGATTAGTTTTAACGATCAAACCATTACAATTTACTACCACGTCACGTTAACTTTTTGTCGAACCATGATCAGTTAGTTTTAATGTGCTATCTGTTAAATGAAATGTTTTATTCGATTAGTTTTAACGATCAAACCATTACAATTTACTGCCACATCACGTTAACTTTTTGTCGAACCATGATCAGTTAGTTTTAATGTGCTATATGTTAAATGAAATGTTTTATTTGATTAGTTTTAACGATCAAACCATTAAATTTACTGCCACATAACGTTAACTTTTGTCGAACCATGATCAGTTAGTTTTAATGTGCTATCTGTTAAATGAAATGTTTTATTTGATTAGTTTTAACGATCAAACCATTACAATTTACTACCACGTCACGTTAACTTTTTGTCGAACCATGATCAGTTAGTTTTAATGTGCTATCTGTTAAATGAAATGTTTTATTCGATTAGTTTTAACGATCAAACCATTACAATTTACTACCACATCACGTTAACTTTTTGTCGAACCATGATCAGTTAGTTTTAATGTGCTATCTGTTAAATGAAACGTTTTATTCGATTAGTTTTAACGATCAAACCATTACAATTTACTACCACGTCACGTTAACTTTTTGTCGAACCATGATCAGTTAGTTTTAATGTGCTATCTGTTAAATGAAATGTTTTATTCGATTAGTTTTAACGATCAAACCATTACAATTTACTACCACATCACGTTAACTTTTTGTCGAACCATGATCAGTTAGTTTTAATGTGCTATCTGTTAAATGAAACGTTTTATTCGATTAGTTTTAACGATCAAACCATTACAATTTACTGCCACATCACGTTAACTTTTTGTCGAACCATGATCAGTTAGTTTTAATGTGCTATATGTTAAATGAAATGTTTTATTTGATTAGTTTTAACGATCAAACCATTAAATTTACTGCCACATAACGTTAACTTTTGTCGAACCATGATCAGTTAGTTTTAATGTGCTATCTGTTAAATGAAATGTTTTATTCGATTAGTTTCAACGATCAAACCATTAAAATTTACTGCCACATAACGTTAACTGTTTCTCGAATCATGATCAGTCAGTTTTAACGTTCAATCATTAAACGTTACTGTTTTGTTTTTTAATGTTTTACAATTTGCGAGGTAACTAGACAGTGCAAGGATGTGTAAGGGCGCTATTAAAATCTCTGATTGTATCCACTATAGTTTTGCAAGGAGTGTGCGCGGTGCGAGGATTATTAAAATGTTCCTTGCCATTGATACAATTTCCCTCGCGCACAACCTAGCTTTCTCGCACATCTTTAGCGAAAAAGCTCGCAGTTATTCATTGCTCGCGTCACTCCACCACTCACGCAGATCTCTCGCTTATTTGTATGTAAATACAATTAATATACCTAGCTCCCCCTTTTCTACCAGCGCAAAACCAGACTAGGAATATGAAGCGATCGCATTGGTGGATTTTTTCCTCGCTCACCCTCCAGCCACCTCGTACATCTCTGGTTCAAAAGCACCCTAAAGCGCCAGCACAGATTGCGACAGAATTGCATACTTAGTATTTATTGTACTTTTCTGATCCTTAGGTGTTGAAGTTTTAACTTAAGTGGCGCCTTGTATTAGTTTTTGTTGAATCGCAGTTGTTCGGTATATGAGTTGTTAGTTTTAAGGTTTATTTTTAAGCTGACTTAAGTTTTTAGGTTTGGTTACTAATTAATATAGGTAGGAAGTTACGGGACATCGGTATATTAGTCAATTTAGTTGAAACACCTAATTAGCCTACACTATTATTACTATTAGGCCTGTGGGGTTCCCAGAGGTGGCTTAATTAAATCTGATACCAGAGGTGGCCACCAGTAGTACATATTTACTAGATTGTAGACAATGTTTTTAGTAGATGCGTTGTTTACCTCATAAATTCACTTTTAATCTATGCCATCTTATTGATTACTTTTAGATGCGTAAGTCAGACAAAAGTCAGATCTTCCTTGAGATTATTCATCAAACTAACTCCGAGTTTTGCTAGCAAATAGAGAGTTAAGCTAGCAATGTTTCCTTTATTTTAGTGTTCTCGAGGAATGTATAGGTTACACAAATCAGTTAGAAATATATGATAATAATTTCTATTTGTGGTTTTATCTACTCCGATTAAGTCTTGGCAGGGGTTTAATGCCACTGTATTAGTTTTGCAGCTCCTTGAATGATGTAGACTTTAAAATAAACAGTTTCACAAGTTAGTAGAAGGCAGAGTTATTGTTATAATACGTTATAATTTCAAAGATAATTTATTTTGTTTGTAGTTCAAATGGCAGGCTTAATTTTGATTGCGTTTGTGTAATATATGGCTGGGTAATTAAATTGAATTATAAGTTTTTTTTGTTGTGTATATTATCATAAGTACCTGGGCGACCGAGCTCGGCTCGGGCGAAAATAGAGAAAACGACGTTTTCAATTAAACCTATCTAGATCGATTTATCACCCCCGCAACCCCCTGCATATAAAATTTCATGAAAATCATTGGAGTCGTTTCCGAGATTTAGATTATATATATATACATATTATGTATATACAAGAATTGCTCGTTTAAAGGTATTAGATAGATTTCAGCTGAAAGTCTGTCAAGTTTACTGTTTGACATGGCCTCGCCCTATTGTCATCTCATCGACTGGCCCTGTGATTCTCTCATCAAGGCGAATCGTGCGGTCCTCACCAGCAATAAGGCTGCATGTCATCCGGTCTTCTTATGGGAGGCTAAGGTATGCCGCCACGCGGTCTCAACTTCAGAATCATTTGGCCCCAATGTCCATCCGTTTTACGAGCAATGTCCTGCCCAAAGCCACTAAAGTTTGGCCCGAACACGAAAGGAAACCTTAAACATAGCCTTCTCCATTGCCAGTTGGTGACTTTTAACCTTCCCATGAAGATTATATGAGCGATCTCAATACAGTAGTAATTTGATAGTAAGTGCTGTGGTAACTGTCATGAAAACGAAATATATGTGCATAATGAAAACATAGAGTATAGTTTTAAATTCTTAACCACGGTAAGTTATAAAACAAACAGACATAAATCAAGTCAGACTCTTCGCTTTCATTTGTTAATATTTGAACATTATTAGCTCCAAGAAGAGTGCCGTACTCGTTTACACATAAGCGTATAAACGCCCAACAATATTTACACTGTGTGCCAAAAAAAAGGTGAATCTCAACATCTAAAAAGCAATCTGAAATTTGTTGGTACGGCCTTTCCTTCTAATAAGCACAAATAGCTATTGACAGGGAATATATTGAAATACGTACTTTTATTTTAAACTTGTTTTTTATTTACCGTTGACTTTTATTTGAACTAACGTGTCCGTAACGTCATTTTCTTTTTCACTGCAGCCGAGTTGAAATGTATAAAAATATGCAAATAACATTACGAGTTCGCTGAAACATAGTTTTGATAATTCACCTATTTTATAGGTTTGAAATTGAAATATAAATTCAGTTATTTGATTTCGAAACAATTGTTGTTTTTGAGTGAGTACAGTCAAGTGCAACGCTGCGGAACAGCTACTTTATGTTATCATTTCATATTTGCAAAATGTTGGATGGTTATATGCACAGTTCCAAAAATAATTATTGTTGCGTGTTAGTAAAAACACTAGTCAGTTCAATGATTCATTATAATTAAACGGTACATAAATGCACACATACATTAACTGACGCCATTTTCCCATAGGAGTAGGCAGAAACTAAAGAACGCCACCTGCTACGATCCTTACATACTTCTTTTGCTTCACTCACATTCATACATCTAGTCATACACAGACGCCGGTTATGAGTACTGCGCACGGGGCCTTTCTGAAGAACATCACCAATGAGGTCTATGTATGTCTTTCTAAGGCGTCCCCACCCGGCGTTTCCATTCATGTCAGCCTTGTTAGCCGCCTTTCATTCATCCTCTCAACATGGCCAAACCATATTAACATACTCTTTTCAATCATTTTTTTAATAAATATTGATAGCACCACACATTGTGTTAAAATGGCAAAACCCGTTGTTCTATTCCAAACCACTGCAACTCCTGAATGCCAAAATCAACAGTGGCAAACTGCTGCAAAGCGCCGATTTAAAGAAGCTGTTCAAGCTTTCGAGTCTCGGAGAATCGACTCAACTCTCTTGGATCCCTGAATGAAATTGATCCTAAAAGTTTAACGGAGGAGTAATAAAAACACAGGTCCAAAAAAACTTTTTTACAAAAAAATTAAACCGACTTCCAAAAAAAAAACACTACAAAGCGGCAGATAATTTTCTTTTCCAAAGTTTGTGCTTTGGTACCTATTGTATTTCTTTTTTGACACCGACTTCGGTTGAATTTTTTGTTAAAAAGATTTGTATTTTTCTCTTTTTAGTTTTGCCTCATATTTCTATGAAAATCATCAGTACATCTCATGGCGATTCCAATAGGCCCTTATATGATTAGGATACATTGTTTTATTTCAGAATTCCAGTGTCTACCTGCCGGCTTACTACTTACTTATCTTTAAGTACCTAGTACATCAGTTCCACTTCACCAAATGATATTTTCTGAGTGCAAATGATTGCATTGTTGATGAAAACACCAAAATCGCTGTATGAATGCCTATATTTTTTAAGAAGTTTTCTCGATTTATTTGGGATCCCATCATCAGATTCCGACTTGGTGACAATGGGACTACCTCGGGAAACAAACATAAAATAATTTTCAAAATCGGTCCACAATTGACGGGGAAATCGGTGAACATACATAAAAATTACATACAGTCGAACATAGTGCCTGCTCCTGTTTGTGAAGTCGGTTAAAATAGTAGATAGGTAGTAGGTAATTGTGTCACTACGGTAGAAACCGTTCGGCATAAAATACATACATACATCTACATAACATCACGCCCGTATCTTCGAAGTTTTAAGGCAGATGTGCACCTTTTGGTACAACCATATAACTTCGGTCAATATCTATGAGCTCTCAAAATGTTCACTGGCCTAAAATTAATGAAGGTGCTTACTAACTTACCTGCTTTGGGTTCGAAAACTATTCTATGAACTATCTTATACATGCCCAAGCCATTATGGTCACAACAATAGTGCTCCCACAATTGAACCCCATCCACGCATCTACAATGGAATCAACTGCATTATTATATGTGGGCCAGATATTAAAGCTTTTGAAGACCTTGTTAGTGATCTAAATAATGATATCGCCGATTTAAAAGACGACCGCGAGCAGCTGTTCTGGCGAGAAGGTAATTCACGCTAGAACAGCTGCTTAGCTTGTATCAAGCGCAATTTCGATCATGCATGGAGTACTGTTCTCATCTCTGGGACGGATCTGCCAAATGCCACCTTGATGCACTAGAATCGATCGAAAAGCGGGCCAAGAAGCTTATCGGCTACTAGGCACTGTTTAAGTCAAAACTCCAGAGCCTTGAACATTGTCGCCGAGTTGCCAGCTTGTCGGTATTTTATCGGTTAAATTTCGGGGAGTGTGCGATGGAATTGCATGATATAATTCCACCCAGCCTGTTCCACCATCGGACTACCAGACGTACATGGTGGACATCCCACCCATACACACTAAACGTTTTGAGAATACTTTTATTATGCGTACAGCTAAGGAGTGGAATGCCCTGCCGGAGTCTGTGTTTCCCGATAACTACAATCAGAGGGTCTTTAAGTCAAGAGTAAATAGGTTACTTCTAGGCAAGCATGCTCCACCGTCGACCACATCATCGCTTAATATCAGGTGAGATAGTGGTTAAGCGCGGGCCTTTATAAGATAAAAAACGGCCCTTTTTGACCTTACTATCAAAATATTTTAGTTTAGGCTTAGGCGCTATGCGTACGTAGCAACTTTTGGTTAATGCAATTGTCAACATTTTAGTTTCCATTAACTGTTGCCTGCTGCAGCGACGTCTACGTCGCGCAGTTTTTTTATTGTGCGAAAAACATCAACGTCGCCCTATGGCGTTTATAGAAGGTGGCCAGTTTTCAGCATTGCTAAAATGCTCACACAGCTTGAGGATCAAAGTTGCTGTGGATATATTCCAATGTCTGAAAAAAAGTAGACACGTGGGTGACGCCCGCTCTATGCCACACCAACAAAATTCGCGGTCGTGTGAACGCGCCCTTAGTCCTCAGGAAAAACCTTTATTTCCAGATAAATTCTAAATGCCCATCTGTCTACGTCATAATATCGTTATCCGAGCCTTTAATTTTTAAGTTCTAGTAAACGGTGATTAAGTTTAAATAGCCTTTTAAAGGCCTGTTCATCGTAATAAATAAAAGCTTGATATTATGATAATGATTCAATTTTAAAGCTCAAAGAGTTTTTAAACTTTTATTTCGTTTAAAGATTAGTAATTCCTTTTGATAGTTTCGAAAGGTTCTTAAAATCTTAAATATCCTTGTAAAAAAACTAAGATGAATAAATACTGCTTTAAAAAGCTATAAAAGACAGCAGCAAGTACTCGTCGTTTAAAATTCAATAGCATGATTTATCGCAGTATTTTAAAATGCCAACACAATTCAAAATATTTGCATTTTCATCCCGACTTTTTTTTTATTCCTTATAGGCTCGCGTTTGACCACTATCTCGCCTGATGTTAAGTGATGATATGGTCGAAGGTGGAGCACGCTTGCCTAGAAGTAACCTATTCACTCTTGACTTGAAGACCCCTAGGTTGTAGCTATCAGGAAACAAGGACGCCGGCAGGGAGTTCCACTCCTTAGCTGTACGCACAATGAAAGAAAAAAAAATGCATTTTCATCCCGACTGTACCAGTCGCATTCGCAAACAAGTTCGTAAACTGTCGTTGAAACAATTTAATACATTCAAACCTTCGGCAATAAAGCTGAACATGACAGGAGTACATTCGAAAATAAAAGTTTACTAAACCCGTTTTCATTTTATGTTTCACATATGTCGTTTTATATTTACTACTCGGAAGTAAAAAGACGAATACAAACTGTGTGTGGAATTTTGATTTGTTTCTCTTGGAGCCTGAAAAATGACGCAGCTTTTTCAGTAAAGTTAAAAATAACAACTGAGTACCTCAGTAGATGTTAACTTCTTTTATTGCTATATAGGTTTTATTCAGAAATGATTTTCTCAAAGAAAATCATTTCTGAATAAAACCTATATACCATATATGTTCCTTGGAATTTTACATATTTATTTCAAATGAGCCCGCTCTTGAGCTTGATCACGTCTGATTGAAAACGATGGATAAGCTTTACGAAAAAACGCCTACATATAGTTGTGCCGGATCTGGCTATTATTGGTGATGCGAGTTTATATTTGTAAACGCACTCACGATACAGGAGGAATTCCTAGTGTGGAACTAAAACGCCTACAGATATGTAGTTGTTCCGGATCTGGCTGTTTGTATATGTGAGTAAATATGTTTGTAAAGTCACCCATGATACAGCAGAAATTCTGTGTGGTGCAATCCGCACCTGGTGCAGATTGTGGGGATGTGCTGGATGCGAGGCGCCCGGGACAGGTCAATGTGGCGATAGCTTGGGGAAGGCATATGTCCACAAGTAAACGTATTTCGGCTGATATTATGATGAGGTACATAGCTGCTATATTCAAATAATACCAGATACTAAATAATTTCAAATGCAAAGCCAGATCACTCCACCAAAATATAGCAAGCTTCACTAAATCGGTATTCAAGCGTAGCGGTTTCTTAACAATGATTCGACTGGAGGAACAATACGCGCCTGTCCCGGACATAAAGACGGGAGTTCCGGGCCCAAAACACCGGGATTCTGGGACTGTGGGATTCTGAAATAAATGCTTTGTGCTGCTGTCAGTTATTATAGAGTAAAGCAAGTTTCTAATACTTGCTCATCTAATTTATTGAGTGGTCGCCACTGTTTACTTGAAAGACTGGTATCTGCCGGTACGTTTTGTGTGCTTCTATATTGTTAAGTATTTTGGACAGAAGATACCTTAGTAAGGTTGAGCATTTTGTTAGTTGGTATCAATTATTAAATCTTATTGGCACATAGAACATCGCAACATTTTTGGGTAGAAATATGTAAATTGGAGTTCGTAGAGGTGGGCAGCAAAAACGATTTAGAAACATCATGGCTTGGTCAACTTACTAAGCTGGTTGAAATTTGATTACAAACAAAAGTCGACAGCAATAGCCAATTTTATATTTATAATTTCAGCCAGTAAAATGATCCAGACAACGCCAGTTATGTCATTATAAATAATATTATGAATCAGTAAATTAACAAATACAATATAAAATTCATATTACTTTCTTGACATCTGTTTTAATTTAATTAACAAGAACAGCGGGATAAGACTGTCTTTTATTGTTTCAATATAAAAAGAAACCCTACTCGGCAAGAATATTCAAAGACAAAAGGATATTATTTCAAGCTCGACATTTTATGCATCAATATGAACACAAAATCTCTTTTATTAAAGGACTAGGTTTTGCCCGCGACTTCATTTGCGCAGCATTAGTACTTCGCAATCCTCAATATTGCGCAATAAAATTGTAGGTGTTTGGGCCGCCTTACTTGAGAAATTATTGGTTCACCATACAAACTTCCATCTTTACACCATTTTAAGGATGATTGCCGGGATAAAACTATTCTTTGTCCTTTCCAAGGGCTCAAACTATCTGCATGCAAAATTTCATCTAAATCGGTTAAGTGGTTTAAACCTGAAAATGTAACAAACAAACAGAGTTACTTTCACATTTATAATAAAGCTGCCGCCCGCGGCTCCGCTCGCGTCGTATTAATACTTCGCGCAATATCTTTATAAATTATAGCCTATGTATTATTCTATATTTCTGTACAGTTTCATCAAAATACGTTCAGTAGTTTTTAAGTGAAAGAGTAGCAAACATCCATCCATCCTCACAAACTTTCACGTTTATAATAGTAGGTAAATAGGATTAGATTGGTTTGTTATATCCAACCCGTTGCGCACAGTATTTATCCTCAAGGCAATATTGGGCTAGTTAGTCTCAAAAGGAATATTTCGTTAGTGGTTAAAACAAAATTATTCTCTCGAGGCAACACTGTTTCAGTTTAGTCCCCTGGGACTAAATGTTTCGCAAAATAATTATGAAACAAAAGCGAATAGTTTGAATTGAATTAGTTTTGTAAACAAAATTTTAGTTGAGTGTTAGTCAACTTCGTTATCTGTTGTAAATGATTTGCAGTTCTGTTTATCTTGTTTTTAATTGATGGTAAAGGCATTATCAGAATGCTGTTTGTAATTAAATCGTGTTAAATATAGCTTTAAATTATTTACTTAGAGGAATGCTTGCGAGAGATAGACTAATATTAAGTCGAGTTTAACAACGATTTGTAAGGCTTTTATCCCTTTGTCAGCGTTTGGATTAGTGGTAAGTATTTTTTTGTTTAAATTAAATAAAAAAATCACAGAGTCATTGAAATGTAATCAGAAAAGTAGATGAAAGGGTATTTATCACAGACATAAATCTAACTAGATAACGCAAGTCCCTCCATCTGTATGAAAACCAAGCGTGCCACTTTTTCACAAACAATTTAAAAACAAATTTACTTACCAATGAAAGAAAACATTTCCAACGGCTCGGCCAACTTTTAATATACATTCTTTACAGCTCAATATGGCATAAAAAAGGCATTTTAGATATAGGTGGATTTCCGGTGCCGATAATGCTAAATGAAAAGCTCAGATTACGATCGTTGATCGCAACTTTACTCCGTTTTTTGGCACGCGAAGTACATACAATCGCGGCATCTAGTTAGATTTATATCTGTGGTATTTAGGGTAATAACAAGGTTTTTTTTTAACTTGCAATGTATGTAAGTGTGTTGTATTGTCTTTGCGGGTGGCTGTTGTAGTGGCATCGTGCGTGAAAAACGAGTGAGGAAGAGGGTAGACAGATATGTCAGCTCGTAAACAACACCCACCCGCAAAGACTTTAGTTCTCGTGATCATGGCGCTTGTAACGATGCCGAAATATCGAGCTCTCAACCAAAATATAAATATACATGGTAAATATCCCGAAACAAATATTAATTCCAATGATTGTGACCATGTCAGCTTAAAAACTTATATTAGAAAAGTGACAGAGATATATTGATTTATTTATAATCTTAATTACCAAAACAGATGAAAATTAAATTCTATTAATAATGCTGCAAGCCATTTAGCCAAAGTACGCACGGCGGTTTCCTAAGACAGCAACAAATCAGTATCAAGTGGCAAATTATCAAAAGTGCAGTGACACGTATGCACTAACTTTAAACCGTATTTCAGAACTTGAACAAGAATTGTGGAATGCCCATAAGGTCCTATCTATCGCTGGGTCTGCTAAGGTCAAAGCAGTGTAAAAAAAGTAATAGTTTATATAATGAGTTAGTTGGCAGTTTTCAGTCAGAACCAGTGTGTGAGTCTGATTTTATAATAGTTTTGACTGGTGAAGACACTCTACTATTATGCCCTATTGCCAGGAGCCAAAAAAAAAAAACAATTAAACGGTCACGGAGAGCGATGAAAAAACAAAGCCTCTTAAAATTAAATATTTCTTTAAGAAAGGATCGTGTTAAAATAACAAGTAGATTAAATACCTGTATGGGGGAGCTAGATAAATGTAGGGAAAAGTATGATTTAGATACTCAGTGCCTCCATATTCTTTAAATCGATTGATAGTAAATCTATCAAATTTTATATTAATTGATGAGCCTGTGTTGCCTAGTTCAACTAGCAACATAGATTTAAACTAGTCCATAAGACAACAAAAATTACACCTGTAAATAATCAGTTATTATTAGTACATAGTAAAAAGGTATCTTCAGGCAATCCATTTAGTGGTACAAAGCTGAGGGGAGAGAAATACTCTTTAAAATTATTAAATCAGAACATTAAAATTATTAGAAATTGAATTATTTTTAGAAAAATCCAAGTATGGTATTATTTGTGTACGGGATGGACCTGATCGCTCGAGGTAGATAGGTATTCTGGAGGTTGTCAGGCTCCTGCTCGAACGCGTTGACGTCCCTGCACCTACGATTCAGTTGTCATCGGGCAATATCAGACCTTGGAGTGGCTTGAAGGCTGCCAAGTGTGTTGAGGGGAAGGCGTGATGTCCAGAGAAATAAAAGACTTAAGTCTTCATGACCAGAAGCGACGTTTCTTCATGGTCTTCGTTACACAAAGTTGCGTGGATTTTACTAAGATGAGATAATGGCTACAAATTGGACGATGCGCCTGCGCATCTGCAAATTGCACTATCCTTCTAACTAACTTGAACGTAACGAGGTTTTTATTTACAAAACTTTTTCACTATCTACCTTAGCTATAAACCGACAGAAACTCCCCTTCCACTGAACCGATTTTGATGAAACTTGTACGTCTGGATAGGTCTCGAGACGACCTTCCCTCCTCTTCCAGGTCCCCAGCTATTACCTTCAGGAAGTTCTTGCGTGAAGAACACCGAAGAAAGGGAAATTCTGTCAGTTTGTGGGTTACAAGCTATTTTCTACGGCAACTATCCATCTTAGTACTAGGTTACCAGCGAGGGACTTGAAGCCCTCCTACTGGGCTATCGAAATGTAGTAGTGTCATAGCTACATCTATAACTTTCAGGCGCACAGCCGCGTGAAAGTGTGGAAGACTAGATTATGTGCCTAGTTTTAGCACATAAAACAAATTTGTACTTAAACTGGTGGGTGCATCCACACCCACCAACCACCATTAGTTAGCCCTTGCGATGGGCTATCCTATGGTGTAAGTCTGGTGGATACAGCTTCAACCTTTGAAGTAGTATTCACTCTGGAGTGAACGACACCATGACAAAACTATGGAACCTCGTGACTAGTCAAGTCGGTTAGCTCCCCAACCACCAGAGCTAGGCTCCCTACAAAAGTGTGGTTGGGTAGGCAGAAAACTGGGCTATCGAATGATGGCAACTTGATGGGTGTACCACCAGCCCCTATGGTGTTTTAGGTGCCGGGAAGCGGCCAAAACATGAAAATTCGTGTTATTTTACGATTTAAACGAATTTGCTAATACATACAGCTGTGAAAGAGCTGCTGTGCACTATACCAGGATCCAGGCGCCTGCCTGCAGGTTCTAACCGTCTTTTCTTGGAGATAATACTCCAGAAAGCATTTCTTTACAAAATCTTTACTAAGTTACTTTAACGCCAAAAAGTATAAAAAACAGGCAGCGCCCTCACGCGGCTCTTTCGATTCATAGAAGCCAGCCCGCGTGCTGAGCCATAGTTAAATGCCAGTTAGATATTCATTGGAGTTTCTTGTCCGTTCTTCTCCAAGTAGGCTTTTCCGAACGGATGGTAGAATCACTTTATTAGATCCGTCCTTAGCCTTTCCCCCCAGCGACGCCCTGAGCCGAGGTCCGACCCCAACTGGGGTAGCCCTTAGTGCTGTCGCTTTAGGTTTATAAATTTGAAGCCTGGCCAGAGGCTAAGAGATCTCCACAGGGTAGCCCGGTTAAGCAGAAAACGGCCACTTTTGTCGAACTATGAGACGCCAAGTATTAAAAAAAAAAAAACACGCGGCTCACTTTGGCTCGATGCGTGGCGCCGCTCGCACTTATTACAGAATTATGAATTTACTTTCCTCTGTAATTACGTTAATCAGTATGTATGTAGATGCTTCTAATTACTAAGCTTGGCCTGCAGAACCCTATAACATACTGATAAACACTAAAAACATCATTTTAGTGCCTCAAAAATGCTAACGAAATTTCTTATCTGCGAGAGTATAAATATATTTTGACGTCTAGAATTCATTTAGTATGAGACGGCGCGCTGAGGTGAGCAGACCTGTATCTGCTGATGCAATCTTTGGTTACATGAACTATCTAGTATGGTTGATGACGCTTCGTCGCCAACCATATCTATGACCCTTCAGTCACCAAGTGTGTCTGAAGATGGCAGGCCCGCTGACAAGCGTCTAGAAACCCCTGTGTTATGTTTATATAAACACATTACCTCAACTAAGCAGTGTCTATATACTGTGACTATATGAGTCCTATCTATGTATAGGGCCTGGGTAGAAACCTAGGTCACCTAAAAGCGCTAAACTATAAATAACAAGTTTTTTTACTGCTTATTTGAAGGAAATGTGTGCATATTCACCTTTTTAAGGTAATGTGTTATTGTCCCTGGCTATGTGCTGCTATTATGTATTATTTTTCAGTCATAGCCTTAAGGCATCCAAGTTAGAACACCTAGACTGTGTTTCCTAACTAACTAATGTGTATAGGACAAATAAAACGATTGGGATGTGAGCAGATCGCACATACCACCTGCCATTTGAGGGGTTCTAAATGAAAATAAACGAAAATATTTTTATTTGCCTAAACTATTACATACTATACATATTTATGTATACTGCTAGTACATAAGCGAAATATGCAAACTATAAGCTATGTGACGCCTCGTCGCGAACAATTTGTCTAACTGAACATTGGTTAAAAGATCACCAAGTAAAGTACATTAATTATGAAAATTATTGTGTAGTTTGCCATTTCAGCAGACAACATAATATATGATAAATGGCGGATCATTTATACTTATTAAAAACTCTATTAAATCTAAAGAAAGAAAAGACATTGTTAGATTGTCGTTTGAACACACCATTGAATTGTCCTGTATTGAGCTTGATAAGCATGTTGTTGTATGCAGACCTCCAAGTTACCAGAATATATCTGTGTTTGACTCTGTAATGGAAGATGTGTTAAAAAAAGTTAGTACTAGTAGTAAATCAATTGTCATATGTGGCGACATTTACATTAACTTATTAGAGAATAACTCTAATGGTATCAGATTGTTGGGTCTTTTTAAATCATTTAATCTGGAAAATAATTGGCATGACATTGAAGAGTGACAGCTTTTTCTGCGACTTGTAGAGATAACGTTTTTTGTAGTTGTGATTACTTAGATAAAAAAATTGTAAATCAGTTAGCATCTGATCACAGTGGACAAACAATAACCTTTAGCACCTACATACAAATAAATTTTAGACCAATTACTTGTAAAAATTTTGAAAATTTAATAATACCGTGAATAAGTAAGTAAGTTATGTGTTCAAAACTTTAATAATATGGATGACCCAAATGAGTACTATGCCGAATTTTCCAAAGTACTAAACACGCAATTCGCGAAAAGTATTTGCACTAAGTTTGTATTTAGCGATTGAGCGACCCCAGGCATTCGTAAAAACAGGGAAAAGCTATATGAACTTTGTAGCCTAAAGCAACATATGAATAATACAAGCTTTGATAAATATGTAGCGAATTATTCAAAAACCGAGTGAATAGGTTACTTCTAGGCAAGCGTGCTCCACCGTCGACCGCATCATCGCTTACTATCAGGTGAGATAGTGGTCAAGCGCAAGCCTATATCAGATAAAAAAAAAACCTTTAAAATTGCATGCAAAATAGTTAAGGCGCTGTATATAAGCAATAAAATAAAATCAGCAGACGATAAAATAAAAACTACCTGGAAAATAATAAATAATGAAACAGGTAGAAAAAACAGCGTAATACTGAAATTAATTTAGCAACTGCACATGGTCCCATACAATCTGATGTAGAAGTAGCTCAGGAATTTGAAAACTTTTTTGTTAATGACTCTTTTTTGTTAATGACTCTTGAAACTTCAGCAGCTTTAAACTCCTCAACCGCGCTCTCTGCTCCCTTACTTAGAAATAATGTAAATGCGTGCCTTTCGGAGTTTCAGTTTCAACATACAAATCCCCAGGCTATTTTAAAAGCTTTTAAAGATCTTAAAATTAAATCAACAGAAGATCTTTGGGGACTATCTGTAAAAGTATGTAAATCAATCATTGAAACTGTTGCGCCCTATTTAGCTTACATATTTAACACTAGTGTCGATCAAGGAGTTTTTCCGGACCTTATGAAACACAATAAAGTAATTCCATTGTTAAAATCCGGGGTTAGCAAAAATGCCAATAATTATAGGTTAGTGTCAATTCTGCCAGTTCTCAGTAAAGTCTTCGAAAAGTTAATTCTCAACCAATTGTTGCGTCATTTTAACAAACATTCCATCTTTCATGATCAACAGTACGGTTTCACCAAAGGGCGTTGCACAACTGACGATGGCGTCACCCTAATAAAGAACATCTTTAACGTCTGGGAAGAAGCATAAGACGCCATTGGAATCTTTTGCGACCTCTCGAAAGGGTTCGATTGCGTTAAACATGAGACACTATTGTTGAAACTCGAGCAATATGGGATTACACATACGGCCCTTGAGTTACTTAGATCATATTTAAAAGCCAGGCAACTCAAAGCTTAGGTAAACGGCGTAAACTTTCTAAGGTCTGAAATGACAACGGGCGTTCCTCAAGGCTCTATATTGGGTCCATTCCTCTTTTTAGTTTACATAAATGATTTACCCAATTATTACAAAATCAACCGAAGATGGTGTTATTTGCTTGTAGCGGCACCAACGCCGCCACCTACGAATTAATGACATGACGTCACACAAATCCTGCATCGCGCAAGCAAAGTTTTCGGCGCGATTAGAACACATACAACATTCCGACAACAACCGTCGGGCATTTGCCCTGACCAGACACAACACCCGTCTGGTCGGTGGATCGTCCCTTTTCTATGGAGGTTTGTGGGACTTTACACCCTGTTCCGCATACCTCTAAATGCTGATGACACATCTTTCATATTTAAAATAGATCGGCGGTCACAAAATCTTGATGTGAATAAGTCTATTCATCAGATCCAAACTTGGTCCCGGCAAACAATTTGGTACAAAATGAAAAAAAAAACAAATTTATTAGATTCACATTGCCGAATGTCAGAAGTAGCGAAGGCGACATCATATTTAATGGAGAAAAGCTGGAATATGTAAATCAAACAGTTTTCCTAGGAATCACTCTATATGACAAATTGCAATGAGGGCCTCACATAACATCTCTTGCGGGTTGGCTCAGCCGCTTATGCTGTTAGAAAGATAAGACAGTTAACGGATGTACTAACAGCACGTTTGGTCTATTTTAGTTACTTTCACAGCATTATGTCATACGGTATTTTACTGTGGGGTCGGGCGGCTGACATTGAATCAATATTTATATTGCAAAAGAGAGCTGTCAGAGCCATATATAAGTTATGTCACCGAGAATCTCTAATGGAGCTATTTAAAAAGAATAATATTATGACAGTTTCTTGCCAATTCATTTATGAATATATTACGTATGTCAGGCAAAATATAAATCTCTTTAGTAAAGTCAGTCATAGACACAATTATTGTAATACTAGAAATAAAATAAACTAGATGAACCATCTTATAGATTAGCTAAAGTACACACATCTTTTACGGGGTACTGTGTTAAATTCTATAATAAAATACCTTCTGATATACTAAAACTTAATGAAAGAAAATTTAAATCAATAGTTAATAGCACACTTTGTAAGCAAGCATATAACAAATTAGATGATTATATTCAAGATAAAAATGCTTGGAAACATGCTGGTCCTGCTCCATAGGGCAATCTTTAGTGTAGACAAAATAAAACTGGTTAATTAGCATTATATTTATAATTATAGTTACACTTTGTTTCTTAAATTTTTTTTCTTCTCTTTTTTGTTTAAAAAAATTTACTCGCACACCGTTCCATTGTTGTTGAATTAGGTGATTTACCTATGTTTGCAATATTTGTAAGTATGTGAGAACCATGTTCCTATTTATCAAGTGAAGGAATTTACCATTTAGTGTTTGTAATACTTTATACCTATATGTAGTAAGTATAGTAGTTCTGGGTGCATCGTTCTCACGTATATGAATTTATTAATGTTTGTACTTATGTAAATATTGTAAAAACTTATTTTTTTAAAAGAGTTAGTATGAAGTTCAAGTTATTTATTTCATAACAAAAATTACATTTGTGTCGAAATATTAGCACAGTAGGTACATAAAAAGAAGCAACATAAGAAAAATACAACACAAGCAACCTCGTTCCTCACCCATCATCGAAGTTAGAACATATATCCAAATCAAAAAAGTAAATAAAAATATACTAACCTTACAGACATTAATATTCATATTGATACAGAGCAAAATCCCTTCCAAAAATCTACAAAAATACATTCAATGTCAAATATTAAGTACAAAAAAAGAATTAAAACACTTAAAACAAAGTCAAAAGAGATCTAAAAAACTAGTTCCAAGGTCTTTGTCATTACAAAATTCGTCAATGCTATAATAGGCTTTATTAATTAACAAAGCCCTAAGTTTACATTTAAACTTGTTCACATTCTGAATATTCTTTAATTCCGCTGGTAATTTCTTAAACAGATTGACAGACTGCACGCGTGACGAGTGTTTGACAACATTAAGCTTTGCCTGCAGAATAGTAGGAAGATCTTTTCTGCGAGTATCTACTCTAGTTTTTCTTTCTTCGTCTGTTTCAAACTCGTTTAAGTTTTTGTTTAAATGAGTAAGGAGAACTAAAATATAAAGACACGGTACCGTTAAAATTCTATGTTTACTAAAATACTCCTTACACGAGTCTGTCTGTTTTAAACGAAGCATGGTTCTTAATGCTCGCTTTTGTATAGTAAAGGCTGCCTTAATATTATATTTATAGCTATTTCCCCAAAATTTAATGCTGTATCTAAGTCTAGATTCAACTAGAGCAAAATAGACGGTACGAAGTTGGGCAATAGACAAAATATCCCTCAGTGATCTGATCGCATAACACGAACTGCTTATTGTATTTATAATTGAATCTTATTCCAGTTTCCAATCAAGCAAAGAATCTATTTGCACCCCCAAAAAATTTTGGCTTTCTACTGTATAAATTTTCCTGCCAAAGGATTCTACGTTTATTAAAGCTTTGTTCCTAACTGTAGATCTAAATATCATACACTTTGTCTTACTTGATTTAAGATATATTCCAACTGTTATATATTCCAACTGTTTCTTGCGCGTTAAGTGTAAACACTAACAATTTGTAGTTCCGTAATCAACAAAGTATTAATATTGTTAAAACCTTACGTACAATATAAACATTGTGTGGAAACTAAAGGCCCAAGGTACGCGTCATAAGTGATATCGTTTGCAGAGCGATTGGTGACAGTGCTTTAACAAAAACAATAAGTAAACATTTCAAGAGTGAATTTATAAGTTCTAGTTGGTGTGAAAGTGGGTGTTTCGAAAAAAAAAATTGTCGACTGTCCGAGTCGTCACTCTGATTGCTGATAACACGACGACGCACCCATACTCAAATTTCGAGTTTTTACTTAAGTGTCTGTGGCTAAGTTCGTTGAGAGGCGACTGCGAAGCGAGAGCGTCCGAGTTCGATCCCCAGATCAGGATTTTGATTTTGCATTTTGTGTTTTGTTTTTCTTTGCAATAATGCTTTGCGCTGGTTGTCATGATACTATTCTCGTTACGCAAAAGATAATTAAATGCTGTTTAAGCAAATGTGCCCACCAGTACCATTTGGAATGTGTAAAGTATGATGAAGCGTCAACACCTAGGACCAAATGGACTTGTCCAATCTGTATCTCTAGCCGACATGCAAAAGGTCACACTGTGCAATCTGACCACGCGGCTCCTGAACCGGTTCCATTGCTTTCCCCGAAACTGGGATTGCAGATCGGACTTACACCAGCGGAGAAATCATCAACAGTTGCGCCCAGAATGGGAAGGGTTGGCACTGAATTCAACTTGCAAGACACGATACTTGCAGAAATTCGAAAATTACGCCAGGAAATGAATGAAAAGTTTGAAAGTCAACAGGCCTGATTGGCGAAATTTCAAAACACTTTAGCTGCGGTCCAAAAGGATGTTAATGACCTAAATTTGAGATTTTCTTCAATGCACGAAGACTTGGAGGAGTTTAAGAAGACTGTAACATTTCTCTCTGATGCTCATGACGATCAAGTCGAATTAAATGCTAAGAACAGTAACTCGAATGCCGAGCTCCTCAAAAATAACGCCGTGTTGACTGTCCAACTGAGGGAATTGGACGCAAAAGTGCAGCAAATGGATCAAATAGCTCGTGAAAGCAATATCGAGATACAGTGCGTTCCTGAACATAAAACTGAAAATTTGTTAATGGTCGTACAACAGCTGGGCAGAGTTGTAGGAAATGAACTTCACGACAGTGAAATCCAGTCATTTCATAGAGTTGCCAAATTGAATGCAGAAACAAATCGCCCACGTAGCATAGTCGTCAAGCTAGTCAGTCCTCGCATTCGAGATAATCTACTTGCTGCAGTCAGGAACTTTAATAAGAAGAAGTCGGAGAAGTTGAACAGCAGCCACATTGGCATTGGTGGAGAGAAGCAGCCGATTTTCGTTACAGAAAATCTGACTATGGCTAATAAAAAATTGCATGCAGCGGCTAGAATCGCTGCTAAGGAGAGGAAGTATAACTTTGTGTGGGTTCGGAATGGTCGCATATTTGTGAGAAAGGATGTAACAACCAAATCTCTATTAGTCAAAAATTTTGAATGTTTAGAGTCATTGTAACTTTTACTTTGATTATCAACATACTTTGCACGTCAATGATGTTTTAAGAATTGAAATTCAACTTGACATGACATAAAAATCGGCACTGAAAGTTGGCTTAATGATACGGTTTTCGACCATGAGGTTTTAGATAATCAATACAGAATGTTTAGGCGCGACAGGTCATCTACGGTGTCTTCAACTACAAAAAGGGATGGCGGTGGGGTGTTTGTCGCAACTCTAGACAAGTATGAGGTCTCACGGAGATTGAATTGGGAGTCCCATTGTGAGGAATTATGGATCACAATCAAGTGTGACAGTGGCTTAAATATCAATATTTGTGCGGTTTATATTCCGCCTCCAATCAAGCAAGATTACATAGATGAGCTTTTTCGAAATTTTACAGAAGTAGTTAACAAAAAGAGCAAAGCCAATTCTATTAACCTACTGATCGGTGATTTCAATATGGGTAGTATATCTTGGGAATATGATGTGGATTCTGGTCTATTGGTTCCCAAAGGATCAAGCAGTATTCAAGAAAATACTTTAATAGATATGCTAGCTTTTAATGATCTTCATCAATGCAACGCGATAGCCAATGCTTCAAATCGAGTTTTAGATCTAGTTCTTAGTAGTAGTAATAACACTGTGTTGGTGTCTCAGGCTTTGAGTCCATTCATACAGATTGATCCTCATCACCCGGCGCTGGAAATCTCATTTACAACAACTCATAGTAAACCTCTAATGCAAAATAAGGTCCCGTACTTAAACTTTTACCTCTGTAATTATGAAGCGGTCAACGCTGAACTTGCGAAGATTTCTTGGTCTGATGAATGGAATTCTATAACTAATATTAACGAAATGTTGCAAAACTTTTATGATATTGTCATGCCAATTACGACAGCATACTCCGATCACAAAACCTCGAGATGAACGTTATCCTGTCTGGTATACTCGAGCTTTATTAAAAGTCATTAAAGAGAAAGCTAAATATCATAACCTTTATAAAAAATACGGGAACCCTAGGGATAAGATTAAGTTTGAATGTCTAAGATCGCGTTGCAATAAATTGACACAAGACTGTTATGCAAACTTTAAAAATAATATAGCTGAACATCTTCGCACCAATCCTAAGCATGTCTGAAGGTACTTAAAACATAAACGTATAGGTGACAATTACATTCCCAACAAAATGTCTTTGGGTGACACTAGATTTGCCACAGGTGGTCAGGCAATAAGTGATTTGTTTTCCGACAATTTTCAGTCTATTTATAGAGTAAGTAGTAACACACACTTTTTAACGCCAGTGGAACCCACTCTCTGCAACAATAATATTTATAGCCATTGCAAACTTGAAGTTAAAGAGGTCTTTGATTATTTGTCTGCCCTGGACTGCGATAAGGGTCCAGGACCTGATTCAATCCCTTCTCTTTTCCTTAGAAAGTGTGCAGCAAACCTGGCTGATCCTCTGATTACAATTTATAACCACTCATTGTCTCAGGGCACTTTCCCTGATCAATGGAAAATAGCGCACATTACGCCAATTTTTAAATCTGGAAGTGTTGATGATGTTACAAATTATAGACCAGTTTCAATTCTTTCCGCATGTGGTAAAATTGTTGAGTCACTTGTTCAGAAAAAAAATATTTTCACACTTTAAACATGTTTTAGATGATAACCAGCACGGCTTTCGTCCCAAAAAATCAACACTGACTAACCTAGTTGATTATGTTTCATGTATATCATCTGCATTAGACAACGGTAGTGAAGTTCACGCAATATATACCGACTTTAGAAAAGCCTTCGATTTAGTAGATCATGACTTACTTATTTCTAAATTGAAAAGCATGGGTGTCCATGGGTCGTTGCTGCGTTGGTGCGAGTCATACTTAAGAAATCGCTCGCAATTGGTCTATCTTAAAAGTTTTAAATCTAAACAGTGTTGCATACCATCAGGCGTGCCTCAAGGGTCACACTTGGGGCCTTTATTTTTCTTAGTTTTTATAAATGATTTGGGCAGGAAGATTGATTCGAATTATAAACTTTTTGCCGATGATTTAAAGCTATATCAGACTATACATAGCGAATCAGACATAATTCAGCTTCAGCAAGATCTGAATAACGTACACAATTGGTGCTTAGAAAATAAAATGTCCTTAAATAAAGACAAATGCTACTTCATTAAATTTAGCAGGAAAAAGAAAACAGATCAGGTTTGTTATTCAATTAATAACAGTCCCCTCCAAGAAGTGGATACTCTTAGGGACCTTGGGGTTTTGGTAGATAGCAGTTTAAGTTTTCGGAGTCATTACGATCAAATGATTCGTCGGGCATCTAAATTATCAGGTTTCATCGTGAGAGAAATGAAAATGTTTAGAGAGCCAATCCTGACTGTTTCCATTTATAACAGCGTTATTCGCAGTATACTGGAATATTGTAGTGCGGTATGGAATCCTTTTTATCGAGTACACTCTGATCGGATGGAGCGCGTTCAGAAAGGGTTTCTATATCACCTATGCTACCCGGATAACAGATGTCGTATACTGAACTCGTACAACTCCAGGTTGAATTACTATAAAATGAAGTCTTTAAGTGCACGAAGGAAGTCTTTGGATTTGATGTTTCTGTATAAATTAATTAATGGTCATATAGATTCACCCGAACTGCTAGAAAAAGTGAATATTAGTGTACCACGTAGTGGTAGCCGCTTAATAAACCGAAGAACTTTCGTCCTGCCTAATAGTCGAACTAATCTGGGTAATTTTTCACCAATATGCCGCATGCTTTTTTGCCAACTCCATTCGTAGCGAAATAGATATCTTTTCTGGTTCTGTAGCCTCAGTGAGAAAAAACCTCAGAGACTTAATTGCGTAAAAATTCGAATTTATGTTTTAGATTTTTGATTTGATTTTAATTTTAATTTGAGTTAATTTTTTATTGATTTCAATCTGTTTGTGATTTGATTTTTATTGATTTTAATTTAATGTTTCATTTGATTTAATTTTATTTGGTTTGATCTTTTATTATGTCTCTATTATGATAAAATGTTTGTTTTAATCTGATTTAATTTTGATAGATTTGTTATTTGATTTGTTTTATTTTTTAATTGATTTTATTTTGTTTTATTTTTCATTTGATTTTATTTTGATTTAATTTATATTTAATCCAATTTAATTTTACTTTAATTGGGAATAATTTAATTTTAACTTGACTTTATTTTATTTGTGATTCGATTTAATGTTTATTGTTTTTTTATAATTGGATTGATTTTACTTTTATACAATTCCTATATTTTAAGTGTTTTTACTATTAAGTGAATATATGCATGTAAGATTCACATCTAGTAGATGTCAATCAGAATTTTTCTGTTGGCCTTTTTTTTTTTGCTCGTGTGATTGTACATCAGTTTTGTGAATTACAATAAAAAAAAAAAAAAAAATACAACTTTCACAAGCAGCTATTAATACATTTAATTTACACTTTAAGGTCTCCATATTATCAGCAGCTATAACAGCACTCGTATCGTCAGAAAATATTATCAAGTCAGCATCTGGTAAAATGTTTTAATGTATTCAGTTAGATCGTTAAGAAATATTATAAATAAAAAAGGGCCCAACACCGAACCCTGCGGAACACCTCTAGTTACAGTAAATAATTTGGATTTATAAATTTCTTCCACACCTTCGAGAAGTGATTTAATTTCGACGTACTTTTTCCTGTTGGTCAAATAAGAACTAAAATGTTTTAAAACATTTTCTCTTATACCATAATGCTCTAACTTATCCATTGGAATGCAATGATCTACAGTATCAAACGCAGAACTTAAGTCAAGGAATAAGCCAGCAACTTTAAATTTATTGTTCAGTATTATGTATCATGTAAAATTACACTCATTTTATATTCAATAGGTTTAATGAAATTCACAGTGACAGAATGAAGACATGACACAATCCAAAAACGAAGTAAATATATAATAAAGAAGGCCACATACATAGCACCTCCGTCCCAAATCGTCTAGTTGTCACGTTGTTTCAGGTTTACTGATGCTATCTTGGTATTAGGGTACCCAGCATCTGATCAACATGTCTTTTGCAAATCTGACCAGAATCAGTTTCTATTTGATAATGCAATCGGCCTAATATCCTCAAAACGGTTCCGAATTCCCATTTAATTTGGTCGTTTGTGTAACTGCGTATTTGCACTCTCTGCCCAACAGTAAATGAGCGTACCGTTGCGTCATCAGTTGACGGACGTGTTTCATGCCTCGTCCTCGCCTTGAAGTGAACACTTAGTGTGTTTCTTATTTCCCTGCCAAACATGAGCTCATATGGACTTTTATTTTTGCTGCTGCTCGGCGTCCTCCGTAGGCGTTTCTTAATACCCAATAGTTTGTCCTGTAAAGTGCCTGGCTCTGCACTGATGCTATGTATTGCTTTTTTATTTGTTTGAACGTATCGCTCCGCCTGTCCGTTCGTGGCCGGATGGTAAGGGGCTGTAGTTTTGTGAACAACCCCGCTTTCTCTGAGGAATGATTCAAATTCATTTGAAACCAATTGCCGACCGTTGTCTGATACTAAAGTAAGCGGGAATCCAAATGTCACGAAAAGCTCTTTCAGTTGGCGGATACACCATGAGCTTGTGGTTGTTTTCGTTTCTATAATTTCCACCCATTTTGTAAAAGCATCCACTATTATAAATAAGGAATAACCCTTAATCGGCCCAGCAAAATCCACATGGATCCTTTGCCATGGGCCTGATGGTAAGTCCCAATGATGAAGAACTGCGCCTGGAGGTTCATTTTGCTTTAATCGACATTCTCGACAGCTTTTAACTATGTTTTCTATGTCTTGATCCAAATTTCTCTAGAATACGTATCCACGTGCCAGTAATTTCATTTTTACTATTCCAAGATGTCATGTGTGTAGTTCTTCTAAAACCTGTTGTCTCAGGCTTGCCGGAATCATCACTCGTGTTCCTTTTATAATGCATCCTTCTTGTATGGTCAATTCGTTGTCATTGTAGCCGTATCTTCGCACTGAGGTACCGTTTTCCAAAGCTTCCAATAAACGGTTATATTCATCATCGAGTTGGGTCTTTTCGGCGATTTTTATACGGTCGACGGCAATTGTGTTCATCTGATTTAATTGAAATGCGCAATGTACGTCAATTAGGTTATTTGCTACTGTTTCTACTGGAAATCTTGATAGATTATCTGCATTGCTATGATCATCCGATGTTCTGTATTCAATAGTGTAGTTAAAACCAGATAGGAAATGTGCATAGTGAAAGAGCCTCATTGTGCTCATAGCCGGTAAAGTTTTGTGTGGATTGAAGATTGTAGTCAATGGTTTATGGTCTGTAATAAGTATGAATTTTCTTCCATAGCAGTAGTGAAAAAAATTCTTTAATCCCCAAAATAAGGACGTCGCTTCTTTGTCTATCTGAATGTACTTTTTTTCACTACTCGTCAATGAACGTGATGCAAAAGCAATAGGTCGATCAGATCCGTCTGCAAATCGATGCGATAGAACTGCTCCAAGTCCAAAAGGTGAAGCATCTGTAGCGAGAACCAAAGGTTTCTCAGGGTCAAAATGCATTAAAACTCTCTCACTGAGGATTTCCTGTTTAATTTTCTTGAAACTTTCATCACATTTGTGCGTCCATTCGTATTTAATGTCCTTCTTGAGTAGGTTATTAAGAGAGCCTGATATTGAAGCTAAATTTGGTATGAACTTATTGTAATAATTAGCCATTCCTAGAAATGTCCGCAGTTCGTTGATGTTGCTGGGGCGTTTTGTATCTAGAATAGCGTTTACCTTGTTTCTATTTTTGTGAAGTACATTTTTATCAATGGTGTGACCCAAATATTCGATTCTTTCTTGAAAAAAATGACATTTGTCCTTATTGAGTCTCAGATTTTTTTCTTGTAATTTTTGTAATACCAAGTGTAGTCTCGTAAGAAGTTGTTCTTCTGAATGTCCTTGTATTATTATATCATCGAAAAAACATTTTACTCCAGCTACTCCTTGAAGCAAACGATCCATAAACTTTTGCCATAGATTCGGGGCAACCTTGACGCCAAACATAAGTCTATTTACTTTAAATGTTCCTCTGTGTGTGCTTAATGTTTGCATCATAGCGCTCTCCTCGTCCATCATCATGTTTAGGTAAGCTTGACTGATATCAAGTGTGCAAAATATTTGACCTCCGTTCATCTCTACCAGAATGTCCTCTATGATCGGAATAGGGTATTGTTCATCCCGTATCACTTTATTTAAGGTGACTTTGTAATCCGCACATAAGCGTATACTGCCATTTGGTTTGACAATAGGAACCACTGGTGTTCTTCACTCAGAGCTATCAATTTTTGTAATTACCCCTTGTTCGCAGAGTCGTACTATTTCATCGTCAACTTTATTTTTAAGAGCATATGGTATACGTCTAGGCTTAACAAAAATTGGTGATACCTCTTACATTAGGGTCAAATGAGCTTTGTAATCAGGTATGCACCCAAGGGAGCCATCAAATACCATCGAGTATTCAGAAAGTAGCTTATCCAGTTTTGGATGTTCTTTAGCATTAACTACGTTTATTTTTGGCAGATCCAAGTTGATTGCTCGTATCCATGCCCGACCGAAGATAGGATCAACGTCTTGTTTGATAATGTATAATTTTCCCTCAAGTGTTTGGTCATTGTATTTACATGTATCGAATGCCACTCTGAGTGGTGCTAAGATTTTTCCTGTATATGTTCTCATCGTGATGTTTGTTTTGTAGATCTTGCATCCAGTGATAAATTTTTGTAAAATCTTTGTGAGAGATAGATGACAGAGCAGCTCCTGTATCTACTTCCATTTTCAGTTTCGAGTCATTGATGCGTACATTTATCAGAAATTTGTCTGTGTTGTTGGATCGTATTAAATTCACATCCCATCCTCGTCGCCAATATTATGTATCATGTAAAATTACACTCATTTTATATTCAATAGGCTTAATGAAATTCACAGTGACAGAATGAAGACATGACATAATCCAAAAACGAAGTAAATATATAATAAAGAAGGCCACATACATAGCATTCAGTTTATTCACTACGTTATTAACTAACGAGTCTATAGCATCCAGTGTCCCTTAACTTTTTTTGTATCCAAACTGATTACGGTCTATTATTTTTAGACTACTCAAATGTCTTACAAGCCTAGTTTTGATGACTTTTTCAAAAAGTTTGGATAGAACCGGCAACAATGAAATGGGCCTGTAATTGCTTGGGTCTGTCTTAGCACCTTTCTTAAATAGTGTTAGAATTCTAGCTAACTTAAATTGGTCAGGAAAAACGCCCTCATTGACACAGTTATTTATCATTTCAGATATTGGGTATGCCAGTATATCTATATTATCTTTGATTACGCTCAGCGGTATTTCATCGTGTCCAAATTACTTTTTGCTATCCATACCCTTTACCATTTTATAAATCTCTATCGGCATGACGGGGTTAAAAGCCATAGATTTATCAACTCTGTCAGTATTTTCAATTAGATGTTTCTTAGCCAGTTCTGGAATAACAGTGTTTACACCTTTACTGTTGTCAAAATTTTCCGCAAAAATGTTAGCAATGTCTATAGGGTTACAAATTATTTTATTATTATTTTTAAGAACTATATTATCATTTTCGAAATTATTGTATATCTTATTCCGAGTTTTATTAACTATTTTCCAAATTTCTTTGCTCGAGTTAGTTGCTTTATTTATTTGATTAGTTACTTCCTTTCTTTTAGCATTCCTAATCTGTTGGAATGTGTAACAAAATAAACAGTAAAGAACAGTAGCGACACCTATGATCTCTCTGTAGTAATAATTGTCTTTGAATAAATTCAGTCTGTCATTGACCATAGCTGTTTCATTATAGGTTATGTGCCTATCACGCGAGTAATAGCAATTTTTTGGTGGAAATATAGTGCAAAAATGTCGACAAATCTTATTGCAAGTATTGCAAAGCTAAGAGGCAGAGAAAATTATGAAAGTTGGGCGTTTGCTGTGGAGAACTATCTCGTATTAGAAGGTATACAAAAGTGCATCATGACCAGCGGCGATCCGAATGACGCAAAAGCAAAATCCAAGATAGTTTTAACGATAGATCCCAGTTTATTCGTGCATATCAAAAGCGAATCAACAGCAATGGGACTGTGGCAGAAGCTGAAAAAGCAATTTGATGATAATGGCTACACGTGGCGCATCGGATTGCTTCGGAACCTCATATCAATTCGTAGAGAAAATTGCGAGTCGATGTCTCAATATGTGACTTCACTGTTAGAAACAAGTCAGCGTTTAAATAATACAGGATTTAAGATCAGTGACGAATGGGTCGGCTCCTTGTTGTAAGCAGGATTGCCTGAGAAATTTAAGCCAATGATAATGGCGGTGGAGCATTCAGGTATTGAATTGACAGCTGACGCCATTAAATCGAAGTTATTAGATATGGAGGACGGAAGTGAAGTTGGTACGAGTTCTACGCAGAATGCGTTTGCTAAGAAAGGTTGGCAAAACAAAAAAAAAAAACAAACGCAAGCGCATAGACAAACGTCATCGCAAAAAGTCAAAACAAATGTCAGATGTTTCAAATGTAAACAATTAGGGCACTTCATGAATAAATGTGAAAACACCCCAAAAAGCAAGGAATCAAATGCATTCAGTGCAGTATTTCTCAGCGGTAACTTCAATCAAACGGATTGGTACGTCGATAGCGGTGCCAGCTGCCATTTAACGTCTAAAAAAGACTGGTTGTTGAACACAACAAATCAAAACCAAGTGCAAGAAATTATCATAGCTGATAAGACGAAAATACCAGTTGAAAGCTGTGGAGATGTGCGGATAACTACAGTTGTTGGAGATACCGAACACGAGAACACAGTGATGGGAGTGTTATACGTACCAAAATTGGCTACGAATTTATTATCTGTCAGCCAGTTAATTAGCAAAGGAAGCACAGTGACATTTGATGCGAAGCACTGTTATATTTATAACCAAAAGAGTGAACCTGTAGCAACTGCAGTTTTCATTGGAGGTGTTTATAAGTTGAGAATAAGGCAAGTAGATTGTTTGTTAACTTCAGCGTCCGGAAGACTTTGGCATAGAAGATTTGGTCATCTGAACAGCAAAGACCTTGATGTGATGAGAGATGGTGCTGTAAAAGGGATGTCATACTCGGACAAGGCTCAGGTCAGTAAAACAAACTGCATTGTGTGTTGCGAGGGCAAGCAGGCCAGGTTGCCGTTCAGTCATGTTGGCAGCAGAGGTAAGGAACTTCTCGAGGTGGTACACGCAGATGTTTGTGGGCCTATGGAAGCCAGATCTATAGGAGGAAGCAAATACTTCTTGTTATTCGTTGATGACTGCAGTCGGATGCCATTCATATATTTCTTGAAGACAAAAGATGAAGTATTCTCACATTTCAAGGCATTCAAGATTTTAGTAGAGAATCAGACAGGCAGGAAGATGAAAGTGTTCAGGACAGACAATGGTATGGAATTCTGCAGTAAGGAATTTGAAAAATTCTTGCAATCTGCTGGGATTATCCATCAAAAAACTTGTCCATACACACCGGAACAGAACGGTCTCTGTGAGCGCTTCAATCGTACATTGATAGAGAAAGCGAGGTGTTTGTTATTCGATGCAGGATTGCCTAAGCGTTTCTGGGCAGAAGCAGTGAACACTGCTGTATATTTGCGAAACAGATCAATCGCATCAGGAATAAACAACAAAACACCTATGGAGATCTGGACCGGAGCTAAGCCAGATGTCAGTAATCTGCGTATCTTTGGAAGTAAGGCCATGGTACACATACCAAAAGAAAAAGATTGAAACTTGACAGAAAAGCGACTCAGTGTATTCTTGTTGGGTACTCAAACAATGTAAAAGGTTATCGAGTTTACAATCCCAACAATAACAGTATAAGTATAGCAAGAGATATTGTTGTGATTGAGGAGGGGATTGAACAGAAGCAAGATATGATACACTTTGACATTAGTGAGGAAGCTGATGACATTTTATCAATGAAGGAAGAAAAAGAAAAATGTACCCAAGAAGTGGGGGACACGAGGCACATAAGAACATTGGCAGATCAGGAGCAAAAAAAACTGTTGAGACTCAAGGAAGACAGTTCTGATACTGATGAAGAAGACTTTAAGGACTCCACAGATATGCAGGAGGCTGAACCTGCGGAGCCTGTGCAAGATCACATGTCTCAGCCAGAGATCCCTGCCGAGTTTCCAGTGGAGAAGCCTGCTAAGCGTATCAGCAAGAAGCCTGATCGGTATGGTTTTGGTAGTATGTGTCAAACCAGTGAAACAAGTGCAAGTGAAATATCGCTAGATGAAGCATTGAATGGATCAGAAAGTGAACAATGGAAATTAGCTATGCAGAGTGAATTTAAATCATTCGAAGATAATGACGCTTGGGAATTAGTTGATGTTCCACCCAGTGGCACAATTGTACAATGTAAATGGGTTTTTAAGCGTAAACTTGATAATGATAATAAATCAGGTACAGAGCCAGGTTAGTGGCTAAGGGCTTCACCCAAAGGCCGGGCATTGATTTTGACGAATGTTTTTCACCTGTTGTCAGGCATTCCACTTTGAGATTGTTGTTTGCTTTAGCAGTTCAGCTTCATTTCGATATTTGTCATTTAGATATTAACACTGCCTTTCTGAATGGTTTCTTAAATGAAAATGTGTACATGATGAAACCAGCAGGTTTTCAAGGTAATAATGATGATGTAAACAAGGTTTTGCGATTGAAGCGTGCTATTTATGGCTTAAAACAGTCATCAAGGGCGTGGTACCAACGAGTTGACGAATTGTTGCAATCCTTGGGTTATAATAGATCTAAACTAGAACCATGTGTGTTTACAAAATTTATGAAGGGGTAAAGATCATTATTGCGTTATATGTCGACGATTTCTTCGTATTTTCAAATAATCAAAAGGAAACTTTATTGTTAAAAGAATGCTTGTCATCAAAATTTAAAATCAAAGATTTGGGATGTATTAAAAATTGTTTAGGTATGAGAGTGGTTGTAGATAAAGAAAATGGTACTATAACTTTAGACTAAGAAAGTTAATTGAAGAATTACTGTTAAAATTCAATATTTCTGATTGTAAGTCTGCAGAGACACCAATTGAACCTAGACTAAATTTAACTAAAAGTGAGAAATGTGACAAAAAGTTACCTTATCAGAAACGTATTGGTTCGCTTATGTATGTAGCTGTGCTCACGCGTCCTGATATAGTATTTTCTGTAAATTTCTTAAGCCAGTTTAATAACTGCTACAATCAGGAACATTGGGCATATGCAAAGAGAGTTCTAAGGTACTTAAAGAAAACCAAATCTTTCTGTTTAAAGTTTTCTGCTAATGGTAATAGTCGGTTGGAGGCTTATGTAGATGCGGACTGGGCCAATAATGTTATTGATCGGAGATCCTATACTGGATACTTTTTCAGGCTGTCAAATTGTGCAATATCTTGGGAAACCAAGAAGCAGATTACTGTAGAGCTGTCCAGTACCGAGGCCGAGTATATGGGAATTTCGGAGTGTTGCAAAGAAGCTGTGTACTTGTAAAATTTGTTATTTGAATTAACTAATGAAACTTATCCTATACCAATATTTAATGACAATCAGTCAGCCCATAAGTTGTCGGCCAACCCTATCCACCATAAAAGATCTAAACATATAGATGTGCGGTATCATTTTTGCAGAGAAAAGGTTGCTAGTAAAATTGTAAAGATTAAATACTTGTCCACTCTAGAGATGCCCGCAGATCTATTAACTAAGGTTTTATGTAAACAAAAATGTTATAATTTTTTAGGAATGTTTGGTCTATTTGATAATAAAAAAGATAATATTTTATTGTTGGAAAATTAATTATTTGGATGCATACTGATTTGCATAATGTAACAAATATATGCACCTATTATTTTGTTAAGGGGGATGTTGGAATGTGTAACAAAATAAACAGTAAAGAACAGTAGCGACACCTATGATCTCTCTGTAGTAATAATTGTCTTTGAATAAATTCAGTCTGTCATTGACCATAGCTGTTTCATTATATAATCACCTTTTTATAAATTCTAAGATACTGTTCACGATATTTTAATAACGATTTGTCACTATTAGCTTTATTTATGGAATTTAGTAATCTTTTCATTTTGCTAGATATCCTTATACCTCTCGTAAGCCATTTAGATCGGCCAGTTCTTTTTATGTTGTTTTTTATTTTTTTAAACGTACCACAATGAAGTTCTTTGATTTTTCGTATAAACGTGTTTGTACCTAAATTCCAGTCCTGTTTCAGAAGTTTCTGTCTGAATGCTTTATTATTCTTCTCGTTATATAATCTTCTCTCTATGTATTTAAAACCAACGCATTGTGTATTAACTTTTTCTAAATATGCTGTACAGAAGAGAGCTGCATGTCCATCCGCTAATCGATTGTGGTCAATGTCTGTACTGCCGATATTTCTATCACAGGTGTTGGTCAATATATTGTCTATACACGACTCGGAGTTATTACGCACAAATGTAATTGAGTCAAACAAATATCTAAAATTATAGCATTTCAACAGAGATGTAAACGAACTTCTTTTATTGTCCTGTTTTGACAAGTCAATATTGAAATCGCCGCAGATAAAGCACATTTTACTAAAAAAGTACTGCAATAATTGTTCCAATCTATCTAGAAAATCGTCAAGGTTTTTATTAACAGGTGTTCTATAGCAACAGATTATGTAAGAGTTTGCCCTTACTCCACATACCTCAAAGCTATCAGTTTTATACAGCTTTTTACAAATGTCCAAGTCCTCAACTTGTCTATTTTTATGTGTTAATACTAAAGTACCACCTCTTGTTTTAGTTAACCTTGTGTTGCAAGAGCTTACGATATAATTGGGAAAATCAAATTGTGATACCATTGTTTGGTTTAAAAAATGTTCACTTATAAAAATAAAGCTTATTTCGTTTGGTAATTCAGTTACATACATTTCGAGTTCATCCTTCTTATTATTTATTCCGCATAAGTTTTGGTGAAAAATAGTGACAAGTGAGTGACTGTCCTCAAATATAGCCAAGCCGTTCAAACACCCAGCCAAGGTACTAATCTCTAAAAAGCTGACTGTGTTGTTCAACTGCCTCAAAAACGGGATTTGAATATTCAGAATATGTGTCAATTTCTAATATTAGTTGCTGTATTTGATCAAATATACTAGATATACCTCTAATATTTACATTTCCATTTTTAGAATAAGATGTGAAGTCATAAGTCAGGTTTAAGTTTGAGTCAATTAAATAGATATAATTATGAGTTAAATTGTCATTATAAATTATATTATTAAATGCTTCTATTCGCCGGTTATACATCTCTTTATGATAATGATTTTTAAAAGTCGGTAAGCAAATTATTATATTTGTATGCTTAGTAGGCATTACTTTATCCCGTATTAGTTTTACCAGATTAGTGTAGTCGCATGTGGTCTTGAAATCTTCACCTCCAATCAAGATGGCACAGTAATCCTGACAGGTTAATTCTCTTAGTTTATCCTCTAATCCATATAATAATTGTTCCACGCCGCAATTTGTTTTTATGTAATGACATATTTGAAAGCTATCACCAAATAATCTTTTAGTAATTGGTAGAATTTTACTGGTTGAGTTGCTACTGAGGATCACAAGAAGAGTAACTTGTCCGGTTGTGGACGCGTCATACGTTGTGGACGCGTCATACGTTGTGCTCCGTTAAAAAAAAATCTAAAAATAGTAATAGTGTGTAAAAGTGAATAAAAACCTTTTGAACTTATAAAATATTGACTAATAACTAAGTGACAGTGTTATCTAAAAATTTTACATAAAAACTGTGAAAATAAGACTAAAAAACTTAAAATTCTTCAAGTGTTCCAAAACAATAACACAAAAGTGACTTAATCAGCAATAAATAAACAAAAACAAACCTCACAAAGTTATTTTATCCCAACATCTCAAAAAACGTTAAATAAACAATAACAATTAAAACGAAGTGAAAAAGTGACTCATACAGTGATTTAAATTCTCAACGGTCACATACAAAAGTAATTTTGTACAGTCATTATTATTCTATCCAGTGATCTTTGATTTGCGGCAACCAGTCAATAAATTTGACATAACTATTAACTGCTCAAGTGGCGCAGAGGTTTAAGGCGCTATCTACTTTTGCCGTTCAAGCACCGCCCGATCGAGTGGTCGCGAGTTCAAACCTCAGCTAGCTAACTTGTGCTTTTCGGAGGTCTCCAATATTAATATTTGGAATTAAATATTGATTTGCCTGGTTCCGGCTGTCTACTTGTAAGTTTGCAATAATAGCAAAACCGTCCGCAAGATGGCATCACTGGTAAGATGTCATAAATGTAAAAAAGATGTGAACATAAAAAGTACAGCTTTGTGTTCCGCCTGTGATAACAGATATGAGTTTGATTGCGACGGTTATCCAGAACCTACATATCGACTAAAAGATGCAGAAGCGAAAAAAAAATGGAGATGTAAGGTGTGTATTAGAAATAAAAAATATTCTAATACCGACGGAGCTTCCAATATTACCATACGAAAGAAGCACAATTATATTAAAACACCTTCGCCAATAAAACAAACATCGAAGACAAAGAAAGATCTAGTCGATGATACGTCGAAACGTCTGTCTTCAATTCAAAGTAATACAAAATTATTTGACTCTCACATACTTACCGACTGTGAATCGCCTGATGAGTCATATACTACTCCCGATAAACTATCAAGGAGTGTTGACAGAACTGTAACTGACTTAGTATCAGTCTCAGAAATGAAGGATACTATAGCTCAACTTACACTTCAGTTAGAAAGCACAGAAAATGAATTGGGAAATATATTGCTAGAAAATACCGAACTACATCAACAAATAAAAAAGTTATGTACAGAAAATAATACTTTAAAATCCTTATGTCATTCTTCCTCTTTATTCGGATATCGGGGTACAAGCTCCAAGAAAAAGAAGCAAGCCCTGTCACAACAACACTACGTGCATTCTACGCCATCCTCTCCATCGCCATCCACATTGAACGTTGAAGTTACTGATCACGTAAATATATTACGCCTGCAACAGGAAATCCTAACCCTGCAACAGCAATTAAGGACTGCAGAAAAAGAAATTCTAACTCTTACAGAACGTATTACATTATTGATACAGAGTCAGAATACCTGCGAACTTTCCATTGAAGAACCGAAACGGAATACGGCTAGTTTTAAAACTTGCACTGCCAAGCAAGTACAAAATTTGATTTCTGGGAAGAAAATATATATTTTCGGTACTCAACGTTGCGTTGGCTTAGCAGCCGCCTTATCACACTCAAGAGTAAATTCACAATATGAAAATTATCAACTCGTTGCTCAAACTAAACCAAACGCACCATGTAGCGAAGTAACATCCAACTGCAGAAATGTAAAATTAAAAACAGACGATAAAGTTGTAATTTGTTTAGGTGAAAATGACCGTAGCATAAATATTATCTTGTCTCAATTGAAAAATATATTGGATATATTTAGTTGTAACACTGTAATTGTATTAAATGTCGTAAAAAATGTATTCATCAATGTCAATAAATTAAACAATTCTATAAAAAATGTATGTAGTAAGTATAAAAAATGTCACTTTGTAAACCAAATACGCACCGAATTGTCTGATATGTGTAAGTCAATTAATTTTGTTATAGATTGTAATGACTATAATGATAAATATTTGAACCCTAGTGAAATTCGAAAGAGAATAGCAAGTGGCAAATCAAGTTTCAAATTGAGCATTGGTATACATGAAACAAAAAAAGGGACAATTCCCTTCTACTTTAAGAAACAAAGTCGCAGTGAAACTGTTAAGCATCCTAAAAGCAATAACTTTACGGAATCCAATACGAAGGTTAGGAAAGGAACTATACCGTACTATTTTCCTGTTATAAATAAGAGCGACTCATTTTTTCGTACCTAAAGCCACCAACAAATCGCACTATTTTAAAATATTACATCAAAATATCGCCAGTGTTCTATCCAAACAAGAACTACTAGAACTAACCATTCAAGAACTAAAGGATGATAATAATGACCCAGATGTAATATGCCTATCTGAAACTTTTATAAAAAAAGGTCTGGACAATTATGTAAAAATAAATAATTATGTAATGGCTACTAACTTCTGTAGAGAACAACAAAGGGGTGGCACTTGTATATTAGTAAAAAAAGAGCTAAATTTTAAAGAATTGTCAATAGTTAAAAACTACGCCACTCAAAATACGTTTGAAGCCTGTGGAATAGAATTAATGTGTGGTAAATTAGTTATTATATGTGTTTATCGCACTCCTAAATCTGATCCAACACAGTTTTTATTAAAATTACACAAGCTTTTGCACGATTTAATAAATAAATACAAGTCTAAAGTTAATATAGTTATAGCTGGTGATTTGAATATAAATACACTAAAAAAAGGTAACATTACAAATCAGTTACAAGATTTATGCAATAATTATAATTTGAAAATGCTGATAAATGTTCCCACACGTAAATTGGCTTGTATTGATCATATTTTGAGCAATATTTCCAATGCTACTGCAACCGTACTACCCTTACATCTATCAGATCATGATACAGCACAAATGCTTAGCTTTCCTTCTCAAAATGTACCACAAAAAGCAACAATACACTACGTTTATAAAAGAGATTACAACCTAGATAATATCCGAAAATTCCGGGAATGCTTACAAAGTCTTTGCTGGTCTGATATATATATAAACACAGATTCAAATTCTGCCTTTAATGATTTTCATGATCTGTGGTGCCTCTTTTACAATCTCTGTTTTCCTAAGGTAAGAGTCAGGGTCAACAGTACCGCTAAAAACACGCAAAAGTGGATAAGTAAAGGTCTTAGACAAAGTTGCAAAACTAAGCGAAAATTACGCTATGAATTTTATAAAAACAAAAATAATTCTAATAAATTAATATATAAAAAATATTCCTATATGCTTAAAAAATGTATTTACAGCTCAAAAAAGAATGCGAACATAAAATATATTGAAACACAAGATAACAAATGTAAAGCCACTTGGACTGTCATCAAAAATGAAATAAATAAAAATACCACCCCTAAAGATAATATAGATGCAATAAAATTAAATGGTATTGTAGTTACAGACCCTGTAGAAATAGCTTCTACATTCAATAATTATTACGTGAATTTGACGCAAACATCACCGCAAGATCCAGCTGTTCAAAATTATAGGCTAAATAGATATGTCAACTCAATGTTTCTTAAACCAATGTCAGAAAACGAAGTGCGCCTTGAAATAATGTCCCTGTCCAACACTAGATCAGAGGGCTATGACGAAATTAGTACTAAAATCATAAAACCTTGCTGTAATGAATTGACTAGTATTTTAACCCATTTAATAAACATGTCTTTTGCAGCAGGAACATTTCCCGATAGGTTAAAATTATCAATTATTAAGCCGTTATTTAAAAAAGGAGATAAATGTGATATTAGTAATTACCGTCCAATTACATTGATACCTATTTTTTCAAAAATTTATGAGAAATGTATGTTTAAAAGGCTAATAGAATTTTGCAATAAATTCCAAATAATAAGTACTGAACAGTATGGATTTCAAAAAAATAAATCCACATCATTAGCTATTTACTCTCTTATGAAGGCAGTACTTTCAAATATTAATAATAATCATCTGACTACGGGACTTTTTTTTGATTTATCAAAAGCCTTCGATTTTGTGTCGCACAGCATATTGTTGGATAAACTAGAGACTATTGGGATTAGAGGACCTGCACTTGAATGGATATCATCCTATTTAGGCAATAGACAGCAACGTGTCATTATTAGTAAAATTAACAGTAATAGAGATATGATACCATACTCATCAGAATATAAGCAAAATAAATGTGGCGTTCCGCAAGGAAGTGTGCTTGGTCCAATATTGTTTCTTTTATATATTAATGACATCATAAAAATAACCAAACATAAATGCATTTTATTTGCCGACGATATATCAATCATAGTGACATCAGATAAAAAGAAAAACAAGACTGACCATGAGTTTGACATAAATAATACAATAGAAAAATTACTGCTTTGGCTTGACATGAATAATTTAAAAATAAATTTAGATAAATCCGTTTACATTCAATTTAATCAATCAAATAATAATAAAAACAATATAAAACTTAATATTAATAAAATCGAAGAGGCAACCCATACAAGGTTTTTAGGCGTAATAATAGACAAAGATTTTAACTGGAAAGAACATGTAGATAATGTAAGCACTCGAATCAATAAATTTGTATACGCACTGAAGCAAGTTAAAAACGTAACTAACATAAAAACAGCAATTATGTCATACTACGCTTATGTTGAGTCGATACTGCGATATGGTCTCGTAATGTGGGGTAATGGTACCAATATGAATAGAACATTTATCGCACAAAAAAAGTGCATCAGAGCAATAAGTGGTATTAAACCTGATGACTCATGTAGACCAATGTTCAAGAGGTTTGGTGTGCTACCTCTACCATGTCTGTATATAAATGAGGTATGTATATTTGTAGTTAACAACAAACATTTATTTAAATCAGCAAATGATGTAAATCCCAGAAACAGACGAGATCCTCATAAACTGGTATTAAGTGATTTGCCAAGACTTGCGAAATACAACAAAAACTGCCTTGCAATGTGCGTACGTATTTATAACAAAATACCAAGTCGCTTTAAAATATTGAACTCGAGAAAGTTTAAGATAGAATTACATAAGTGGCTTATTGAATGTAATTTTTACAGTTTAAAAGATTTTATGGATGTGAGATGTTGATTCCTTTTGTTAAAATATAAATTTTTGCATGCTATGTTATATCTTAGCGAAACATGTTGAGCTACTGTAATAATATTAACATCAATGTATACCATGTTTTACGCAAATAAATGATTTACTTACTTACTTACTTACAAGCTTCTTGTTGTTTTCTATTCTAAAATAATTATTCGGTCCACTGCCCTCTACTACTCTCTCTTCTACCATATTTTGCCCGTCTGTGACCGCACATGTCTGAGCTCTGGCTCCGTCCATAGTATTCTGCTTCAGTTCATAACGAATGGTAGGTGCACAGACATTGTAATTGCTTTGCATTAATACTGCAATACGGTCCGTGAGAGCCGCTATCTCAAGCTGTGCGACATTTAATTGCTGCTGTAGGGTAACAATTTCTTGTTCCAAGGAGGACACATTTACGTGGTAATTTGTGTCGAAAACCAATCTAGATGACGGCAAAGGGGATAGTGTGGTAAATATATTGTGTTGATTTGCCAGAGATTGTCTCTTTCTCTTGGAATTTGTACGCGGACTTGTAAATAAGTAGGGCGATTGGCATAAAGATTTCAATGTTTTATTTTCTGTGGTTAACTTACCTATTTGCTTCTGTAGATCTGTATTTTCTAACAATATATTACCCAGTTCATTTTCGATACTCTCAAGTTTTAATGTGAGCTGAGAAATTATTTCTTTCATTTCTGAGGCCAATACCAAGTCAGACGCAGTACCGTCAACACTCATTGACAATTTATTTGGAGTATAAGATTCAATTGATGTTTCGCAATCAGTCAATATTTGGGAATCAATTATCTCAGTAGTATTTTGGACCGAAGAACGACGCTTCAACGCGTCATTATGTACTTCAGTAGTATTTTGGACCGAAGAACGATGCTTCAACGCGTCATCATGTACTTCATCCATAGTTTTGTTTGGTTGTTCTGCCGATGAGGGTGTTTTTACAGAAGTTGTTTTTTCCTCATGGTAATATTGGTTGTGCAGTTGGTACTAGCGTATTTTTTCATTCTGATGCACGCCTTACATCTCCACTTTTTTTTGCTTCCGCGTCCTTGAGGCGATACGTTTGTTCTGGGTAACCATCGCAATCCAATTCGTACCTGTTTTCACAGGCAGAACACAAAGCAGTACTTTTTACATTTACCAATTTTTTACATTTATGGCATGTTACTAGTGCTGGTGCTGCCATCTTGTAGTGACTTTCTGCAGAGTTTGATGACATGAGGTTACAATAATTTCAAACGCTCTCTTTGTTCAGTAGTAAGTAAACAGACTTGTTGTATCTATTTCTTTATAAATTCCAAATATGATTTTTGGAATTTACGAAAAGTGATGTTGTTACTGGGATTTAAACTCATGACAACTCATGTGCAGCTAGTTTAATTGCAAAAGTGGAATATGTAAGCCACAAAAGGCAAAAAAAACGATAGCCTTCATTTAACTAATGTTAGATTACATAAATATGCTTATTTATGTAATCTTATTGCCTTCATGCCTGCACCTGACGTCTCAGTGTTGACACCTAGTGAACATCACACTAATAATATTATAAAGGCGAAAGTTTGTGAGTGTGTGTGAGTGTTTGTATGTTTGTTACTTCTTCACGCTCAACCGGCTGGACGGATCTGGAAGAAATTTGGCACTGAGGTAGATTATAGCCTTGAATAGCACCGGGAATATGTTCTCTATAATTCTCGATATTCACGCGGGCAAAGCCGCTGGCAGAAGCTAGTCATTTAATCAAACCCTCATATTATGACGTAATAAAGATTAAACCTATTCAATTTTTTATAGTATCTGTACTTAAATGATAATTATCTAAGTAGCTGTCCAATTCAATGACGCCTACCCAATAATATTATTAACGCCTACGAATCTCCACCGTACTAAATTAAATGGCGTTATTATTAGACCCAATACAATGTTAATGAGGCTTTGACCTTTCAAGGTGTTAATTTTAAAATATTCCTGTGACGTCATAGAATTTTGACATTTAAAAATGATAAAATGTTGTTACGTCATTATATATACTACTATTATATATAAACAAATATTATGTTGGAGTTTATTTAACCAATGTTTCAATCATAATGAGTAGATAATTATATTTTATATTTTTTATTTATTTATTTATTCAAAATCTGATAACACTATAACATACAAAAAATCTGCCAAACTGTAAAACTGTTTGTCGGCAGTTGCTCTCGTGTCACAATACATTACAAATAATGTTTAAACAATAACTGAAATACCTGACTATGCCAAGAAAAACAAATAAAATTATCACAATTATAACATCGGGATCAGACAATCCCACATTCCACACCCATGATCAACTTGTATTGCCCAAGGCTGAACAATGCGAGGCCTGTTACAAAACATGGCTAGGGCCACGATACAGGAAGAAATTCCTAGTGTGGAGCAAAGTTAAAAACAAAAAAGGTTATTGTTTTTTTGCTTAACTCGTGTCTCCCGTGTGGATAACAATTATATATTTTTTCTCTCTTTCTGTAATAATACCGTAGAAAGGAAAAGTTTGAGTAATTTTACTATAACTTTTACGGTATTTGAACATAAAAGTGCAACAGTGCCCCGTGGCGGCAGCATTAGGTATTAACTACCACCATACCTATAACTGGCGCCAAAATGGGATGGGTGTAATAAAAATCTATACTTTACTCGGCCGAATCCTTTTAAACAAAGCTCCACTGAAAACATCCTTCATCCTAACTTTACTATCTTAACGTGTCTCACCGTGAAAACTTTGGCGGAGTGAATTTGAAGAGAGCTGTCAATTTCATGGGACGGCTGAAAGTAAAGTTTACTTCAAACACACTTCAAAAAGTTTTCACGGTGAAATGTTTACAAAATAGATTAACAGACGGTCTACTCTGGAAAAATGTCACAGGGAAACCTTAACCCTGAAACGGGAACGAACGAACGAATGGAACGCAGATCTACGCGAGACACAATGGCTTTTTAATTGTTTCATTCAATTACGGCATACAAGGAGTTAACTACCAAAATTGAGTATTTATGTCAAAAAGTATATTGCAAAACATCGACACACACACACACACACACTCACACGCTCCGCCCACGGTAAAAATCTTTGTTCCACCAATAAACGTCTTCTACAATACGCACGTGAGCACATTTGCAAGAAGTTTGCAGTATCATCACAGAATTGATTTGTTCGTTTCGGTTCCACAATAACATCGTTTATGTATGTATGTATCTAAGTATATATTGATATATTTTTTAATAATAATAAATAAATAAACATCGAGAGAAAAGTGCTTTGCCCAAGTGTGGCACCATTCAGGTTAATAGAAAAAATAAACCAAAATCTACAATGAAGTTTCCTTAATGTTCTTCACCATAAAACAAACCACTGAAACATTATCTATAGTGCATATTTACACTGTTTAGACGTTTATGTTTGTAGTTTAAACACATGTATAAAACACAAGGCTACAATTGTAAGATACACGTGTCTAGCCTCGTAGCGTGACGAAGCTTTGTTTTTAATTCAGAGCACAGAGCGTGTTTGAATTCCGCGTGATGGTCTCGAGGGCACTTTGTTTTACTTAAGTTTTGCAGTGAGTTAGTGAAGAGATGTGAATCTTGTTTAGGACTTTAGGAGCTGTCTATTTTAGGTGGTGGTATTTTTAGAAATGGCATATTTTCTGTACTAATGCTCTATATATGTTAAAACTTTATGAATTAAGGTTTTACCAGCGTCTTTGCCCGAGTGAACTTATGAAACTATTCTACGGGACTACCGAAAGCAATAAAACTTTATATATCATAGGATATAGCAAGCCATAGTCTACCCGTGTAGAATATCACATCCAAATCTTTACAGCCGTTTAGGCGTGATTTGTAACAACAAAAAATCTGATTGATAGCCTAGCCTTTTCCCAACTATATTGGGGTCGGTTTCCAGTCTAACCGGATTCAGCTGAGTACCAGTGTTTTACATGGAGCGGCTGCCTATCTGACCTCCATAACCCAGTAACTGGTTAACACGGTACCCCTTGGCAAGTCTGGTGTCAGATCTCAAGCTTCTGACTTCTCGTAACGACTGTCAAAGATCTTCAAATGACAGCCGGGACCAACAGCTCAACGTGGTTTCTGAGGCACGAAGCAAACTCGGTATGTTGAAATGTTCACCCATCCACGGACCAACCTCGTCAAGCGTTGCCTAACCTTGATGATCGACCAGTGCGGCTGTTATTATTAAGCCACGAGCTCCTCAGGACATGTAACAACAAATATAGAAAAAACAACAACAACAAAATAATATAAATTTTGTTTTAATGTTATTACATTAAAACTAAATTTATATAATTTAGTGGGCAGGAACAGAACGTATTAAAAAACCGCCCAGATTAACACAGTGCTTACATTCCTTTCGAAAGCCTCAGTGGTAAACTAGACCAAATCCATGCATTCTAAAGATTCTGCATCACTTCGACAGTTTTAGTGGGAAACTAATCCAAATTCTGTGCCACTGTTTGACAAATCCTTGGACCAGATTTGCCAACCCTATTCGTAGCGACAGCGGTTTGGAAACTACGTTCTTCGAATGTTTGTCGCTACGTGTGCCAATGTCCTTCTGTGCGGCTTTGACAATGGATTCTTGAAGGTACAGGAGATTTGAACCAGGGTTTAGTATAGGTAATATTTATTTTAAATAATAATTGTATTTGAAACCAGGAACGGCAGCCTACCTACTTATCGTCTAGTAGCCTTTGTTTTGCAGTGTCCAGAGGAATAATGCCCGTATGTCTTTAGAACTTTCGCACCACAGTCGCAAACTGTCAAAAATACCTCACAACAAGTTTTCGACATGGATTGTCACCGAGATGATATTGCGACTGCAATGTGACAGATTTTTACGAGAATAATAGCCTTCTTGGCTATAAATACAAACTTGAGTTATATGCAAATGTTTATCTTTTAAAATTACATGAACGCTAAAAGATCCAAGTACTTTTATTACAAAACAGAAATAAAAATATTCCAATGCCAATCGAAAGAACAATTTTATTTAAACGTAAAAAAAATATGAATATTTGCCACGAAAGTGTTTCACCCTGAAACGTAGCGTTAGAAATGGGCTTAATAAATTCTCTCTGTCAAAGTACAAGCTAGAAAGCCAAGTAACAGGTTCAGTAAACCGTGAAGTGGTGGGTATTAGTTTATGAAAGAATATTTAAATCACTGGAAATACTGGGAAAGTACACTTCTAGTAAGGTTTTCTTAGTAAAATTGGTGTGGAACAGGATGGAAAACTTGCTTTATCCTTTCATTCTTATGGACTCCTTGACAATTCAAAACTGCTTGTTAATAAAAAAAAAGTATTTATTTGAGTATAATGGTTTGTTGTAAATAAAATAAAATATTGAAATTCAATCTGAAATCTTACGTTGAGAAAACAGAATCCAATTAGGTTTGTTAACGTAGTTCGATGAAAATATCATCTTCTATTCACAAGGCTATCAATTTCAATGCGCTCTAAAATACTTTTGTAAGATAAACTTGTCTCGTGGGTGTTGTTCTAAGAGCTAAAAACACTAAGTGAAAACTAAAATCGATTTGAAATGTTATATCTGAATATGGCAGATAAAACAAACCCCCGCTGACATAACAGTGAGACGGGTGATACGAAATCAAGCTGTTTCATTTCATTGCTCTGAAGTACCAAAGTAAGTTTAGACAAAACGAGTGTCGCGTAAAGTCTAATGCGTCTTTCAGTCTTGTAAGGACTACGCGGTTTGTAGAATGGACCCCCAGATGCCTTAACTTTAGCACTATCGTGCGCAAAAGCTGTAACAAACGTTGATAATGTTGTCCGCGCCCGCTCAAGGGAATGCACCGAATAGGCCATTTGCCAGTACGGCGTCGACAACGTGACAATATTCCCAAGAATGTGCCCAATAATGGGAAATCACGCCGAGCCTCGACGTCGCGTATTGATTCCAGAATACGTGCCCAGCTTTACGTGAATGATCGGCGAGTTAATTTCTATTTTCTACGTCGAAAATGCTTTTTGAACTTGACAGTTGTGGTTACAGGGAGTTTACGATCCCGACAAAGCTTATTCCATTTTGAGTTGGCCATTTTAATAAATTATTATTTTATGACGCAGTTCTAGCTGAATGAAATGTTATTTTATACAAGTTCGCAGCAGCGCTGGTGGTCACCAAATTCATGTCAAGGAGACTATTCAAATATCTTTATCTTTATCTTCACCAACTTTGTTTGTCTTTCGGGAAATGCATATTCATACTTAGCCGTGTTCTCTTTATAAAATTGTGAATTGAATTTCGTGTTACAACTTTACAAGATCGTGCCTCTTGAATTTTCATTTTCCAGAGTTTTCATAAAGGGGAGAAAAACAGGATCGTTTAACTTACGACGTATAAAATACCTACCTATTTTAGTGCCATCGCCAGAATGAAATTTTCAGACGTCTTAAAGTGGTCGTAAGATTAGGCGAGACCAAGATTTTTTGATCTCATGTCATTATATATTTTATTACGGAGATTTCGCGGATTTTAAGACCTGAACAGACGATCTAGAATTATGCGAGGCTTATAAAACTGCCTGTCATTAAATGGCGGCGGTAACGGTAGGGCTGCCAAATGGTGCTGACTCAGATATTCAATGAATCGTTTCAACTCAATAATGTTAAGGCGGATTCTTGATTGCAATATTTTTGAGGCAAACTTTTTCATTTAGGTAATTTCCTTTTTTTTTCACTTTGTGTTGTGGAAGTTGATTTCCTGAATTCAAAATTTTGATGAGTTCGATTCAGGCGATATTGAAATGGCATTGCGCATCTTAGACAGCTGGCATTTTCTATTGTTCGGTTCGGAAACCTAATTCTTCCCAAGGCATTCTGTTTTGCTAACCCTGGCTGGAAGTAGATGTTGTGTATGTGTGCGTAATGCGGGCGTATTTTAATTGAGGCACAATTATGTTTGACTCTCTTTTGTAAGTCGAAGCGGGAGCCGTGAAGTCGTTGCGAGGCTGCGACAGGACAATGGGGAGCAATGGCCCGCTTATCATTCTCTGGTGGTTGTGGTGCCAGATTTTAAAAGTAATTGCGAGGTCTGAAGACTTAATGAATTTTCTTCTTGTGAATTTGCTTTAAAACTTTAGTTAAAGTTGCACGTCATAGCAATTTGGGTGGTTTTGTATTTTCCATGATGGATTGTTTGTTTGTCGTCTTCTTCATCATCATCATCATCATCGGCGTTTTAATGTTCCCACTGCTGGGATACAGGTATACACCACGTGGGCCCAGTGAGGATTGGTAGATGGCACATATCTTCGATTCGACATCTAGTATTCTTACTGGTACGTAATAAAAAAATGCTCTAAGGACGAAATTTTCTTAGCAAGCTAAGTTATAAGTAGTTTTGTTATTGATGAACGTTGAGGTAGATTTTGTTTTTTTTAATAGCTTGGTAACATTATGGTATAAAGTTAAATATATGATAAACATTTTCCAAGTAATTCCCGTCCCAATCTCAACGAGGTGGAAATCACGGTACAGCCCTCCAAAACCCGAACTAATCCTCCTTCAAACTACTGTCCCAAAGAAGTGTCGTTGAAAATGAATACTGTTTCGGTTATCAGCACTAAAAGTGGTTAGTAAGTAGGTCAAATTTCAATAACATAAGACTTACAGCTCTTTACTTAAGAAGCACGGCAACTACCTCTGGTTGAATAATAAATATCCCTGGAGAGTACTGGGGCTGGTGGCTTAATTGACCGACCAGAGTTGTATTGTACAACTCGAAAGCTATTTTCCATTATGAAGATTGTCCTTTCAAACTAGTTGTAAGTTCGAAGGTCAAGACCTAGTTTTATTCTTATTTCTGACCTCAGACAGATTATTAGTTTTGTTTCTTTGTCGCAAAATCTGATAAGTTAGTTTTTGATTTCTGCGTCCTAATTTCGGAACTGAATTTCTACTTACCTTTTTTGTCTGTACCTATTTTAGGCCTTAACTGTAATAGTTTTATTACTGTTTTAATAGGTAGGTTAGGTTAGAGCCTTCATAGTTTTTGGCTCAAATTCTAGGACACTTTTCTAAAATAGTTTTGGTGGAATTCGTGAAAGATGGGTAACAGTCTTTCAACATTCGTTAACATAACAATAAATAATAATAATTCATTTATTATCAGGCTTAGTTTACCACTCAGATTATTACATTCATAAACAACAAATAAAAAACAGATAAAACCCAAAACAACATTAATCCATCCCCAATTCAATTTAAAATGCCAATAACTCTATCAATATAATATAGTGGCGTTAAACAATTAATATTTCTATATCAAGCAGCACACAAGACTCAAGTTCACTCACAGCATCCCTTCAAAGGAGATGAACAGGTAATAAAGGCATCACCGCGTTACTGCACAACTCACATAGACGGATATTTGAAAGAGCATGAGGGGGCTAAGTAGTTCCATTCCATTATCTCTTTCTTCTCATTAAGGTGCAGTCTGGTAACGACGTTCATGCGGTCGCCATGTTTTGTTGCGAGGCCGGGATTTTGCACGGCCTATTTAAGTATTAATTTAGTGATGCAGAATAATGTGGGAATGTTGTAAAAATTGGTTTTGGGTCGGGTTAGGGTAGTTTAATGCCTAATATTACACACATACTCGTACATGCACTAACGCCATTTCCCCATATGCGTAGGCTGAAACGACAGAACGCCATATACTTCTTCTGCGTCGTTTACGTTCAAAGACAGTGATTTTCTTTTAAACTATTTAAAGAAACGGCACCGTTTTAATTTAAATAGAAGAAAACCTCTTTCTGTTAGGTCTTCGTTACATAGTCACGTTTTGAAGGATATCTATCTATCTAATATCTTTAAACGAGCAATTCATGTATATATATCATCATATTCCTGCCCTTGTCCCATGTTACTTATGGTCGGCGCAACACGTTTTCTTCTTCCATACCGTCCTGTCCCGCGTCACGCTATCACTGACACCCTTTTCTTTCATATCACTCCTCACACAGACCACCTATCTTTTTTTTGGCCGTCCTCTCTCTCACCATCCATCCACATTTATATTCATAACTCTTTTAGTAATATGCGTTTCATCCCTCCGCATCAGATGATCATACCAGGACAAATGGTTTTATATATAATCTGAATCTCGGAAACGGCGCCATAGATTTACATGAAATTTTGTATGCAGGTGAGTCGGAGGCGATAAATCGATCTAGGTTTCATTTTTAGAAAACGTCTTTTTCTCTATTTTCACCCGAGTAGAGCTCGGTCGCCCAAGTACTTTATATAAAATTCACAAGATATTTTTTTCTAAAGATTTTATTGATTCTTCATTTATGAAAGTGTTTATGCACTTGTAGACACTGGAAAAAATCGAAGTAGCAGTAGTACGTACCTATCGTAGTAGTTCTTAATATTCCTAAGTGACACCTTTCTATATAAAAGTAAACGTAAGTAGACTACCATGAAAATTTTACTTACAATTTTGCTTTCAGTATTTTTTTACGCGTCATTTGACTCAGGGTTCGCAAAGGAAGTACATTAGGCATCGTTTCAGATGCTGAGAGCCTACTTTGTCAAATTGCCAGACGAGAAAATGTTTTTACGTCATGTTAATGGTAACTATTTGTCTCTTTTGGAGGTACTAACTAGGGTGATACACATCTTGTAGCACTATCTGTGTCTCAAATTTATTATCAAAGATGATGATCGATGGCCACAGTCGAAGAAAACCTTGTTGAAACATGACGACTATGACTTATAATTTCTGTTATCGTTACTAATAAAACTATACCATTATTCATTATTTTATTATTATTATTATTCTACCCCACCTGTCGCTTCGAACGCTTCACTTCGTGCGCCTTCATCGCTTTCGGTGGAGTAGACTGCCCAATAATATGATTGAAATCTTACACAGTGCAGTAAAATACTAGACCAGCCCCTATTACGATCGACTACTCGGCCTGTTGCGAGACTAGACGGACGTGTTTATTTGTACTTGCTAAAATGAAATATCTATAAACAATTGCAACAAATTATTATTTTGCGACGTCAGTTAAAACCAAAGTTAAGTGTGTCACGTATGACTAGTAAGTTTTTTACAACTTTTATGTGCAAGATGAAGTGAAATATTGTTTATTTTCTACATTATATAAAGTGTTGCGGGTAGTATGTCTATCCCAGGATCGAGCCCGTTTGGTCTTAGCCAAATACGAAGTCCTCCGCTGACGCCTAACCAACAATTTCCCCCGAGAAACCCAAACCCACCAGCACCAGCGGAGAATGAGTTGCCGAGTGAAGTTATCAGCACGCCAGATATCCAGAAATGGTTAGGATCTATAGATAGCATTCTGAACGAAGTGTGCACTATTGTCGGTGATGGTAAAATGAACTCTGAACAGAAACTCCGTGTGTCAACTCTTTGCCGAAAGGTCTCAAGTGGGACTTCTCAGATGGCAGTCCTTTACCAATCGCTGAAGCAGAAGATGATCCAGAGCCACAGTACCGTCCAGCACCTACAACTTCAGCAGAACGTGGTGAACTCTCTGGAACAGTTCAAAGAGGTTTTTGAATTGAAATTGAATCCCTCCTCTTCTTATGCCAGTATGGTGAAGAAAGGCTCCGACAACTTCGTCCGTCCTGCTAACCTAAGCTCAATCGCCATTTATCCGAGTGATAAAACTAAAACGAGTGACGACACCAAGTCACTCGTTCAGAAGTTGATTTCGCCCGAACAACTTAAGATCCAAGTCCGTGGCCTAAAGAAAGTGAAAAATGGGGGCGTACTGATTAGCACGGAAAGCAAGGGTGATATTGAAAAATTTAAAAAGTCGGAGAAAATTGTCACCTCAGACCTGATTTTAGAAGAGCCGTCTAAACGACGCCCTAGAGTCGGAGTCATTGGAGTTCCCGTAACCCTTACAGAAAAGGAGGTATTTGACTGTATCTACGAGCAAAACCTGTCAGACAAATTGCCCAATACAAGTCGAGAGACCTTCCTCGAGAACATCAAGTTGAGCCACAAATCGGGAAAGAAGGGCCTTCCTATCTGCAACTACATCGTTGAACTATCCGCTAGCATAAGAAAAGTGCTTATAAACCAAAGCCGAATTTTTATTAACTGGACTTCATGCCCTGTGCGAGACTTTACCATAGTCACGAGGTGCTTCAATTGCCAGCAGTTTGGCCACGCAGCCAAGTTTTGCCGTGAAAGCAGTTCTACGTGCGGCCACTGTGGAGAAACTGGACACTCCTTGAAGGAATGCAGTGGCAAATCTTCTTCCCCTCAATGTGCGACGTGCATGCGGTTTAAGAGGAAATGTGACCATCCAACTGGTGATTTAAGTTGTCCAGCACGTAAATATGCAGAGACCAACTACATTAACTCCATAGACTATGAGGGCACCTAAGAGCGTCACATAATATTCTTGTATCATGCCCAAGGTCACACGCGTTGAACGTCTGCTGCTGACACCACAGTGACCTACTTACCGTAAAAATTATGTGTTTTAGTTTTACAATATTGGCTGTTGCAATTCTGCTTATGCAACTAATTTATTTGTGTGTAATCAAAATGCACGTTTAACAATATAGATAAATAAGACATTTAATTATATAAATAATTATGACCTAGTAATATTGTTCTATGTTTAAAGTGTTTAAGTAAACTAGTTTTATTTATTATTTTTCCAAATTTATTTAGTCTTGCTACTATTTTAAGAATTTCTTGGGTTAAATATTGTGTAAATTCTGTTGTTCTAACATAAGCATATTTTTAGAGCTCCTTACTGCCTGTGATACAGGATTACCTAGTACAGGCATCTTCCATTATTATACCTACATTAGTTATCTAAGATTCATACAGTGTTTTTACCTTTTTATTATCTGAATAAAGATTATTATTATTATTATAGGCAATGGAGAGGGCTATGCTCGTAGTTTCCTTGCGTGATCGAAACAGAAATGAAGAGATCCGCAAGAGAACCAAGGTTACCAACATAGCCCGAAGAATTGCCAAACTTAAGTGGCAGTGGGCAGGGTACCTTGCTTGCTCGCATAACGGATGGCCCTTGGGGCCGAAAAGTTCTGGAGTGGCGACCGCGTACCGGAAGACAAGGCTGCCGGCGTCCGGTGGATGCGCAACGCACAGGACCGATCAGTGTGGCGATGCTTGGGGGTGGCCTATGTCTAGCAGTGGACGTCTTTCGGCTGAAATGATGATGATGATTAATAAAACCTACAGTTTGAAAAGGTACTGCTTAGTTTAAATAACTGTGCAAATGGAGCGGTTACGTCAGTTTGACGTTCGACTCTCGCTTTTGGCGCACGTGGCAAACGCAGGGTGTCGTACGGGTAGGCCGGAATGGGGTCAGATTCTAGCAAAGTGCACAGTTATTTTGACTGCGTGGTACCAGGTATCCACCATGAAAAAAAAAATGTATTTGAAAATCGCTTAAAGCTTTCGTTCCGCAACTGTATGCTTTTTAAACAGAACAATAAAATCAGGACAAATCTACAGATATCCAACAAAGATGGCCACCATACATTTCCGCTAAACTTCTACGCTCACATTGTCTAAGATCCAGATAAAATATGTTGTTTTGTATTATTTAGCTGCCATTAGGGGCTCGATAAGGATTTTGTTCAGTATCGAATTGTTCCATTTTCAAACACCATCTCGCTTAACATTCTAGAACATTTCAAATTCTTTTTAGTACCTTTTACATTAAGAAGAGGATTACAACTCTAGCTGCCACGGCGAGTAAGTTCACTATATTCTTAGTAATTTCCTCCACTCGGCTCAACCTCGGTTCAATCAAATTAAAAGATAGGTATAGCTTTTTATATTTATTGAGTCTAATCGAGGATACTTTTTAATTGTCATGGCGGCTGAGTCAACTGGAGTGAACGATAATTCCAAGTTAAGGATAACTTTTAATGCAAATTATATGAGATAATTTAATGTGTACAGAGCAACTGAGTGCTTTAAAATTAAATCTCATTTGAATGCGGGTTTGCCTTTTCGTAATTTTAGCTTTCATTGCGGTAGGTACAGGTCAAAACTTTAGAGAATTTCGTTTTTATTAAAACATGCTGCGCTAAAGTTAAATACCTAGTTGCGGAGGCAATTATTTAGAGGCACAGTGAACCCTTAATATTTTCTAAAACTTTAATTTAGTAGCTAATCTATATTTTATAAACGAGTTATTATTTTTATTTTCGTGTTGATGGAAAAATCTTTAAATATTTTGGGACCAGCCTCGCCAATACCAGCGTTAGTGGCGTTCATTAGGTCATCTTAAGTGCAGCCGCCCTAGCCAAATTACAAACGTTTCCTATCGAATCTCTTTCTGCAAATGTTAACGCCTTCTATTTGTATGGTCTGACCACTAAATTAACGTTAAGATGTGTTTTTCCCATACATTGATTCATTTTTACTAGCGTTATCGATTGTAGGATATCAACTTAGCTACAGGTGCAGGTGTATGGGCACTTGGGGCACTACAGCTTGTGTGTCATATTGTGCACAGGTGCACCGCACTCATATTGTGTGTCAAACGAGTCCATAAAACCCCATTTCGCCAATTTGTCTTTGCAGCGGCCTACCTAGGTATGCAATCGATCCATATACGAGTTAACAATAAGCTTATCATTTCGCAGGTATATCAAGTCTTATATAATCTTCTTAGTCTTGTAATCTAAACTTAAAGAAAAAAAGCCTATTTCGATTCCCTTGCAAATCCTCAAATATGCGAAATAAACGGTTGTATCTTTTGATTGCGATTATTTAGAAGGTTGATATTATTACAGCTCCAAGAAAATTCAGTCTTGAGTATATCATATTAATTTCAACTTGATACCACACGCACGGGCAGACAAACAGACACAGTGATCCTATAAGGATTCCTAATTTTTCCTTTTGAGGACCGGAACCCTAATTATAAAGTTGTAGGTAAAATTGTTTGTATGGTTGTTTGTTTGTTTAAATGTAAGTTAAACATCTCTGTCAGTGCTGATCTGCTCCGGTTTCGGATCTACACTATTACAGAATGCAATAAGCTAGCAAAAGGAACAAGTAAGTATGAGATAAGTAATGAAATCGAAGCCGTGGGAAAAAAGCTTGTTGAATAGAATAGAATATACTTTAATAAATACCAAAAAAATAAAATTACACATATATTTTACAACCACTTAATACTAAGGTTACAAAGGCCGTCTACCAGACAACCTTTGCATGGACATAAAGATATTAAAATAAAACAGGGGCTACTGCTACACATAAAATATTAATAAATAAAAATTATATAGTTAAATAAAATAAACACATCAACACGGTCTAGGGATATTTTTAAAAAAGCGAATTACTATCAATGTGTTAATTATTTATAGGACACATAAAGGAGATACGTTATTTAATATTCTACCATTTTTTAATAATGGTTAAGGTGCTTCGATTAAAATTTCAGGATTTTATAGAAAAAAAATGAAGCATAGACGGAAATCGTATATGAATTAACTTTTCATTTATGAGTTAAAACTGAAAAAAACATTTAATTTGTGTTTATAAACTTGAAGTTAGTAGTCTGAAAAAGCGCTCATGATGTTCATAACACATCGGCAACGATTCGGCATGCTCAGAACAAGGTTGTCAATGTCTTGCTGCGGAATATTGTCCCATGTCCTTCTGAGGTGCGCAAAAAGTTGATCTTCTGTAGCCAGATTTTCAGGAACTTCCTTCAGAGCTCTTCTTTGCAGCATATCCCACGCATGCTCAATGGGATTTAGATCTGGCGATTGAGCAGGCCAGTCTAAGGCCCTAACATTGTGTGTATGTAACCAAGCTGCTACCGTTCTCGCCGTGTGTGCCCGGGCATTGTCGTGCATGAGCAGGAAATCTTGCCCCATTTGTGTTCTGTGGGGCAAGATTACGGGCCCCAGCACCTGTTGGACGTATCGTTCTGCCGTCATATTGCCCCATTTGTGTTCTGTGGGGCAAGATTACGGGCCCCAGCACCTGTTGGACGTATCGTTCTGCCGTCATATTGCCCCGCACCCAAACGAAATCCGTCCGTCCTCCAAGACGAATTCCTGCCCAAACCATAATTGTTCCTCCTTGGTATGGGTGAACTTCCTGAGGGTTCTGAAGACGGCTCCATCGTCCAGGAACTCGCCAAACATGCGTCCTTCGTGAATCTGGATGGAAGCCGAACCTGGATTCATCCGTGAACAGCACATTGGACCATTGCTCACGGCCCCAGTCCACGTGGTTCTGAACCCATTCTAAACGTCGTCCACGATTGCCTCTCCGTAAATGATTGATTTGCTTGATTGCTTTCATGCAGTCGCCTTCTTACAGTTTGGTCACTCACAAGCACTTGGTGTTCCACTCGCAGCCTTTGGACCAAATGAGTCGCCGTTGCATTTGGTTGAGCTCGCGCAGTAATTTGCAAAAATCGGTCTTGTCTGGGGGTAGTGATGCGACTTGGCCCCCGGTGCCTCTCCGCTCCTTCACCTGTGGCACCTGTGGTGTCCACAATCTTGATATTACATTTTGGTGGGTCCCTATGGCCTCAGCAACATTACGCTGAACAGACCCAGCTTCCAGCATTCCCACAGCTCGTAACATCTCCGCCCTCGTCAAATGTTGGCGTTGCATGGCTACAATACCTCAATTTTAACTTTATCTTTCGTTTAAAAATGAAAAAAAACTGTAACTAAACGTAATTCGTATTGTTTTCTAAATTTCGCACAAATGAAAATTCCCTCTCCTACACATCAAGACATTTTTATGCCACCGAAACAAATGAAATTTTAAAAAATTTGAATTTGAAATTAGTCTGAGATAAATTACAAACAAATCGGTGTATAAAAGATTCCAATGCGGCCAGTACTTTTCGAGTTATTTAATTGAGTATGAAATATCCCTAGACCGTGTTGATGTGAACATACATACATAATGTTACAAGTTACAAAATTTCAAAGAAGGGTTGAACAATGATAGAAGAATGTAGATAGAAACAGAACAGCAATAAAGAGAAAGGAAATGGTTCTTAACAAGATTTTAAAAGTTGCTAGAAGATAGGTATAAAGCCTCTTTAAATTCTCTATGCCATTATATAATCATGTATATTTTTTCGCTCTAGGCAGTTTACAAAACATTACCTTATCAGTACTAGTACGTCCCCGGAGCTCGCTTCATTAGCAGCATTTGTCCTCCTCGTTAGCTGCTTGTACGAGAGTCAGTGCTCAACCGTGTCTACTAGCCACCGCCTTTTGTTAGTACTAACTTTGCACACAAATGTTTAAAGTATAGGTGTACCACCTCATTAAATTCAACAGAGCCAGACCTAGTGCGGAAAAATATACTTACTCAGAGTTTATGCAAGAGTAAAATCAATTAGTAAGTTCTTATAATTTATAACTGCAGAGGTACAAAATACATGATCAATGACCGTCATGCTAGGAAAACCCGCGTTACAGGGATTATCCATCCCTACATTATATGAATAATATAAACAAATGATTAGATAAACAAAGGGCACTTTAAAAAAAAATTGGCCTTGTATAATTTGGAGATTAGTGGACGGGAGAGATGGTAAGAGGGAATAGTTAACTAGATAGAAATTGGGCATATAAAAAAAAACGTCAAGGTAACACGGAATATATTTCTTTTGTGTCGGATGTTTTGTATATATGTAAGTAAGTTCGCCTGACTTGTTATAGTTTTAGCGTTTTGGACGCTTAATTAGCAGACGCAATAGTAAAACAATGACGTCAAGTGACAAAATAAAAGTTACTTTGTTGCACTTTTCCATGTCATCATAGTTTAGACATAGACGCACGGGATCGGTCAATGTGGCGACGCCTGGGGGAGGGTTTTCAGCTGAAATGCCAAGCAAGCAAAACATCGAAATCAATAGTATTAAAAGAATTACTGAAATGTAGCAATGCTAAGACCGACAGATTACTGATTACAATTTATTGTTTGGGTTGCAGTTTTCTGTTTTGAAGTATCTTTGTTTGGTTGTTATTGTATTGTTTGCGGAATGAAAACGGCTATCTCCATATTTCCTGTTATTCAAATCCTATTTGTATTCATTATTTTATTTTCATTGGAAAGGGAGAATCCTGTAGCCGTTACGGGTAGTCAGAAGACCAAAAGTAAGGTTTGCCTGGTCAGATAGGCAGTCACTTCATGTAAAAGACTGGGCCCGGCCTAAATATATTTTGGAAATGGCTAGACAAATAATTATGAGGAGTAAGAGAATGAACATGTCAAAACAACATCCCATACAGCTAATCAGGCTAAAGCGCACTACCCAAACCGAATCAAACTAGAATTAAGGTCATTTATGAATCATGATAAAGAACTTAATTTACGAACATTATTTATAACAGATAGTATAAAACCTGTAAATTGTGCTTTGTGCTTGACGATTATTCTGAAAAATCGGCGTAAAGCGACGAATTTCCTCAATTTATTCAACCCAAGCTATCAATACTCTCAATTACGCCGTCCTATCTCTGCCGTCACTATTATTGCGTCTCCTGACTCCACCAGCTGTCTCGTGTGACCGCTAATTCGCCACTGAGCATCTAATGTTCCTAATGTGCCACATTTGGCTCACGTTTGCTCGAACACCGAAAATAGGGTGGTTTTCTACCAGAGATGTGCGAGGTAGCTAGTCAGTGCAAAGATGTGTAAGGGCGCTGTTAAAATGTCTGATTCCACTGTATCCACTTTAGTTTTGCAAGGGGTGTGCGCGGTGCGAGGATTATTAGCGAAATTGTGAAACGGTGTGTACCTGAGTGGTGCGAGGATGCATAGGCGATGTCCTATCAGCTGAGTTATAACTCAGTGCGAAATGGTGGAGTAAGCGGAGGCGGAACTTTTTTGCCCGCTAGAGCTGCGCTTAGCCAGACTAGAAAAATGAAGTGATCCCATTGATAAAATTTCCCTCGCGCACAACCTAGCTATCACGCACATCTCTAGTGGAAAAGCTCGCAAGCATTCATCGCTCGCGTCACTCCACCACCTACGCAGATCTCTCGATTATTTGTAGGTAACTACAATTAATATACCTAGATCCTTACCTATCCCTTTTCTACCAGCGCAAAACCAGACTAGGAATATGAAGTGATTTCTTTGGTGGATATTTTCCTCGCTCACCCTCCAGCTACCTCGTACATCTCTGGTACAAAAGCACCCTAAAGCGCCAGCAAAGATTGCGACGGAATTGCATACTTAGTATTTATTGTACTTTTCTGACCCTTAGGTGTTGAAGTTTTAAATTAAGTGGCGTCTTGTATTCGTTTTTGTTGAATCGCAGTTGTTCGGTATATGGGATGTTAGTTTTAAGGTTTATTTTTAAGCTGACTTAAGTTTTTAGGTTTGGTTACTAATAAATATAGGTAGGAAGTTACGGACCATCGGTCTATTAGTCAATTTAGTTGAAACACCTAATTAGCCTACACTATGATTACTATTAGGCCTATGGGCCACTTTTAATTTACGCCATCTTATTGATGACTTTTAGACGCGTAAGTCAGAAAAAAGTCAGATCTTCCTTGAGATTATTCATCAAACTAACTCTGAGTTTCGCTGGCAAATAGAGAGTTAAACTATGTTTCCTTTATTTTAATGTTCTCGAGAAATGAATAATCCCAAAGCAGTTAGAAATAAATGATAATAATTATTTATATTTGGGGTCTTAACCACTCCGAATAAGTCTTGGCAGGGGTTTAATGCCACTATATTAATTTTGCAGCTCCTTGAATGATGTAGACTTTAAAATAAACAATTTCACAATTCAGTAGAAGGCAGAGTTATTGTTATAATACGTTATAATTACAAATATAATTTATTTTGTTTGTAGTTCAAATGGCAGACTTAATTTTGATTGTATTCGTGTAATATATGGCTGGGTAATTAAATAGTATTATAAGGTTTTCTTATGTGTTTAAGTATTATCATAAGTAAACCACAGCAATTACATGGGCGACAGAGCTCTACTCGGGTGAAAATAGAGAAAACGTCGTTTTCTAGAGTGATTCTTAGCTAGGTCGATTTATCGCCCCCGAAAACCCTTGCATACTAAATTTCATGAAAACCGTTGGAGCCGTTTCCGAGATTCAGATTATATACATACATATATACAAGAATTGCTCGTGTAAAGGAATTAGAGAGATAGATTTCAGCTGAAAGTCTGTCAAGTTCACTGCTTGACATGGCCTCGCCCAATTGTCTGGCAGATATCGCTGTCAGCGATAAGGCCGCCTTTGTACCCGTAGAATTAATTATTATTGTAAAAGAGATGTGTAACTTTAGTTTTTGGTGTACAATAAAGTATATTCTATTCTTTTCTATTCTATTGTCATCACATCGACTAGCCCTGTGATTCTCTCATCCAGGCGAATCGTGCGGCCCGCAACAGCAGCCTTATGGCGTAATAAATTCGCAAGGCAAAGGGAAAAGAGAATGAAAAATCGATCAATCACATGCGAGATGAAAGACGCGAAGTGGATTTCCATCTATGTGATTGGTCGATTTTTCATCCTCTTTTGTCTTGCCGAATTCATTATGCAATAAAGCTGCAGGTCATCCGGTCTTCTTGTGGGAAGCTAAGGTTTTCGCCACGAGTGATACCAAAGCCACTCAAGTTTGGCAATTCATCGAGTTACGTCGATTGCCTTAGTTCCCTGCGGATGTGTTGCTGATTGGAACACGCAAGGAAACCCCAAGCATAGCCTTCTCCATTGCCCGTTGGTTATTTTAACCTTTCCATGAAGATCATAATTATGAGCGATCACAATAAAGAAGTAATTTTATAGTAAGTGCTGTGGTAACTGTCATGAAAACAAAATTCATGTGCATAATGAAAATATAGAGGTTATACTAAATAAAACAAACAGACATAGATCAAGTCAGACTCTTCGCTTTCATTTGCCAATATTTGAACATTATTAGCTCCAAGAAGAGAGCCCTACTCGTTTGCACGTAAGCGTATAAACGCTCAACAATATTTAGACTGTATGCCAATAAAATGATGACCGATGGGGCAGAAAGGTTCTGGAGTGGCGACCGCGTACCGGAAGACGTTGCGTTGGAAGGCCTCCCACCAGGTGGACCGATGACCTGGTGAAGGTTGCGGGGATCCGCTGGATGCGGGACGCACGGGACCGGTCAATGTCGTGACGCTTGGGGGAGGCCTATGTCCAGCAGTGGATGTCTTGCAGCTGGTATGATGATGATGATGTGCCAATAAATGAGGTGACTCTCAACATCTAAAAAGCAATCTTAAATTTGTTGTTACGGCCTTCTCTTAGCTATAGCTATTGCCAGAGAATATATTGAAATACGTGCTTTTATTTTAAACTTGTTTTTTTTTATTTATCATTGACTTTTATTTGAACTAACGTGTTCGTAATGTCATTTTCTTTTTCACTGCAGCGAAGTTGAAATGTATAAAAATATGCAAATAACATTACGAGTTCGCTGAAACATTGTTTTGATAATTCAATTATTTTATAGGTTTGAAATTGAAATATAAATTCAGTTGTTTGATTTCGAAATAATTTTTGTTTTTGAGTGAGTACAGTCAATTGCAACGCTGCGGAACAGCTACTTTATGTTTTCATTTCATATTTGCCCAATTCTGGATGGTTATATGCACACTTCAAAAAATAATTACTGTTGCATGTTGGTAATAACACTGGTGAGTTCAATGATTTATTGTAATTAAACGGTACATAAATGCACTCATACATAAACTCACGCCATTTTCCCATGTGGGTAGGCAGAAACTGCAGAACGCCATCTGCTACGATCCTTACATACTTCTTTTACTTTACTCACATTCATACATCTATTCATATACACACGTATAAGTACTGCGCATGCGCAGCGCGGCCTTTCTGAAGAACATCACCAATAAGGTCTATGTATACCTTTCTATGGTGGCCCTTCCTGGCGTTTCCATTTACGTCTGCCTTGTAAATACCTTTCGTTAGTCGCCTTTCATTCATCCTCTCAACATGGCCAAACCATATTAACATACTCTTTTCAATTATTTTTTAAAATAAATATTGATAGCACCTAATGTGTTAAAATGGCAAGGCTGTTGCACTATTCCAAACCACTGCAACTCCTGAATGCCATAATCAACAGTGGCAAACTGCAGAAAAGCGCCGAGTCAAAGAAGCGTTTCGAGCTTTCGAGTCTCGGATAAACGACTCAACTCTTTTGGATTCCGGTACGAAATTGATCCGAAAAGTTTATCAGAGAAGTAATAAAAACACATTTCCAAAAAACCTTTTTTACAAAAAAATTAAACCTAATTCCAAAAACAAAATCAACAAAGTCTGTGTCTTTGGTACCTATTGTATTTAGTTTTTTTGACACCGAATTCGGTTGATTTTTTTTGTTAAAAAGATTTTTATTTTCTCTTTTTAGTCAAAACTAAAAAGAGAAATTTAAAAATCTTAAAGTACCTCAAATTTCCATGAAAATCATGTATAGCCAAAGGCCATTGTGACTGTTCCAAAACGAGCCTAGGCTGATAAAAATTTTGTTTTTCCTAAAATGCCCTAGATTTAGAGTTAAAGGTCGGCTACTTCTGAAGAAGTAGAATCTGTGCCCCAACCAGCCGCACAAATTTGTGAGGTTCGTCTTCCTGACTTGGACACCTCTCCACCGTGTATACGTGAATTCTAAATTATAGTTTTGTTTTGTTTTGGAATTCACAGTTATAAGATTATAACTTGGAAGTGGTTTAGAAGGATAAAATAAAACTAACGAGATATAAATTAAAAGTTGTGTGAGAAACCCTTTACACTAATGTATAGAGTATTTAAATCAAAGACCGAATAATGGTCGCAGATAGTGATTATACATTCAAGAATTAATACAAATACAAGTAACTAATTTAGCAGAGAGTTTTAACTCAGGAAATAAGTGGAGTTGATTAAATCAACTCTCCTACAGACAGCCCAAAAGTGCCCATCCCGCCATCATTTCCTAGGTGTATTAGCTGGTAAGAAGAAATGATGAAACAATCTTCCCAGCACACATTTATGTCTGTTAGCCATAAGGACTATATAAGTAAAGCAATAATGATGTATGAAATTAATTAGACAAAGAGTTGCAAAGTGCATTATTTACCTAACTGAAGGGAATTGGTATAATCGCTACGCTTGCATTGGGAAATACGTTTATTTGAATTACGTTAATGAGTTTCTTAACAATTGTCTAGATTCCCACCCAAGTGACGTGAGACCACCTGTACAGCAGGCACGTCGTACGTGCTGGTCCTAAAACTTTGAGAAGGCTTTGCAATGGGTCAAGCAATACATGTTTCCCTAAACTTAAACATGTCTTATACAATCCTAAGACAAGGACGGTTTTGTGCCTAAGTGCCTTTGCCATTGAGCGAGACATGCTTCCAGAATTACTGGACGCGCACTATAATAAATAGCTCACCCTCGACCTAAACACCCTTTACTAATACAATACAAAACTAGCAAGCGTACCGTAGACTCAGTCTGATGCAGGTTCACCACAATTGCTTGCTATATGTCGAAATGGATTAAGTCTTCACTTCACACTTCTTTAAACTTCCCAATTTCGAGAGTGCTCCAGTGTAATTGACAGCTGTGCGACGTCAACAACGGCGTTTTTTCACTAGGCACCCATCGTGTCTCGTTAAATATTATTTTTTATTCAGATATTGGCCCGAAAGCCTGCTGCGATTTAACGAGACACGAGTCTAACATTCATTTAAATGATCATATCCCAGTTTGTGATGTTCGGCGATGACTACCCCCTAAGTGTACATACATCAAGTGCAATGCAGTGGGATCCGCAGTCAGACCTTATAAAGGTAACAGTGTATTTGAACAACTAACATTTGGTTGTCCTACGTGCCCAATTAAGAGCGGCAATATTAAGCCTATATTATACAGAAGTGAATATTAGCGGTTCCACCTTCCATGTATGGAATGTCAGTTAAAGCTCAATAAAGGTCCATAGTCAAATGAGTAATTGTTTAGTGTATTCATGATGGATTAGGGTATGAAAGTGTGAAAGAAGACTTCACCGCTTCCCTAGACCAAATGCTAGGGACAAATATCTGTCAAGGTGTGGATTAGGATATAAATACTAGGTCTCGCCACGCTAGAACCAAAAGGTACATTAGTGATTTGTCCCTACCTATGTAATATAATGATTAAAACTTACCCACAATCATTCTGCACTCACTACACGTAATTAGTACGAGATTAAACTAAATTATAAATAACTTAATAACTAACTTGTTACCACGACATGAATTTGATTATTCGTTCCAAAGCTAAACCCTAAGTATCTCTAACACTCTAGTATCATGACTCGTGCGTCTTCTTTCAATCCTGACCAACCGTCCGACTTATCTCTCTGCCTAAAGCTAAGTGACCAGCTCCCATGGCCTCCCGCCATCTCTTTCATCCGCAAACTATCTGCTTCCTCTACAGTTCAGTATATTTTTTTCATCTCCTAATTTTTTTAGGACTAGTTCGTGTTAGAAATTGGATATTTGAAGACTCTTTAGAATTTCGTTGAATATTATTTGTTTCTTCACAGCTTTTACATTAAAAGGCAATTTATGAGTCTCTTTAAAAGGTTCGGTATTGGTTTATCCTTTTAAAATGTATAGTTTTCCATAGTTTATGACGTTGCCTGTCGGACCGTACTTTAAACCCGAGTGTCTGTGTCTCAATTTGGTCTATACATGTGGCGGTAATTCGCAGTTTTAAATATAAAATAATATTCGGTAATTAAATTATATAGATAAATGGCGTGTAGTCACACCATCTCATGACGATTCCAATAAGCCCAAATATGACTAGGATATATTGTTTCATTTCGGAGTTCCAGTGCCTTCATGCCGGCTTCATCATCAGTTCGATGGTACCATTTTCATCACTACCATTTAGAAGTATTTGCTTCATTATAGTAGGTTAACTATTCCAGATATCTTATACCCGTAACATACTTATCTTTAAGTAGTTCATCAGTTCCACCAGTGCAAATGATTGCATTGTTGATAAAAACACCAAAATCGCTATATAATCGGGTATAATATTTGAGCAGTCCCCTCGATTTCCATGGGATCCCATCATCAGATTCCAACTTGGTGGCAATGGGACTACCTCGGGAGTATACTCTATCAAACATTTTTTTTTTTCAATATCGGGCCGCAATTGATGGAGAAATCGGCGAACATACATACAAAATACATACAGTCAAACATAGAGTCTCCTCCTGTATGTGAAGTCGGTTAAAATAGTAGATAGTCATCATCATCATCATATCAGCTGAATGACATCCACTGCTGGACAAAGGCCTCCCCTAAGCGTCGCTACTTTGATCTGTCCCGTGCGTCTCGCAACCAGCGGATCCCAGCAACCTTCACCAGGTCATCGGTCCCCCAAATAGTAGATAAGTAGCAGGTAATTGTGTCACTACAATAGAAAACGTTCCGCATAAAATACATACATACATCTTACATAACATCACGCCCGTATCCCCGAAGTTTTAAGCAGAGGTGCACCTTTGGGTACACCCATATAACTTCGGTCAATATCTATAAGCTCTCAAAATGTTCACTGGCCTAAAATTAATGGAGGAGGACTTACCTGATTTGGGTTTGAAAACTATTCTATGAACTATCTTATACATGTCCAAGCCATTGTGGTCACAACAATAGTGCTCCCACAATTGAACCCCATCCACGCATCTACAATGGAATTAGCTGCATTATTATAAATCTGGCTATTGAGGCTTTTGAAGACCTTGTTAGTGATCTAAATAATGATATCGCCGATTTAAAAGACGACCCTTTTTGACCTTACTATCAAAATATTTTAGTTTAGGCTTAGTCACTATGCATACGCAGCAACTTTAGTTGATTCAATAGTCAACTTTTAAGTTTCCATTAACGGTTGCCTGCTACAGCGATGTCTAAGCCGCACAGTTTTTTATGGTTTGAAAAACGTCAACGTCACCCTCTGGCATTTTAAGAAGATTGCCAGTTTTCAGCATTACTCAAATGCTCACAGCTTGAGGATCAAAGATGCTGTGTATAAATTCCAAAGGGTCTGAAAAATGGAAGGCGCGTGGGTGACGCGCGCGCTGTGTCACACCGTAAAAGTTCGCGGTCGTGTGAACGCGCTCTAAGTCCTCAGAAAAACCTTTATTTTCTGATAAATTCTAAATGCCCATCTATCTACATCATAATATCGTTATCCGAGCCTTTAAAGTTTTAGTTCTAGTACACGGTTTTCATGTTTAAATAGCCTTTTAAAGGCCTGTTCATCGTAATAAATAAAAGCTTGATATTATGATAATGATTCAATTTTAAATCTCAAAGAGCTTTAAACTTTTATTTCGTTTAAAGACTAGTTATTCCTTTTGATAGTTAATAAAGGTTCTTAAAATCTTAAATATACTTATAAAAAGAACTAAGATGAATACATACTGCTTTAAGAAGCTAAAAAAGACAGCAGCAAGTACTTGTCGTTTAAAATTCAATAGCATGATTTATCGCAGTATTTGATGTGTTTAAACAAAATGTTACTTTATCTGCATTTTCGCACCGACTGTACCCGTCGCATTCGCAAACAAGTTCGTAAACTGTCGATGAAACAATTCAATATATTCAAACATTTGGCAATAAAATTGGAAATGACAGAGGTACAATCGAACACAAAGTTTACTAAAACCGTTTGTATTTTACGTCGTCTCATATACGCCGTTTTATATTTACTACTCAGAAGTAAAAAGACGAATAAAACTGTTTGTGGAATTTTGACTTGTTTCGCTTGAAGCCTGAAAAATAACGCAGCTTTTTCAGTAAAGTAAAAAAAATACGACTGAGTAACTCAGTAGATGATAACTTCTTTTATTTTATTAGTAGTTTTAAACTTTTATTTCGTTTAAAGACTAGTTATTCCCTTTGACATGCTTCATTCATGGGAAATGGTATCTTGTAAATTAAATTTAAATTGCCAATGAGCCCGCTCTTGAGCTTGATCGCGTCTGATTGAAAGCGCTGGATGAGGTTTACGAAGTAATGCCTACAGGTAGTTGTTCCGGATGCTATTCTTATTGATATGTGTTTATGTTTGTAAACGCACCCACGATACAGGAGAAATGCCTAGTGTAGGACAAGGTTTTTAAAAGAAAGAAAGAAAATCCGAACTGTTCAGTCTCGTTGTACATTTCAGTCGGACAAGCTTTAGAGATAACCGATCTCAATAGAAAAGTATAATTTCTTTGTATCAACAATTCGTAATTACGAAAGTAAGATTAGAGTACCTAGTAAGACTAAACAAAAGAAGTAACATAAGTATCCTTTCTTCCCATAATAATCTATCGTCAACTCTTTCAAAACTAAAGTGGGCTAAACACCGTTGACACGAGTATAACAGAGCTGTCGAATGCACACAGCATTTTAATCTTTGGGGGCCATGTATCAGTTCTGACAAGGGTCCTGTTTTGTAGTCGAATGCCGTAGTGCCTGTCCAGCAGTTAACCGACCTCTCTGGAGTCTTTCAGAGTGGACGCGCGGTGACGTGGGCAGTGGCGGTCGTGATAGCGGGTGGGTGGTAGTGTAGCGAGCGATAGGGACTAGATCCCTACTGCTCGCTACACTACCACGCGCGTACACTACCAACGTCTACGTTGTAAAACCAAAGACGATCGCTCGCTAGGGAGGCCGTTCTATCATATCGCACATAGCTCCCGCTAAAGTCACCAGAGGCTCTTAAAAAAGTGTCATTCGATATCAGCGATATCGACGGTCAAAATGCCATCACGAGACATTTCGATAGCGCTTGACAATTTCATACATTTTTGACATAATATTTCCAATCGCTATCACGACGCTTTTGTTGACAGAATGTCACTTGTCTATAGCCCCAATAATCAGTATAGCAAACGCCAAACGGCGCGGGTTTCATATGTTTGATACTGCGCGCCCGCCTTAGCACCCGCACAAACTTCTCACCCTGTCTGAACTCTCTTACACCGGACGCCGACACACCGACAACGGTTGATGTATCGCCACTTTAGCTCACTGTACTATAATGCCGCCTTTTATGATGAAAATGACAGCATGACGCGGCAAAAAATGGTAATTTGGTTTATATTGGATGATGATTTTGGAGTTTTTCGTGTGAAGACTTTTTGTAATTTAGGGTGCATGACATATATCCAATAGTTTGGTAGATTGAAGACCTTAAAAAGGTGTATAGAACAGACTGGATGCGGAAGGTTTAGGTTCAGGTTCTTAAGCAGCTTAGAGGTGCATGTTCAGCAGTGGTCTGACCGATAGGCCGAGTTGGTTGGTTGAATACCTATTCATATCATATCGAAGAACGACATGAGAACAAATGTCCTCAAAGTTAAACAAGTAACAATTAAACAAATCGTTCGAAAGAGATCTCTTTGTTATAAAAGCCCGTCATGTTAGAACCGTTACAACGCAAATAAAACCATTTGCTTACTACATCTATAAGCAAGAATCACGAAACTTCAACAAAAACGATAAACAAACTGAAAATCACTAACAACAATTTCAAGAACTACAATGGCTATAATCTCCCACCCGCCTAATCGTGTTATGTTTCCCTAAGGACTGTTACGGCGCATATTCTGCCGCCATAAGTAGAAGTGACGTATCTGACCAAACTACACAATTTAGAAAATAAATAAAATTATTGGTAACGTTAGCGTGAAAGTGTTGAATAATGTCGCATCCAAATAAGACTTAACTAGTGAAACTTCCAGAACCTGCTCGTAGCAAACTAAAAAATATTAGATGCACCTTCTTTTTCTGAAGCTCAATTCATGTAATTAAAAAGCATTCAAATTCAAGTGTCAAAATAATGTCAGCGAAAATCAATGTTCATTACTTGTCAAAATGTTGGAAAATCAGAACTGTTTTTGACAGAGTGAGACGGCAAAAGTGTAAGTTCCTTAAAAATAAAAAAATAAACTTCTGATGTCGAATCTATATTTTTTTTTGCAAAATAGTGCAGATATACCCATTTTTCTTCGGATGGTAGTATTGCTCACATATGCAATTACAAGTTGAACGTTCCCTATTTATTCGCGAAGCTGTGACTTGCTCGTTTATGGCCACAATAAAATGGCCGATCGTAAAACTTTAGGTTTACGTTTGCTTTGGTGCTTTACAAGCCGCCTACTATCGTAATGAGGCTTGTCGTCCAGTGGGCAGTAGAAGAGATGGAAAGGGTTTTCTTAAAAAAGTATAATTAAGAAGGACATAAATATCAAAGTAAATTCAAAGGGACTTCCTCCAGTTACGGAAATGAATTTCCATAAATTCTATTCTACTACTATTCATCACGCGAAAGTTTGTGAAGATGGACGGATGAATGATTGTTATTCTTTCACACAAAAACTACTGAGCAAATTTTGATGAAATTTGGCACAGAGATACAATAAAGTCTGGATTAGCACGTAGGCTACTTTCCATCTCGGTATAATGTTCTCTTGTGATAAGAAAACACTTTACACGCGGGTGAAGCCGCTGGTAGAAGCTAGTTACAATATAATTTTAAACGTTTAATGTCCCGAGGGACTAGTAAATACTAGCCCTTTCCCATATTTTTTCGCACATGATTTTCCTATACCTAGAAAAACTAAAAAAGCGCAACTGTAGCTTAATAACTAAAGACACAGGATGCAATAGAACCACTTCAATATCGTGGCAATCAAATCAAATTACTTTTATCTTTTAGATTGCTTTCATACTAGAAGTGGACAACACTCCAAAACTACCGGAAAACTTTGGTTATAAAATAGTCAGTAGAAAGTCAGGCAGTAGAAAAACACCTTTACCAATGAAATGCCGAACACAATGGCCAGATAACTAAGTTAAATACCTGAACCTATTTCTTTCAGATAGCGATAACACAGAAAAAAACAACAATCTATCAAATCAGCTAGTTGATAGATCAATCGAAAATGAATGAGGTGAAAGGAACCTTGGCAAAAGTGCTATCGTGATCTAAAACAAACAAGATATTATAGAATTTAATTTGGTTGGAATCAAATCAAATTATAGTTTTAATAATGAAGTGAACAATAAACTGAATTTTCGACCAACTCTCAACACCATCTTTTTATAAAGTCTCCTTTACGAAATAAATGCCGAACACAATCACCAGGGCTAAAACTAAGGTAGGTTAACTATAAATAAGCAATAATAAAATAAAAAATAACGGGCTAGCAAATGAGCTAGTTGATTGATCATTCGAAAATGTATGTTGGCATAGACTGACTTTAGCCAGATGAGGAGAAAGGAACCTTGGGAAAAGTATAATTGCAATTGAAGATAAACACGAACAAGGTACTGTAGAAAATTACATTGGGTTGCAATCAAGTCAAAATATTTTATCTTTGAAATTGTAGTGTAGAAGTGGACAACACACCGAACTACCGGCCAACTTTGTTTCAACCAAGACCAGCATCTTATTATAAAGTCACTTTTGCCAAGAACATTTGGAACACAATACCCAAAGCCCCAACAAAGTAGGTAAATATGTGAAACAAATAAGCGATAACACACAAAAAACAAAAGCTCACATATAACGAAATTGAATTTCATTGAAAAGGACAAAGATTTTGCAGATTCCCTGAGGTCGGATTTAGAGAAATACTTAAAGTGGCTTACAGTCCGCGATTGCTTGCGATAGGCAAATCCCACGTTCGTCTTCGGAGCAATATAAAATGGGCCTAAATACGGACGTGGAGGGTGCGGATACACACTTGAGAGTCGCGATAAAGATACTTATGCCCCTAGCTTGTTCGATTAGGTACTTTTATTTTCTAGATTTTCTAAGGTTTTTTGATTTTCGTTCAATTGGGACATATCATATGTCTCAATTGAACGAAAATGCTAGTAATGATTTTATACAACAAACAATTCAAAAATTGCTGTATATGTTATCACACAGCTTGTAAAATGGGCAGATTTTTTGTAAATTAACCGTTACATCTTCTATCAAATTAAAAGCTAGTTTACGTAGAAGTAATGACACTATGATATGAATAAAATAAAGCAGATTTATCAATAATAACCTCTTCCTATGAAAATAAAACCGTACTAAGTATATGACGCAATTTATACAGAAATCGCTCATAAATTTATTTAGTATAACCCTTAGATTGACATCCGTTGTGACTTATTTCCATAAACCGTAGGTTTCAGCAATCTGCGTTTCTTTACTCAAAAATATGACCTCTAAAGTAACGTTTTTCTTTCGAGTATTATATAATGTATTTGCCTACCCTACATAAATATTTGCTTTCATTATAAACTAAATTTAGTAGTTTGACTAAGCGACGAACAGGGACTGTGTTGAGAGATGGTATCATGAATATGCTTAATATTTAAAACTCAATTCAATTCATTTATTTGTTCTCTCTTTACAATAATAGGTTACCTTAAAATTAACAATGTTTTTGGCTAATGCTATATTCCACCATTGTAAGAGACTGGTGCCTGAAGTAGGTTTTTGAAAAAGCCTGTGTTACAGGTCACCAGGGGGGCCCTGGTGACACACACAACAAAATTCTCCTAAAAAACACCCACCCGCAATAACTTCAGTTTATCCAGTTTATCCGTGATCATGGTGCTTGCAACAGCGCCGAAATATCGGAAACTCGCTACAAACAGTAAACATGGTAAATATCCCGATTCTAATCTTAATCTTAGTGACCATGACAGTTTAAAAACTTATATTTCAATATTTTGCATGAGAGTTTCTGCTGTAGATTAGCTTAAAAAGAAGAAGAATTATTATTTTATTTAAACTTAAATCCGGAACACTGTTAGCTTTAACTATCAAAATACGACAGAATGCAAAGGTGTCTACATATCGCTCGGGTGTGTTGAGTGTGGGTGAGTAGTTGTAATTGTAGTGAATGGTTAAAGTGTTTACACATGTATTTATTTATTTATTTAAACTTCATGTACAATAGTGGTACATAGGCAGACTTAATGCCACAAGGCATTCAAACATACAACATGTAGTTCTGCAACAACAATGAGAAAGACCTAGCAATGTAACATAAAACATAAAATTGTAATATAAACTTAAGATTAGTAATAAAACGCATTAAAACATGCTAAAAATATTGAAAAATGGGAATAATCAACGTTAAAAACCAGTCACAAGAAAATACGGACTGGTGATGCATTCTCTTCTCTCTTGACATAGATAGCTCTTTATTTTTTACATTTAAGCGAGCAAGATAGAAAAGTCGTCTGGCTTTAGAAATTAGGTACTCTGAGATGTATAGAGTGCAAGGTGTGCCTGGAAGGTTGATGACTTGCGAGTTCAACTGCGCTTGCTTATTTTGCCGCCTAATTTTGTTGAATGCCTTATATTTAGACACGAATGATTCCTTCCTCGTGGTAGTAGTGGAGTCCACTATTAATGCTTCCGACTTGGAACGGAAAATGTCTCGTATCTCGGACTGGAGTATGCCCTGTTCAAGCCCCAGAGTCGAGCCGAGCCGCTGAATGGTTTCAACCAAGACTTGCTTGCTTTCGTTTTCCTGCTTGGGTAGGTTACGGATTTATATGGTTGAAGAGCGTACATTTGATTCCAAATGATTTAAACTACGTTCCAATGCCAACACTCGTTTCTTGTACTCAGTATTTTCCTGCTTCAAGTTATTGACTTTAACAAGAAGATCGGCATGCTTAGCTGTCAATGTCTCAACCGATTTTTGAATTTCCTGGTTTTGGTTTGTTATTGTAATGAGAGCATTAATTAATAATTCGAACTTAGACTCTTGTTGGGTCCTGATTTCTTCGAGAAGATATTTTATTTCGGACGAACACCCTGGGCTGCTCTCGAGGTCATCCAAAGTGCGTTTATAGCGCTTTGCTACATTGACATGCTTGTCGATTAGGTCAGAGGTTTTAGATATTTCATGAAGGGCCGAGTCCGAATTATGATGTGAGGGGTATATTGGAGAATCCAAAGGAATCAATGTGCTTGGCGGTGAGCGCCGCACCGAAATACTAACTTGCTAGTATGCACACGGCGCGCGCACATCGTAAAATCAACATTAAAATACAGATTGAAAGCAAAAGTCAATTTTATTTTTACGCTTAAAGACATATGTTACAAGGGAATAATCTACTGAAAAACAAAAAATAAACATATATTCTACAAATCAAACATATAGTTACACTATTTAGCCCTAATTTTCATCAGTAAAATAATATGATTACATATCTTATGAAGATTTTTGACAACGGCGACACAACAAGCACCTCGCACCAAACCGATGAGATAGAGTTGACGTGATATTAGGGCGAGTTAATGAAATATAATGTAGTCTGTTGTAGCCACATTCCATTATTTATTTTTGAGAATTGCTACTTGCTCATATTAAAGCACTAGCAGACATTTACTCACTTTCCTCAGCAATTACGACGACTAGAATAAGGCAGTCAGTCACGCATAATAAATAAGACTATAAAGATGGTCCCATTTCACCAAATCAAGGGATTGACCCGAGAACAATGCTGCTATTCAAACTAGAATTGTGAAATATCATAGCTCTTAATATCGCTAAGCATAGGCTTAACTCCATACCAAGAGGACCAATCTATTCAAAATATGGAATTATATCCCTAACGATGGCTCTAATCACTTAGGAAATCTATAAATTTCAACTAAATTGCACCGAGTATTCATTTGAGTTTATTATCTATTGCTGTTGGGATGTTTCCAAGCCATTCTCAAGACTAGGGAGCCTTATTTAGTGCTTATGTATTGAAGGTTCTGTATACGTGGTCTCTTAGTTTTGGGTAAGAAGACCGTTCTCGTATGTGGTTATAAAATGATGATACGTATTTATATTTAAGCAAGGCTTCCGTTTTGATAGTTTTCTTCTGTAAATATTTCTGATACTTTTTATTTTTTGTTGTTTGATGAAATACATTTATTAGTGTTATTGGTTATCTTTTGATTATTCTATTATATTTTAATCTATTTAAAAAAATATGATGCCATGTCAAAATATTGACTTGAAATACCAAAATCTAAAATCTTTGTTTCTATCATAAACGTATTATCCAGACAATACTTGCGTGATTAAGTCGAAAATAAAGCACATTATAATACTAAAAGTAATGAAAATCTCTTTTATGGTGTAGAAAGAAGTCTCAAGCTAGAAATAAACAACGATTAAAACGTACGCGACAAAACACTTAAAAAACAGTACCATATAACATTCGTAATAAAATTAAAACAGTTTCACTGCAATAGTCATAAAAATAAAAACACGCGAGCGCTTCAAATTACAACAGAGAATTTTTCTTGTTCTCTCACATTAAAGTTCTTTCCACATGAGACGTAGCTGTAAAATGGCACCTAAATTCCTTAATGTTTTACACGAATTCTGAAAATAATTAAAAGAGTTATGAACGCCATTAATCGTTGTAATAATACCAGTCATACGTGAGGCAAAATTAATTACTTTACTACGTTAAGAAGTTATTTTCTGTTTTATTATAAAAGTTGGTCTTTCAGTCTTGTTTCGTCATGTACTTGTTTCTGCTTTGTTGGTCTTGGGACCTTGGGGCCTTGAGGCGAAAATAAGTCAATAGGTATTGTTTTGAATTTTTACATTGAATAACAGCGTAGTAGGAGACCAGCCAGTGCTACTTTTCTTTCTTTTAAAAAGTGTGCTCCAGTTTGATTGACTTATAGTAGTAAGCCAGCTGTAACTTTAATTCTTTATTCAAAAATTATGCTCGTTAATGCTTGTTCCTTTTTATTTTATTAAAAATCTTGATTCCAAGCACACTCAACCCATTTCTTTTAAACAGTTGCTATTAGTTTTAATTAAAGACTTGTTCAGACAACTCTGGCGGTGAGATAAGGGTCCTTTGCATTTACAGTCAAGTTTATTCTTTAAAGACACTGACTTAGGATAAAATCACCTGTTTGATACAGTTTATGTTAAATACAGGCCTGCGGATCCCAAGCCAGGAGGCAGCACTGGGGCCCATGACCAATGCTGCGACTCCTGGGTCCTATCAGATCCTGTACCCACGAAACTGCAACGCTACATTTTTTTAATGCTAAAATATGGATGCCGTGTTGCAAGTTGCTAGCACAATTGGCGATGGCACCCGGTAACGTTTCTTTTTAGTGAATTTACATTTATATTACATGAGTTTACCTACAAACGTGCTGCTTGCGAAACTAACATCAACGCGCCGCCATTTTCCACTTATTGCACACTAATCGTAATCACATTTTACGAAAGAAATATAATATTTAAATGGAAATCATAAAAATATTCTACAACTTCGCAAGTATCGTATGATGCGGCAGAGAAACATAATATTTAGATTAAAAATTTCTAGGAGATTGATTTACATTACCTGTCTGTAAGAAAATACATCAAAGAAATGAAATGAGAAAATATAAATTGAGATGACTGAGATAATAACGTTTACAGTGCTCGAATTTCTTTAATTTCCGAAATAAATATGTTAAGGTTTTAAATGGAAAATGAGGTGCGATAAAATATTTTTATACTAGTTAAAATACTAGCCTACATAATCATTGCTTAAATTTTTGATCTTCTCTTCCTTTTTTTGCTTTATTTTGATCTTTTATTACAAACTAAAATATAAAAAACCGGCCAAGTGCGTATCGGACTTCGCACATTTAGGGTACCGTACCAAACCACAAAAACAAGTTGGTTTTAATAGGAAATTTCAAAGAAAAATCTAATTTTTTTTTTTTTTAGTAAAATATATGTAACAGTAAACATTATCACCATAATTATTTGAAGTTCCTAAGTCAAAGGGAAGTAAAAAATAGTTCCGGAACAAAATTTTGTAAAAAAGGCTGACTTTGGTGGCTTCCCAATCCTTTGTTTTCCAATATTTTTAAAACAAAAAATACTACATTTATCTACCCAACGAGTACTAAACAACGATACCAACTCGGTGGGGTAGCCCAATTTCTTTTTTGCGCCCCCCTTTAGATGTATTTTTTTGGGCCCTCCTTAAAAACCTTCATAATATTTTGTCATAATTTGTATGGCTTTGGGTCAACATGATATTTGTACAGTGAAAATTTGAAGATTGTTGCTCCAACTGTTTGGCTATAAAACCTGTGTGACATACAACAGACAGACAGACCGACGGACGGGTAGACGGACTCCTGAGTGACAGCAATAGGGCTCCGTTTGGATCCTTCGGGTACGGAACCCTAAAAACTGAGAATCATCAGACCTCAGCGAGTTCTAGGTAAAACATTTTCGTGTTCACTTTGAAGTACGTTCTAATACCAAAAACAATATATATATAATAGAAAATAAATATGAATTGAAAAAAATACCAGTGGTATTTGATGTTGGTATTAGAACGGAATAAATCAAATATTTAACGATCAGGGCATTTATAACGTAACAAATACTGCTCTTCACTTCAAATAATATGAGGGAATGTGATCATTGGACTGTCTTTATCGTTGTAAAGAAAGTTGAATGATCACATACCGTTGTATGTAAGTTAAAACCTTTGAAAACTTCACACGAGAAGGTACTTTTAACAACAAGTAATTATGTAGCAGGAGTACCATCTTACAGCTATTCAGGTACATCACTTCTAATGCTTCTAGTACAACATAGAGACGTTCCATTTTGGTATCCACGAACAATGTTCACTGCTACTCCTGCATTATTCAACCTTCCATAACTTTCCAACGATCTTGAAAATCGAATCTTACACAATACTGGAAAAATACGTTTTATCTTCAGCACAAAACAATAATTATTTCATTTGCTTTTTTTTCTTCAGTTATCCGCATACAAAGTTACCGGAGTTATTTTTTTGTTGCGAACAAAGACTTTTACCTTTTTAACGTGATTTATGTCAAAATGTTCATTCGTTATTGTATGGAAATGGAAAATGAAGGTAACTGTTGTGATGCAGGAGAGCGGGTAATGTGGGATTGCCTTTACAATAAAAGGGGGAAAAATGAGAGCGAACTCCGATGGCGGTAAAAATAACAACTTCAGAGCACATTGGCTAGGTATATTTTTATGTTGTTGCATTTTTAAAGCGAATGCCGATTACTGGAATTGTTTGTGGTCTGTTTGTGTACGTTAATGGATTCTATAGAATCCAGCTCAAAGAGTGGAATGCCAGTCGGAACAGTTTTGTGTGTAGTTTTCAATCATTCCTATCAACATGTGTGGGATAATATTGTTGATTTGAAATTGAGAAGCAATTGTGGTAGCGAATGCACGAGTTTAACTATTTGTGGCAATTTAAAATGACATAGAACTTTCAGGCCATGGCGACCACGTAGAAGGTATTGAGTTGATAGGCGTACCACTAGATGGGCGAATACTTGGTGAAGGTCGCAGGAAGTCGTTGGATGTGCGAAGCACAGATCTAAGTAGATGTGGCAACATTTGAGAAAGGCCTGTATCTGTAACAATTTCAGTCTTCCGGCTAAAACAACGATGATGAGAACTTTAGAGACTTCATAACAGGCAACATCTGAGCGGTTAAGACATTGTCTTGACGAGTGAGTTACAAGATCATCATCATCATCATCATATCAGTATTTAATGGTCCTACTGCTGGTACCGAGGCCACTTCTCTATCAGAGAATGAACGAGATCATACCATTGGAAAAACACATCGGTAGGGGTAAACTCGTGGTGGTATTTTAAGAGATCACGGGGCCCCTTACAAGTGCTGATGGTGATCACCGGGGTGGTTTTAGTGAGGTAAACTCCCACACTCCCTGGTCTTGTCCCCAAAAGGCCAGGCGGCTTTTTCCCGTCAATAAAAAAAGGTACCTCAACCTACGTACCAGGTAAAATTGAAGAAAATCTAAACACACATTATATTCATACCTATCTAAAAACCAATGAAATGGCTGCCGTACAATATTATGTTACGAACATTCCAACTATTTCTTTGGCAGTTCGCTTTTCAACAAGACCCAGATAGCTGTCAGGGCCCACCCTCAGTAAAAGGTGAGTTTGTACCAGTAATTGAAAAGGGATCGCTGGCCAGTCTTTTCTCCGCTGTCAGTTTGACGTTTAGCTGCAAAATTGACAGTTAGAGACTCATCTATCTTGATAAAGTTACTGAATTTATGTTTGTATGTGTTGTTTATGTATCTATTTTTAGTTTTGCGTGGGACTTATGTCATGTATTGGCAAATATTATATTATTAGAGTTATTGGCTCCAAATTCGGAGAGGTTAATCAATTCTACAATTATACCATACCTTATCAAATCTCTAGATAACTGATGTGGTTGGTTTAACAGTTTAACAACAAACCAAAAGGCTTGTCGTGTAACTTGAAAAAGGATTAAATTCAGTGGGCTTTTGAAAGTGGGGTCAGGCCTTTCAATAAAAAATAGGGCAAAGATTTTTGCACGCATTCGGCTAACAAGAACCAGTTCAAAATTTACTAGAACTTTCTTTTTTATTCTATCAATCAGTCAGACGGACAGACAATAAAGTAAGCTGCAATCGAATTGTACGAGCCGTAATTATTGGATAACACTGAATTTATAAAAACAAAAAAATACTCAATCGACTTCTTATTTTTAAAAGTAAGAATGAGCATGAACGATCAATTGTTACATATCCAATCCATTTAAAAAAAAGTAGTTGGTAGGCGTTTTTGAAAATTCCATATTGCTTTATTTTTCGGGCCCCTAACTCAGTGCCTCAAAAATATTAAACTGACTAAATTGTCTTCCAAATATATAAACCACGACATGAGATGTCGGGGAAAAGAAAATGAAGACGGATTAAGTTATTTTAAACTTTTTTTACGACTGTCCTTTTTTACGGTCGAAAATGGCAATAAAACCACGATACGATAGCGTTCTAGTTAAGATATACTTAGATTTTGCTTCAAAATACACAAAACAATGCAAATCTTAGCAAAGATGAAGATCTCCTGAATTCGGAGAACTTGTTCCCACCAGAAGCGCATTTGGTTATGACGGCTTTTGGCCTAGTTCAGCGAATATCATTTAAGTTGTTTTCTTTAGCTACTGTGAAAACTAATTTGTACAATCGTATTTTGCGCCTGCAAGTGGCAGTTTTAATAAAGAAATGTTTTAATTTGCATGAAAAATATGCTTTTGGAGAAATAAAGGATATTCATTTCGCATGAATGTAAATGATTGCGGGAAGAGGAAGACCAGATAAACAATGAATGGTTTGTATAAAAGATAAACAACCTTATTTATATAAATCTAAAGATTGTTTAGCAATTGCTTAACGTATTCTATGTTCTACAGATAATTTGAATAAAGAATCTTCTAATCAGTTGCTTAATATCACCGAGATTATTATAAACAAGATATATAAATATTATACCATATTATCGTTAAAATGGTGGAGAATCGTACGCCATAGCACAAATAGGTACGTTAAGTGCAAAGCAAAATAAAATTCAAAATACGAACAACCTGTAACTGGCAAAACGAACGACACAAAAATATAATTAATGAATATAAAAGTCACATCAATGCAAATTGCTTAAATTAATTTCAGTCTGCCTAATCTTGTTAAAGCTTCACAATTCGTCAAGGTTATTTTTCTGCAATTAGTTTTAACGAGCGTACGGGGAACGGTTAAACACGTAAACGTTTTCCAAATTATACTTTGGTTTTAATATAACTTTGATTACCTGAGACTAAGTAATTTTGCAACGAAAATTAATTTAGAGGAAGTGAGATTGTGGGCAGGTTTGAAAAGGGAGGTGTTGTTTTAATTTTGTGATGGTTGCAGGTTGTCAATATTTAACAGATGTTAGGTTTTCACAATCAGATTATGAAGACGTTAAGTTTTTGTTATCCAGAATATTATCCCATTTATTTTGTATTCGACTATTATTGCAATATTTACACAGGTATGGAGGATTTATTTTGATGCCAGCTATTCACACTTTTAAGCGCCTAGGCATTTATCTAAATACGTTTTTATCAACCGATTTAAATAATAGTATTCAAAAATATAAATAGAATTAAAGATAATATAATATGGGTATTTCACAGTCTAATCGATACTACATTTATTATTATTCCATTTATTCATTTTATATACATATTTTTACATTTTTAAATATTATTCTATAAAAAAATAAAATAAAAAAACATTTAAAAATACAAAAATAGTAGCCCACCGGTGTCGGGAACAGGGTCCAAGCTACCGGTGGTCAGGGCTACTGAGAGAGGAACCTCCTAACGAAACGCGCCGTGTCCAGAAGTACCGCTTTCTGGATCAAGCTCTTGATCCAGCTGCCCAACGAGAGCCTCCTCAGATGTTCGTCGAGGCTCTTGGCTATTATGCCATTGGCCGTCACGACTATCGGCACAATGACTGCTGTATTCACATCCCACATGTCGACAACCTCGCGAGCCAGATCAATATACTTGTTTTTCTACTCTCGCAGCCTTCACGAGGTTCTCGTCATGGGGGACCGCTATATCAACAATCATTGCGCGACGCTCTAGTCGGTCTAACACCACTACGTCAGGCTTATTGGCAACAATAGTCCTGTCAGTGATGATAGATCGATCCGATCGATGTGAACTCGGTCGGGCACATACTCATAGTAAGGTACCTACTTCCGATTCCACAAGATTGTATTTAAGAGCAAGTTGCTGATGGATAATCCTGGCTACAAGGTTGTGTCTATGCGAATAGTCTCCGTTAGCCCAGACTAGAACAACCGGCGATAATGTGATGGATAGATTCCCCCTGCCGGTGACATGCCCGACAGATGTCAACTGTGCCGTCCTTCACAATGTATTTACGGTAGTTGTTCGTCATCATAACTTCGTCCATAATCGCAAAGACAAAACCTTCGGTTTCCCCGAAAAGGTCACCAAATCGCAGCCAGGCCACGGAGGCTAAAAGATCTACATCGGGTACCCATGTAGTACCCAGTAGAAGCTTCTATGAAGCTCTTTGCTCTGCCATACCTCCCTGCGGTCATTAGTATCTAATATAGGTTTGCGCCAGTTCTCGTTAGCCAAGGAGATCGGGGTAAGGCCCTTGTCCACTGCTACCACATCTCGATGCATACGTCCACGGCCTGGAAGTATTCCCTAAGACTGCATAACTCGCGGTTGCGCAGGGTCTTAGCATTTAAAAAGCCACAACCTCCGCACTTCCGCGGGATATACAGTCTCATAACCGATGATCGTGGGTGATGCATACAATTTGCGGTAAGCAATGTGCGGACTCTCCTATCCAGGGCGTCAAGTTGTGTCTGAGTCCATTTGAGTATGCCGAAAGAATACATCAAGACCGGGCGCGCACCTTGTTACCGCCTGATAAAATACTATTTAGTACTTTTTTCAGGCGGCCAAAGAAACGCTCCTTCAACGACTGTTTTACGACAGTAGCATTGATGCCTAACGCTTCCGACATACCCAAATACTTGTAAGTTTCGGTTGAGGAAAGGGATCGAAGGTGAATGGAATCCGAGAGTTGTATTCCCACGGATTCCATAATCTCCCCTCGCTTTACATGCATGACTGCACATTTGTCCACACCAAATTCTATCCTGATGGCGTCACTAAAGGTTTCTGTAACCTTCAGTAGCTTTATCTTTTGCAAGTTGTTGGGGGCAAAGAGCTATTATTAGCTATTTATTTATTTTCAGGCAACTAGGACCCATAGATAAAATACACAAATTACACATACAAAAATAAACTAATACATAATTCTTAACAAAGTTAACATAAATTATTTATGAATATAGTTCCTCAGTCCAGAGAATAAAGTTCCCAAAACTTGGTGTTCCGAGCAACTGTTATTTCAAAGCACGCTTTTGGCGTCCAGCGATCCGATATTGCAAAAAGTTTGGGATTCTTTCGACTAAATAGGAAACCTGAGGTAGTTTTAATTTAGAGGTAAACCAACGTTGCTATCGTTTTATCAAGCAGGCGAGTTAAATAATAACGTAACCGAAACTTATTGTTGATGTTCTTCACAAAGGCCAAGCGCGTAGTATTCATATCCGGCGTGCGTGTATGAACAAATGTATGAAAGTAAGCGAAGCAAATATAGTATGTAAGGATCGTAATAGGTGGTGTACTGTAGAGTCTGTATGGGGCAAATACACATAGGAAAGGCTATGAGTAACTATTCAGTCTTTTGATCACTATGAATCGGTGAATCCTGATGAGATAAACGACATTTTATCATGATATTTTAACTCTTGTCTCATGTTATACTTTCATTATTATCATACCTCACACAATTCATCTATTTTTCTTTGGCTTCCTCCCTTTTCATTAAACGACTTTGCCTTGTAAATTATTTAAAAAGGATGATAAGGAAAACATTTATCCGACCTATAATTTAATTATTTACTGAACGAGCCACTGAATTGTCCGGAAGCACCAAATGAACATCAGAATTTTGTTAACGACTTGGCCATGAAATATAATGATCGACTTGCTTACTTTTTCTGAGTGGTCCACACAGCAAAAAATCGCAAAACTTGGAGACGCGTCGTAAGTGGTCGCGATACTCAGCAAAGAAGAAGAAAAGAGTAGAATAGAATAGAACTTGTTTCATTCTTTGAAACAAAAGAATTATAATAATGTTTTCCATACCAATCTGCGGGGATCTGCTGAATGCGAGACGCACGGCACCGGTCAATGTGGCGACGCTTGGGGGAGGTCAATGTCCAGCAGTGGACGTCTTTCGGCTGATATGATGATGATACCAATCTTAACGTAGATTAGCCAAGTACGCATGAGATTCATAGGGCAAAGTATGTCCACAAACAAAGGCATAGACCCCGGCATGTAACTTGGTAAGGTTTTGGCGTAGTGGGGCTTAGTTCGCGCATAGTGCGCAAAGTGACCAACCACCGTATACAATGAACGGAACGTGGACGCGACGCGATTGGTCAGTGAATCCTTGTGTCAATTGACAAACCAATCGCGTGCTCGGAACAGTGCTAAACGTTCCCCGCGTCCCGCTAGGTAACCAAAGAGACCTAATCGACCTAACGACTCTTGCCAAGTTACGTGGCGACAACTATAAACTCTCTTTCTTTACCCTTATGTTTTGATGGAGTCCACAATCCAACACGACCGGAGAGAGATCAGTCATCACACCGCCAACTTCAAAACTGCGGACTGAGAAATTTTAATGGAAAACACAAAAATTCTTTTACCGACATGACACCTCATGCTTAGCAGTCATTCTTGCCACAAGAAGACCAACGGAGTAAGTCAATCAAGCAATCTTCCCAGCTCATTCTCAACTGTGTTTATGTTTTTTCAACCATGACTTCAAGTTTAACCGGATTCAGCTGAGTACCAGTATTTTACATGGAGCGACGTCCACAACCCAGTAATTCGGTAACACGAAACCCCTTGGCCAGACTGGTGTCAGATTTCCGGCTTCTGACTACCCGTAACGACTATTAAAGATCTTCAAATGACAGCCGGGACCAACGGTTTAACGTGCTTTCCGAGGCACGGAGGAAACTTGCTATGTAAATATGGTCATCTCTGCAAGCGTTGCATAACCTTGAAGATCGCCATGAGCTCCTCGGAGCAGTCAAATTACATTCAAATATTCAATACAATTACAATTCCTTCTGAAAAGTAACACTCTGTTTTTTTCTCTCAAAACATGAGTAGCTTCCTGTAATAGGTGAGAGGAAGGTTTAAGAGCCGACGCTTTATTGACGTCACTTACTGTAAAACTACTTGCTCGGCTCCGGTGTGTAATGGGTTTGGTATACGTCGTCGTTAGGAGACTATAGATCTTACAGGAACACCTTGTTTTGGAGTAGTACCACGAATCAAGGTAAGTTTAATGAAAAGAGATTAATTATACAACATAATTGTACACAAAGTCACAGATACACATTAGTGACAAATATAATGACGTGGAGAACACACTGTAAAAACAATATGTGACAAATATAAAACAATTAAAAACAATATGTATAGGTAGTCTGGACTATTCAGAACGCAATTCCTTTTATCTACTCTCATATCGTAATATTCGAATTATAAAATTCAAAACGAGTTTATATTGGCATACTTTATAAACACAATACCGAAATTTAAAAATAGAATCTTATTATAACACTATTTCTCTAACAAAATAATGCTATAAAACAATTTTTTTTCTATTACGATACAGGACAAATCCAAGAAGTTAATCACTAAGGAGTTTCCATCAATATTTTTTTGTAATGCCATTTTATAGTACCTATTATAAAAAGATTTGATTCCAATTTTAAATTGTCTATGACAATGCCCGCTTTAGACATAGCACGCACTGTGATTTTTATTCGCGCGAATTTTGTTTCCTTCTACCTGTTCATAGAGCTCAAAATATTCGGGCGAATAAAATTCGCGCCGTGGTGCGGTGGATTCTGTGGCAAAACACGGATTTCTTGCGGAATTATTTCCGCACGATTTCGTTACCGATGCGAACAACTTCATACAATTACATAGGTCGCAGAATGGGCGGAAAAAAATCGCGCGAATAAAGATCGCAGTGCGTGCTAAGCTTTAGCGCATGCGCGGTTAATGCGGTGATGTGCTGGGTTTTGGCGCCATTCATACGTTATGCAAGTTTTGCTGTACTGAATTTCATGAATTATTTAAATTATTGTGTGTGAAATGTCTGATATCAGTGAATGTGAAGAAAATTTGACTCCGCCCGATATTTTAGATGCGGCGAAGGAAATTACTCTTAATTTATTACCAGCAAAGTCGAGAAAAGTATATGACAAATGCTATCACGATTTTATGGCATGGAAAATGCAAAAAGTGGTATTTAGTAGGTTCAATCCCAATTTATGAGTGTAGATAAAGTAGTGTATGAAACTGCACATAACTAGGTATTAAAACATTCGTGTGAAAGCTATTAAAAACCTCGCCTACGGCTCGGTTTTTAAACACACACTCATGTTTTAATACCCCTCATTATGCAACAGTTTCATAAACTACTATTATGCGCTAAGTTTTCTCTAGATGGTCAGTATCCATGAGAAAGTCGCATAATAAAACGAGGCATATTTTATTTATATCGGTAAGTCATCAACAGTCTGACCAGTCACCAAATTACACTTTGACCAGCACATTCATAAAATAATTAGCAGTGCCTACCGTATGTACGGATTTGTCATGAGAGCTACAACTAAATTTAAACGTGCTGGTAGTTTCATCCATCTCTTTGGTCACTTGTAAGTTTTCAACTTGAATACGCTGTGGTAGTATGGAACCCTTATTATAATAAATATGCAGATAGTTTGGAGAGGGTCCAGCGAATTTTTTTGAAATCAGTACAATACCGCTGTTACCGGCACTTCCCGTCGTATAATGACTTGCTAGAAAATTATAATGTAATGAGCCTAAAGTCTAGAAAATTATACTTTGAAACGATGTTCCTTTATGATGTGTGTAATCACAGGTACGACTGCTCAGATATTACCAATAGAGTAGATTACTTTGTTCCTAGAAGTGTTTTATTTTTATTTTATTTTATTTTATTATGATCTCCAACAAGGAATACACCTTACATGCTATATTATTATAAAATAACAGGACACAAAAAAAACTATGTGCTTCCTCAATTATAGGAGACCACATCATGCAATAGAGAACAATCAAACAGTATGGGATACCCAACTTAGAATATGGCAGTTAAAGTTACAGTTATTTAGTATCATTACTTAAAGTTTTCCTTTTCTTCCTTTAATAATAATCAGTGATTAGTGCAAACTCAAACTACAATTTTTTCATAGGTATATGTATAACTTTAATAATAATTATTCTATAGGTAGTATCTCTAGAATAATTATCATTAAAGTTGCCAATTTGAATTTAAATTAAATAAAAACAAAGATCAAACAGCAAAGAAAAAACAGGAGAGGAAAAAAAAATTGCTTACAGACAAACAAAAACAGCAGTAAACAAAACACAACTAGGCAGGCAGTTCAACACCTACATAATACGCAACTGTGTACGGATCAATGACCTATATTTACCCAGAGTATTAGAAAAAATGTCTATGTCTTCCGATGCACATGCTAAGGCATTGTACTGCTGGCTCATCCTGGCAACCGGTGAATGTTTACCCAGATTTGTTCGGTATTGTGGGGCTTTGAGTAATGGGCGGCGATAACGCGGGATTCTAGCAGGAACATTAAGGTTTATTCTGCTTAGAAGATCTGGACAGTCAATACCACTTTTAAGCAACTTAAACAGAAATGTTAAATCAGAGACTGTACGGCGAGACTTGAGAGGAATGATTTTATAATAATTCAGCTTGTCCGCATATGATCTCAAATTCCTAACTCTAAACCGAAAAGCTAGGTGACGAACAAGTTTCTTTTGGACTCTTTCTATTCTGTTTGTGTGAACCTGGTATGTTGGATTCCAGACCGTGCTACAGTATTCCAACTGATTTCTTACATAGCTATTGTATAACAGAAGTGTAGTAGAAGGTTTTTTGAATTCTTTTGAAGATCGCAATATAAATCCAAGAGCCCGATAAGCTGAGTTGAGCATTTTGTCAATGTGTTCGCTAAACCTCAAACTGCTATCCAAATACACTCCCAAATCTCGGATAACCGTCACTTCATTTAATGTGTTGCCCTGAATATTGTAGCTCGACTGAATTTTATTACGTTTTCTAGTAAATTTGATGTGGTAACATTTGGTACAGTTTAGATACATTTTATTCTTCGTACACCACTGAGATAAGTTATCTAAGTCCGCTTGCAGCAACTGAATATCGGATTCAGTCAGAATTATGCGTGTCAACTTTAGATCGTCCGCAAATAGGTATGGTGTAGTATATTTAAATACGCTCGAGATATCATTCACAAATATAATGAAGAACAATGGGCCCAAATTGGACCCCTGTGGAACACCTGAGGTTGCAAAATAAGGCTCCGACTCATCACCCTCTATGACAACTAAAGATGGCCTATTGTTAAGGTATGACTTACACCAATCTAATGCGGCACCGGTGATGCCTAAGGACTGAAGTTTAATCAACAATAGTTCATGATTCACCTTGTCAAATGCCCTCGAAAAATCGGTGTATATTGCATCTACTTGTAGATCCCTGTCAACTGCGGATATTAAGTCAGTGACGTAAGTGACAAGATTTGTGTCCGTAGACTTTTTAACCATGAACCCGTGCTGACTTAAGGTTAGGTAGCTTTTAACCTGGCTGTAAAAAATCGGGTACACTAATGATTCGAAGACCTTAGACAAAGTACATAGAATTGAAATTGGTCGATAGTTAGATATCACCTCTCGTTTATTGTTTTTGTGAATAGGCACTATTCTTGCCCGTTTCCATGTATTCGGGAAGACACCTGTTTTAAGAGAAATGTTATATACATGTGCTAATGGAGAGGACACATAACGAGCACATCGTGACCAAAATATTGGGGATATATTATCAGGTCCTGCACCTTTTGACAGGTCAAGGTCAGAAAGTTTTTAGATACTGCCTCTTGAGATATTGAAAAATCATTAATGGGTGGAATAAGGATTGATGTAACGGGTAGATTATTGACAGAGTTACCATGGTCAAGACTTTGCGAGTCGTATACCGATGCGAATTGATCAGCAAATAAATTCGAGATAGCTTTACTTCCAGATGCTGTTTCATTACCTAGGGTCATTTTAGAGGGATATGAAGTGTTACCTTTCCGAAGTTTTTTAATATGTGACCAGAAGAATTTGGGATTGCATTTTATTTTATTTTCTAATTCATCCATGTAATTATTGTAACATGTTTGCATGGATTTTTGACAATCCTTTCTTAGATAATTGAATTCAACCACATCTAGTGGATTATTATATTTCTTTATTCTGTTATGATATTTCAATTTTTGTTTAAGCAATTTTATCAATTGGTTAGAGTACCACGGTGGGTATTTTCCTAGCGTGAAAATAGTTACCGGTACATATTTCTTAATAATGTCCCTAACTATACTGTAGAATTTATCCAGTATTTCATTTACATCATGAAAACATAGTGCAAATTCATTTTCCCAGTTGATGTCCTTAAGTGCATCAGTTATCGCTTCGTAGTCAGCTTTGTAATAATTGGGTTTGTTTAATAGTTTGCAATAATTTTTAATAATTACGGGTAGAATGGGCATGAATACTAAAGCAGGGTGAAACTTATCCAACTCCCTTATGGGGTCAAGGCAATTGCTAATTTTGATTTGGTCGACATCGGAAAGTATTAAGTCTAATATTTTATTTTGGAAGTTTTTGATGCAATAGAACTGTTTTAAGTTATTTAGAGCTATAAAATCAAGTAGTAGATTCTTTACATTGCCAGTGCCACGTGCAGAGGGCAAGCACGACTCATTACCAGCATCATGTATCCAATCAACGCAGCTCAGGTTAAAGTCACCAACTATTAATGTGGGACTGTCGCTGTTGGTATTCATGATTGAGTTGCAGTTTTCGGTAAAATGTTCAAAAACTTCCGTGGATACCGGAGGGGGTAAATAGACGCCGCATATCTTAAAAGATTTCACGCCAGAACTCGATTTGGTCTCAATCGTAATCCATAAGTCTTCGCAGTTACTTTCCCACTCAACCATGCGAGAAGAAATCAACTTATTTGAAACTGCTATAAGTAATCCACCACCGGTTTTTTTATGTTTATTGAAAGAAGATGTTTCACGATCCCTTCTATATACCGTATAGGAGCCACTAAATAATTCGGCATCAAGAACACTACTGCAAAACCAGGTTTCGGTTAGGACAAAAACATCGTACGCGTTATTATGTATGTGTTGACGTACCTCACTCAGTTTACTACGCAGACCTCTAGTATTTTGGTAGTAACATTTTAGGGAATTGAATTGTGCTATAATAATGCTATAGAACATTCTTAGAGTTACACTGATACACGAATTTATGTTAACGACATTAGTTTATCATGATCTCCAATAACCACAGTTGGAGAGGTTTCATCCTTCCTCAAGAAAATTCTTCCATTGCGGACCCACACGAACTTGTATGCTAATTCTTTAGCACGTACTCGCGTAGCCGCATGAAGAGCCTTATTTTCCGGGGACAGATGTTCGACGACGAATATTGGAACAGGTTTATCAGCAGCTATACCAAGGTGACTAGAGGAAAGTTTGCCCTTTGGATTGGCCCTATTGAACCGCATTGATGCTGCCAGGAAGGCATCTCTTATACGGGAACTCATAAATTTAACTAATACTGATCTCGGTCGCATATTCTGTGAGTCCTTTTTAGCAACCCTCGTACAAAGTTGAATGTCACTGTCTTTTATGTTGCAGTCAAGCAGTTTGCTCAGCTGGAGAACAGTACTTACCAAATTCTCTGATTTGTGTTCGGGTATACATTGCAATTCAATGTTATTCGATCGAGCATGCTGTTCTATAATGTTCATACGCTTAGTGAAGTCTTTCAGAGAATTCTTTAAATTGGAGTTATCTTTTTCGAGTTTATGTATTCTGTTAGCCCTTTCCTCCAGTGTTACTCTCATTTCCTCGTATTTATCGTTAAAAAATGACAGCGACTCCTTGAATTCTGACACTATGTCATTAATTTGGTTGAGTGGGTCACTTACCAGACCCTTTATTGTGTCCTGCAAAGCTTGATTAATTTCTTGCCTTATCATATCTCTGAGGGAGCCTTAAGTGCGTGGTATACGGCGTCGATTAGGCGTTCGCGTCAAGGGCTCTGTGATTGATGTGTGGTTGGGTATATTCACAAAAAGTTCACTAATTGTATCTTAAATAATTCTTATTTGTAATTTTTATGTATAATTTCTTCAACTCACGACTACTAAGATGTCCAAAAACCGAAGTATCACCAACACTGAACCGAAATCTTGCCAAAACTGTATCCAAACTATTTATTATTGTGGAGCGCTATAACAGCAGTACACTTTAGTCCGGTGGGTATAGTACTTAATAAGGGGGTGGGTATAATACTTATTTTGAGGCGAGAGTCGCGCGCGGCCACTATTTGCTGTTTCTTCCTGTCGAACAAACGCTGGAGCCCGCGCACCCCTGCGTCGTATTTGTAATGGTTTTAATGAACTTTTTACTGACATATTTGCAAAGCCCACTAATAAATTTCGCAACTGCCTTATTGAAGCAATAAAGAGCCTTTAAATTGTTGTTTATCAGAATGTAAAATTATTTGTTTCTTTGTTTTGTATCGTTTGCTCAAAACTTAACGAAATTATTTGTTTCTTTGTTTTGTATCGTTAACTCAAAACCGTAGTGTCTACCCCCGGGACCACGGTCGTTGCAACATGGCCGAAACGTCGGGTGAAATAGGTAAATAAATAATCGAAATCATCGCGTTAAATACCCGTGGTCTTCGGACTTCTTAGATTGACACGATTATAAAACTTCTAAACACACACAGAATAACTCCGCGGTGATAATTTTTTTACTGCAAAACAAAACTGTTTTTTTTTTTAAATTAGCTACCACATAAAGAATATCAAAGCACGGTGCTATTTAAATAACTCGCAAGGTTATTATAGTTTCCGGAACTTCTGCTCGTACAAATATTGAGCGGAACAAACTTCATCCAATATTGTTTTGTTGTGAACCTCCCGATTAACTTTGTCGCGACGTTCGGCTGCTTTATTTCTTGCTACATACGAGCATGAGACTGTTTTGTTTATTTTTTTTCGTTAAAAAGTTCTGAAGTTGATACGGCATTTTTATGGTAAAAGTTTTTGGTTAGGGAAAACCAGTGTCTTTGTTATGTTGGTAATAATGTGGAACTGTCTGTTGTAATGTTGTCCGTTCTTCATTATTCTGCCTTGCTCTTTTTTAACTAGGTTTTTTTCCTGACCGAATGCAGCTAGTCTATTTGCATGGTGCGACTGCTTATCCGACCTTCAAGGGTTTTGAGTGTGTGTTACTAGAAAATACGATACGTACTGGTAAGACTGATTGATATACTCAACAAAGCGATAGTAGGTTTATCTTTATCGACAGATATAAATTACACTTTACACTATTACGGATTGTATTACTTCTGAAATCTCACAGCTGCGACCCCTGCGGACAAAGTTAAAGTAAGTATATTTCTCAAGCTTGTTAAAGGTTTGATTCTGATTTAGCTTCCAGACAGTCTGTGGTACGTGTTGTTCGCAGGACACCCGAAGTAGTCATATTAGTGCCGTAGTTTTATGACGATACCGTCATTGCAGGAAAGTTCATTTTTGAGTAACAGAATGATAAAACAACTGTACACATACTCAAACCCATGCCATTTTCCCATGAGGCATGGCATAAACGACAAAACGATACCTGCTACGATACTTACAAACTCCTTTTGCTTCATATGCAAAACAACCATCACAAAATATATCAATTCTCTTCTTCTTAGTCGGGCACTCTTGGCAGAGTGGTCGTGGTCATGGGTGGGTCCTGTTGCAAGATGGTTATTGCTATGCGGCGCCATTCGGTTCTATTGGACGCAATGTGGGAACAGTCGGTCATCGTAGCTTTGGTGATGTTTTTAATAAGATCTGCCCATCTGGTTGGAGAGCGACCCCGGGATCTTTTGCCCTCCATTTTGCCTTGGATTACAAGACGCTCCATTGAGTCTTCATTCCGAGTTATATGCCCAAAGAACTTAGTATTCGTATTTGAACAGTCGACGATAATCTCTCTTTGATGTGAAGTTCTTTTAAGATCGATACATTGGTGCGGTAAGCAGTCCACGGAAACCGCAGCAAATGTCTACAGCACCACATCTCCAATGCATCGATTTTCCTCCTTTCCTTCAGCCTCAATGTCCATGTCTCAGCTCCGTAGAGAAAAATTGGAAAGACGAGACTTCGCAGTAGTCGTACCTTAGTGATCTTGGTTATTCTGCGATCTTTACAGATTTTTATGACTTTTGTGACTTTTCGACGGCAGATTGCGTCACAGCCTCGCCTTGCCTTCGTATCTCGTCTTCGCAGCCTCCGGTGTTAGCAATGTTGGAGCCCAAGTAGATATAGCTGTAGATACATCACAGTTGGGTATACTTTTGACACTAGGTTGTTTGTTTGTAGCTCTGTCCACTATCATCATTTTTGTTTTATCACAATTGATAGCGAGTCCAAATCTAATGCTCTTTGTTTCCAGGCAGTTTAAAATATGTTCCATATCTTCCTTAGATGTTGTTAGAAGAGTGGTGTCATCGGCATACCTTAGATTGGAGATTTTGCGCTCCGCAACAGAAACACCTTTGTCCCAGCCCTCTAGGACGATTCGCATGATGTTATCCGTGTATTTGTTAAAAAGAAAGGGAGATAGAATGCATCCCTGTCTAACACCAGCCTCTGTTTTGAAAGAGCTTGAGTCAATTCCGTCCACGTGAACCCCTGCTGTGCCGTCCTCGTAAAGTCTTCTAATGAGGTACGTAAGATGATCTGGTACACCCTTAACTGAAATAATTTCCCACAATTTCCGCCATTGCACAGTATCAAATGCTTTTCGGAAATCCACGAAGCATATGAAGAGGGGATTGTTAAATTCACCAGACTTCTTTATAATTTGAAGTAATATGAGAATTTGTTCTCTTGTTCCTCTTCTTTTGACAAAACCGGCTTGTTCGGGTGAAATTTCGGGAGACGAAAACGACTGAAGCCGCTTATTATCACATGAAGAAGCACTTTGCTTGCATGGGAGCTGAGGGAGATCAACCTGTAGTTGTTGCACTTTTTCGTGGAGTCCTTTTTGTGAAGGGGGATGAAAAGGGAGTTAGACCAGTCTTTTGGCCACTCCCCGGCCTTCCATATTATACAACAGATGGTGAGTATTATATCTACTCCTGCGTCTCCCATCTCCTTTTTGATCTCAATCGGTACCTCATCCACGCCTACAGCTTTATTAGGCTTTAAGTGATTTATTGCTGCTCTTATCTCGTCCTTCAATGAAACGGGTTCCATCTCCGAGGGCTGAGAACTCAGTGTGGTGGCCTGTGATGAATTAGCGTCAAAAAAAGTGATCCACAGTAATCTTTCCACGTGTTAACAATTTCCTTGGTCTCCGTAACTGTTACTCCTTCAGTATTCTCAATAGCCCAGATTTTTGGTTTGAATTGGCGAGTGATGATCGTATCTTCATGTAATATTTGGTTTCAAACTTTTGCGAGTGTCGCTCTAGTTCAGCGCAGATATCATTGAGTGCCGCGTATATCAATTAGGTACATCCTAAAAATAACAAGAAAATTCTAACCAAAATTGAAAAATAGTACATAAAACCTGCACGAATTTACGTAACCCGTGGCATAGTTATTTTAATACGACAAAGTTGTAAACTCCAAATATATTGTGTGCAGATAAGCGGCATTGCGGTAATTTATGAATAGATTTACTGAGTGACTCCGGCGTGCATTGAATGTGCTATTCCAGAGCGCTTTGCTTTGCCAATTTACATTTTTATTATCCACCCCGTGTGAGCTATTTGCACTGTCACAGTACAAACATATTTCCCAAGCTTGTGTCGCTCCAATTTGCGTTACACCAAAGGTTTGAAGTCACTGCTAACCAAACTAGTATGTTGCTAATTTGGGCATCCGGCTTGTGCTATCTCAGTTCGAAGAATTAGAAAAAGGAAGGGGTGCCCGTTTGTTAGGTGAACATTTCTAGAATAGATATTTTTGCTTTGTGCCGATGCAAAGTTGTTATTTAACTATCGTTGCCAGCATGTGCAACAGGCGCTGTGTCTTTTTTGGTGTACGGTTTCAATATTGGAAAAATAATAACTCCATTTTTGCCAAAACTTTGATTTGGATAACGATGATATTTGATTGGTACCTCACGTTAAGGTAATTGAGTTATTGACAGAATGATTGAATATAATGCTGGACTGAGGCAAAGACCTGTTCACCTTTATTGAAACTTAATAAATTGCTCTCCATTCCTCTTTGACATCAAATTGCATGTTTCGTTCACCCAATTTTCTTGGCATATCCTGCTAACTGACTTGACTTAATGTCCTACGTCCCCTGGATGGGGCAAAGGGCGTCCACAGTAGTCCTCCATCGCGATCGGTCTTGAGCTTCACGCTTCACCTCGTTCCACATCATACCGATGCTCGTCGTTTCTGCCAAGACGGTGCGACGCCAGATTTGACGGGGATGGCCACGCTTTCTTTTGCCTTGGGGATTCCAATTCAGCGCTTGCTTTGGTATATGATCAGAATCCCTTCGCAGCGTGTGGCCAATCCAACTCCACTTGCGACGCTTGGTCTGGCGGTCGATCGGGCTCTCGTGGCATTGCTCCAACAGCTACACGTTGGTGATGGTCTCGGGCCAGTAAATGCCGAGTATGCGACGAAGACAGCGGTTGACGACGACTTGGATCTGGCGTGAGATGTCTTTTGTAACCTTCCACGTTTCGCACCAATAAAGCAGTACGGATTTGACATTTCAGCCGAAGATTTTGAGTTTAATCCTTCGGGTCAGTTTCCGCGATTGCCAAACAGGTCTCAGCTGCGCGAAGGTAGCTCGTGCTTTGACGATCCTTGAAGCGATGTCCTCTTCACTACCTCCGGTTTCTGACACGACGCTCCCGAGGTAACTAAACTTGTGGACGCGTTCCACTGCCTCTGTGCCAATCAGCAACGGTGGAGTATTCTTCACACCAGATCTCATCTCTTGGGTCTTCCGAGTGTTTATTTTTAGTCCCGTTTCTGCCGCCTCCTTACTTAAATCTCCTTCACTCTAACTGACTTGTAGATAGATATTACTAGTACACGAGACCCGACGCATGTGGCTGGCAATCTCCTACATCCTTCGGAGATAGTGATTGCCTTAATATCTGGACCATGCACCGATCGCTTTACCTAGATATTTCATGTAAAGATGTCCATCATATTTGAATCCGTCTCGAACAAGATTTCAGGATTGCGGTAGCACCTACTCGTATAAGCTCTACCTTGGATATTGAATGAACCTGCGCTGGTATGTTGCTATTCTATAGATATGTTTTCATTTCCATTTACAGATGGTTTCATATCTACCTGCCTCCCTGTAATATTGCTGTCAGGACTAGGAAACTGAAGACAAATAAAATCCTAAAACAAAATGTAATCAGCGCCAGTTTTCAAAATTCAAAAATTGAGATCCCATTCAGGGAATTCGTAACAGCCAGTACAGTTCAAATAAATCTAGTTCGCAAGAAAACTTTTCAAATTCCAGAATTCAGTCACTTTTCAGAGGAGCAAATAGGCGTTGGATTTTTTGCACTGGCAATGCATCGGGGACTGATTAAAACGAGCGCGCGTCGCGTTTCGTGACTCCTGAAGTTCTAAATGTTACTTTCGTTTGCCGCGTGACTGAGAACATGCGCCACGTTTTGATTTTACCTTCCGTCTTTTGTTTTTGCCTTCCCCTCTTTTTTTTTTCCGCGGTAGGTATTTGTTTCCGCCTCTAGGGTTTTGTATGCTTGCCGTGTTGTGACATACTTTCTTGTTCACTAAGGGTGGGAAATGTTTTGGGTGTTTGATTTTTGCTTCTTATTTGAAAAATTTAAACATTTTACCGTTTTGAGCCGTATAAACAATTTTCGTCTGAGTTAAATTATAAGAAAATTGCTTTCCACGAGAATCTCTGTAAGCTGAAGGATATTGATGGTTGCACTAACTTTGTAGAATACTAACAAATTGGATAGTTTTTGCCGCGAAAAGAAATTCATTAGTAAAATCGGTACCTAGAACATAGAGCCTCATTTCAACAGGATGCACGAAAACAATAGCCGGGAATAATAAGGGAAATAGTACATTAATGCAGCGGCCAGCAAAAAAGGCATTGATGGACGAACGAGTAAATGTGCGCAGAGGCGAAGCCGAGGCACACACACGTAAGTCCATGAATGCCTAGTTGTGGCCAAGGCTTGTATAGTGCTTTTCTCAAATAATACGCGAAAATTAAAGCATACAATTACTTTTCGAAATTAGTGACGAACAACAATAGTTAAACCCAGTGTTCATTTTTTTTTCTATAAACAGCTTTCTATATGCAAGCCAGTTCGAAATTTAAATAAAACCTTGGATAAGTTACCTCCTTGGTTCGGTTTCAGGCCATGTTTCGTAATAAAAGATCGTTCCATTTTTAAATTACACGACAGATATGAGTTTACTATGTAATTTATTTGGGCGCTAAACACGATAGATATGGATTTTCATACATCTTTTGGCGGCCGCTGCTCGCATGTATATGGCCAGTACAGCAATTGCGATTTATCTCGAAGAAGGTTGTCAAAGTAATGCTCAAATTGCCAAGCATGTTTGAGAAAATCATAATACCCTATTCTACTATGTTTGAAATAGTACATTACTGCAGCGGCCAGCAAAAGAGGCATTGATGGACGAACGTGTAAATGCATACATGCGTAAGTCTATCAATGTCTAGTTGTGTCTAAGGCTTGTATAGTACTTTTCTCAAACAATGCGCGGAAATTAAAACTAAGTAGCACCTAGAACTCATTTTTCAAATACGATTACTTTTCGAAATCAATGACGAACAACAATAATTATTCCCGTGTTAAAGTGTTCATTTTTTTTCTATAAACAGCTTTCTATATGCAAGCCAGTTCCAAATTTAAATAAAACCTTTGATACGTTACCTCTTTGGTTGCCATGATTCGGAGTAAAAGGTCGTTGTATTTTTAAATTACACGACAGATATGAGTTTACTATGTAATTTATTTGGCCGCTAGACACGACAGATATGGAATTTCATACAACTTTTGCCGGCCAATGCTCGCATGTATTTGGCCAGTACAGCAATTGCGATTTATCTCAAAGAAGGTTGTTAAAATAATGCTCAAATTTCCAAGCATGTTTGAGAAAAAGTACTTAAAAATGTTTATTTTCTAATAACAATCCACAACAATAACATATTTGAGCAAATAAACACGCTTTCTTACCATAAAAGTAGATTAAAATTTAAAACTATTTCATTCCCGCAAAAACGGTGGCTGCCATTTTGATGACGTAATACTGGTATGTATACAAAACATTCGTGACGACCGGCACTCATTCAAAATTTTTGATGTCCGTGACCTCCAACCCCAATCGCTTCCTTATTATTTTGTTAGATAATCATTATCATCATCAGCCTTTTTAATGTGCCCACTGCTGGAACACAGGTCTCCTCTCTGTGAGAGGGAATGGGACGTGGGCCCAGTGCGGGTTGGTGGAGGCGGGTCTTCAATTTTTTTGGTTCTAGGACATGTCGGTTTCCTCACGATGTTTTCCTTCACCGTTTTGAGAGCAGTGGTGATGATATAATTTACTCAAAGTAAAGATCCCATGCGGTTCGAACTCACGACGAACAAGCAGAATAGTAATAAAAACAGTTCATATCTATGATTTTAATACAAATTGTTTCTGCTTCAAAAAATAACCTATCGTTACCCATTGTCTGTGATAGCTTTGTTAATGACGTGGATAGGTAGGTACCCGAATAATTATTTTTCTGTATTGTAAGTACTGTGAGGGGGTAGTAGCCAGGCCACTACGTAATAAAAGACAAATTACTTTTATCTCATGTATTTTTCAATAACGTTCCTGCCTTATAGGCGGCTTTACTAGAATTCACAATCAAACCCTAGCAAAAACATCTTCACTTATTTATATGAGTTCGAATTTCAATTCCCTTTCAAAACTATTTAATTATCTGATGCCAGACTTATTATAGGCAAGGAGTTTGCCTTCTTAATTGGTAAGTCCTCACAGTACCTAATTTCTGTGTTGTTATATGAATATAATTAAAGAGCGATAGGTATTTCTTATATATTTCTTTACTACTAATTTACCGTTATTGCAAGCAGTACCTAAGTATTAAAAACCTAATTTACTGCAGAAACAATATGTTGCTAATAACTTAAGTAGAAAAAAGCACAAAAAAGGTTCGACAAAGAAATGTAACAATTACCGCCTCATTGCTCTAATATCACACGCTAGCAAAATAATGTTGCACATCCTCAACGAGCGATTGAAAACGTACCTATCAAAGGAGATCGCTCCGGAGCAAGCCGGTTTTGTGAAGGGGAAAGGCACTAGGGAACAAATTCTCATAGTACGCCAGATCATAGAGAAGTCGAGAGAATTCAATAAGCCCATATTCATTTGTTTTGTTGATTTCTCCAAAGCATTCGACTCGGTGAAATGGCCGGTATTGTGGAGGACCTTACTAGATATGGGCACACCAAAACATCTTGTTCACCTTTTAAGATGCTCATATGAAGAAGGCACAGCCTCAGTGCGCACAGATGATGTATTATCTGATGATTTCCATCCTAGTGCCGGCGTACGCCAGGGTCGCATAATATCACCGCTCTTATTCAACGCGTACACAGAGCTGATAATGCGCATCGTTTTGGAGGACTGGACGGATGGTGTGACAATTGGTGGGTATAAGATTGCAAACCTGCGTTACGCGGATGACACCACCTTATTTGCAACCAGTGCACAACACTTGGAAGAGCTATTGTCAAGGATGGAACGAGTGAGTTATGAGTTTGGACTTAAAATTAATCGCAACAAGACCAAGGTTATGATTATTGACCGTGTTAGAAGTAATTCGCCTGAAGTAAACCAAATCGCGAATTGCACTGTAGTCCAATCTTATATTTATCTCGGGGCTATGATTTCGGGCAATGGTGGATGCGTGGATGAAGTAAAAAGACGTATGGGCATCACAAGAACAGCAATGGACGGGATGCGGAAGATATGGAAGAATAGAAATATAACTAAAGCCACGAAGACCAGGCTCGTGAGGACGCTTATATTCCCCATATTTCTTTACGCGGCTGAAACGTGGACTCTGCGAGAAGTGGAGAGACAGAAGGTGGACGCTTTGGAAATGTGGTGCTGGAGAAGAATGCTTGGAGTCTCGTGGACCGAGTTTCGCACAAACGTCTCGATACTTCAGGAACTCGGCATCAGGCAGCGTCTATTTTCTGTGGTACAATATCGCATCCTAACATTCTTTGGACATGTTTCCCGGCGTGACAACCAGTCCATAGAACGCCTTGTCATTCAAGGAAAAGTGAAAGGCACTAGACCACGCGGAAGGTCACCCACACGATGGACTGACCAGATCAAGTCCGCGGTTGGAGGCTCGCTGAATGAGTGCAGCAGGATGAAAATTGGTGTTTCTAATAATAAAATAAAACTGTGTTGCAATTAATTAATAAAGAAACTGGAAAGATACAACAACGCGATCAGAATGAGTTGTCTTTGAAAATAAATAATCAAACTATTTCTGATAGGCAAGAAGTCGCTGAGACATTAGAAAATTTCTTTACCAACATTCCGTTAGAGGTTACGAAGTCTCTTCCTTCTTCTTCTAAATTAGCTGAAGCTCTTCTTAAAGAAAACATTACTAAAGACATACCAATCTTTAAATTTAAACCAATATGTATTGATTCAATTAAAAACGCGTTCAAAAGTCTCAATAAAAAAAATACTGAAGACTTGTGGGGGATATCCGTTAGGGTTCTTGGAGATATTATTGACTCAATTGCTCCTGTCCTAACAGGCATATTCAATCAATGTTTGGACAGCGGCACTTTTCCTGACTTAATGAAACACAGTAAAGTAGTACCAATTTTCAAATCAGGCTGTAAGAGTGATCCTTCTAATTATAGACCTATATCCGTGCTTCCAGCATTGAGTAAAATCTTTGAAAAAATCATCCTGGAACAGATGTTGTCTCACTTCAATTCAAATGGGATACTGCATAGTCAACAGTTTGGTTTCACGAAAGGTAGGTCGACAACGGACGCGGGAGTAAAACTCATCAGCCACATCTTGGAGGCTTGGGAGAGGTCCCAGGATGCCATTGGCATTTTCTGTGATCTCTCAAAAGCTTTCGACTGCGTCAACCACAACACACTGATCTGTAAATTACACCACTACGGAATTCGTGGAAAATCTGCTGATCTCGTGCTTTCCTATTTATCAAACAGACAGCAAAAAGTAAATGTTAATGGGGCGACGTCCTCCGGGTCTCTAGTCAAGATGGGCGTGCCCGAAGGTTCAATTCTCGGCCCTTTCCTTTTTCTTGTTTACATTAATGATCTCCCGTTTATGATGGCCAAATTATCGGATATAATTCTATTTGCTGATGATACTTCGCTAATTTTTAAAATAGATAGGCAAGATACGGATGTCATAAATGTCAACGAAAGTCTAATTGTTCTCTCAAAATGGTTCGCAGCTAACAATCTTTTACTGAATGCGAAAAAACAAAATGTCTAAAGTTCTCTTTACCAAATGTACCACAACATGACCTAAACTTAAATCTTGACGGCAAAAATCTTGAAGTTATAACGGAAACTGTATTCTTAGGGATTACTATCGATTCAAAATTGCAGTGGGGCGCGCACATTAGAACTCTTTCGGGTAGGTTAAGTTCGGCTGCATATGCAGTAAGGAAAATAAGGCAGCTAACCGATGTAGCTACAGCTAGGTTAGTATACTATGCTTATTTCCACAGTATTATGTCTTATGGCATTCTGCTGTGGGGATCAGCAGCAGACGTTGACTCAATTTTCATCCTACAAAAGAGGGCAATCCGCGCAATCTATAAAATGGGTCCTCGCGAGTCCCTCAGAGAAAAATTTAAAGAGATCGATATACTGACTCTACCTTCACTTTATATTTTGGAATGTATTTTGTATGTCCGTAAAAATCGGGGGCTTTTCAAAACTAGAAGCGACTTCCATAATTTAAATACACGCAGTAAGCACGAAATTGTAATACCCAAATTCAGATTAACGAATACTAGCAAGTCTTTTCTTATAAACAGTATACGCTTTTATAACAAGTTGCCAAAGTCAGTTATAGAACTGACCGATGGAAGGTTCAAAAACTACATCAAACGTGTTAAAAAAGCATATTATAAAATCAAGGACTACGTTGAAGATAAAAACATTTGGCCTTAGCTCCTTCTGCGCATGCAGCTTCCCTGGTAACTTGTAAACGGCACAAATATGTGGATGTCTCTAACTATTCTCAATCTCATTTTTTCTTTCCTTCTTTTAATTAGACTTTTTACAATGGTTTTCAATCATCTTTAAAGCCATTTGCTAAAAATAGTTACAGCACTGATAACAAAATTTGTGCAACATGTTAAATTTAGTCTTGTTATACTTATTTTTATAATTTTTACCTTTGTATAGATTCTTTTACCGATTGTTTTGTGAATGTGTGAACATTGTAGGCCTTCTAGATGCTAGTTAACATTTGTTAACTTTTTTATATAATCTTTTTCTTTTTTTTTTTTAGTTTCTTACGACTTATTGTCATAATTCGGGCCTACGTTGTCCCCCCATATCTAAGTACTAATGCTGTAACATGGAAATATTGTAAAACCAAACCATTTTTAAAAGAGTAACCATGGAGTTTCTTGCCGGTTCTTCTCCATAGGAAACGACCAACCCGAACCGTGCACATTTTGTCGACGTTTTATAAGTGCCCATGTAGGCCTATGTGAAATAAAAAAATTGATTTTGATTTTGATTTTGAATGGACCAGAATTGGATTCTGGACAGAATAGGATGCCGACCAGAATAGGCAGAGAGGATGGAATGGTTTGGACTGCACAGACATGCCAATTGAATTTAATAGAAAAGTAATTCAGCTGATCTTTAAAGCGGTGGCCAATTTATTTTATCGGGTAGCGGGACGAGATGGGAAATGAACGTGTTCGCCGCGGCAATTGCACGGTAAGGTTCTAACTTTACTTTAAACTGGCAGAGAAAGATTAGCCCCGATGCAGACCCCGATAGCGGATTGTTTTTAATCGAAATTGAATCTGGAGAAAAAGCTTATTTATAGTTCATCAATAAAAGCTTTTTATAAAGGCGTCAACGTTATGCTAATATGGCTTTTAGCTTTATCATAACACTTAAGCAAAGTCATAGAGTGTTAAGAATTCAATCTTAAAAATAAATAATAAGGCATGAACAAGAATTTATACGCTTTAATAAATCCGCAGTTTAGTACTTAGCTAATAACTTAAAGGTTTCTGTTTTTAAGAAAAATGTTTAAAATGGTAGTTTAAGAGTTTTCCGCGTATTTTCTAAAGTGGGATTTATCTGATATTTGCTAAGTCACAAGTGGCTTGTTTGTATCTTCCGCAAGCATGGCAACCCCGTCTACCCATAATTGACTTTCCTTGTATTCCTTTAAAAGTTATTCTAACACCCGAGGCAAGCGCAGAAATTCTAGTAAAATGTTAGATAAGAACTCTTTAAGTAGCTAGAATAGAAGTGTTAAGAAATTCGTAATGTGGAATCGCTTCATGGAAACAGGAATTAAACTTGAGTTTTGATATAAATCTTCTAGACGTTTCAGTAGCCGTTAAAATATATGTCTGTCTGTTTATAAAAGTTAGAGGGGGATTTCGAAGTGATACCGATTCATTGGACAGCTAATTTTCCCTGCATATCAAAATATTAGGTGTTGTCTTATGAAATTTATCAATTCCTGTTAGGACCTGTATAATCATGTGACATGCCTGCTAAAGCTTCCAGACACAGGCACCTTAACTCTGAAGTATAGGACGTAGGGCCTTATACTTATATTTTATGAGTATTATATTTCCTAATCTTGTATTCACACTCCAGATTCGTACAAACCATAGTCTAAAAAGCTAATCTTCACCACGGTCGAGGCACGTATGCCAGTGACGTTTAAATAAAATTGCCGCCATATTTCGGAGTATAGTCTCGAAAGGTATTACAAGAGCAAGTAAATGACAAGAGTTCGCAACTCGCCCCGGGCCCGTGCTAAATATGGAAAGTTTGTGTTAATATGAGATATTTTATACTGTCATGTCGCTTTAGCAAAAACTACTGAAATAACTGATTACTACTACTAACTAACAACTACTACTAACTACGACTGTAACTACTGAAATATCTGATTATCTTAATAGTTTTTTTAAGTGGGAATCGTGGGGGTTTTAGATAAAAGGAGTGTTACGCTTTTGAAAAGCCTCACAACAGGAGCTAACCAGACGCTGGAAGCTCGCAAATTATGAGGCTCTCCTTGCGGCCGTTAATATAATCTCGGAGTGCAATAAAAGCCGTCCAGGCTATACATTTCAAGTACACCGAACCCATTAGAGCGGCCACGGGTAAACTGCGTCCTGAAGTACTTACCAAGGAACACGATGTAAACAACTTAAACTGTGTGCATTGCTCTCGATTATTGGCGCCCGATTAGGACTATTTGTATTTGAGTTGTTTGGGCCAAGTTTCTGTCAAAATTTAAAAAGTTATTAGGTAAAGGTATAAAACTTTTTATCTCACAAAAATTACATTCCTGGCCATTAAAATTCCATTTATAAACCACTCCATTACACTAACCAGCTTAAAAATGACCAAAAAGGATCCACACATATTCTCCTATGCGCGGCTACTGAGCAGTCAGATACACACTGCATATTATTTTCTATTTTCTACAGCAAATTGCTGGATGGTTACTGGCTTATCTCGCCATTTCGTGCACTTAGATAATTACAGCTCACCCCCATTCACAACATTGGCAGCAGCAGATCAGCAGTTTAAGCAGTGTGTTTCTATCAGTGTTTTGAATTTTATTGTTAACATAATTTCTAGAAAATTGAATTACAAAGAAAACGTGAATATTTGTTATGAAGATATGATCAACTAGCGAATATATACAAGAATAATGATAATATTATGGTATAGTAAAGTATGCGGTTGTTTATTTAGCTTTGTTAGTACATGGAGAAGGTAAGTGTAACCCAGTTACAGGGTTGTTTTTTTTAAACGTTTCCACATACCAGGTACCTCAAATTACCATGAAAATCATCATTTATAGTCAAAGTAAATCTCATGATTATTCTAATGAGCCCAAACACGGCTAGGATACATTGATTCATTTCGGAGTTCCAGTGCCTACTTATAGCTTCATCATCAGATCAGTTCGATGGTACCATTTTCACCAGTTCCATTTATTTATTTGTATTTGATTCATCATAGTCACTTAACTATTCGAGATATCTTATACCCGACACATACTTAGGATTAACGAGTTCTAGTAGTCTACTTCATCAGTTCCACTTCACCAAATGATACTTTCTGAGTGCAAATAATTGCATTGTTGATGAAAATACCAAAATCACTATATTTGAGGAGTTCCCTCGATTTCTCCAGGATCCCATCATCAGATCCAGATCTGATGACAACGGATTCACCTGGAAAGTATACCCATTCAAACCAAAGAAGAATTTTTCATAAGTTCTTTCCAAGCGACTTTGAGTAAACTGGAAACATACAAAAAAAAATATTCCGACGAATTGACTTTTTTCAAAGTCGGTTAAAAATGATTAATTACTGTAACTTTTATCAAAACTCTGAATGACTGATGATCTGCTACAAAATCGTAGCAAGCGTAGCAAATACACGATCTTGTCCGCTACGGCGTAGCACTTCAACTTAAAACTTTTTAATTTTACAACCAACTTAGCACCTATAATACTCTCCTAGTACTTCATACTAAGCGGTATAAAAAAATCACGCTCAAACTATTTCACAAACTTCACATCTCACATGCTTAACAGAATATTCAAGAATTTGCCAACGCCATCCTTTCAGAGTCAAAGTAAAGGTGCACACACCAGCTCCTGAATATTTTTCTAAGGACCTGTGACTGAAGGCTTTGCAAACACGCCTTAAGTAGATACCGCTCTAGGCTGGACAAGTTATTTGCCGGTATTGAGTACAACCCTTATATTTTGTTCGTAAAAATGGAAGGTAAAAGTATTATCATTGCGGTCGTTTTAGTTTTGTATACAGTGTCCAGATACACGTGGCGTAAATGTGTGATGGACATTTTGTGTATATTTTTTTATATTCTTTGTGGTGGTAACTCATAGGTTTTTTTTATTTATAAAAGTTTTTTGTGGTTGTCACTCACTTTAGGGTATAAAGGATAAAAAGTTCAATGTAGACTCGAATATGTGAATGTAGGTATATTATGTTGGTTTTTACGCATGCGATCAAATATTCTGGTATATTCTATTACAGGGGTCGCCAATTACTTTCACTAGGGGTCCGTTTCTTAAAAATGATATGCCCGTCGCGGTCCGTAAGGCCAACTACCCAAAACCCGGCCTTATATTTGTATCTGGATGTGAGATGCACGGGACCGGTGATGTGGCGACACTTGGGGATGGCCTAAGTTCAGCAGTGAACGTCTTTCGGCTGAAATCATGATGATAATGGAATCTATCTTGGATAGGTCCGTACAAAATATGTCGGCGGTCCGGATCCAGACCGCAGTCCGTCTTTTGGTGACCCTGCTCTATTAGCTTATTGAATCATTTCTACAATAAGTTTCTAACACATCATGAATTATAAATAGTTTGTATGTTTAGATTAGTAGAGACACATACAAATTGAAATAAAATTGTATTGTCGGTTTTAAAAGACCTTGCTTGGCTATTTTCTTTACTTTTATGTTACAGTTACAGTATTTTCCCGTAGAATATTCAGTTTTTAACTAAAACAACACGGAAATCCGATACTGCAATGGTCCTGTTGAGAGTTTCATACTAAGTCGTTTACTGTAACTTGGTTTTGTGCAGTTTTATTTGCCAGTGATATTTGTCGAAATTTCCCAATAGCTTTGCTTACGTTAAAATGAACCCAGTAAATAGTTTCAAATGAATTTTAAACTTTTGTTCCGTATGGTGCCGGACGTAAAGAATTTCACCATCCCATGTCTTCCCGTGGGTGTCGTAAGAGGCGACTAAGGGACAAACCAGAGAATGGGCAGCAGCGTTCTCTGTGCTTCCATAACAACCATACTGCGATCGCCAACCCGCCTGCCAAGCGTGGCGATTATGGCAAAACCCCCCCAATGAATAGCACAAATAAAAAATGGCCCCTGGTACCCGGCAGCTTGCCTACCCTCGACTACGGTAGCGGTCGAGGCTACGGCATGGCAAGGGGTGCTAAGAATCTCCGGACGAGATCCGGCTACCCCAACAATCACCGACGACTGGACCTGGCAACGTACAACACGCGCACACTTCGGACCGACGAGAAGGTCACCGAACTCGAGGAGGAACTGAGCAGGTTGCGATGGAGTATTATAGGGTTATCTGAAGTCCGAAGAGAGGGGGAGGACTCGATAATCCTCAAATCCGGTAACCTGCTCTATTTCCGAGAAGGTGACCGGCAGTCCCAGGGTGGTGTCGGGTTTATCGTCCACAAGTCCCTTGTGAACAACGTGGTGAAGATCGAGAGTGTGTCGACCAGGGTGGCGTACCTTATACTCAGAATATCCTCAAGATATTCGCTGAAGGTCATACAGGTCTACGCCCCAACCTCGGCACACCCCGACGATGAGGTAGAGACCATGTATGAGGATATCTCCAGAGCCATGCATGGTTTCAAAACTCACTTCACCGTTGTCATGGGGGACTTCAACGCGAAACTGGGCAAACGAGACGAGGATGAGCTGCAAGTGGGGCAATTTGGAGTTGGACAACGGAACCACCGGGGTCACCTACTGGCCAGTTTTATGGAGAAGGAGGGCCTCTATATGATGAACTCCTTCTTCAAAAAGCGTGAACACAGGAAGTGGACCTGGCAGAGCCCTGATAGTGCAACAAAAAATGAGATCGACTTCATCATGTCAACCAAGAAGCAAATGTTCAATGATGTCTCAGTGATCAATTCGGTAAAAACCGGGAGCGATCACCGCATGGTAAGAGGCACATTGAACATTAATATTAAGCTTGAAAGGTCTCGACTGATGAAGTCCACGCTCCGTCCAGCACAGATCCAGGTCCAAAACCCTGAGAGCTTTCAGCTTGAACTCCAGAATCGTTTCGAGTGCCTAGGGAGCTCCGTGGATGAATATAGCAACGGGTTCGTGGAAGCTGTCCATACGGTCGGGTCTAAGTTTTTCAAGACCCGTCGTACAGATAGAAACAAAAAGCTCTCTGATCACACCCTCAAGCTTATGAAGGAGAGGCGTGAGATGATCCTGCAGTCTTCAGATGAGGCGTGCAAATACCGGCAGCTCAATAGACAGATCTCTAAATCCTTGAAAAGAGACCTCCGCCGCTTCAATACCGAGCGTATTAAAGACGCTATCGAGCGCAATAAAGGCTCCAAGGTGTTCTCAAGGGATCTGGCTATTGGGCAGAGCCAACTCACGAAACTGAAGACCGACGATGGCAGGATCGTATCCGCTAAACCGGAGCTTCTCAGGGAGATCGAGACATTCTATGGGCAGTTGTACACTTCGATCAGCAAGCCCGTTGCGAGTCTAGCAAACGACCCAAGAGCTAGATTGACCCGACACTATACCGAAGATATCCCGGACGTCAGCCTGTACGAGATTAGGATGGCTCTGAAACAGCTCAAAAACAACAAGGTGCCGGGTGATGACGGAATTACGGCCGAACTCCTGAAGGCGGGTGGAAAACCGGTCCTGAGGGCCCTTCAGAAGCTGTTTGATTCCGTCATACTCGAGGGCAAAACGCCACAGGCATGGTGCAGGGGTGTGGTGGTACTCTTCTTCAAGAAGGGCGACAATGCCCGGTTGAAGAACTATAGGCCCATCTCACTTCTTAGCCATGTCTACAAGTTGTTTTCAAGAGTCATCACGAATCGTCTCGCGCGCAGGTTTGACGATTTCCAGCCCCCCGAACAAGCCGGATTCCGAAAAGGCTTTAGCACCGTAGACCACATACATACGCTGCGGCAGGTTATACAGAAGACCGAAGAGTATAACCTGCCTCTCTGTTTAGCGTTTGTGGACTACGAGAAAGCCTTCGATTCGATAGAGACTTGGGCTGTACTGCAGTCTCTCCAACGGTGCCAGATCGACTACCGGTACATTGAGGTGTTGAAGTGTTTGTACAAAAACGCCACCATGTCTGTTCGTCTTCAGGATCAGACCTCGAAACCAATCCTTCTCCAGCGCGGCGTGAGACAGGGAGACGTCATTTCTCCGAAACTGTTCACTGCTGCGCTGGAGGATGTCTTCAAGGTTCTGGACTGGAGGGGGCTGGGCATCAACGTTAATGGCGAGTACATTACTCACCTTCGGTTTGCCGACGACATAGTGGTCATGGCTGAGACCATGGAGAGCCTCAGTAAAATGCTCGATGACCTCAGTAGAGCTTCCGAAAGAGTGGGTCTTAAAATGAACATGGACAAAACCAAGATCATGGTGAATGCCCATGTAACACCCACTCCTATCAAGGTCGGAGACTCTACTCTCGAAGTTGTAGACGATTATGTCTACCTGGGACAAACGGTCCAGTTGGGTAGGTCCAATTTCGAGAAAGAGGTCCACCGTCGAATCCGACTCGGCTGGGCGGCGTTCGGGAAGTTGCGTGGTATCTTCTCGTCCAATTTACCGCAGTGTCTCAAGACAAAAGTCTATGACCAGTGTGTGTTGCCAGTGATCACCTATGGGACCGAGACGTGGTCGCTCACAATGGGCCTTATCAGAAAGCTCAAAGTCACCCAAAGGGCAATGGAGAGGGCTATGCTCGGAATTTCCTTGCGTGATCACGTCAGGAATGATGATATCCGCAGGAGAACCAAAGTTACCGACATAGCCCGAAGAATTGCCAAACTTAAGTGGCAGTGGGCAGGGCACATTGCTCGCAGAACGGATGGCCGATGGGGCCGAAAGGTTCTGGAATGGCGACCGCGAACCGGAAGACGATACGTTGGAAGGCCTCCCACTAGGTGGACTGATGACCTGGTTAAGGTTGCGGGAAGGCGCTGGATGCGAGACGCACGGGATCGGTCAATGTGGCGACGCCTGGGGGAGGCCTATGTCCAGCAGTGGACGTCTTTCGGCTGAAATGATGATGATGAATGATGAATTTTAAACTCAGTTCGGTCAACTTACACGGTTGTTAAAATGGGACGGGCAATTGCGATTGCGCTCTTCCAATTTTTCGATAGAATTCATATTAACGTCACCGCACAAACAAAACAAAAACTTCTCATAATGCTCATTGAGGTCACATTCTTATTGCAGAACAACTTGTGGCGCTTAGCAAATGTACAATTCTATCGATCTTTTGGGTTTGAAACCGAGAGGGTAGTGCTATTGCTAATACTGGAACATTGTGGTCGGATAATAATAATCGTTGCATTGTTGCAAGGTGGACTGTGATCTTGGATTACCAAGGCAATTGCCGGGACTCAACTCTTCGTACGTGTAGCCTATCTCCGTATCGCCAGACTGTATATCGCCCTATATTGATACCAGCCTGCTAATCTGTTAAGCTGCGATCGTGAGAGATACACCTAATATAGGGGTATTTACATTATAATTAGTGGACTCCGGTCCGGCCTGATGCCGTGCAATTAGATTGATGGAGAGAATAAACCAATTCCGCTCAGCGAGCCGGATTATAGATATCTGCACGTATTAATGAGGGTCATTTGCCGTGGCCGTTACATTTTATGGTGTTTTGCGCTTGTTCTTCTTCCTTGTATTTCGTTTTTTATGTGTAGGGTTTTATTGGGACAGGTATAGTATAGTGGGTATCTTGTGGGCGTTTTAATGGCGCGTAATTTTTCATGGAGATCAATGAGTCGGATGTTTTCAATAGGTTTTACGGTTAAGATTCTATGGCACCTGGTCGATTATGGCTAATTCCCGCTTGTTGAAACCCCACGTGGTTGTTTATGGTCTACATCTTCTTATGGAGGCAGTGTCTCAGAAGCGGTAACGTACGCGACTGATTAAGTTACTTAATGTCGTAAAATGACGCAGGCGCATGAAGGAGATGCCTGAAATGATCCTGCAGTCTTCAGAAGATGCGTGGAACTACCGGCAGCTCAATAGATGGATATCTAAGTCCTTGAGAAGCGATCTCCGCCACTTAAATACTGAGCGTATTAAATACGCGATTGAGTGGCTTAAGGGCTTCAAGGTGTTTACAAGAGATCTGGCTATTGGGCAAAGCCAGCTCACGAAACTGAAAACCGATGATGGCAGAATTGTATTCGCCAAAACGGAGCTTCTGAGGGAGATCGAGAGGTTCTATGGACAGTTGTACACGTCAATCAGTAAACTCGTTGCGAATCTAGCAAACGACGGGTCGTTAATCTAGCTCTAGAGCTAGATTGACCCGACACTATAACGAAGACATCCCGGACGTCAGCCTCTACGAGATTAGTATGGCTCTGAAACTAAAGAAAAACAAGTGTAACACCTTTTTTATTTGACCTGGGATTCATTCATTTAACTGGAATAACTTGAAGTCACTCAGTATTTAACCTTTAAATATATGTCTGGTTGTTTTGTTTTGACGTTTGACATTTGGCGTTTGCTAGAGATGTCAACACATTGGAGGGGAATGCCGCGGAGAGTGTGTTTCGTTCCTCCGTCGGTGGTGTTATTGTTTATAATGTTTTTTTATGCAATTTAATTATAAATTAAGTTGTGAAAGCTTTGTGAGATGGAATTAGGACCCAGGATGGTATATTTCACTAAATGGTAATTGTTCCGTGTGAATTCTTCAAGAATTAAAATTCTTGTAATGGTTATTTTAAAATAGTAATATTGTCTTGATTTTTGTGCGTTTTGTGCTAAACGCAACTTGACGTTTTGCATTTTTGAGAGGTTCTAGTCGGATTTTATTTTTCTTGGCAGCGAGGTGACCGGGTGCACGGTCCCCGGCGTGCAGCGTGCGCTCAGCTCACGCGCAGTTGGTCACAGTTCTAACATCCACGTCAAAATAAAGAATCATACCTACAATCTGCCTGCGACTAGAGAATTAGACAATAGTGACAACATTTCTGCGGCAGATTGCAGGTATGATTCGTCATTTCGACAAACTGCGGTAGCGGCCGACGAGCGCTACTTCTCAAAATAAAACAACATCTAACATTTTACTAGAAATTCTACGCTCGCCTCGGGTGTTAGAATAACTTTTGAAGGAATACAAGGAAAGTAAATTATGGGAAGACGGGGTTGCCATGCTTGCGGAAGACACCAACAAGCCACTTGCGACTTACCATCTATCGTATAAATCCCACTTTAGAAAATTCGCGGCAAACTTTTAAGCTTCCATTTTACGCCTTTTTACAATTTTTAACCAACTTCAAAAAAAGGAGGAGGTTCTCAATTCGTCGGAATCTTTTTTTTTTTTTTTTCATGTATGTTCCCCGAATACTCAAAGACGCCTGGACCGATTTCAAAAAAAAATCTTTTGTTTTGAAGGGTATACTACCTAGTTGGTTCCATAGTCATCAAGTCAGGATCTGATGATGGGATCCTAGAGCAATCGAGGGAACTCCTCAAATATTATAGGCAAACATATAGTGATTTTGGTATTTTCGTCAACAATGCAATCACTTGCACTCAGAAAGTATAATTTGGTGAAGTGGAACTGATGAAGAAGACCACAGATGGCCACTTGAACTCCTAAATGCTAAGTATGTCACGGGTATAAAATATCTCGAATAGTTAACCGACTACGATGAAGCAAATACTTATAAATGAATGGGACTGATGAAAATGGTATCATTGAACTGTTCTGATGATGAAGCCGGAAGGTAGGTACCGGCACTCTGAAAAAAAAACAATGTATCCTAGTCGTGCTTGGGCTTATTGGAATCGTCATGAGGTGTACTTTGACCACAAATGATTATCATGTTAATTGGAGACACCTACCAAAACTAAAAAGAGAAAAATAAAAAACTTTTTAACAAAAAATCAAACCGACTTCCAGAACAAAAAACTACAAAGCAAAAAATAACTTTCTTTTCCGAAGTCGGTGTCGAAAAACTGAAAAAAATGGATACAAAAGACACCGACTTCGGAAAAGAAAGTTATTTTTTGCTTTGTAGTTTTTTGTTCTGGAAGTCGGTTTGATTTTTTGTTAAAAAGTTTTTTAGTCGGTGTCGAAAAACTGAAAAAAATGGATACAAAAGACACCGACTTCGGAAAAGAAAGTTATTTTTTGCTTTGTAGTTTTTTTTAAGATTGAAGTCTAGACTTAACACTCTATGACTTTGCTTAAGTGTTATGATAAAGCCAAAGACCTTATACTTCTTACTACTAGACTGTGCACTATGGCGTAAAAACTGGTCCGAGCGAGAGGGCTCCCTGTGGTAGTGTGTCTCTTTCTAATGAGGTGACCATGACTAAACAGAACACGGGACAAATTTATTGTAAAAACAATAGTTTAAGTATTCCGATATGTTGATGCTACCTGACTGCGCTACCTAAACCTACCTAATTTATTTAATTTAAATAAAAGAGTTTATATTTTTTGGTATCTATATCATATATATATAACCTAACCGTATGGTCTCGGGCATAAAGAATTTAACCATACCATGTTTGTCCGTGGGTGTCGTAAGAGGCGACTAAGGGAACAACCAGAGAATGGGCAGCAGCGTTCAAGTTCGAAGAGAAGGGCAGGACTCAATAATCCTCAAATCCCAAGTCTCTTCAAGTTTCATTCAAGACATATAGATTGGAACAAAAAGCTCTCTAATCCTACTCTCAAGCTCATGAAGGAGAGGCGTTAGATGACCCTGCAGTCTTCTGACGGTGCTTTGAAATACCGGCAGCTAAATATACCTCAAAGGATCTCTATGATTTTACATATTGTCCAGTTGCGTAGACAGTTGAGAAATAAAACTACACTAGGAAATAATTCGCAAATAATATTAACAGCCGCTGAATTTCACTCGAACAAAGTCACAGAACAATAATACTCCAAGAGAATAAAATCCGCCAAAAAAGCCGCAAACCACCATCCTACATTTAGTATTACCAGGCCCAAACATTTAAAAGTACTACTCTTACTCAGTATTAATGAATATTTTTTTAAATACAACAAATTGATTAAATATAGGAACTAGAAATATTTTTATACTTTTCTAGAAATATTTAAATACGTGTCATAGTCTATGAATTGTTCGTTTTGGTATAACATAAAAAGAAAAATATAAATTTTCTACCACTTCTACCAAACCCAATGATTAGTTGAGCTAGCAAGAGGTCAGACAAGGACTCACTACCAGCGGAAACCCTCTCGCCAGGATCGCTTTTGGTTAGCTACCACTTATAAGGAAATAGCTAACCTAGGTGTTTGATGATAGATTTCATTTTAGCTAAACAAAATATTTTGGTACACAGTCTAGTAGTAAGAAATACGTATAAGGTCTTTGGATAAAGCTAAAAGCCATCTTAGCATAACGTCGACGCTCTTATGAAAAGCTTTTATTGATGAATTATAAATAAGCTTCTTTTCCAGATTCAATTTCGATTAAAAACAATCCCCTATCGGGGTCTGCATCGCGGCTAATCTTTCTCTGCCAGTTAAAAGTAACGTTAGAACCTTACCGTACAATTCTCCCAGCGAACACGTTCATTTCTCATCTCGTCCCGCTACCCGATAAAATAAATTGGCCACCGCTTTAAAGATCAGCTTAATTACTTTTGTATTAAATTCAATTGGCATGTCTGTGCAGTCCAAACCATTTCATCCTCTCTGCCTATTCTGGTCGGAATCCCATTCTGTTCAGAATCCAATTCTGGTCCATTGAAGCTTGTCATTAATAATTGGTAAACTGTGTTCGCTTCAATTTTATGGTCCGATACTCTTTGTGGTCGTCGTAGAGTATTATCGCGTTCAATTTAATGAAGGCACATAATTCGTTGCGGCTCAATCACTGCAGTCAGTTTATCTTTTCATTATTATTTCATTTTCGTTAATTGGCATAGATGGCCGATGGATAATTTTGTGCTCGCATTCAGTTACCGGCTGTTATTATAATAATTGGTACAGAATTTTGATTTTCCCTTATTATTGCCGGCTATTGTTTTCGTTCATCCTGTTGCTATGAAATGAGGCCCAATTCTATCAATATACTTTAGCTTAAAGAAAATATAGTGGCAAACAAATTTCTTATAATTTAACTGAAAAGAAAATTGTTAACACGCCTCAAAACGGTAAAATGCTTAAATTGTTCAAATACGAAGCAAAAATCAAACACCCAAAAACATTTCCCACCCTTACTGAACAAGAAAAAAAGTAAGTCACAACACAGCCAGCATACAAAAACCCTAGAGGCGACAACAAATACCTACAGCGGAAAAACAAAAGAGGGGAAGGCAAAAACTAAAGACGGAAGGTAAAATCAAAACGTGGCGCATATTCTCAGTCACGCGGCAAACGAGACTGGCATTTAAAACGTCAGGAGTCACGAAACGCGACGCGCCCTCGTTAATCAGTCCCCGATGCATTGCCAGTGCAAAAATCCAACGCTTATTTGCTCCTCTGAAAAGCGACTGGATTCTGAATTCGAAAAGTTTTCTTGTGAACTAGATTTATTTGAACTGTACTGGCTGTTACGAATTCCCTGAATGGGATCTCAATTTTTGAATTTTGAAAACTGGCGCTGATTGCATTTTGTTTTAGGATTTTATTTGTCTTCAGTTTCCTGGTCCTGAAAGCAATATTACAGGGAGGTAGGTAGATATGAAATCATCTGTAAATGGAAATGAAAACATATCAATAGAATAGCAACATACCAGCGCACGTTCAATCAATATCCAAGGTAGAGCTTGTGCAACCTCAATCTTGAAATCTTGTTCGAGGCGGATACAAATTTGATGGACACCTTTACATGAAATATGAAGGTAAAGCGATCGGTGCATGGTCCGGATATTGAGCAAGTCGCTATTTCCGAGGGATGTAGGAGATTGCCAGCCACATGCGTCGGGTCTCGGGTACTAGGAATATCTATCGACAAGTCGGTTAGCAGGATATTCCAAGAAAATTGGGTGAACGAGACGTGCAATTTGATGTCAAAGAGGAATGGAAAGCAATTTATTAAGTTTCAATGAAGATGAACAGGTATTTGCCTCAGTCGAGCATTACGTTCAATCATTCTGTCATTAACTCAATTACCTTAACGTTATCCAAATCAAACTTTGACTAAGAATTGAGTTAATATTTTTCCAATATTGAAACGGAACACCAAAAAAGACACAGCGCCTGTTCCACATGCTGGCAACGATTGTTAAATAAAAACTTTTCATCGGCACAAAGCAAACATATCCAATATGGAAAATTTCACTTAACAAACGGGATTCTCTTCGTTTTTCTAATTCTTCCGATCGAGAGAGCAACAAGCCGGACGCCCAAATTAGCAACATACTAGTTTGGTTAGTTTTCGGCTTCAAACCTTTGGTGTAACGGAAATTGGAGCGACACAAGCTTGGTAAAATGTTTGTACAGTGCAAACAGCTCACACGGGGTGGATAATAAAAATGTAAATTGGCAAAGCAAAGCGCTCTGGAATAGCACGTTCAATGCACGCCGGAGCCGCTCAGTTAATCTATTCGTAAATTACCGCAATACCGCTTACCTGCACGCAATATATTTGGAAAGGTAAGTTTACAACTTTGCCATATTAAAATAATTATGCTACGGGTAAAGTAAATTCGTGGAAATTTTATGTACCATTTTTTGTAATTTTGGTTAGAATATTCGTGTTAGTTTTAGGACGTACTTTGTAAGGTAACTTCCCTTACTCACCAGCCAGCTCAGGGGTAGATGTTCGGGATGTGACAATTGCAGGGATGATTTCGCATGAGGGTCGCCAGAAGTAAAAGTCATACTATTTGGTCAACTAGTTTAATAACACACAGGCATCACTGCAGCACCACAATTTAAAGGTATCACACTTACTTGTGTATGGGATATAAACTATCCATTAAACTTAGCTTCCGATGCATGATATCACAATCAGGATCGCTCCTGTGTGCAGATGGTATCCAGTATTTCACCGGTCAAAATATCATGGGTGTTCGGAGCCTGTTGTTGAATGCTGTATAGCTGTTCTTATTTCATGTCGTTCACCATGTTTAATTATAATTAAATAGTTATTATAGATGTCCCACATTTTCTTTTGGCATTCATATCTTCCAAAAGAATTTTGCAATTAAGTTATATTTATTTTTTTGTATAAATAATTAAGTATGAAGATAATTATTAGAGAAATTCTCATTATGTAATGTTTAAAGCGCTACGATACATATAATTGTAAAAGTACCTCATGAATTTAACTCTTTATTTAAATGAACAGCTCAGCAACAGGTTTCCGAACACAAGTGAACAATGAATGAATGAATCAGACAACATATGTGCGGGATAATCCATCTCCTTGATGCTTCCACTATGATACATCTACACAGGGAACGATACTGCTTGCGGACCACATCTCCAGTTGCTTTATGATCTGTTGAAATATAATAACATTTAAGTATATGAACCAATTCTTCTTTATGAAGATATTCAAATAAAATCGCTATAAGCATGTTGAACAAAAACACTTTTTGTTCTAAATATTCAAAACTAATTATCAGTTAAACAAAACATTCACTGGTGGAAAGGTATATAGTTTTTATAAAACATGTGACTATAACCCCACTTTTAAATTTATGTATAATATTAAAGTTTTGTTTTTTTTTAGTATAAGGTAATGCTTTATGCATGTTGAACAAAACAATTGTTTGTTCCATTTATACATTTAAACCTAATTAACAGTTACAATAACTATGTTAAATCAGAGTGTTTTATATTCAGTTTAACAAAACATTTATCAGTGAAATGGTTTATAGTTTTTAAATAAAACATGTGACTATAACCGCACTTTTAAATTTTATATAAAGTTAATGTTTTGTTATTTTAAGTTTTTAAATTAAGCAATCATGAAGTTAACCTATAGTTTGGTTAAGTTCTTATGTATTTAAGTTATAACTACTAGACACAAAATAAGTAATTAAGTATTACAATCAAACTACATGCGACACATTGGTCGTACTAATTGCAAGTTTGTTAAGTACTTCTACCAAGCTTCATGCGACACGTTGGGCGTACAATTGTAAGGTAACTTCCCTTACTCACCAGCCAGCTCAGGGGTAGATGTTCGGGATGTGACAATTGCAGGGATGATTTCGCATGAGGGTCGACAGAAGTATAAGTCATACTATTTGGTCAACTAGTTTAATAACACACAGGCATCACTGCAGCACCACAATTTAAAGATATCACACTTACTTGTGTATGGGATATAAACTACCCATTAAACTTAGCTTCAGATGCATGATATCACAATCAGGATCGCTCCTGTGTGCAGATGGTATCCAGTATTTCACCGGTCAAAATATCATGGGTGTTCGGAGCCTGTTGTTGAATGCTGTATAGCTGTTCTTATTTCATGTCGTTCACCATGTTTAATTATATTTTATTTATATGTAAAATTAATCCTAAGGAACCAGCGCTTACTGACACATAATATTTTATATCTAGGGCTGTTTCCCTGTCGCCTCCGAGTCATTCCGATTGCTTTGTTTGACTTATTTAAATAGGATTTTATTTTCGACCTCCTGCGTATCAATTAGCAATGCAAAAAAAAATGTCACTCTTGTCGGCCATAGACACTGAGCATTTTATTAACCAATAGAGACGTCATGTCTATATTTTCTTTAAGTAATTATGTTTACCAGAAATTAATAACCTAGATATGTAGGAGATTGTGTGCTTGTTGAATTATATTAATACACACAATATCTAACAGGTTTTGTAAAGAATTTATAATAATTCCGCGCCGACCTCAACGCCATCTAGTACCAAAGTGCCTCAACCACCTAGTGACACACCCAGATGAAAGAGTCCACCTGATAATTAATATGCCTGACACCAGATGTCGCTGCAAGCCGTTACGGAAATATATTTGTTGCAACTTAATTGATATGTTTTGTGATGGTTGTTTTGAATACGAAGCAAAAGGAGTTTGAAGCAGGTGTCGTTTTGTAGTTTATGCCATGCCCCATAGGCAAAAAGCTTGAGTTTATGTATGTAAGTATATAGTTGTTTTATCATTCTTATACTCAAAAATGAACTTTCCTACAATATACCGTCATAAAACGACGGCACTAAGTGTGACTACTTCGGGTGACTTCGGGTTCGGGTGTCCTGCTAACAACATGTACCTCAGACTGTCGGAAGCTAAGGCAGAATCTAACCTTTAACAAGCTTGAGAAATATAGTTTCTTTAGCTTTGTCCGCAGAGGCAGCAGCTGTGAGATTTTAGAAGTAATACAATCCTTAATAGTGTAAAGTGTAATTTATATCTTTCGATAAAGATAAACCTGGTGTCGCTTTATTAAATATATTAATCAGTCTTACCAATAGGTATAATATTTTGTAGTAACTGGGTTTTGAAGGGCGGATAAGCAGTCGCACCTTGCAAATAGGCTAGCTGCATTCGGTCAGAAAAAAAACGGACCTCAACATAGTTGAAAAACAGCTAGGCAGAATAATGGAACGGCAGTAATGCCAACTCGTCTAAGCAAAAACGCGCTGTTAGCTCTTTAAAAAAGCGCTAAATCGTCGCCAAAACTCAAAAAGATGTAAAAAATCGCTGTATTCGGCGCCAAATTCAAACAAAACGCCCAATAATTTGAGACTAGGGCTGTATACACATATTTTTTTATTGAATCAAAATATATCGTTTATAGGCGTTACATACATTAAAGTACTTGTTACTACATTGTTAAGTAACAATATAATAAAATAATTACGTTATTGTGTTAATGTAATTATTGTATAAAATAAAGGAGTTATATTAATTGATTATCGTCTGATTCTGCCGCAATTGGATTGGATCAGTTTTGGATTTGAATTTATAGTTATCTTTGGATGAAATTTTCCTCAACACGTAGTTGGGAAATTACTTTTTCAAAGAAATTCCAAAGTTTTAATAGTGCTAGATTTAGCGCTAGGCGCTAGAACGCGCCATTGAACAAAAAAAAAACGCTAGATCTGGCGCTGAAAGCGCTAAGTTGGTAGCACTAAAGAACGGACAATATTACAACAGACAGTTCCACATTATTACCAACATAACAAAGACACTGGTTTTCCCTAACCAAAAACCATAAAATGCCGTATCAACTTCATAACTTTTAACTTAGAAAAATAAACAAAACAGTTTCATAATCGTATGTAGCAAGAAATAAAGCAGCCGAACGACGCGACAAAGTTAATCTCGAGGTTCACAACAAAAAGATATTGGATGAACTTTGTTCCGCTCAATATTTGTACGAGCAGAAGTTTCGGACACTATAACCTTGCGAGTGGGTATTTATTTATTTAAGTACACCGTGCTTTGATATTTTTGATATGGTACCCACGAGTATTTATAAAGGATGCAGTGTTGTTTAGCAGTAAAAAGTTTAGAAATGTTATAATCGTGTCAATCTAAGAAGTCCGATTACGTTTCTCATTTAAATTTGTACGTAAGAAATTGAACAATCAAATTCATTATCCTAATTAATTACTATGTTACCCATACACTATAACCACGAGTATCATGCGTAAGCATAATTATTATTAAGTATTTTTGAAACTGTCAAATCCGACTTCTTAGATTGTCACGACTATAATTTTATTTATGGTGTGCTGATGTAATAAAACTCATAAAATAAAATACGTGGTAGTGTCCACGTATTTTTTTTTCATCTTCAAATAATCGCATCCTTCATAATGCGCACAGCGAATGAATGGAACTCACTACCTGCGTCTGTGTTTCCGAACGCATTTAACCCGAATCTCTTCAAAGTTAGAGTAAACAGGCTCCTTTTGGGTAAGCTCACTCCATCGTCGACTCTGTCTCTGTCACCTATGACTTAGACTAGAGTCAAGAGCAAACCCATCTCAAATAAAAAAAAAATACATCTGTAGTAGGCAGATTCAATCTTACTCATTATCATTATCTGCCTACCTCGTCCCATGTCAGTTGGAGTCGACTGAACATGATTTTCCTTTCATTATCTACTATGAACTGTCACGACATCACCGTTGTTACGAACATACGGAATCAAATATGACTATTTTACACAATTACCTAAATAACCTATTCATAATAATATAATGTTAGATATTTCGTGCCTGACGATTTTCCTTTGTTTATAAAAACATAATGAACAATCGGAACGTGTATTGCCTTTGGTTTTAAGTTCTTAACCGCAGGCAGAATGATGTTCATAAATTCATTAATTTATCAGAAACAATAAGCGGATTTTTTGAAAGGCTGCATTTCATTAAAATGAGGATTCTGTGAGCCATGATACTGTTGACAATGGATAAACACGCAGACAATGAGACCACACTTCAGTATGCGTGGCAGATAAGTAAAACAATACACTGATGAATTTCATTCATTCTTGTATATTTTGTTGAGGTTTGTTTATTGTGGCTTCATAACTGTTGATGATTTACCGATGCAGCGCATACTGCGAGCCTGGGTCGCCACATATTGATGAGGGCGTCGTGACTCACCCTTCCCACGAAGGGAGGGGGAGCGCACCAACACGACGCTGGTCGGGAGAGGATCGCTCTGGGGCCCGCGAGGGACCTTCAAACCCAGATTGATCCAAGAGGCGACATTCCTCATCCAGGAACTTCAACAAGTCATCGAAAGAGGGGAGATATGTGGCATTATTCCCACCATACCTCTGCTCGAACCGAACCTTCAAGTCGGAAGGCAACTTCGATAGGACGAGGTGAAGTAACATAAAGGACCATTGGTCAATGGGTAGGCCCAAGCGCTTGAAAGCGTTCCAGGCCATCGTCAGTGGGTTGACCAAATCCACTCGTAGGGTGGCAACCCGATGGATGCGAGGCAACAACAAAATCTGCAAGACGTGGGCGTCCGTTAAAAGATTCACGTTCGCATGGCGCTTTATCAACAGTTCCCGGGCCGTATGATAACTCTGATCCGTAACAGTTAGATAGCTTACTAAACCTAGGGCCTCTCCTCTTAACGTACAAGTAGGCCTGCTTTTTACTAGGTGACAAGTCTGTCCTAGCATCCACCATACTGTTGAACAGGTCGAAATAGGCAGTCCAACAACCCAAATCTCCACTAAAGTGTGGCAAGTCTAGTGTAAGGAACCGTCCTAACAAACCTGGATGGGTGGGAAACCTCGTCTCCACCTTCAAAACATCCTGTGCAGAACCCCTCAATTTACTGGTTGCCTCAACAATATTATCCGAGAACCTGTAGCATTGTATGACGTCTGCCTCAACCGCAGCGGCTTACTTAGTGCCCTCGGTGGACAATAGCGCCAAACATTCCGCATAATTTTTATCCACCCTGGCTTGACGAGCTGGGAGTTCACTAAAACGGGCCCAGAAAGCCTCTGATCTATCAGATTTACTTATTAAAGAGGCCGCCGAGGTCACCCATCTCAATTCCGCTCTAATCTTACAAGCCAATGTATTGGCAGTCATACTTTCAAAATGTAAGCAACGGTGATTAAATATCACAAAATGTTCAACAACTTAAATTAATAATATATGTGTGTAACCAAAACAACAGTTTGACAGTAATTCTCTTACCAAATTAAATATCAAATTATGAAGTATGTAAGAGAAACAACAAGTTAATTCAACAAATAGTACTGAACCTTGTTAAATTTACTTTTCAATACAAATTTATTAAGGAACCCTAAATATCAATTTATAAATCATCAAAACAAAGTGGGTACCACAAAAACATAGAATTATTAATACACAAGTGGGTAGGTTGATTCCCCAATATAAATTAAATATTCAATTTACTTTAATAGTTAAAAACAATGACTTTAGCTTGAATCAATTTGAATATTACTGTCAATATCAAACAAACTAACTAATTTTCTTATACAATTGGTAACAATATACTTTACAACAATTAACTTCTATAGCGAAACACTACAAAGCGAAAACTAAATTTATTTCAAAAGTCGGTGTCTTTGGTACGTACTGTATTTCGTTTTCAGACACCGACTTCGGAAAAAAAGTTATTTTTTGCTTTGTAGTGTTTTGATTTAGAAGTCGGTATTATTTTTTGTTAAAAAGTTTTTTATTTTTCACCTTTTAGTGGTACGTAGTAGGCAAGTTCTATAGTACGCCCACAGTGATGCCAGAATAGATTATTCGAATAAAATGTAACTTGAACATAACCGGTGGAATGAGAGTGTACCAGGGTGAACTTTACACATTTGTGTACCCGCTTAGAGCATACTGGCGTGATGGTATGTTATGAAATGGTGTAAGCAATAAACAGACATGCGATTGCAGCAATCCCGAGTGATTTGCTGTCATTTATTGAAGAGTTCTGTTGTATATCTCCAAACTTCTTTATCAGATCTTGACGAAAATAAATGAAACCACATGACAAGCACCAGCTTTCAAATAAAAAAGGAATTATCAAAATCGGTTCACCTAGTATAAAGTTCTGAGGTAAAACAAATAAAAAAAAATATTTACGGTTGAATTGATAGCCTCCTCCTTTTTGGGAAGTCAGTTAAAAACTAGTTTTGTTGCTAGTAAAAAAAGATCGCAAGTCCCATGACTTTTTTTCAGTTTACACACACAATCTCCTACAAAAGTTTCACATACTATCCTGTGCACCGTGCATCGCACACGTTGACGTCAAAAGAACTACTGCAAGTTGGTCCTCTCTATCATTTCCCGTCTAGACCGATACTGCGATATATGGCAGATCAATACTTGCCATATGCGAGCCTTTTCTTCGACTGTCTTTGTACGACATGTGTACTGTCGATCAAAAAGTCGTCTGCAAAAATTAAGTTTGAAGTTCGCTTGCACAATATGGATGTTGACAAATAATAATATATCTATTTAGTACATCAGTTAGATAATCTAAACATATTGGACATTTTTCTTTTGCCACGTAAACAAAAAATTACGACGATAGTGTGCGTTGAAATATCGTCGGTACGGTGTGCTACCCTTTATATTGACAAAGTGACTTCACAAGCCCCCACTCCTGAACTTTGATGTCCTTTATCCTTGTCAATTTTATTTTATTTGATAAAGCAAAAAATAAGAGTGCAATATTATTTGATAATCTCACTGACGGACTAAATAGAAATATCATTTTTCTACTCAGGAAACATCCCTAGTCATAGGGTTTCACAAAGTATCAGTAACATACTTATTTTACGTAGTGAAATAAATACCAAACTTAAGTGGTAGTGAGTTGCTTGTGAAACGGATGACTAATGTGATCGAACGGCTCTTGAGTGGTGACCGCGTTGGAAGGCATCTCATAAGGTAGCCTGTGATCTGAGGGAGGCATGGGGAGCGGCAGTTTGCAGGTCGTCCCAAGCACAGGACCTGGGTCTATATGGCGAAGCTTGTGTGAAGCTTATGTCTAACAGTGGACGTCTTTTAGATGACGGAGATGACTGTAACGCTACTGATTATCACAGTCAATATTAGCAGTTACAATATATTTCTTTTGCGAAGAAATGCTGTCAAAACAGTTTTTTTGTTGACTGTACATGTTATGTGTTTGAAATACCATGTGGTGAACATTGAATAAGGTGCAAGACATATATCTAGATATGGACCATTGAACCTCACAGGTTAAATTTTATTGTATGGGAATATCTGAAATGGTGCATTGAATCAGGTTTGAGACAGATGCAGTTATAGTATATCTTTGAGATTATTGCAACTTGGCCAACGCGTTATTATATAAGAATACACAGTACATTCGCAATATGTGCATAGTTCAAGTGAACCAATAGATAGCATCAAGTTTATTTTATTATTATGCCCAGGATTTTATAGGTGCTCTTTTTTCACACCATCATCATTCATCATTTCAGCCGAAAGACGTCCACAGCTAGACATAAGCTCCAAGCGTCGCCACACTGATCGCTCCTGTGCTTTTCGTATCCATCCGACTCCCACGGTCTTGACCAGGTCGTCGCTCCACCTAGAGGGAGGCCTTCCAACGTTGCGTCTGCCGGTACGCAGTCGCCATTACAGAACTTTTTGGTGCTCCCGGCTGTTAAAAATATTTTCTAACATTAATACATTTACTAACAAATATTAGGCATAGAAAATGTTTCTTAATGTTTGTAAACATTTTTAAATAGAGGTGTTAGAGCACCGTTTCGGCCCCAACAGCCATCTGTTCTACGTGCAATGTGCCCTGCCCACTGCCACTTAAGTTTGGCAATCCCAGGTCGGATAAAAAAGGTGTTACACTTGTTGTTCTTAAGTGTTTCAGAGCCATCCTAATCTCGTAGAGACTGACGTCCGTGTTGTTTTCGGTATTTTGTCCGGTGAATCTATAAGCTCTAGGGTCGTTTACTAGATTCGCAACGGGTTTCAAAAATCAAAATCATTTTTTTTATTTCACATTGGCCTACATGGGCACTTATAAAACGTCGACAAAAGGTGCACGGTTCGGGTTGGTCGTTTCCTATGGAGAAGAACCGGCAAGAAACTCCATGGTTACTCTTTTAAAAATGGTTTGGTTTTACAATATTTCCATGTTACAGCATTAGTACTTAGATATGGGGGGACAACGTAGGCCCGACTTATGACAATAAGTCGTAAGAAACTAAAAAAATAAAATAAAAAGATTATATATTATATAAAAAAAGTTAACAAATGTTAACTAACATCTAGAAGGCCTACAATGTTCACACATTCACAAAACAATCGATAAAAGAATCTATACAAAGGTAAAAAAAAATATATAAATAAGTATAACAAGACTAAATTTAACATGTGGCACAAATTTTGTTATGAGTGCTGTAACTATTCTTAGCAAAGGGCTATAAAGATGATTGAAAACCAATGTATAAAGTCTAATTAAAAGAAGGAAAGAAAAAATTAGATTGAGAATAGTTAGAGACATCCACATATTTGTGCCGAAGTTACCAGGGAAGCTGCATGCGCACAAGGAGCTAAGGCCAAATGTTTTTATCTTCAACGTAGTCCTTGATTTTATAATATGCTTTTTTAACAAGGATACGTTTGATGTAGTTTTTGAACTTTCCATCGGTCAGTTCTATAACTGACTTTGGCAACTTGTTATAAAAGCGTATACTGTTTATAAGAAAAGACTTGCTAGTTTTCGTTAATCTGAATTTGGGTATTACAATTTCGTGCTTACTGCGTGTATTTAAATTATGGAAGACGCTTCTAGTTTTGAAAAGCCCTCGATTTTTACGGACATACAAAATACATTCCAAAATATAAAGTGAAGGTAGAGTCAGTATATCTATAGTTTACTGATTGACGTGTATAATAAGGTTTGCCCAATAGCCAGATCTCTTGCAATCACCTTGGAGCCCTTATTCCGCTCAATCGCGTCTTTAAATGCTTGGTATTAAAGCGGTGGAGGTCGCTTTTCAAGGACTTAGAGATCCATCTATTGAGCTGCCGGTAGTTCCGCGCATCGTCTGAAGACTACAGGATCATTTTACGCCTCTCCTTGCACCTGCGTCATTTTACGCCTTAATGTAACTTAATCAGTCAATAACGTTCCCACTTCTGGGACACAGGCTCTATAAGAAGAAGTAGGCCTTAAACAACCACGTGGTGTTTCAACAAGTGATAATGCACCAGCACATAATCTTCGTAATCCACCAGGGGCCATATAATCTTCACCGTAACACCTATTGAAAACATCCGCCTCAATGATCTCCATGAAAAATTCCTCCATTACTGTACATCAAACGCCCACAAGATACCCACATAACTTTACCTGGCCCAATAAAACCCTACACATAAGAAACGAAAACACAAGGAAAAAGAACAAGCGCAAACACCAATAAAATGTAACGGCCACGGCAAATGACCCTCATTAATACGTGCAGATATCTATAATCCCGGCTCGCTGAGCGGAATAGGTTTATTCTGTCCATCAATCTACTTCCACGTAATCAGGCCGGACCGGAGTCCACTAATTATACTGTAAATACCCCTATATTAGGTTTATCTCTCACGATCGCAGCTTAACAGATTAGCAGGCTGGCATCAATATAGGGCGATATACAGTCTGGTGATAAGGAGCTAGGCTACACGTACGAAGAGTTGAGTCCTGGCAATTGCCTTAGTAATCCGAGATCACAGTCCAGCTTGCGACAATGCAGCGATTATTATTATCCGACCACAATGCTCCGGTATTAGCAATAGTACTACCCTCTCGGTTTCGAACACAAATTATCGATTCATTGTACATTTGCTAAGCGCCACAATGTGTTATGCAATAAGAATGTGACCGCAATAAGCATTATGAAAAGTTATTATTTTGTTTGTGCGGCGACGTTAATATGAATTCTATCAAAAAATAGATTGAGCGTAATCGGAATTGCCCGTTCCATTTTCACAACTGTGTAAGTTGAACTAAGTGAGTTATTATTATTATTAATTTGAAACTATTTACTGGGTTAATTTTAACGGAAGTAAAGCTATTGTAAATGGAAATTTCCGACAAATATGACTGGAAAAGAATACTGCATAAAACCAAGTTACAGTCAACGACTTAGTATGAAACTCTCAACGGGACCAATGTTGTATCGGAATATGGGTGTTGTTTTAGTTAAAAACTGGATATTCTACGGGAAAATACTGTAACTGCATTAAGTAAAGTATTAGAAGTTAGCCAAGCAAGATCTTTTAAAACCGATAATACAATTTTATTTCAATTTGTATGTGTTTTCTCTACTACTCTAAACATAAAAACTTTTTATAGTTCATGACGTGTTAAAGACTTTTTGTAGTAATGATTCAATAAGCTAATAGAGTGGGGGTCACCAAATGGCGGACCGCGGTCTGGATCCGGACCGCCGACATATTTTGTGCGGATCTATCCAATAAAGATTCCATCATCATCGTCATGATTTCAGCCGAAAGACGTTCACTGCTGAACATAGGCTTCCCCCAAGTATCGCCACGTCACTAGTCCCGTGCGTCTCACATCCAGATACGCAAAAGGCCGGGTTTTGGGTAGTTGGCCTTACGAACCGCGACCGGCCTATTATTGACCCCAAATAAAAGTAATTGGCGACCCCTATATTAGAATATACCTTCCAGAAAATATGAACGCATGCGTAAAAACCAACATAATATACCTACATTTACATATTGGAGTCTATATATAACTTTTTACCCTTTATACCCAAAAGTGAGTGAAGGCAAAAAACTTTTATAAATAAAAAACCTATGAGTTACCACCACAAAGAATATAAAAAATACACAAAAGGTCCATCACACAACCACGCCACATGTCCTATGAGTTACCACCATAAAGAATATAAAAAATACATACACAAAAGGTCCATCACGCAACCACGCCAAATGTATCTACACTGTACAAAAAAACGACCCCAATGATAAAACTTTTACCTTCCATTTTAACGAACGACATATAAGGGTTGTACTCAATACCAACAAATAACTTGTCCAGCCTAGAGCGGTATCTACTTAAGGTGTGTTCGCAAAGCCTTCAGTCACAGGTCCTTAAAAAATATTCAGGAGCAGGAGTGTGCACCTTAACTTTGACTCTGAAAGGATGGCGTTGGCAAATTCTTGAATACTCTGTTAAGCATGTGAGATGTGAAGTTTGTGAAATAGTTTGAGCGTGATTTTATTACACCGCTTAGTATAAAGTACTAGGAGAGTATATAGGTGCTAAGTTGGTTGTAAAATGATAATATTTTAAGTTGAAGTGCTACGCCGTAGTGGAAAAAATTGTGTATTTGCTACGCTTGCTACGATTTTGCAGATCATCAGTCATTAGGTGTTTTGATAAAAATTACAGTAAAATCCTGTTGAAATGAGGCTCTATGTTCTAGCTGCTGATTTTACTAATGGCTTTCTTTTTGTGGAATCAACCATCCAATTTGTTAGTATTCTACAAAGTTAAGGCAACCATCAATATGATTTTGCTTACCGAGATTCTCGTGGAAAGCATATTTGTTATAATTTAACTCAGACGAAAATTGTTAACATGCCTCAAAATGGTAAAATGCTTAAATTATTCAAATACGAAGCAAAAATCAAACACCCAAACAAAAGAGGGCAAGGCAAAAACAAAAGACGGAAGGTAAAATCAAAACGTAACGCATTTTCTCAGTCACGCGGCAATCGAGAGTAGCATTTAAAACGTCAGGAGTCACGAAACGCGACGCGCCCTCGTTAATTAGTCCCCGATACATTGCCAGTGCAAATATCCAGCGCTTATTTGCTCCTATGAAAAGTAGCTGGTTTCTGAATTCAAAAAGTTTTCTTGCGAACTAGATTTATTTGAAATGTACTGGCTGTTACGAATTCCCTGAATAGGATCTTAATTTTTGAATTTTAAAAACTGGCGCTGATTACATTTTGTTTTAGGATTTTATTTGTCTTCAGTTTTCTGGCCCTGAAAGCAATATTACAGGCAAGTAGGTAGATATGCAACCATCTGTGAATGGAAATGAAAACATATCAATAGAATAGCAACATACCAGCGCAGGTTCAATCAATATACAAGGTAGAGCTTAAAGGTGCAACCTCATTCTTGAAATCTTGTTCGAGATGGATACAAATTTAATGGACGCCTTTACATGAAATATGAAGGTAAAGCGATCGGTGCATGGTCTGGATATTGAACCGGTCGCTATCTCCAAGAGATGTAGGAGATTGCCAGCCACATGCGTCGGGCCTCGGGTACTAGGCATATCTATCGACAAGTCAGTTAGCAGGATATTCCAAGAAAATTGGGTGAACGATACTTGCAGTTTAATGTCAAAGAGGAATGGAGAGCAATTAATTAAGTTTCAATGAAGGTGAACAGGTCTTTGCCTCAGTCGAGCATTATATTCAATCATTCTGTCAATAACTCAATTACCTAAACGTGAAGTACTAATCAAATATCATCGTTATCCAAATCAAACTTTTGCCAAAAATGCAGTTATTATTTTTCCAATATTGAAACCGTAAACCAAAAAAGACACAGCGCCTGTTCCACATGCTGGCAACGAATGCTAAATAAAAACTTCGCATCGGCACAAAGCAAAAATATCCATTCTAGAAATGTTCACGTAACAAACGGAATCTCTTCGTTTTTCTAATTCTTCCGACCGAGAGAGCAACAAGCCGGATGCTCAAATTAGCAACATACTAGTTTGGTTAGCAGGGATTTCAAACCTTTGGTGCCTACACCCAAATTGGAGCGACACAAGCTTGGCAAAATGTTTGTACTGTGACAGTGCAAACAGCTCACACGGGGTGGATAATAAAAATGTAAATTGGGAAAGCAAAACGCTCTGGAATAGCACGTTCAATGCACGCTGGAGCCGCTCAGTAAATCTATTCATAAATTACCGCAATACCGCTTATCTGCACGCAATATATGGGAAAGTTTGCAACTTTGCCGTATTAAAATAATTATGCTACGGGTAACGTAAATTTGTGCAGATTTTATGTACTGTTTTCAATTTTGGTTAGAATTTTCTTGTTATTTTTAGGACGTACCTAATTGATATATTTTGTGATGGTTGTTTTGAATATGAAGCAAAAGGAGTTTGTAAGCATCGTAGCAGGTGTCGTTCCTTCGTTTATGCCATGCCTCATGGGAAAATGGTATGAGTTTATGTATGTACGAGAATGTGTATAGTTGTTTTATCATTCTGTTACTCAAAATAGTAGTTTATGAAACTGTTCGCATAATGAGAGGTATTAAAACATGAGTGAGTGTTTAAAAACCGAGCCGTAGGCATTGAGATAATATGTACTGTGCGTAGTACATTATTACCTCAATGGCGAGGTTTTTAATAGTTTTCACACGAATGTTTTAATACCTAGTTATGTGCAGTTTCATACACTACTTTATCTACACTCATAAATAGGGATTGAACCTACTAAATACCTCTTTTTGCATTTTCTTTCTTTTCTTGACTTTGCTGGTAATAGCAAACCGCATCTAAAATATCGGGTAGAGTCAATTTTTCTTCGCATTCACTAATATCAGACATTTTAAAAAAATATTTTAATAATTCATGAAATTCAGTACAGCAAAACTTGCAAAACGTATGCCAAAACTGGCCAAAACCCAGCACATCACCGCATTAACTGCGCATGCGCTAAGGCTTAGCACGCACTGCGATCTTTATTCGCGCGGTTTTTTTTCCGCCCAATCTGCGACCTATGGAATTGTATGAAGTTGTTCGCATTGCGGTATAGAAATCGTGCTAAAATAATACCGCAAGAAATCCGTGTTTTGCCACAGAATCCACCGCACCACGGAGAGAATTTTATTCGCCCGAATATTTTGAGCTCTATGAACGGGTAGAAGGAAACAAAATTCGCGCGAATAAAAATCGCAGTGCGTACTAAGTCTAAAGCGGGCATTGTCATAGACAATTTAAAATTGGAATCAAATCTTTTTATAATAGGTACTATAAAATGGCAATACAAAAAAAATATTGATGGAAACTCTTTAGTGATTAACTTCTTGGAGTTGTCCTGTATCGTAATAGAAAAAAAATTGTTTTATAGCATTATTTTGTTAGAGAAAAAGTGTTTTAATAAGATTCTATTTTTAAATTTCGGTATTGTGTTTATAAAGTATGCCAATATAAACTCGTTTTGAATTTTATAATTCGAATATTACGATATGAGAGTAGATAAATGAACTTTCCTACAATATACCATCATAAAACGACGGCACTAAGTGTGACTACTTCGTGATCGGGTGTCCTGCGATCAACACGTAACTCAGACTGTCTGGAAGCTAAGTCAGAATCTAACCTTTATCAAGCTTGAGAAATATACTTACTTTAACTTTGTCCGCAGAGGCCGCAGCTGAAGAGATTTTAGAAGTAATACAATCCGTAATAGTGTAAAGTGTAATTTATATCTGTCGATAAAGATAAACCTATTGTCGCTTTGTTGAGTATATCAATCAGTCTTACAAATAGGTTTCGTATTTACTAACTATGGACTAGCTGCATTCGGTCAGGAAAAAAAACGGGCCCCAACATAGTTGAAAAACAGCTAGGCAGAATAATGAACAGCCGACAACATTACAACAGACAGTTCCACATTGTTACCAAAAAAACAAAGACACTAGATTTCCCAAACCAAAAACTTTTGCCGTATCAGCTTCAGAACTTTTTAACCAAGAAAAATAAACAGAACAGTGTCATGCTCGTATGTAGCAAGAAATAAAGCAGTCGAACGACGCGACTAAGTCAATCGCGAGGTTCACAACAAAAAGATATTGGATGAAGTTTGTTCCGCTCAATTTGTACGAGTAGAAGTTCCAGACGCCTTGCAAGGGGGTATTTATTTATTTAAATAGCACCGTGCTTTGATATTCTTTATGTGGTAGGAATATATAAAGGATACAGTGTTGTTTTGCAGTAAAAATATCACCGCGGAATTATTCTGTGTGTGGTTAGCTAAGAATTCCGATGACGTTTTTCATTTTACATGCCACGATAAACACTTTGCACGTAAGACATTTAAAAATTCAATTCATAATTCTAATTAATGACTATGTTACCCATACACTATAACAACTAGTATTATTCGTAAGCATCAAGTTTGATTATTATTGAGAATTTTTAAAGCTGTCAAATCCGACTTCTTAGATTGTCACGACTATAATTTTATTTATGGTTTGCCGATGTAATAAAACACATGGAAAAAGAATACGTGGAAACTCCACTTTTTTTTTCATCTACGAATAATTATATCTTTAGTAGGCAGATCCAATCTTACCGTTGGTGCGGGCATTATTATCATCTGCCTCCCTCCTCCCATGTCAGCTGGAGTCGACTGAACATGCTTTTTCTTTCAAAATCAAAATCATTTTTTTTATTTCACATAGGCCTACATGGGCAGTTATTAAACGTCGACAAAAGGTGCACGGTTCGGATTGGTCGTTTCCTATGGAGAAGAACCGGCAAGAAACTCCATGGATACTCTTTTAAAAATGGTTTGGTTTTACAATATGCATTAGTACTTAGATATGGGGGGACAACGTCGGCCCGACAATAAGTTGTAAGAAACTAAAAAAATAAAATATAAAGATTATATAAAAAAGTTAACAAATGTTAACTAGCATCTAGAAGGCCTACAATGTTCACACATTAAAAAAACAATCGGTAAAAGAATCTATACAAAGGTAAAAAAAAGAAGTTTAGTCTTCTTTTTTGAAATTTAGTCTTATAGTAACAAAACTAAATTTAACATGTGGTACAATTGTTGTTATCAGTGCTGTAACTATTCTTAGCAAAGGGCTATCCTCATATTTTTGCCGTTAACAAGTTACCAGGGAAGCTGCATGCGCAGAAGGAGCTAAGGCCAAAATTTTCATCTTCAACTTAGTCCTTGATTTTATAATATGCTTTTTTAATAAGGATACGTTTGATGTGATTTTTGAACTTTTCATCGGTGAGTTCTATAACTGACAAAGACAGTTATAGAACTCACCGATGAAAAGCAGCAACTTGTTATAAAAGCGTATACTTTTTATAAGAAAAGACTTGCCAGTTTTCGTTAATCTGAATTTGGGTATTACAATTTCGTGCTTACTGCGTGTATTTAAATTATGGAAATCGCTTCTAGTTTTGAAAAGCCCTCAATTTTTACGGGCATACAAAATACATTCCAAAATATAAAGTGAAGGTAGAGTCAGTATATCGATCTCTTTAATTTTTTCTCTGGGGGACTCGCGAGTACCCATTTTATAGATTGCGCGGATTGCCCTCTTTTGTAAGATGAAAATTAAGTCAACATCTGCTGCTGATCCCCACAGCAGAATGCTATAAGACATAATACTGTGGAAATAAGCATGGTATACTAACCTAGCTGTAGCTACATCGGTTAGCTGCCTTATTTTCCTTACTGCATATGTAGCCGAACTTAAACTACCCGAAAGATTTCTAATGTGCGCGCCCCACTGCAATTTTGAATCGATAGTAATCCCTAAGAATACAGTTTCCGTTATAACTTCAAGATTTTTGCCGTCAAGATTTAAGTTAAGGTCATGTTGTGGTACATTTGGTAAAGAGAACTTTAGACAGTTTGTTTTTTTCGCATTCAGTAAAAGATTGTTAGCTGCGAACCATTTTGGGAGAATAATTAGACTTTCGTTGACATTTAAGACATCCGTATCTAGCCTATCTATTTTAAAAAATAGCGAAGTATCATCAGCAAATAGAATTATATCCAATAATTTGGCCATCATGAAAGGGAGGCTCTAACCGAGGAATTGAAACAGTTTTTATAGGAGCAACGTTAGTTTTAGCAGTGAGAAGAGTGACTGATACTCCACCATCAGCGTCGACTACCCGCAGCGTAAGCTGATTTGGACGCATCACAAAATCCGTGCAAGTGAATGTTTTTGTCACCTTTCTTTATCTTTAACCATCGCGGTACTGAAAATACTGCTAAATTTTGCAACCGCTGTCGGTAAGTAAACCATTCATTCTTTACTTCAATAGGAATTTCTTCATCCCATCCAATTCCCGAAGTCCACAATGCTTGTATTTGCATTTTTGCTTTCACCATGACCGGAGAGAGAGACCCATCCTAAGGGGTCGAATAATCTTGCAATGTCGGATAACATTTTTCTTTTGGTTACAGGTTCATTCTACTGGATGGAGCTGTACGGAATACTGAAAGGTGTCGGAGCTTCGATTCCAGATGAGTCCTAGTGTTTTTAATACTTCATCTTGCTTGATCCAAATTCCCTGCTCCGCACGATCCTTCCTTCTTCTTTCTTATTTTCCCCATCCTTAATTTTCTCCAGAAGCTCATTGCTGTTACTCCACCATTTTTGTAACTCAAACCCTGCTTTGGCGAGCATCTCTTCCATTTGTGTACAAATTTCTATTCCTTCTTCTACTGTTTCACAACCTGTCATAAGATCGTCAACGTAAAAATCTTTTAGTACTTTCTCAGCTGCTAGAGGATTATCCTTTCCTTCATCGTATGCTACCTGTTGCATAGCTCGAACAACCAAGAATGGTGCAGCCGCAGTGCCAAAAGTGACTGTATGAAGCTGGTAATCCATTATTTCAGAATTCCCATTGTCTCTCCATAAGATACGTTGAAAATCTTGATGTTTATCCGCTACGCGTACTTGTCGATACATCTTGACTACATCTGATACTAAACAAATAGGATATCTTTTCCAACGCATCAAAAGATGACGCAAGTCATGTTGCAGACTTGGCCCGACCATCAGGTCATCATTGAGCGAAATGTCGTTTTTTCCCTTGCAGGATTGTATTTTGATTGTATTGCATCTTTTAATTAAAATTTGTTCCATTAGTTCGTTCGCATGTATTATACATTTACCCCAGTTACACAGGGAAACCTATAATTGGCCATACAAATAGTAAAACGCACATTTGGTAAATATTTTAGTATCGCTGTTGGTTACCTAAATAAATAAATAATAAGATGCGTCAAATACCACACGGACCTTTGTTGTATCTTTGTAATTTCTAACAACTGCGTGGTGAGGTAAAATACAGCTTCGTTTCCATGATTGTTCGATTTGCTTACCGGCCTCATATGCCCCAGTTCGAGATACTCGTTGATTACCTCTGCATATTTAACCCCCAGTTCTTTATTCCGCTGTAGTTTAGATTCTAAAGCATGAATCCTTCTGATTGCTACGTCTCTTGAGTTCCCATATTTACAGCCCGGATCCTCAGTTCTAAATGGCAGGTTTACAACGTAACGCCCTCTGTCATCTCTTGTAGTCGTGGCAGTGAATATTTCTTCACATTTGGTCTCTTCTTCGGTGAGTATACGTTTTTTGATTTCATCTGGTTCCTTCTCTAATGCCCAGAATCGTTTCAGGATTTCATCATCACCTGCGTGGGCGTGCATCACGGTGAAATCGGAAGACTTATGTCCAGCAGAAGCTATCGTTCCTGACAGAATCCAACCCAGAGAAGTACACTGCGCCACCGTGCTACAACCCGACGCTTTCTTTAACCCGTTTTGTAAAACCCTGCTGTAAATTTCTGCCCCTAACAATAAATCAACTTTGTCCGGTTTGTGATATATGGGATCCGCCAACTGTATGTCTTTGAGTTGTACCCAATCTAAATGTGCTGTTTCCCTACTAGGCAATAAAGATGTTAGTGATTTAAGAACATATGCGTTTACTATCAATTCCACAGATGGATCAACTCTAGACTGTATTTTCATATCAACAACCGAATTTAACTCAACTTTTGGTTGACGTCTATACCCACTATCGAACTCTTAGCTGGTTTTTTCTTTAAACCTAAGCTTTGGACAATGTTTTCCGTCACAAATGATGCTTGAGAGCCTTGATCTAACAAAGCCCTAACCGTGAACATAGACCCGTTTTTTGATACAGCCTTCACTAAAGCTGTGACTAATAAGACTTGGTTATTAACTGTACCTTTCGAAAAACAAGCGACTATCCCTTGATTTTCTACTTCAACCGTATGAGTGCTCTTCTCCCCTGAAGTTTCCTGCTCACTTTTAGAATGTAATAAAGTGTGGTGTTTACGTTGACAGATTTGTCAAGTGACTGTACACTTGCAAAACCTGGCAGAGTGGTTACCTCCCAGACAATTGATTCATAAATGGTTTTCCTGAACGAACTTACGCCGAGCGTCCACATCTTTATCCATGAACTGTTTGCAAATCCCTATCTTATGACCATCATTACAGACCGGACAACTTGAAGATACTGTGTGACATACCTTTGCTTTAGTTGTGTTTACATTTTGATATTTAGTAGACTTAGGTTCTAAGAATTCAAATGCTCTGTATCTACTAGTTAAAAAATCTTTAAATTGCTCAAATGTTGGTAGCTTATCGGAATCAATGTTTGAGGTCACCTTTAATTCCCATTCTTTACGACTGTCGGAATCTAACTTACATGTAAGGATATGAATGATTAGTATGTCTCTAATTGCTGTGTCATTTAACTCCAAATTGATAAGTGATTTAAACAATCAGATGTGGTGTCCATTAGATCCTTTAGACCACTAGCTGATTCATTGTTTATGTTTCTTTGACTGAACAAACGTTTCAAAATACAATGTGCAAGATATTTTATATTGTTGTAACGCGATTCTAATTGAGCCCAGCACTTGTCATAATTTAAATAAGATATTGGAATGTGTCGCAGAAGTTGCTAGGCCTCACCTGTAAGGTAGCCTTTTAAATAATGAAGTTTCTGCACTTTATCTATATTGTCGTTTTTGTGAATTAAAGAAACAAATAAATCTCTGAAGGTGATCCATTCTGTATATTTCCCAGCAAACGTTGGGATCGATATTTTGGGCAATTTGACGGGCATGTTTCTACTTTCTGAATTTGACGACGATCCCGCAATTGGAGAAACATCACTACTACTTTTGAATATATTTAAAACAGTTTTCAGTTCACATTTAAACTCCAAATATAATTCCTCAGTGTTGAAGTAAACTTCGTTTATAAAAGGGATAGACTAACAAATACAATGGGTGAAACACATCTCGATTCGATATGTTTCGACCAAGACCCGACTTCAGCGTGTGCACGTTTTAAACTTTCTCTCTTGACTGTTAAGTGTCAGCTGTCAAAATAGTTGACAGCCCACCGGAACGGTGTTGCAAGTAAATACCAATGATCGGGACGGAACATCCCCCCGTCTCGGACATAAGGAGTTATGTCCGCTAATAAATGGGCAAGCGTGCTAAATTGCCACTGCTCGCTTCAAAACCGAATCTCCGACCATGACCTTTGCAACTCTGGGATCTCCGTCAGACCCATAAATCAAATCTACAATGCGTCCACGACGCCAATATAAAGGCAACAAATTAGGTTCTTTAACAAATACAAGGTCTCCGACTTTGGGAGGGACAGTTTTTTCAGACTACTCAACGCGCCGCTGCAAAATATGCAAATATTCCAAAGGCCAGTCAATTGCGAAGATTTAATTTCCCTGAAGGGGTATTCCGGCAGGGCGTTGAGGGGCCGACCAATCAAAAAATGACCAGGGGTCATGACTTCCAGGTCATTTGGATCTGAGGAGATCGGACAGAGAGGTCGCGAATTGAGGACGGCCTCAACTTTACAAAATACCGTAACAAGTTCCTCAAATTTGAAAATAGTTTCACCAACAACACGGCGGAGAAGCGGTTTTGCTACTATCGCAATATTTACAAAAATGCCAATTAATTCCCATTTGCACCATGGCAAATCTCAAAGTTTATCCTTATTTAGATAATTACAAATATCATTTAAATATCTATCAGCGCCCTTATAATTAGTACCCTAAGATAATCCAAATTATATGCAGGTTGCGTTTGCAATGCGTCAACCAGTCTGGTCCCCACCAAAGAGAATGGTCAACAAGGGCAGGAGCCTCGCAACCACGTGACGCGCAGTCTGCGGGGTTCAATTCTCCTGGGACATGTCTCCAGATCAGTTTAGTCTCACAGTTCTGAATCTGTGAGATTCTATTCGTTACAAAAACCTCCAAAGCATGAGCTGAGGTGCGACGCCAACAAAGGACTATGCCATTATCAGTCCTTGGTCCTCAATCCGCGGGGCGGAGCCCTTCAACACGGGACCCGTAAGTCCAAAATCATAAACTGTCGGTACAACTGCTAACCCATTCGTCTGCAGAAACCACTTGGTCCCGGACAAAATCAAAGCCAAAAACATCCGCACCCATATACGGGTCCGGGTACCAACCACTTCGGGTCGGCAGGAGTTAGGTCCGACGTCAATTTCACCACTGCAGGGCTAATGGTTACCTGCGGGTGTCTGCCCAATGACCACATATCATTCAAAACAACGGCCTTGGCAAGATTCTTGGCCCACAATGAACAGGCGAAACACAAATTTCAATTTATCCCCGTTGACCAACCGCTTCAATACCACCCATATGGTAGAAGGGTGGAATCAAGTGAGAGACCCAATCTCTCCACTAAACAAAAGGATACAAGACAGCCTTGACAAACCGAATCCAAAAGAGCACGAACTAACAAAGATTTACTCTTCGGGCCACAGATCATTACAGAAACAGCTACGGCTGGGCGGCTGTAGTGGAGGAGAGGGAGGCGACTACCTATTGTTGATAACCCCCTTGGGGTTGGTAGTCGTCCTGAAAAGCGGTCGCCTCCTCCAATTGAGGAGGGGGTGGAGGGGAGCCCCCGCCTTTGCGAGGTATACCCCGTCGAGGATCCACCTGGGGTTGGTGGGGATGCGCTCCCCCGCCTATGGGGGAGCGTCCGGCATCATCAGGGCCACCAACACCATTTTGGTCCGGACACAACACGCGGTGGAGCCTACCGTGACAGTGCGGGCAAGGATCCGACCTCTGGCAATCCCGCTGCAAATGCTGTCCCAGACAAGTGTAGCACCACCTGCGGCTGTTGGCGATTCCACGTCGGTCCTTTGTGTTCCGTTCTCGGAACTTCGGATACGACGTGACCACATGGCCATCTGTGCTGCAATATGAGCAGCGCATACCGCGATCCTGAGTCGCTACAAATTTATGAGGCTGGCGTCGTGGCTCACCCAACCCACAAGTGGAGGGGCGCGCACCAACACGACGCTGGTCCGGAGAGGGCCGCTCTGGGGCCCGCAAGGGACCTTCGACACCAGAGTTATCCAAAAGGCGACACTCCTCATCCAAAGACTTCAACAAATCATCAAGAGGGGGGAGGTGTGTGGCATCATCGCCACCATATTTCCCATGTGCAAAACCTCTCAACTTAGCGGTTGCCTCAACAATGTCATCCGAGAAACCGTAAAACTGCGTGAAGTCTGCCTCAACCGCAGCGGCCAACTTAGTGTCCTCGGTGGACAATAGCGCCAAACACTCTGCAAAGCATTCATCCACCCTGGATTGACGGGCTGGGAGTTCACTATAACGGGCCAACAAAACTTCTGATCTATCAGATCTACTTATTAAAGAGGCCACCAAGGTCACAAATCTCAATTCCGCTCTAATCTTACAAGCAAATGTATAGACAGTCATACTGTCAAAATGTTCAACAACTTAAATTAATAATATATATGTGTGTAACTAAAACAAAACTTTGACAGTAATTCTCTTACCAAATTAAATATCAAATCATAAAGTCTGTAAGAGAAACAACAAGATAATTCAACAAATAGTACTGAACCCTGTTACATTTACTTAATTATTTTCCAGTACAAAATTATTATGGAACCCCAAATATCAATTTATAAATTATCAAAAACAAAGTGGGTACCTCAAGAAAATAAATTATCAACACAAAGTGGGTAGGTTGATTTTACAATAGAATTCAATATTCAATTTACTTTCATAGTTAAAAACAATGGATTTAACTTGAATCAATTAGAATATTACTGTCAATATCAAACAAACTAACCAATTTTCTTATATAATTGGTAACAATATACTTTACAACAATAACTTCTATAGCGGACACTGAGTATGTTTATAATGTAAACAAACTTACAAACCCAAGTTAGAAGGTTCAAGGTCCAACAATAACTATGATTCAATTTAATACAATTAGGGAAGACTATTTAGTCTGCACCAAACCTATATTGTATACAACAAATAAACAAATTTCAATACAAAACTGTAACCTTCTATCCCGGAGTGACAATATTAAGTTGTGAGTTGTACACTTTATTTCAACAAATTGGAATGTAACTGTGGGGGCTGTTCGCCTCTAACAGGACACAGCTTACTATGAGTGACTCAAAATGTACTACTTTCCAACCCAGTATTCTCAACAATAAAAAGCTAACCGACAAACAATACAGCGTTCACTGTGAACGAGTGTCCTAGCATATACTATGATCGTGGAATGAAACCACACTCTGCTACCAAATGTTAAATACAGGTCTTCTGGTCCCAAGCCAGGAGCTAACGCTGGGGCCCATAGCAGCGTTGGGAACTCCTGGACCCTGTCTGAACCTGTACCCACGAAACTGCCGTAACGCAGCAGTGGAAAGCTAGGGATTTGCGTTTTTTTTTAATATCAAAGACCAAGATATACAAAGAGTGTGGTGTTCTGATTTACAGATCCACATTTTTTAACTCTATTTACAATTCATAACACTATACAAACCATACCTTCATATATTTTGATATTTTATCAACTTTTGTAATTCATTTTTGTTTTCTTTCTTTTGTTATCATCTGAAAAGCATACTTTTAGTTATATCTGATTGTTTTAATATCTGAAACTTAAATTATATTGTTAATTTGTAATTCTTGCAATATTTTTCTACTGTGATATTTTCATCTGACATGACATCTGTCTGTCTATTTTATTTTTCTTAAAACCATAGACCGTAACATAGGTACCATGGACTAAACCTCCTTTAAGCTAGGTTTACACTATTATAAGGGTAGCGTATACTGACCCCTTTGTGAACCGTTTTTATTCGTTCTGGTCTTTATTTCTTAATTGAAATTTGAATTTGAAATGTAGATAGAACATAGAACTAAGAAAAACGGGCGTGATTGTTTAGTTTCGAATCTGGACTGAACGCCGAAAGTCGGTAGACTACTTAATGATACCAAGTGTATTTTCTGATCTGAAAACTCCTGGAAAACTCTAAACTATGAATTATCAGCTTATGTAAAACTATTATTATCTGAAGTGCTCCAATTAAATATATTTTGTGTGGATCCCGAGAGCATTATTTCATGGAAACACCCTCAACGGTCATCTCTTGGAATCAAAGGCCTCGCTGTTTGGTGTATTGAGCCATAGCCGGCCTCCACATCCCTTGGAGCCTACGTACTTACCTGTTTGCCTGTTTATCCGACCTGCTTCCATCCTGCTGCCTACTCCACTGCCTACCTGCCCGATTACCCGCTTATCTGGCTACCTCCTGTCTGCTTGTCCGCTGCTCACCTGCCTACCTCGGGCATTCCACGACGTCCTGCCCGAGCTGCTGCCTGGATAGCTGCCCACGTCGTGCGAAGCCCTACCGTTTTATTATCTATATCCTTTTTATTTTCTTAGCTTTAATTTTAATAACCTTTAATTCATAATTATTTAATTTTATTAACGTGGCTTACGTTTAGCTCCCTCTGAGCTAAACGTAACGCTACAAGAGTTAAAAAAAAATGGTTCCAAAATTTTCACAATAAGTGGTAAAAAAAATGTTATTTAACAAATGCATTTTTAAGCAATATTTTTATTTGAGAAATGATTTTTTTTAAGTCTTTATTATCATCAAAGATTATGTTATCAAAAAAAAAATATCTTATAAACAATGCATTTGTTTATAACAATGATTTAAACAATAGCAGATAAAATCATTTTTATGTAGCTTCTGATCATAGGAAAACGGATCAATAATAATATTAAAAGGAAAAAAAATAATGTTTAATAAAGCTTTATAATGTTTGAGTTCAGTAAATTGTTAATAACAAAACGAAAATTTACATTTTTTAAATTTGTCTAACTTTAATCTATTCTAAGACCTTTGAAAAATAGCTCCACGAAAGGAAAATGTTCTCAGATTAATAGTTTAACAATTATCGCACTTGTAATGTTAATGTTCGTACTACAAAAAATTGTTAGCGTTATCTACTATTATCAACAATTTTAGCCATTAAATTTTAGTTTTTCTCGGTTGTTTTTTTAATTATGAATAAAATAAAGTTACAATAAAATTAAATATAAAAACCAGGTCAGAGTGGTGAAATTAAAGATAACAGAAAATTGAAAGTTCATTTTTTTTTTTATTATTACATGGTTGTTTTTGTTTTTTTAAGTAGAAAAAGAAAAAAATATAAAGAGATAATTCATTTGTTTATAACAAATTGTTTATTTGATAAATAATGAAAATTTAAATAATATTCGATTTTTTTATACAAAGAACTTTTTATATATAGATAAATAATGATTTAAAAAAAAATGGTTCCTTAATTTTCACAACAATGTTTTTTTTTTTCCCTCTTTTTAACATTTTTATCAAATTTGAATTATCTTGAATAGTTTTTGAGATATTGACGCAAAATCAAACCACCTTTTTTCACTTAATTGTTTATAAATATTGCAATTTTTACGAGTGGGTTTAGCATTTTCTCAAAAACTATCTACATGCCATTCCGAATCGAATGACACCTCAATCATAATTTTCGGAGAAGGCGAAAAAAAATTGACCTAAAAAGCACTTGTTGACTAGACTATACCAGTCATATAAAATCATTATATAACCACATACAAGAACGGTCTTTTTACCCAAAACTAAGAGGCCACGTATACAGAACCTTGAATACATATGCACTAATTAAGGCTCTCTGGTCCTGAAAATGGCATGGAAACATTCCAATAGCAATAGATAATAAACTCAAATGAATATAACGCTACAATTTAGTTAAAATTCATAGATTTACTAAGTGATTAGAGCCATCGTTAGGGGTATAATTCCATATTTTGAATAGATTGGTCCTCTTGGCATGGAGGTAAGCCTACGTTTAGCGATATTTAGAGCTATAATATTTCACAATTCTAGTCTGAATATTTGTCCGCATTGTTCTCGGGTCAAACCTTGGATTTGTTGAAATGGGACCATCTGTATAGACTTATTTATTATGCGTGAATGACTGCCTTATTCAAGTCGTCTTAATTGCTAGAGGAAAGTGAGTAAATGTAGGCTACTGCTTTAATATTGGCAAGTAGCAATTCTCGAAAAAAGTAATGGAATGTGACCACAACAGACTACATTAAATTTCATTAATTCGCACATTAACTCTATCTCATCAGATTGGTGCGAGGTGCGTGTTGTGTCGCTGTTGTCAAAAATATTCATAAGATATGTAATCATATTATTTTATTGATGAAAATTAGGGCTAAATAGTGTAACTAATGTTTGGTTTGGAGAATATATGTTTATTTTTTTCAGTAGATTATTTCCTTGTAACATAATATCTTTAAACGTAAAACATAAAATTGACTTTTACTTTCAATCTGAATTTTAATGTTGATATTAATTTAAATTTTATCCATTTAATTTAATTTAATCTATTTTTTTATTTAATTTGACATTATATATTTTAATTTGATATATATAATTTTATTTTAATTTGAAATATTTATATTTTCTTTTGATTTAATTTAATTCTTATTTTAGTTTGACAAATTCTGTATTTTTTTTATTTTATTTGACTCCTGTATTTAAAAATTGTTTTGGATTAATTTGAGATAACCTGTATTTTTATTGTTATGATCTAATTTGACATCGTCTATATTTAGTGTTATTTTGACATTACCTTAATCTAAACATTAATTGAATCTAATCTGTATTTCAGTTTTATTTTGATTCTAATTTAATTAAATATGTATTAATTTTTATATAGAGCATGTATACTCAATAATGTGTAATCTGTGGATACCTATAATTCAAATCGAATCAAATCAAAATATTGATTTGCCAGAAAATACATTGTTTAACAAGGAAAGATCTTAAAGCCTAAAAGTTATTGTATTCTGCCTGCAAGCACGCGTGCAAATTGCTTCAATAATAAAGTCATTAAGTTTTTTCGACATCATACCCAAAACACAATTGTAAACATTAGATAGAAAAAAACCAGACCAAACCAAAACAACATTGATGCAATCTTATACTTTCAATTGCCAGATTATAAATATCAAAAATTAAATAAATCAAAAACACAATAATTAAAATTAAATGTCAATGAGATAATTATATTTAAATGTCAATAACAAAAATTCCAATACTTTCAATTGTCAGATTATAAACTCGACAATAATTGAAAAATAAAATAACAATTACAATAAAATAAATTAGCATGTCAATAATTCAAATTAAAAATTTCAAACAAATAAATTAAAAATGTCAAACAAATAAATTAAAAATGTCAAACAAATAAATTATAAATGTGAATCAAATTAAAATGTTTTGTTTTACAATGCTGATTTAACAATTATATTTATGTATGTTATTACAATTATCATTTACATTACTCATTTAATAAATAAATTATTAATTATTTATATTCTTAACAATAATTATGTCTATGCTCTATAAATTCCTTTAGGCTATAGAAGCAACTATTTTGTGGCCAATCTGTCAATTTGATTTTAAAAACATTAGCCTCCAATAATTTTAATTAATTTGGTATGTTATTATAAATCAATATACACATATTATACACATTTTTCTTGTAAATATCTTTATGACCAGATGGATGATATATATGATGGTTGCGAAATTTAGCCCATTTTTGTCTTGGCACAACTTCGCTATGTTGCATGAAATAATGCATGTGTTTTTTTGTAAAGATACAGATGTCTCGTATATACATACAGGGCAGATGAAGAATTTTACTTTTTTTAAAGAAAGTTTTATAGCTATCTAAAACCATGCCTTGTTTATGACCCGGATGCAACGTTTCTGGAGCTTAAAAACTCTGTCGGTATCGATCGAGTTACCCCACATGATAAGTCCATAGCTTAGAATAGATGACACATAGCCATTGTAAGCTGAAAGAGCAGCTTCTACAGAAACATTTTATCGTAGCTTTTTTAAAGCAAACACAAACCTATCAAGTTTATGACATATGTGTTCCACGTGGCTTTTCCAATTTAGATTCTTGTCTATATTAATACCTAAAAAAATTATTTCAACCACCTGTTGTACTTTATCATCTTTATACCTAATATCTAAAGCTGTATACGAGTTAAATAATATTAATTTGGTCTTACTAACATTTATATTTAAGTCTTTATTTGCCATCCAGCTTATTATATCTGACAGGGTATTTTCAGTAACAGATTTGTAATTGATTTTATCCTGACACTTTAATATAAGTGTCGTGTCATCAGCAAAAATAATACATTTCTGCTTAGTGGCCTCCGGAAGATCATTCATGTAGAGTCAGAAAAGCAAAGGACCGAGAATACTACCCTGAGGCACACCAGACTTATTTATTATTGCTACTGATTTAAATTTCTCTTTAGAATATATTCTGTCACCTTTCTTTACAACTTTGGATATATCTGTATAATGTTTCCTATTACTTAAATAGCTAGATATCCATTCATATGCCTTGCCCCTTATGCCGTAGAAATCTAATTTGTTTAATAGCTTAGCATGATTAACAAAATCAAAGGCCTTACTCATATCTAAGAATAATGACACTGCTGGATTGCCATTGTTAATAGCTTCTGTTACAAATTTAATAAAGTTGAAGATAAACTACTCTTTGCATAATATGTCATGTCTACTGAGAAAATTATTCAACCTAATATGCATAGCCTTCACAAAAAAATTAATTATGATGGGTACTATCGTAATAGACCAGTAGTTATTTGGGTCTGACTTATTTCCCCTTTTAAATAATGGCTTTACGATAGGAATTTTGAGCTGATCAGAGAAAACACCTTCCAAAAAAGATAAGTTTATACCATGTGCTAGTGGATGACATATAGAGCTAGCACAAGGTGGATGAAATGGGCCTAAATACGGACGTGGAGGGTGCGGATACACACTTGAGAGTCGCGATACTTGTGCTCCTAGTTTGTTCGATTAGGTACTTTTATTTTCTAGATTTTCGATGTTCGTTCAATTGGGACCATATGTCTCAATTGAAAGAAAATTTAAAATGCTAGTAATGATTTTGTCAAAAATTCAAAAATTGCTATATATGATATCACACAGTTTGTAAAATGGGCAGATTTTTTGTAAATTAACCGTTACATCTTCTATCAAAATAAGAGCTAGTTTACGTAGAATTAATGAAACAATGACATTAATAAAATAAAGCAGATTTATCAACAATAACCTCTTCCTATGAAAATTTAAACCGTACAAAGTATATGACGCAATTTATACAGAAATCGCTCATAAAGTTATTTAGTATAACCCTTAGATTGAGATCCGTTGAGACTTATTTTCATAAACTGTAGGTTTCAGCAATCTGCGTTTTTTTACTCAAAAATATGACCTCTTAAGTAAGGTTTTTCTTTTAAGTATTATATAATGTATTTGCCTACCCTACATGAATATTTGCTTTCATTATAAACTAAATTTAGTAGTTTGATTAAGCGACGAATAGTGACGACTGTGTTGAGAGATGGTATCATGAATATGCTTAATATTTAAAACTTGAAGATGTATAATAGTTTTTTAAATAAAATAATATTTTTTCATGTGAGGATGTGGCCACCTCTGATGTCAGAATAGAATAGAATAAATATGCTTTATTGTACACCAAAAAAAATACACATATTACAACAACTTAATACTATGGGTACAAAGGCGGTCTTATCGCTGACAGCGATATCTACCAGATAACCATTGTATGGACTTAAAGTGGGAAAAAAAAACAGGGAGTAGCCTACGGTATATAGCTATATTAAAAAAATATTAAGACATAAAAATTATATAGCTATATAAAATACCATACATAAACTTACAAATAAACATATACATAATATTGTATGTTTCAAAACTTTCAAAGAAGATTACAATATAGAAAAGGTATAAAAATGATAGAAGATTTTAGATAGAAAAACATTAAAGAGAAAGGAAATGGTTCATAAATATGGGCTACCATTTGGTTTTTGGGTCAAAAAAAGAACTATATACCAAAAAACTCGCTAAATATGAAACAGGACCCAAATATGGGCTATAAGTATGAATTACAAATAATGAACACTAATACTTATTTATCGTCTAAGACAATAACAATTATAAATATTTATCTTGTATAAGATTGAATTACTGTGGTGGATGTAAGGAATTGCTTTTTTTTCTTGCAAAAATCACATATCCACGTTAGGGGTACCAATTATCTTCAACCACTTTTACAGCTACTTTGGACCCTATAATGGGTAATCTACCCAGTGAACGTTTACAATCAGAGTTTCCATTTATGAAATGCGGCGCTGATTACGCTGGGCCTATGTATGTTTTAAACAAAAAGGGCAGAGGTTCTAGGTTAGAGAAATGCTAACTGTGTTTATTCGTTTGTTTATCAACACGAGCATTACACTTGGAACTTGTGACGTCACTGTCCTCAGAAAGTTATATCTTAGCTTTAAAAAGATTTATTTCCCTTAGAGGGAAACCTTCCCTCATTTATTCTGATAATGGTAGGAACTTTGTAGGTGCAGCTAGGGAATTTTCAGATTTTTACAAAACAGCTGTCAAGGTATTATTGATTACGCTTCAAATAATCATATAGAATTTAAATTTATACCTCCTTACGCACCTCACTTTGGCGGTTTGTGGGAAGCTGGAGTCAAATCCTGCAAGCACCATATAACGCGCGTGATAGGGAAGGCTCGTTTAACTTATGAGGAATTCAACACGGTTTTAGTACAAATAGAGGCCGTCCTGAATTCCCGTCCTATGCATCCAATGTCTGTAGATCCTGATGACCTTGCGCCCCTGACGCCAGGCCACTTCCTCATTGGCCGGCCTCTGACGGCTCCTGCAGGCGCAGACATCACGGCGACCTTCACACGCTCTATCCCGCTACCTAGGCGTCGAGCAGCTCAGGCAGCACTGCTGGAAGCGCTGGGCCACGGACTACATCTCTGAGCTTCAGAGACGTATCAAATGGAAGGAGAATCAGGGTGCACTCATTCCCGGTTCCTTGGTGCTCATCAAAGAGGACAACTTACCTCAAATGGTGGTTAGGACGAATCCTGCTGACGTACCCGGGACGAGACAAGATTGCCAGAGTTGCTCGTATCAAGACAGCAGCTGGCGTCTTCGAGAGGGCGTTTTCGAAGATCTGCCCTCTCCCAGTCTCAGCATCGTCGCCAGAGGATGAAGACAAGGCAGCCAAGCTGGAGAGCTATGACTCTCAAGGGGGGCCAGTATGTTAACGCAGCGCCATCTTGGGACCACCGGACGTTACTACCACAGTGAGGCGTCGTTCTTTTTAGTTCGTGCTATCCCGTTAGATGGCACCACATTCGTTAATAAATTAATAATAATCATGTATACATTTTGTCTTTGATATTCTATATTGTCTATGTATTTAACTAAAAGATCGTTTTTTTTGCTTTCATTATAATTTTGGAACCAGGCCATGACTTTAATTTCCTACGCCTCTGCTGTACCCTGAACCATGTCTCCACCCTGCTGACACACTACGACTCCGCAACGTTTAAATGAAAAATATCGATTGAAGTTAATTATATCATTATTAGGATTATTATGAAACATACAAACTGTATTCGATTTAAGTTCTGGCAAGTTATCACAAAGTGGAACATCACAATTTTGATCCCAGTTGGCAACCGCATTCAATAAAAATCTGGTCCGCAACATGACACCAAATTCCTTTATCTGCCATCAAATCATTTAAATTGAAAACCCATTTACGCAACGGTAAACAACCAGAAGACGAAGACGAACGTGGGATTTGCCTATCTAAAGAAATCGCGGACTGTTAGCCACTTTAAGTATTTCTCTAAATCCGACCTAAGGGAATCTGCAAAATCTTTGTCCTTTTTAATTAAATCAATTTAGTTATATGTAAGCTTTTGTTTTTTTGTGTGTTATCGTTTATTTGTTTCACATATTTACCTACCTTTGTTAGCATCTACAATAAGATGCTGGTCTTGGTTGATACAAAGTTGGCCGGTAGTTCGATGTTTTGTCCACTTCTACATAGTATGAAAGCGATTTAAAAGATAAAAGATTTTGACTTGATTGTCACCCAATCTACAGTACCTTGTTCATGTTTGTCTTCAATTGCAATTATACTTTTCCCAAGGTTCCTTTCTCCACATCTGGCTAAAGTCAGTCTATGCCACCATTCATTTTCGAATGATCCATCAACTAGCTCGTTATTTTTTCTTTATTATCGCTTATTAGTTTACCTACCTTAGTTTTAACTCTGGTTATTGTGTTTGGAATTTCTTTCGTAAAGGTGACTTTATAAAAAGATGGTGATGAGAGTTGGTCGAAAATTCAGTGTATTGTCCACTTTATTATGAAAGCGATTGAATAGATAACTATAGATGAGTCTACCCGGGACCACGGTCGTTGCAACACGGCCGAAACGTCGGGTGAAATAGGTAAATAAACAATCGAAATTTCATCGCGTTAAATTACCGTGATATATTGTTTTTCAATTATAAAACGCAAAAGTTTTAAAGTTAATAAGTTTGATTTGATTCCAACCAAATTAAATTCTTTAGTATCTTGTTTGTTTTAGATCACGATAGCACTTTTCCCAAGGTTCCTTTCTCCTCATTCATTTTCGATTGATCTATCAACTAGCTGATTTGATAGCTTGATGTTTTTCTCTGTTATCGCTATCTGAAAGTAATAGTTTCAGATATTTAACTTAGTGTTAGCTCTGGCCATTGTGTTCGGAATTTCATTGGTAAAGGTGACTTTCTACTACCTGACTTTCTACCGACTATTGTAGAGCCAAAGTTATCCGGTAGTTTGGTGTGTTGTCCACTGTATCTAGTGTCCACTGTTCTAGTATGAAAGCGATCTAAAAGATAAAAGTAATTTGATTTGATTGTAACGATATTTGTACGGGACGGACGTGATCGCTTGAGGCCGCAGGCACTCCGGAGGTTGTAAGGCTCCAGCTCGAACGCGTTGACGCCCCTTGCACCTATAGTTCGTTGTCTTCGAGCAAATACCGACTCTGCAGTGGTTGGAAGGCTGCCAAGTATGTTGAGGGGAAGGCGTGATGTCCAGGTTAATGAAAAACTTCGATTTTCATGACCAAAAGCGACGCTTCTTCATGGTCTTCGTTGCGCAAAGTGACGTGGATTTGATAGTTGAGAAATAATGGCTACAATTAGGACGGTGCCTCTGTGCACTGTCCTCCTACCGAACTTGACCGTAACGACGACCTCAAATTAGCGTGCGCGCATAAACTTTAATTAGTGAAATAATCACTAATACTATTCGCTGGAAACCGACAGAAACTCCCCTTTTACTGAACCGATTTCGATGAGACTTGTGTCTCTGGATAGGTCTCGAGAAGACCTTCCCTCCGGACCTTAGTTCAGGTCCATAGCTGCTTCCTTCAGGGAGCTCTTGCGTGGAGAACGCCGAATAAGGGGAAATTCTGTCAATTTATAGCTTTACACGCTACTTTCTATTACATTGGTGCACTTTAGTGCCAGGGTACCAGCAAGGAACTTGTAGCCCTACTCCTGCACCATCGAACTGTGACAGTTTCACAGCTTCATCTGTCACTTTCACGGGCACAGCCACGTGAAAGTGCGAAAGCATAGCTTCTGTGCCTGTTTTCGACATACAAAGCGAGTTTGTTCTCGAGCTGGTGGGCGGATCCGCCTCCACCAACCATAATCGGATAGCCCTCGCAATGGGCCATCCCATGGCGAAAGTCCGGTGGATACAGCTCAAACTCTCGATTCAGTATTCACTCTGATGTGGTCGATGATGCGAGAAAACCATGGAACCTCGTACTTTATCAAGTGGATTAGTTCCCTAACCACTAGAGCTAGGCTCCTACCAAAAATGTGGTTGAGAAGCTGGAGAATTGGGCTATCGAATGGTGGTACCCTGATGGGTGTACCACCAGCCCTTCGGGTTCTTAAGTTGCCGGGAAGCGGCCGAAATAAGAAATGTCGTGTTGTTCCACGGCTTTAACGCCTCTGTGTGTGTATGTGTAGCTATATATTAGCTTTGTGTCGTGACTGAGTCCAGGCGCCTGCCTGAGGGTCCCCGAAGGTAATGCTTCAGATAGCATATCGATAGTCCTTCAGGCACCAAGTGTGTCTGAAGGTAGTGGGCCCTCTGACAGACGCATAGAAATGTCCATGCTGGCACATACAGACACATTATTTCAAGTAAGTAAGTTCTATGTACTAGAATTACATAGATGCCATCTATATATAGGGCCCGGACATAATTCCAGGTTACCTAGAAGCGCTAGATCGCTTATAACGAATTTTCTATTTACTTACTTGAGCAAAAAAGCATGTATTTACCATCTCAGAGTGAAACTGTTTTAAACCTGGCTATGTACTGTTCTTATGTACAGTTTTTCAGTCATAGTACCAAGGTATACTATCTAGAACACCTAGAAGGTGTTTCCTAACAAAACAAATGTGTAAGGTAAATAATACGATTGGTAGGTGGGCAGAGCGCACCTATCGATACTTGCGACCCAGCCATTTTAGGGGGGTCCAAAATAAGTAAACAAACATTTTTGATTTGCTTAATTCACTACTTACACATTATATCTAAATTATATTAACTATAATACTACTAGATAACTGCTATATGCGTACTATAAGCTATTAAAAAGCCCTCAAAACACTATTCTAAAATACCAAATTTGGCTGCTTAGGCGCAAAACTATATAAACAAGCGTCGCCATCTGATTGCTCTACTTGTCCGTTCTTCTCCACGTAGGCTTTTCCAAACGGATGGTAGAATCACTTTAATAGATCCGGCCTTTGCCATCCCCCCAGCGACGCCCTGAGCCGAGGTCCGACCCCAACTGGGGTAGCCCTTAGTGCTGTCGCTTTAGATTTAGAACTTTGAAGCCTGGCCGGAGGCCATATAGCTTAGTCTCCACAGGTTAGCCCGGTTAAGCAGTGGACGGCTACTTTGGCCGAACTGCGAGACGCCACGTAGTTATAACAACGTTAAAAAAAAAAAAAACTGACTGCTCATTTCGAACTAAACGGTCGTGGCGACCGGTCATTTTTACGGCGTTTGAATTTGTTTTTCTTTCCGTAACTACCGCACTCAGTATGTATGTAACGATTCTAATTTACTTGTTAGACCCCATATTAACTTAATACATACTGATATACACTAATACATAACGCTTAGTGCCTCAAAAAAGGGAACGAAATTTATGTTCAAAAAAACTATAAAATAAAAATTCTCGTCTAAAATTGTTTAGTACGAGCTAGCGCGCGGGGGTAAGCAGACGTATGTCTGTCCATACAATTTTATATCTACAAACTATACTAATATTTGTTTGTGACGCCTCGTCGCGAACAATATTAAAGTGGTTCTATTACATCATGTGTCTTTAGTTATTAAGCTACAGTTGCACATTTTTTTTGTTTTTCTAGTTATATGAAAAGAATGTGCAACAAATTTTGGGGAAGGATTTACTAGTCCCTCGGAACATTAATAGTTTAAAAAATAATTGTAACTAGCTCCTACCAGCGGCTTCACCCGCGTGTAAAGTATTTTATTATCCCAAGGGAACATTATACCGGGCAGAAAAATAGTCTATGCGCAATTCCAGACTATAATCTATGACTGCCAAATTTCACTAAAATCCGCTCAATAGTTTTGCGTGAAAGAGTAACATACATCCATCCATATTCACAAACTTTCGCGTATATAATAGTAGTAGAATTTATGGAAAATTATATCCGTAACTAGAGGAAGTCCCTATAACACATTAGCTTTGTCTAATGACATTAATTGACTTTCACATTTATGTCCTTCTTAATCGTGGGGTCCTCAGCTGCAGGAGGTTAGCCGCAAGGTATTTGCATCTGCGGGGTCTTTGCGCAGACTGCGCAATTTCCTTCGAACTGCCACCAAAACTGCGCTTGCCCAATTCCTCCTTCTCCCAATCCTCAATTATGCAGATGTCAGTTATTTAGATTTAACTGAAGTGCAGCTAGATAAGCTTGAGCGACTCCAAAACTTTTGCATTCGATTCATATTTGGTTTACGCAAATATGACCATATTTCTGAATTTCGTACTAAGCTCAAGTGGCTGCCAATCCGCCTTCGCCGGAATGCCCATGTTTTATCGTTACTGTACAGTGTTCTGTTTATTCCTACAACCCCCTCTTATCTCAAAGAACGCTTTAAGTTCCTTCATGGCACACATTCTAGACACTTGCGATCGTCGGAAAATTTGTGACTTTTGATGCCTGCTCATTCTACTAAATTCTACAATAAATCGTTCACGGTCCAGGTTGTTCGATGGTGGAATGAGTTGCCGATGTCAGTAAGAAAAGCCCAGTCACTAGCATCTTTTAAAAATCTTGTTAAGAACCATTTCCTGTCTCTTTAATGGTCTTCTGTTCCTATCTAATTTCTATCATTGTTCAACCCTTCTTCAAAATTTTGTTACACGTAATATTATTTAAGTATGTTTATTAGTAATTTTGCGTATAGTTTTCTATATAGTTATATAATTTTTATGTTTTAATTTTTTTTTTTAATGAAGCAGTACACCGTAGGCTACCCCCTGTTTTATCTTTAGTTCTTTAGTTCATCCAAAGGTTGTCTGGTAGATATCGCTGTCAGCGATTAGACCGCCTTTGTACCCATAGTATTAAGTTGCTTTAAATGTGTAATTTCTTTTTTGGTGTACAATAAAGTATATTCTATTCTATTAATTATACCCTTTTAAGAAAACCCTATCCATCTCTTCTACTGCCAACTGGACGACCAGCCTCATTACGATAGTAGGCTGCTTGCAAAGCATCAAAGGTAACGTAAACCTAAAGTTTTACGATCGGCCATTTTATTGTTGCCATAAACGAGCAAGTCACAGCCTCGCGAATAAACAGGGAACGTTCAACTTGTAATTGCATATGTGAGCAATACTGCCGTCCGAAGAAAAATGGGTATATCTGCACTTTTATTTATGCAGATTTTATATATATTCGGCATCAGAAGGGTTAATTTTGTATTAATAAACACTAAGGAATTAATGCAATTAGATAGTACCTACGTAGGAAATTCCAAATCATTTATTTATTTGCAAACACAGGTACAAATATAAATTGATGTTTTTTGTTTATACATATAAGTAATAAAGTTCTCCACGAAAAGTAAGTAGGTACAAGATAAAATTAAATTAAATATGTCAGCCATATGAATTAATTATAATAATATTTAAATTAATAAATAATTAAATGATATAAAAAATTAAAAAAGTCTATAGAAAATTAAATTACATATAAATAAAAATTAAGTTAGAAACAATTGAAATACCAATTCAAATACCTGTTCAAAATAATACTTTACAGTCAGATTTAAAAATAATACAAATCAAATAAAAATTTATAAATTGTTAATTCGTAGGACTAGCATTGATTTTTCCCTAACATAATAAATCGGATGTAGTAGGCCTATCCATTTTTCATTAAAATAATCATTAATATTATAGTGACACTTAGCAACTAAAAATTTGTGTAGTATTTTTTTAAATTGATCCATAGTTTTTATTTCAATTATGTGTTTAGGTAGCTTATTGTAGATTTTGAGTGCCATACCAAGATTTTTTTTACAAAAAATTGCTTTTTTATTTGGCTATTGTGCATATTTTATAAAAATTGTTTTTTTTTATTTGGCGGTCTATAAATACAAATAATTATGGTAGGGTGAGACATGAGCTTAATCGCACAACATTCTATTAGATTGGGTATGGCGACATTTCCTTACGTTAATAACCTCAAATGTATGTGTGTTTTTTATTAGAATGCATGACCCCCCATTTCTGTCATCCCTAGTGTAGGATGTTGCTAATGAATAATTAGCAATATGTAAATGTTGATGGTCACCCTGTTTCATGTTGTGTTCCGTTATATAAAGGATATCAATTGACTTACCTTCTACTGAGAGTTCACTAAGATGTATGCCTAATAGATCTGATTTACTTATCAGACCATTTATATTTTGGTGCATTATAAATATGTGATTATAAACGAAAAATGTCGTGGTTATCGATAACCTTATCTACATGCTTATACGTTTTTGGTATTTCGTCTTCCTGTTCAAATATATCTAAATCGTAGAGTATATTGCTTACAATTCGGTCGTGTATGTTTCTCATTCCGTAATCATTTATTTTACCCGTTCTGTAAGAGAGCATCTCAAGGGTCAGATCATAGTTGCTATCAAAGAAATATGCGTATTCATTGCTTTGTATTTCTGAATATAGGAGATTATTAAACATGTCTACTTTGTAATTATATAAAGGAGCACCTGCCACATAGGTGTCTGCACATACAATAACATTTGCATGATTTACTCTTTGCAGGGATACTCTTATTTTGTTTATTATGTCTTTGTAGTCTCTTTCTTCTTTTATATCATTTTCCCCGATGAAAAGTATGCCGTAGTCGGTTTTTGTGTACCCTTTTAGTTTAAGCTCAATATCGCTGAGAAGGCCAGCTGCGGTGCTGTTAGTCCTGATGTAGCGGCAGTAGTGAGAGTAGTTTGAATAAACTTCCTGTACAATTGATAGGGACCCCTTAGTTGTTCCGCTGCTTAATATACACAATTTGTTTTTTTTTTGTCTAGGTTTTATTATCTTATTAGTGTGCTCACTATCATTGTCGTTTAATAAATTTTCGTTTAGGGACGAGATGATGGGCACATTCTTCAGTTTACTCGGTGTGATAGTTGTTTGAGTATCTTTATTCTCCTTGATGCTCGGTATGAAAGTAGTTTGAGTCTCTTTATTTTGCATGTTGGACTCAGTTCCTGAGCAGTTGATTTGCGGGCCACTTATAATCGTTTCATTAATACTTCGAACGCTTCGATCTTTATTTTGGTTTGGAGTTTTATTATTGCGTATCTTTGACATGGTTTTTCGGCATGGTGTTGAGCATATTTTCTTGTATGTGTTAGTGGTTTTGATCATTTGTTGTAGGTCAGATTTTAAACGAAAATTTTCTTTGTTCAGATTTTCTATTTCATTGTGTGCACTCGCCACTTGCATCGTGAGTTTTTATATTTGTTCATTTATATCGTCTATAGTGTAGCTATTATCATGCAGACTACCTGGAATGCTCATCATAATGGCATGAAATATCGCTTTCTTGCTGCTATTTGTTATGTTGGATAAGTTAGTTAGTAAACTTGACCTGCATGGTTTGCGATAAGTGACATTGTCGTTCGGTGAAGCCATTTTCCTCGGCAATTCTTTTTTTTTTTTTTAAATGATTTTGTCGTTATGGTTTCAACTCCAACAACCTTACACAAATTTCACAAATTTCTACCAAACACAAATATATTTTTCTATGTGGTGTATATTTTTACTATTAATTCTTCTACTTGCCACTGGACGTCGTAATGGCTCTAGTTGTACATAGAATGGTAACACTTTTTTTATAAAATGGTAGCACTGTAGTTCTTCTATTTGCCGCTTGTGGTTGTAATGGCACTAGTAGTACCAATAATTAGTTTATCAATTCGCTGCTTGGGGAAATTATGGCGCTAGTTGTTGGATAATCATCAATCAGGCGTCGCCACATTGACCGATCCCGTGCGTTTCGCATCCAGCGCCTTCCCTAGGTCTAACCTTAACTAGGTCAATGTTGGATAATATCAGAGTTTAAAGTCCAAATTTTGAATTGTTTTTGTTTACTGTTTTTTACTTTGACAGTTTTTCAATATTGTGGTATAATATTCACTAAAACTTATTAATTTCGTCACTGTTTTTATAGGGACGTTATTGTATTGTCAAGATCAAAGATTGATTGTTTAGGATGTCACATAGTATTGAAAACTGAACTTTTTACTGACCATTGTCTTAAATACTTCCATATTATCGTAACTGCACTTTGTCACACAACTATTTATACAATTTGGATGTTTATTAATAATTTTGCAAAATTAAAAATATACGGTCAAGTGTCACTGTTATGAAATAACAATATCGAGTTAGAACCAAATGTTGGCTTTATTCAACTTTAAAATATAAAGAGATATTAGGATCGTATAATGACAACTTCAAACACTAGAAAGCATAGACTCCTAATGAGTCTGAATGTGGCGACTAAGAAGTTCACCACATTCACCCGCTGTATTCTAGCTTGAGGTATCGTAGTCCTGCAGATAGGCCGGTGGTCTTCTATTCCTGGTAGTCTCTAGAATTGAAGAAGTATCTGGGACAGCACTCTCTGTAGAGACAAATGAGGAGTCGCTTTCTGTTTCTACAGTTTCAGTACGTTCGCCTTCTTCCCCGCTCTCTAACCCTGTTGGGGCTAAATGTCTGTTAGACACGGTCGTTTCTCGGCCGTTGCTCAGTCTCACAAAAGAATAGTCCGGGTTGGACTCCAACAGCTCGACTTCCTCGACTATGGGAGAGTATTTGTTGGTTCTGTTGTGCTTTTTGAGTAGGACAGGACCGGGTGTTAGAAGCCAAGTTGGTACCGAATGTCCGTTATTAGATTTTCTATTGTGTACAAACATCATTTCATGAGGATTTTGTTCGTTGCTGTACATAGCAGAGATCTTATTGAGTGCAGTGCTTGATTTAGAACCATTTCCCATTGCTCTATTTTAAATCCCAGTGATTTTAGAGCTAATTGTATTGTCTTCCAAATTGTTCCATTTGTGCGCTCTATTTGCCCATTGCCCTGTGGGTTATATGGTGTCGTTGGACTTGTTGCTATACCTCTTTTGTGTAAGTAATCTTTTACTTCTTTTGACATAAAAGCGGAGCCTCGATCGGAATGAACATAAGCTGGCAATCCAAATGTGCAGAAAAGAGTCGATAAATGTTTCATTACAGTCGCAGCGGAAACGTCTTGGCACGGGAATGCGAATGGAAACCGCGAATATTCGTCTATAATAGTCAGTATGTACTTGTTAGACGAAGATGAAGGTACTGGCCCTTTAAAATCGATATTTAGTCTTTCCAACGCTGAAGTCGCTTTTATCAAATTGCTGTTATTTTTAAAAAAACGAGGTTTCACGACTGCACAGACTGAACATGCATTTGTCATCTTTCTGACATCTTCTACCGAAAATGGTAGGTTCTTACTTCGTATCCAGTGATACATTCGTGTAACGCCGGGATGGCAAAGTTCATTATGCAAGTCCTTCAATTTAGATTCCGTGTGAATAGCGCAGATACGTGACAGTGCATCAGCAGCGTCATTTTCATTGCCTGGTCTATAGACAATATCATATTTGTAGCAAGATAATTCTAATCGCCATCTCTCTATCTTCTCGTTCTTTATCTTGCTTGTATGTGTGATTAGTCGAAAAGATCTTCCAATCAAGTAATGTCGCCACTTACGGAGCGCCTCGACAATGGCATACGCTTCCTTTTCTATGGCTGAATGTCGTTTTTCTATTGTGGATAGTGTGCGCGAAAAGAAAGCTACTGGGCGTCCTTCTTGAGTCAATGTAGCCGCAATAGCATTATCAGAGGCATCTGTTTCGACTGTAAACATTTTGTTTTCATCGATAGAAAATATTGTAGACTTTGCAATGCAATTCTTCAAGTCATCAAAAGCAGATATAGCTTCATCATTTAATGGGAATTCTGGATACACGAGGCAGTGCATTTTTTTTGAAAATTTTGGTATCCACCTTGAATAATGGGAAAACATACCGAGAGCTCGTTTAAGTGAAGTATTGTCAGTCGGTATTGGCATGCTAATAAGTGGTTGGAGTCGGTCTGGATCAGGTTTAATGGACTTTTTCGAAATATTGTATCCGAGTAGGTTAATTGTGTTTATTGAAAACGTAGATTTATCTTTGTTAACAGTTTAATTGTACTTCTGAAATGAATCCATGACTTTTTTTAAATTCTTATCATGTTCTGCCTTGTTTTTTCCGCATACAGTTACGTCATCTAAATAGGCATATGTATCTGTCAAATACTCTTCTTTTATTATCCAGTCCATTACTCTTTGAAATCCACTGACTCCATTTGTTACGCCAAACACTGACTCCATTTGTTTTCCACACGCCTCAAATGCTGTATATTGTTTTTCTGCTTCCATTATACATACCTGATGGTAAGCGCTTTTTAAATCAATTTTAGAAAAGAAGTCGTATTTTGAAATGTCGTTCACCATTTTCTCTATATTTGGTAAAGGGTAGGCATCCAAATCTGTATATTTATTAATGGTTTGAGAGTAGTCTATGACCAATCGTTTGCGGTGATTTTCATTTTTGGTGATTAGAACTTGCGCTCGCCAAGGTGATCTGCTCTCTTCAATAACTCCGTCTGCTAAGAGCTGACTTATTTCATTTTCTATGAATTTCAGATCATCGTTACTGTATTTCCTAGACTTAATAGCAATTGGTAAGCAGTTGGAATGTAAATTCGAAAATAAAGGAACTGGTGGAACAGATGAAGCCAGCACACTACATATTTGTAATGGTTTTCTAGGTCCACCAAAAGTAATTTCAAGTCTCGAGTGTTCTTTCTGTATATTATGTCCTATGATAACATCAGCGCAAAGATATTTAACGATGAGAAGCGAAGCTTTTTCGTAAACATTGCCATTAAGAACAATCTTTGCTTGAAGTAGCCCTTCACAATTGATTGTGTGAGTTGTTTGGGCCATTGTTACAGATTCAGTACATTGTGCTTTCATAAAAGAAGAATTTGAATAAAAATCATAATTGATAAAGCTTTTTGAGCTTCCAGAGTCAATTAAGGCGTTTGCTTTTTTGCCGTTAACTTCAATGATGACAACTGATTTCTTTAAACTAGCCGGAGCAGCAACAGCCGTAACATCATCGAATATATTTTCAGGAGATCCCGCATCAGTAGCAGTAGCAGCGTTAATATTTGTGTTAGGGCTCCTACAAACATTTGAAAAATGTCCCCTTTTTTGACAATTTTGGCAATTGGCATTTACCGCTGGGCAGTTCTGACGCCGGTGAACTTTATTTCCGCAAAAAAAGCATCGTCTCAAATGGTATTCTGGTGTTAGTAGTTTATTTTTATCTTCCGTTGCGGTCTTTGGCAATGCCATGACTAGAGATTCACCAATAGTGGGATTGTTGGAGTTGAATGTTTGCGCATTATTTTCAGCAGTTTCAATTGCTTGTGCCTGATTAGCAGCTTCATCCAACGTCAGGTTAAAATTTTCTAGCAAACGTTCGCGAATTTTATGCGAAATAATGCCAGAAATAAATGCGTCTCTTATGCAATCATTCTTATTACTTTCTGCATCAACATTTTTAAATTGACAGTCTTTGCTTAAAATTCTCAGGTGCTGAAGATATTGTTGAATGTTTTCATGGCATTGCTGTTTTCTTGTGGCCAGAATATGTCTCGCAAAAATTTCATTGATTGGTTTAACAAATATGGTGTTGAGTGTACTGTGAGGACTCTGCTTAACTAGAAGGCAACCTACTTGCCTGTGAAAATACTGGCAATTGGTATTACTTGAAAGGTAAATGAATTTAGAATAGAAAATAAGTGAATATGTTTTGATTGTCAATTCTAGTGTAGCCGCCCAGAAGGCAGGCATATTGTGAAATTCTTACAAAATATATGAGCTATAAAAGTAATACATCTACTTATTTGTACACCTCTGACTACGCCTTTCTACATTTGGTGGACGCTCCGGGTACAGAAAATATCCCTGTAAAGAAGATACAATAAATATTTCGCGTGTGCACGGCGAAAACAGTGCACGAAGCCCCATCTGTGAGTGGGAGGTTACGGAGAACGAAGATATCGTTGGCGAGAACCCTAGCCGACGAACACTAGCACGTGGATTATCAAAGATAAGTGGTATTTTCTAACTGGGTAAAGATGGCACAGCCAGTATTCACGGGGACCGGAACAAAGTCCAGTTTTGAGGATTTCCTCATGCAATTCCGTCGAATTGCTGCTATAAATAAATGGCAGGAACAAGACTTGGGGCTGATTTTGGGCGCATACTTGGACGGCCCGGCACTTGCCTATTATAAGTTCATTTACAAGGACGATCTTTCTTTCAAAGACATTTGCAATAACTTAAAAAAAGAATTCCCAGCGAGATTTAGAAGCCCTCTACCAACCGATCACCCAAACGAACCAGGACACAGACAATAAAGATAGACGAGGAGTTGCGTACTGTGTCCATGAAAGAGCAGCTCCCAACCGAAGACAACAAACACGGTGATCTTACTCCATTTATTAACATTTGTATAGCTAATCAATTTTATAACGCATTAGTTGACACGGGTGCTTCTATCTCTTGTACTACGGAAGAATTAGTTCGGCTGCTAGGTCTGAAACATACCAGTGATGAGACGAAACATTTTGTGAAATCTATTTCGGGTGCACACCTAAAAGTTATAGGAAAAACAAGGATCAACTTCATTGTGGATTCGTGTGTCTTAACAAGTGACTTTGTTGTGATAAAAGACATTAACCAAAGTCTAATACTTGGCCAAGATTTTCTATATAATAATGAGGCTATAATTGACTTTAGTAAGAAATGTGTATTTTTTAAAGGCAAGTTTTGTGCTAAATTTTGTAAATATTCTGAACAAAACGTTACGTCGATTTCACGACCAGTGCTGTGGAAGAGCTATCAAGACGAAACAAATAAAGTTAATAACGTCTTGAACGGCCATGGTGAATCTATGGAAGAAAGAAGTGTAATTACGGTGTCTAAGAATGACCACTTGTATTTTTCGAGATTAATAAATAGTAATGATGAGAGTTATATATCAACTGTACCCAAAGAATGTAATGTAAAGAGGGAACTTGATATAAACCCAAACTTGAGTCTCTGTAAATTGGAATCACTTAAGAAGCTTCTTTCATCATATAGAGAGAATTTTGCATTTTCGGCTTCGGAGCTAGGCAGCTGTAGTGTAGAAGAAATTACTATTAGAACTGTAGATGATATACCTGTCCATCATCCTCCTTATAGAGTATCTCCTAAACAGCTTGACATAATAAATACACAAATAGAAGAGATGCTGAAGAATGGTGTTATCCGTGAATCAAGGAGTGCGTACGCTTCGCCCGTTGTATTAGTACAGAAGCCAGATCAGTCCTGGAGATTCTGCGTTGATTATCGGAAGTTAAATAAAAAAGTCATTACCGATAGTTATCCATTACCGATCATAGAAGATTTAATGATTTATTTGTCAGGGGCGCGATACTTTGCGGATTTAGATTTAAATTCAGGCTACTGGCAACATCGTTTAAGTGAAAAGGATAAGCATAAAACTGCGTTTATTACTGCTTCCGGTCTATATGAGTTTAATGTTTTACCTTTTGGGCTCAAAACGAGTCAAGCTGTTTTCCAAAGGATAATGGACAAGGTCTTAGCTGGTATCAAATATAAAAAGGCCATTTGTTACGTAGATAATATCTTAGTGTGGGGTAATAACTTCGCGGAGTTTATGGAATCGTTAGAAGAAGTCATGTGTAGATTAAAGAAAGCAAACCTTACGCTAAAACCGAATAAGTGCAGTTTCGGTTATAAGAAAATTTCCGTGTTGGGGCATGAGATCTCCGGTGAAGGAGTTAAGCCTGATAAAAAAAAATTGCAATCGTTAAAAACACTCAAGACCCCAACAAATACAAAACAGGTTAAGTCAGTATTGGGTTTGTTTTCTTACAATAGAAAGTTCATTAGTAGTTTTGCCAAAATAGTGTTGCCTCTTACAAGATTATTAAAAAAAAACGCCAAGTTTATATGGGGCAGAAAAGAAGAAGAAGCCTTCCAGAAGATAATAAATATTATGGAATCACCCCCGATATTGCATTTTTATTCTAGTAATAAGCAATTAACTACTAGGTTGCATGTGGACGCTAGTGGGGAGGCCCTTGGCTGCTGTCTCAAACAAGGTGATGATGTGTTGTTCCCTATAGCATACGCGTCCAGGAAACTGAGTGAAGGAGAGAAGAAATATTCTACAACGGAGAAAGAGTGTCTTGCTTTAGTCTGGGCGTTAAATTATTTTAAACATTTTCTTTGGGGTTTGAAGTTCCAGGTGGTCACGGATCATAAGGCATTGTGCTGGCTACGAGGTAGAAAGGACATGAATGGAAGATTAGCTAGGTGGTCGCTGTGTATCCAGGCGTATGACTTCGATATTGTACATTGTTCTGGCAGAGATAACGTTATTGCTGATTTTTTGAGTAGGAATCCATTAGTGCAAGACGAAGAAGACTCGAAGAGGACAGAGGAGGGCCCTGACGACGGCATGCAGTTATATAGGATTGAGGTGGTCAGGATAAGAGATGACCAGCTTAGAGATGTTTTTTGTAGGTATTGGTTGGATAAGATAGCAGCTAGCGGGAGTAATGTGGTGAAGGGATTTAGTGTGATAGATGGCATTTTGTGTAAGAGAACCAGGATTCTGAATGATAATCGGATGTTAGTAGTCGTTCCTAAAAACTTGTTAGAGGAGGTGTTGAAAGAGCTTCATGATGATCCATGGTCCGGAGGGCATTTAGGTTTGGCGAAAACTTTGGCTAAGTTTAGAGCGAGGTACTTTATTAAGGATGCAGAAAGAGTGGTAGATAAATATGTAAGAAGCTGCGTATTGTGCCAAGAGCGGAAGAAGGACGACCAGGTGGCCCAGTTACAACCTGTTGTTGTGAACCGATTGATGGAAAAAGTTGGGATAGATGTGTTAGGTCCTTTTAGGAAGTCGCTGAGAGGTAATAGGTATATCATTGTAAGTTTGGAATATGCAACGAAGTATGCAGTTTGTAGAGCAGTTCCTATGGTGACAGCGCAAAGGATCAGCGAGTTTCTAATAGAGGAGATTTTCTGTCGTTATGGAGGAGTTAAGGAAATTGTGTCGGATAGGGGGTCAGTTTTTACATCTCGCTTGGTAAAAGAAACTGTAAGTTATTTCGGAGCCAAGTCACGCTTCACCACTGCGTTCCACCCTGCAACGAATGGTTTAGTTGAGCGATTTAATCGAACAGTGTGTCAGATGCTTTCCATGTATGTCACCAACGATCAGCGAAATTGGTGTAGTTATGTTCCACTAGTATGTTTTGCTTATAATTCCAGCAAACAGTCAAGCACTAGATTTTCACCTCACATGTTGCTATACGCTAGGGAACCATTATTTCAAACCGATATGCTAGTAAATAGCAGCAATGTTGACATGGTTGAGTATGTAGGACGTCATGAGCTAGGGAACAGTTTGTCACGTCGTGCCATAGATAATATAAAAAAGGCACAGGTTAAACAGAAAATGCGATATGATAGAAAAGCTAAATTGAGAATATTTACGCCTAATCAATTAGTTATGCTCTATACACCTAGACGGACCACAAATAGAAGTATAAAACTATGTAGGTTGTATAAAGGCCCATACCGAATAGTTAGAAGATTATCTGATGTAAATTATGTAATTATAAAAAATAATAGTAGGCGATTTAGGGACATAGTACATGTAAATAGATTAAAACCTTTTAATGTTAGAATAGGACAAGAGATAGGTTTAAATAGGTAAGAATAGGTTAAGGTTAGTAAGGTTTCCATAAAGGAAGAGGCCGGTTGTCAAATAAAAGAAAAAAATATGAATGACAACTATTAAATTTGACATATTGAAATTAATAGGGATGGGAAAGTAGGAAAAAATGTATCGATAGTTTTCTTATCGATATTTTTAAATAGTATCGATATAAATAATTAGATAAGTTCTTTCCGTTGCATGTGCTGATGATGTGCTGTTGAGTTGTGAGCCGCAGGGGGAAGAAGAGGCTGGCAACGTTGGCCACGCATCGAAGAAATGATTATTGGATATGCGATTAAGGCATAGGCACAAGCCAGGGTATTAGTATAGGTTTCTTAAAGTAATAGTCATAACTGAAACCGACTTTGCTAACGGGGCATAGCCTTTGCAAAGGATGTCGAGTTGACATCATTGGTCCAGTTTATGTCTGATGTTTAAAATAATAAATGCATTTATAATAATAAACCCTGGTGCAAGCTCTATGAATAGGATTAGAAATTCGATGCGATCCAGCCTTTCCTTCTCTGGCCTGATAAACGCACGAGATCGAAACATTGTATCATATTTGAATTTTTGAGATTAAACCCCATCCGGGTCGATGTGAGTTGACGCATCATTTCTTGTGTTGGGAGGACGCCTTGTTCCTTTTTTAGGGTTTTGGTCAAGGAGGTTCAAGCATGACGGCGTTGATTTGTTAGTGCGTATGTGCACGTCAACTGAAGTTAAAAGCACATATCGGAGCGTCCGATAACTCGTTTGTCATGATTAAGCCTTCCCCTTTTAAGGGTCGTACCTCAATTGTAAATGTGATTTCCCTATTAGGTAAATGCTCGGGTTAGGGTAAGGTAGGATTCATGTAACCTTTCAAGACATAGAATAGAAGCACTTCATATGATTCTGCGCGTCTATTCGCAGGGGCGTAGCTCATGTGAGGACTCTGCTTAACTAGAAGGCAACCTACTTGCCTGTGAAAATACTGGCAATTGGTATTACTTGAAAGGTAAATGAATTTAGAATAGAAAATAAGTGAATATGTTTTGATTGTCAATTCTAGTGTAGCCGCCCAGAAGGCAGGCATATTGTGAAATTCTTACAAAATATATGAGCTATAAAAGTAATACATCTACTTATTTGTACACCTCTGACTACGCCTTTCTACAGTACTTACTGCAGTTTCGTATGAAGTGCACTCACTTATGTATTCGTATACTTTGGATGATACATGATTAGTAAAAAGTTGCATCTTTACCGCATCATTAATTTTCATCTCTGCTTCATTCGAAATCAGAAAATTTTTAAAAGTAGATACCCAATGGGTCCATTCTTGAGCCGCAGTAGGCGATGACGGATCAAGGTCGAGAATTTTTGGTCGAAGATATTTCTCCATCGTTACAGGTAGTATTGAAGAGTGTTTTGCATAATTATTAAAGTTGAATAAATTGTTATGAAATAACAATATCGAGTTAGAACCAAATGTTGGCTTTATTCAACTTTAAAATATAAAGAGATATTAGGATCGTATAATGACAACTTCAAACACTAGAAAGCATAGACTCCTAATAAGTCTGAATGTGGCGACTAAGAAGTTCACCACAGTCACTCAGCCAGTGTTGCCACTGGCGCAAATTCGAACCAGTGCTTTTTTTATAATCCCGGGCTTTTGGAATTTCCTACATGCCTGCCGCCTGCCGCTGCGGGGATTGCCTTTTTAATATTTTTGTTGGCAGAACAATGAAATTCACATTAACTTATCAGTTACAAAGTAAGAAATTAAAATTCAACATAATTCACTTTTTCTTCTAAAAGTTTTATCGATGGCGAGCAAGTGGCAATAGTTGTGAGTCATTGTTTACATTTATTTCAGTAATCTAGTACACCTCACTCGTAACAACACTATGTTTGTCACTACTCTGTGTTTAACAACCTGTCTACCCCATTTGGGATACGGACGTGAATATATTTATGTAATAAAAAAAAAACACCCAAAAGAAGACGGGGTGAGAATCATACCTAAGTAAATACATCAATACTTACATGTATACATTTTTAGGCAATGAATGTGGTTTTAATTGTACCCTTTTCTTTTTATAGAGAAATTAATCATCGTCAAAATGAATTGAAGAAATTTTGCAATATTTTGTTGGTTATCAATTTTCTCGTCCAGTTGCATCCAGCCATTTCTTTATTGTTTCACTATTAGACGGAAACCTATAATGTTAAATACAGTTTATTAGCATACTACACTAGATATCTTTATTGGGTAATAAACAAAATAAGCTCCAGCGTAGTAAAGAAAGGTACCTAATGAAGTTAACAGCCCTATGTATGTATGACGAAAAATAAATATGTTTATTTGCGTAAAATCAAATTCATACAATGGCAACACTGAACCTTTCATAGTTTAAGGTTATTTTATTTTAAGTTATTAAGAAGACGTATTAAATCTAAATTTTCTAAGCTACAATCATTGAATCTCATTGTAAAAAATCATAATTGATCATCATATAGCGATTTAAAACCAAAAGAAAGATAATTTCGTCAGCTTACGACTGAAATGTTATTCCGTCAAGTTTTCGCTCACTTCGGCTTTTACAGCCTAAAACACTACAACCCACCATCGCACTGACACTTATTATCTATAAAATAACCCAAATTCTTGTCTCAATAAACACTTTATACCACGAAATCACAGAAAATCAAACACGACCGAGTTTGTTTGTCAAACCTGTCATGACATTAGAGTATGACAAACAACAAAAACCGGCCACGGCAAACAAAAAATATTAAGTAAATATAAAATAAGTTGTCGTTCATTTTTCTAACAGAAGAAAAAACTTAAACAAGTTTCTCCGTTGGCATTTGCATTGGCAGGCCCAGCAAATATGTATGAAGTAATGCATAAAATAGTAGCCCTCTGTAGAACCGTAGCTAAGTAACGTTTCTCTCACTGCGATCTAAACGGTTGCGCAAAAATAAACAGCATGTGCGTTTCATGCCGGTTTTCTTGTGAACAATTTTAATACTCAGTCATGTTTCACGTGCTATATCGTAATATATGTTTATTGATAGTATAATAACTTTCGTTTCGGAAGTCGGTGTTACAAATTGATAAAACAAGAGGTACCAAAGACACCGACTTCCGAAACGAAAGTTATTTTTGCACTTTTTAGTGTTTTGCTTTGGAAGTCTCTTTATTTTTTTGTGTTCTTTTTATTATGTTATCTTTTCTAATTGATACTGTTTCATGTACCGGATATACTCTCCAAGGGATTGTAACGACCAAAATTTAACAGAGTTGTATAGTTTTAGTTTTTTTTCTTTTCGCTCGCCGTCCTGCGGTGGTGGATGGGTTGGAGTGCGCGTCCAGAGACGTTTGTCGTGGTCTGTTTGTTTGTGTCCGTGATACGTGAATCATGCGATGCGTATTTTAGGTACACATCACAATGAACACGCATCACTTTATCAATCAAGACAGAACACACGAACAAGCGTACTGGACTTAATACTTTTCACCACACACACACACACATTAGGAAGAGGCGGCGTCGAGACACGAGCGTAGTCGGGCTCTTCATTTAGAATTTTCAGTAGAGGCCCGGTGTCTGGATTTGTGCCCGGCAGTATACTCGTCTCCAATCAAATGCGACTTATATATAGCTGGCGAAATGTAACCTAACCAAAATCTACATGCACGTATCCTTTGGGAATAGAGGTAATCTTATATATTTTCAAAATAAATAATAATATAATAAATAATTCACCTATCAATATTTATTTAATACTGTTATTTACTGCATTTCGCCACACTATCATGAGTTCCAAATCCTCCATATATTAAGTAAGTAGTAGGTCGCGTATCTAATAACAGCAAAGTTGCGACTTGATCCACCGCCGCTTTGTATCATCGTATTTACATTTATATTACTTGGAGTTTTAAGCAATACTTGCAAGTACTCACTGTACCAACCCACCCACTGTTTCTACCAACCCACTCCTCAAATTAAAATCTTAGTTTGTAGTGAGCGCTTCAATGTTTGTGTTGATTCGTGAAACTTTAGGTTTATTAAATAAATAGTGCCGCTTGCGAGATATGCGCAGACTAACACCCATATTCTATTGAAACAATCTTTCTGTATCCCACTTGATAACAGTCAACTCTCGACTCGTGGACGTAGATATTTATATAAAATAAATATCAAACTCTAACAGTGAATTTGATTTAGACTAAGTCTTGGTTAAGTCGCGTGGAGGATGGGGTGTGATCCAAGAGTTCAAAGGTCCTCAAATAAAATCTCAATTGCAAATAGTTTGGAAAAGTGATCCATTGAAGTAAACTCCTTCCATAACTGAGTGTTTAGAATCGCACTGTGTCAAGCTAGATATTTTCTACCTAAATAACATGAATTACTTATTAATTGATTAATTATTATTACTTAATGTATTCATTAATTTAATTAATTAAATTAAGTATAATTTATAATATTAATTAATAATATGAATTATAATGAATACCCAGTTTGTAACTGTCCCACTTTTGAGATAAGACAAGACATGCAGTTCATGCAGATTTAATAACCAGGCTAACTCAAGGTGGGTTGGCGACTTGAGACTTATATAAATTTTATTGTGCCAATTATCCAGCTTATGGGTTGCAACAATAGTTCGCTAGTGTGCGTACCGCTCGCTTTCCTATTCGTATTAATACAAATGAGCTAAGCAGTGAAAGTGTTAATTGCCCTTAAAACTCCAATTAAAAATAGGTACCTACTTGTAGAAGTAGCCGTAGGGCTATACCTACCTCAGAAAACCAAGCACAAATCCATAAAATTAGAAATACGCTGAACCCAGTACCACTCCAATTTCGAACATGGAACTACCAAGCTCCAAGCTTCAATGCTTAACGCCAAATACAGGGCCAGCTACGAAATTGGATAGATCCATCAGAACCCGATCCATCAAGTTATTGTTGAATTTTTAGCCTAATAACCTAATTATGCCTTTGAAACGGGACTGGAAACACAAAGCTTCACGACTGAATGGTCCCTTGCGAATTTCAACGTACAAAGTGCTTCGTAATGTAGAAAATTTCTAATATTCGCGTAGCGCGCGTCTGTTCAATAGTGCTGAGAACCTCTATGTGTAGCAATAAGTGTGTTAGCAGAGACTGAGTTCTTGTTTCATGAAAAAGTATTGCTAACGAAAGCGTGTTTGAAACAAGGGAAATAAAATTTCGTATACTGAGTTGTTGAAATTGGTAATTATTAAATCAGATTATATACCGTACTAAAACTGCTGTATTTGATTATAATATTAATTTGCTTACCCAAATGAAATCAAATTTAATTATTAAATGACAGACAATGCACTGCCTTAGCCGCTGTACTAATCTATAAAATTAAATTTTCCTTTCAAGGATTTTTTTCTTTTGATCCAAGGGACATTCCTTCAATAGGAGATTGAATTTCGAACTTATATTCGTTAATATTTTTGCCGGTGGTTTAGTATGAATTTATTTGAGAAATTTTCAAATTAAGCTTGAACGAAATTTGTGATTCTTGGTATGTAAAAAAATAAATGATAAAATCTACAATTTATAAAGGTCAATTCAAAGATCAAGCTACCTTCGTTATTATTTACAGAAACTACATTACATCAATATGCCAATATAATCTAAATTCTTATAGAACCAGTTCGAATAATATTATGTAAAAGAAATAGGCTCTTTCATCTGATGCAACATACAAAAAAAGTTAAGATCAAAGAATCAAAAAGGTTGTCTGAAAGAAAAAGTAACGAAACTCTTATGTTAGTGAGTACCAATATTTATTATTCAATGTTGTACAAACTCAGTACAAAGTAGAAAGTTAGTGAAGCAAATTAGTAGTTCAAATTCGGTTTACTTCTAATAAAATATTTAGGGGGTGTTCTGGTACTAATACCAATGTATTGAGAAGTCTTTCTTTATTTTATTTCAATTATTTACAAACCAATGTGCCCCCTCCCCCGTCCCTCGCATCGTGTTCCTCACTACTGAGGGTCGCAATTCTCCAGTCTTCGTGGAAACAACTTCTCCTCCACCAATCTGCACCATCTGTTCAGAAACACCCCTAAAAATCTTTGGCATCGTGGAGAGAATCGTGCAGCTTGGTATTTAACGATGTGCGGACATGGTCTGACCTTTTGATTGGACTTCGACCTCTCGGACGTTTCTCTTCGATCTTGCCAGTAACCATCAGCGATTCGAGGTTGTGTCCGTCCTTCCTAGCAATGTGACCAAAAAACTCCAGAATCCTATGAAGGCAGACCGTGGACAGTCTGATATTTATGTTAAGTTCTAGGAGGATAGAATCATTGGTGCGAACGGCCCTTCAAGGGATCTGTAACATCTCCCTCCAGTACCACATCTCCAAAGTACCCCTACCAGTGACCAGTTCTACCAGTGAACAGTGCCACCAGTGACCAGTGCTACCAGTACTTAAAGCATCTAATTAAGGAGGTTGCTATTGTTAGACTCACCAAAATTATTACCATAACCGTGTATATTAAGGGATAAACTTTGTATGTTTGGATGTAATCATTTTAAACCTGATTCGATTCCAAAATCCCTTTCACTGTTAGAAACCTTTTATCCTGTAGAAAGCCACGGTCATAGTGAGATCAGCCACGGGAGCAAAACCGTGGGTAAAACCTAGTTAAGAACTACATTTATTACGACTTTCAACCTCCCATTTCGGCATTAAGAATTCCAAGGACAGTATTTGTCAAACTTTGGCCTGAAAATCTGTCAAACTTTGGCATAATTCTAAATTCAAAAACCAACCCTAGTTTTGTTCGGTAGCTTTGAACCGATTTTTTTTTTCTGTTATGAGAAACTGAGTGCCTACAGTTACATTATATTATATTACTCGGATTCACCTCGTTCCTATTTGTTCGGTCTTGTCTTGTAAGGATCACAAGAGATATTCAGAAGCTTCCTTGAAAAAGAAAATAATAATGAATTCAATCACGTGGAGTCGGTAATAGAATCTGTTTCAAACTCCAAGCCGAAGGAAACCTTTTAAAGTGAAATCGCCATAATTAACCGTTGAGCTAACTCGGAAGGAAGCACTCTGGTTGGTAAATGCCAAGTTTGTATAACCCGCCCATTTAAAGGGACTTGAAATACACAATTTAAATTTATTTTGGTCTTAATACAATATCCTACTTACATTCGTTTTAAGGCGGGTCGTGACTGAGCGTCGACAACCATTTTTCATCGACATTTTTTTACCGATTAATCTCATACTGCCCATACATAACATCATAGTCGACTAAGTTTCGACCGATATCGGTTCTGGTATCAGTGATGGTGCTTGTTTAATACATTATTCTAATCTAAATCTAAAGAGCTTTATAAATAACTGGCTGCCCCTCCGGGCTTCGCTCCCTTCAACTCGCTACCTATCTACCTACCCTGCCTACCCTGTCTACCCTGCCTACCCTGCCCCTACCCTGCTTATCCTGCCTACCCTGCCTACCCTGGCTACCATGGCTACACTGGCTACCCTGCCCCTAGCCTGCCTACCCTGGCTACCCTGGCTGCCCTGGCTACCCTGGCTGCCCTGGCTACCCAGTCTACCCTGGCTACCATGGCTACCCTGGCTAACATGGCTACCCTGGCTACCATGGCTACCCTGGCTACCATGGCTACCCTGGCTACCATGGCTACCCTGGCTACCCTGGCTACCCAGTCCCTACCCTGGCTAACCTGGCTACCCTGGCTACCCTGCCTACCCTGGCTTACCTGGCTACCCTGGCTACCCTGGTGACCCTGCCTACCCTGCCTACCCTGCCTTCTCTGCCTACCCTGCCTACCCTACCTACCCTACCTACCTACCTACTAATTTGTATCTATCATCAATAGTTTTCTCAGCGCATGCCAAATAATGTATTTTACAGGCAACGTTTTGCTAACTTGGTTTACATTATTGCAATTTTCATAAGAATCTCAATTTTTTTTGAAATTATTTTGTAGTATGACACTCAGTAATAATGTAGCTTTCTACTGGTGAAAGAATTTTCAGAATCGGTTCAGTAGATCCAGAGATTACCCCTTACAACGTCACAAACTCACAAACTTTACCTATTTATAATATTAGTATAGATGAAAGATTTTCAGGTAACATTATTTGAATACACAATAATGCAAACAGTGTGGGACATCCCTACATTTATAGACAAATTTGCAACACCGATTTCGACTTCGATAGTTGCCAAATAATTGGTGTATCAGCCCTAAGAACGAACATAGCAATAAAAGTAATTGTAGCACTAGTGCCGAATTTTTCTTTCACACGAGTGATTGGCGTAAACCCAAGCTTCAGCGGCCTATAAAATAAAACTCAGTACTTAAATGAGCCCGTTGTAATAAAGGTAAACCAAGTACCGTAAAATTAGACGTGTGTTTCTTTTGGGAACGTTAAATGTGAGATATATTCGTATATTGTGTGAAAACCTTTCGAAGGGATTTTGTGATTCTGGGAAAATTTATTTCGATAGCCTGGGTTCTGTATTTATTTTTACATTTTATGTGTGCTAAGCTGCTGTGAAATGTGGAATTATTTTAAACAAACAGTATAATGTTTAATTAGGTCACTTTTGGGAATTGGATCACTGCTTGTTTATTTATTGAAATAAAACGTGTATTTAATAAAATATTTTATTTGCGGGATAAAATTATATCAGAAATTAAACAAAATTACATACATAAACTCACGCTTTTTCCCATTAGGGTAGGCAGAAACAACAGAACGCCAACTGCTACAATCCAAATTTGATCACAAACGGAGTATGTAAGGATCTTATCAGGTTATACTGTATGTACAAAAACGTTATGACGTAACACGAAGTGACTTTCTATCAAAACCAACTCAAAAATATCTCTTCCAAATTGAAACCAGTTACTTCGGAGGCAACAATACAATTCCTTTTTTCAGAGATAGAAACACAAAACTATTAAATTCAATATACCTTTTCTTTTATATAACTTTTCGGTAGGTATCTTAAAAAAGATACAGGAAATTCTCTGAGGCGAAGCGGCCATATCTCCAACGCGGAAAAATAGTTTTTTTTTTCTGAAACCCTTTAGAACGGCAATCAAATTCGGCCTGAACTCGCCGTTTATTTTGTTCCTTGCATATCGTGTTTGGTATTGTTAATAATTTCACATGAAAAATCTATTAAACCAAATTTTGTGCATGTTTAATTAGTTTGGGTTATTTTGTGAGTTTTTAACCGACTTCAAAAAAAGGAGGAGGTTCTCAATTCGTCGGCATCTTTTTTTTTTTTTTTATGTATGTTCCCCGATTGCTCAAAGACGCCTGGACCGATTTGAAAAAAACTTCTTTTATTTTGAAGGGTATACTTCCTAGTTGGTCCCATAGTCATCAGGTCAGGATCTGGTGATGGGATCCTAGAGAAATCGAGGGAACTCCTCAAATATTATATACATACATATAGTGATTTTGGTATTTTTATCAACAATGCAATCACTTGCACTCAGAAAGTATAATTTGGTGAAGTGGAACTGATTAAGAAGACCACAGATGGCCACTGGAACTCTTAAATGCTAAGTATGTCACGGGTATAAAATATCTCGAATAGTTAACCGACTATGATGAAGCAAATACTTATAAATGAATGGCACTGATGAAAATGGTACCATTGAACTGTTCTGATGATGAAGCCGGCAGGTAGGCACTGGACCTCTGAAATAAAACAATGTATCCTACTCGTGCTTGGGCTTATTGGAATCGTCATGAGATGTACTTTGGCCATAAATGATTATCATGTTAATTGGAGATACCTACCAAAACTAAAAAGAGAAAAATAAAAACTTTTTAACAAAAAATCAAACCGACTTCCAGAACAAAAAACTACAAAGCAAAAAATAACTTTCTTTTCCGAAGTCGGTGTCGAAAAACTACAAAAAATGGGTACAAAAGACACCGACTTCGGAAAAGAAAGTTATTTTTTGCTTTGTAGTTTTTTGTTCTGGAAGTCGGTTTGATTTTTTGTTAAAAAGTTTTTTAAGATTACACTTAGGTACCTATATATTTTTTTAATCAAACTAAGTAGCCAGAAGTTGAATTCATTAATTGTCGGAAGACATAAAAATCAATACAAGGGTCCTAATGAATCGTCTCACGCACAGGTTTGACGATTTCCAGCCTTCCGAACAAGAAGATTCCGAAAAAGCTTAAGCACCATAGGCCACATTCATACGCTGCGGTAGGTTATACAGAAGACCGAATAGCATGTCCTGCCTCTCTGTTTAGCGTTTGTAGACGACGAGAAAGCCTTCGATTCGATCGACACTTGGGCTGTACTGCAGTCTCTCCAACGGTGCCAGATCCGACTACTGGTACATTGAGGTGTTCAAGTGTTTGTACAAAAACGCCACCATGTCAAATCGTCTTCAGGATCAGACCTCGAAACCAATCCTTCTCCAGCGCGGCGTGAGACAGGGAGACGTCATTTCTCCGAAACTGTTCACTGCTGCGCTGGAGGATGTTTTCAAGGTTGTGGACTGGAGGGGGCTGGGCATCAACGTTAATGGCGAGTACATCACTCACCTTCGGTTTGCTGACAACATAGTGGTCATGGCTGAGACCATGGAGAGCCTCAGTAAAATGCTCGATGACCTCAGTAGAGCTTCCGAAAGAGTAGGTCTTAAAATGAACATGGACAAAACCAAGGTCATGATGAAGGTTGTGGACTGGAGGGGGCTGGGCATCAACGTTAATGGCGAGTACATCACTCACCTTCGGTTTGCTGACAACATAGTGGTCATGGCTGAGACCATGGAGAGCCTCAGTAAAATGCTCGATGACCTCAGTAGAGCTTCCGAAAGAGTAGGTCTTAAAATGAACATGGACAAAACCAAGGTCATGATGAATGCCCATGTAACACCCACTCCTATCAAGGTCGGAGACTCTACACTCGAAGTTGTAGACGATTATGTCTACCTGGGACAAACGGTCCAGTTGGGTAGGTCCGATTTCGAGAAAGAGGTCAACTGTCGAATCCGACTCGGCTGGGCGGCGTTCGGGAAGTTGCGTGGTATTTTTCTCGTCCAATTTAGTGATACTATTTAAAATATATCTTGGTATTGTGGTTGACCAACGCTTATCTTGGCATCTGCACACAGAAATGGTCATGGCTCGAACCAGAAAGCTCATTTGGATCTTCAAGACTTTGAAACATGTTACCTCCAAGACTCTCTTAAACCAAATTTATGTATCACTGGCCCAGTTAGTTTTAGTGTACTGTATACCTGTTTGGGGCGGGGCTACAAAGATTAAACTTCTGGAATTGGAGCGAGCACAAAGATCTGTATTGAAGGTCATGTATTTAAAATCGTATAGATTCCCTACTTTATTCGCTAACCGGTCTCCTCACTGTCAGGAAATTATATGTCCTCCATGCTGTTTTAAAACTCCATAAAACTCTTTCTTGTTTTTTTTTGTTTTTTCTCTTTTTTTATGTCAACCTCGACAAAACAAGAAAGAAATATCTTGTTGCGCCGGAAGTCTCCGTTAAAAGAACTTACGCAAAAAGACAGTATATCAGGCAATCCGCTTCCATCTACAACAAACTGAATAAACTTATAAACATTTTCCCCATGACTTATCTAGGTTGTAAAAAATCTCTTACAAATTGGCTCAAAATCAAAAACTATGACGACATTGAAACTCTTTTACAAACTGTCGTGTGATGATCTGATGGATGATAAGTGACACATACACAAACATATCTCCCAATACTCTGACACACTCTTTACATACATTCACACACACACACACACATACATACACTTCCACAACACACACCCACTCCCACACATACACGTACATGTTTTAAATTAATGGTTTTTGTTTGTATACATTTTACTTAATTTTTTCTTCCATTAGTTAATAAGTTACCAAATTGTAAAAGTCCATGTAAGCACACTCCTACATACTATTGTACTTTAGAAGAGCGGGGCCTCCTAGCACAGGTATTTCACATACTTAAAAGGAGACTCCTACGTAAGATATTTTGTTGAAATAAACTTATTATTATTATTCCGTTTATTTAAATTTTGTACACACTTTATATTTACATTTTTAAATAGTGTTCTCCAATTTAATGTAGCTCCTTGCCTTTCCATACCTCTTTGCGCTCATGAGTAGTTAGTATTACAGGCTTGCGCCAGTTCTCTTTAGCCATGGACAACGGGGTGAGTCCCTTGTCCACTGCGACCACATCCCGGTGCATACCCACTTCAGCTTTTAAAAAAAAATGGAGCCGTCACGGGACGCCTGGTAGATGTGAAACATCGACGTTATTTCGTAAAAGTAGTATGCAGAAAAGAACAGATTGTGGTAGGAACTAAAAATGTCAATAAAATAAAATAAATTATTAAAATATGCAGAAAAAAATTTTAAATGGCTTCAATATATTAGTGAACTCAAGAATCTTAGCTAGTTATTTCAATATACTACTAAAGATCGTAAATTATAAATATAAATAATGAATGTTTCACTATAAACTCCATTATGATTAGAAAAATTAATTAATTTTTTAAAGTTTAAATTAATAACAAATAAGAAAAAGATTCGTGCGCTGCACGCCATCAGCTGATTTTAAAATAAAGTTCTGTCAGTCTTAATAAATTTATTCTCTAAGCAATTGTTTTAATGCATTAATTTCAATAAGAATGAAATTAAAATTAATAATTAATTTAAAAACATGATATGCAATGAAATTTATGTGAATTTTAATCTACCTAGAGAGTAGATTTTACATTTACTGGCGCTCAATACACACCAAATATACGCGTGCTAAATGCACAGATAAATGCATACTTTAATTATAAAAATATAATTAACTTACTGATGACTTGATAATGTGTCATAGTGTGATTTTGCTTTCTTTGCAGGAGGCTGATCACTTCCACTCTCTAAATTATCACGGTCAGACATTTTATTATCAGAACAGAAAAATGATTTATTTACCAGAAAAACACAGGTTATGAGTACTGTAATAAACAGAGTATACATTATAGGTATCCGAGCTCAGTGGAGCGAAAGAGATGGCTTAACGCCGGATCGAGTGAGAGAGAAACGCACAGTCGATTGCGCGTGGCGACGCGTCGCCACGCCAGAAATCGGTCTCACGTGCGCCTATAGATGTTTCACATCAAAATATTCTCTGAGGCTGCACACCTCGCGGTTGTTGAAGAGTCTTGGGGTTTAAAAAGCCTCGACCCCACACTTCCGCGGGATATACAGTCTCATCACTGATGATCGTGGGTGATGCATCCGGTTTTCGGTCAGCAGTGTCAGGACCCTCCTATCAAGGGCGTCGAGCTCGGTCTGAGTCCATTTGAGTATGCCGAAAGAGTACATCAAAATGGCATGACTCAACTGTCGAAGGCACGCACCTTATTTCCGCCTGCCAAAAGGCTATTTAATACCTTTTTCAGGCAGCCAAAGAACTGCTCCTTCAGCAGTTGCTTCATGTCAGCTCTGTTGATTCCCAACGCTTCCGACATACCCAAATATTTGTAAGTTTCGGTCGAGGAGAGGTGTCTGAGGTGTATGGAATCAGAGAGTTGAATTCCCTCGGATTCCATAATCTCCCCTTGCTTTTCAGATCATCCATGTAAAGGAGGTGATATATAACCTGACCACCTCTTCTCAACCGATAGCCTAGTCCTGAATCCTCCAGCAGTGTACTTAGAGGATTCAGGGCTAAGGAGAACCAAAGTGGACTCAAACTGTCGCCCTGAAATATTCCCCGCTTAATCCATACAGGCTCATCATTCCCCTGAATCGGTTGACATCCTGGATATCGAAGGACTGTCTTCCATTGCCCCATACATGACTCAAGGAAGGTGCATAGAGTTGCATCTATTTTGTACAAGTCTAGCACCCTCATGAGCCATGTATGTGGCACAGAGTCGTAGTCCTTCTTGTAGCTATCCAGCATGTCGACAGATCCTTGCGGGATCGACGAACCGGCTGGCTTATGGCCATGTCAATGAGGAGTAGCTCCTTAGTGCCGCGGGACCCATTCCTACATCCATTCTGAGAGGTAGACATTATTGAGTTACCTTCAATGTGTTGATCAATTTTTGCTCTCAGGATGGATGTAAGAAGTTTATAAACCGTCGATAGGTAAGTAATTGGTCTATAATTCTTGGGTTCCGCGGGACTATCTGTCTTACGGAGCAGGTGGGTAACGCCTGTTGTTAAAAACTGCGGCAGATGCCAGTAACGCGTGTGAGCTACTATACCATTTTAGCCAAAAGTTATGCAGTCCGTCCGGTCCCGGAGACTTCCAGTTCGGTAGCGGACGAACTGCTTTGGCTACATCAGGTGGACTGATGACTACTTTTTCCATTTCTGGTATAGCATCACACACGCGCTCGACATCACGCATCCAGCCACCCTCAGTGTGACAGACGGGCACCGACCAGATGCTTTGCCAGTATGTACTCGTGGCGACAGCATCCGGGCGGCACACGTCAGTCACACCGTGCTCAGGTCGCTCCCAAGTTCTGTATACCCACCTCTCATCACTCTGGAACATGCGCTTCTGCGAGTACCAGTCAACCCGCCGCTTATACCGCCGAATACGACTGGCCCATGCACAAACTTTCTTCTTCAGGAAGTCGATGCGCTCCGTGACACGGGACATGTATTCTCGAGGACTGATTCCAGTCCCCGAAAACGCCCGCCTCACGAAGCGCATCACGCGTGGTCGTGTATTGCCCTCCCTGAAACAGCATAGTTTGCCGATGAGTACCCTGGCCCCATCGATACGCCGTTGGATCCTGCATTGCCAGGCTGGCACGGCAGGCTTTGGGCAAATAGTCTCGTTTGGGAACTTAACATTGACCAAACGACATGCCGCAACAGCCCCGCAATACAGGATTGAGTGCGTATCAACGAGGCTCTCGCTGCTTTCAAAGATGTTCTTAAGCAGCGAGTCCAAGGCGTGTGCCTTGGACTCGCTGCTTAAGAACATCTACAACAACCAGCGCCCTATTCTTCTTGTGCATAGGCAAGCGTGGCAATCGGTGTCTAAGTTCAGTTGGTGTTGACCTATACTCGCGAAGTGCATCCGCTAGTGCGCTCCTCAATCTTTCGTTGCACTGGCTACTTACTGTAACAACCCTATCATCTGCCTCATCGTTAACATGATTGGACCGCGGCGGGATTACAATAGTGAATGGCGGTGTCGTGGTCTGTGTCGGGGTTGAGACGATTTGGTTGTTCAGCACTTCTGAGCGCAGCCTATCAAGTGCGGCGTCGTCCAACCTGTGGATGTGGATGTTACGCTGGATGACCCGCACCTGATCCGACAATCGTTGGGCCGAGACGTTTACAGTTGGTTCAAGGTCCTGAAACAGAGACAGCATCCTAGCACGGTACGCAGTGAGGTTAGTTCCCCCCTCAGTAGACCCGTAATATGCGCGCATGACGTTCTCATTTATATTTTGAGTCCGTCTCATGCGCTGCACACAATCACCGGCAGCGGGGACCCGGCTTGGAGCCGGTTGGCTCCTAGGTCCCAAACTCCTCGGCGGCCGGCCTCTTCCCTGCCGACGTACAGGTGTTGGCGACGTCGGCGAGGAAAAATACTCGTCGCTCGAGCTCGACGCGGCTTCAGCCACCGATGACACAGGTGATCTGAGGTCCGGCGGCGGCGAGGCGGAGCTGAGCTACGAGTCCGGGGGTGGAAGTCGTGCGAGACTAGCTGCTGCTCTCGTCAACTTTATGCTTTTTCCTCAAACATTTTCACTCTATTTGACGTCGTCACAGACAGACGTCAACTGGTTTTTTGTATTTTTTATGAATTGGATTGGTTTTTTGAGTAGATATTATAGATGAATTGGTTTTATTTTCTTATTGGTTTCTTATGTTGGGTACTTTGTTCGAATTTGGTGACTGTAGAATTTTTTTAAATTTATTAAATTGTGGAGAAAAAACGCACATTTCAGTGTTACCAGTGTGTTGTTATTATTAGTATTTTATTTCGATATTTTCATCTGATTTGACATCTCAGACAGATCCAATTTTATTTTCTTAAGCTTATAGCAAACTGGTTGTACATTATAATAAGGGCAGCGGCAGACTACCCCCTCTGTAAACCGTTTTTATTCGTTCTGGTCTTGATTTCTAAATTGAGATTTGAATTTGAAATTCAGAAAATATGACACAGGAAAAGGAAAAACGGGCGTCAGCTTTTTATTTTGGTTCTGGCGCGTGAACGCCGACAGACGATTTTATTTAGAATTACTAAGTGTTTGGTCTTATCTGCGAACAAGTCTGTATTATAACCAGTTGGTGTATGAGTATTTAATCACTGAAGTGCTTTAATTTAAATATATTGTGTGTGGTTCCCTAAAGAGAGAATTATTTACTGGCACTTTTACCACAACGGATATCTCATTGCATCAAAGGGCTCATTGTTTGGCGTATTGAGCCATAGCCCGGCCTCCACACCCCTTGCTGCCTACTTACTTACCCGATTGCCTGTTCTATCCGTCCTGCTGCCTACCTACTTATCTGGCTACCACCCTTATGCTTGACCATCGTGTTGCCTGCTCACCTGTCTCTCACGAGCATACCACAACAAAGAGTTACGAGGAGTTCCTGTCCGTCCAGCTACCTGCCTAGCTGATGACCTTAAAACAACCCACGAATTTTATACCCAATATCCTTTTTATTTTCATGGCTTTCATTTTTTTTATAATTCTTATTTTTAAATAACGTGGCTTACTTTTAGCTCCCTTGAGCTAAACGTAACGTTACAAAATCGAGGGAACTCTTCAAATATTAAAGACATAATTATAGCGATTTTGGTATTTTCATCAACAATGAAATAATTTTTCGCTTTGTAGTGTATTTATTGGAAGTCGGTATTTTTTTTTTGTTAAATGTATTCACTGCGGTTTTTCACACGTTCGCTGTGCGAAAATGTCTAAGGCATTATCCTTACATAGATACGTGCCGCCTTGTGTTACTGACTGAAATCAACCATTGGATTACAATACCCTACATATTTAATTCTAACTTCAAATGATTTTATCCATTCATTTACCAAATTACAGGAGTGTGGGATTCAATTAACATAAGTGAAGTACTTGAGAGTACTGTTAAGGTTTTATAGTCTTAATGGCAAATTCTTGTTACAAGTTAGGCCTACGTTCTTACCTTCATGAAATTAAAACCTATTTTAAATCGTCCGAAAAAATTAAGTGACTAGACGAGTTAGTTTGCAATGTTTCAAGTTCTAGCTTTAAAACAGAAGCTTTAAGACGGCCTTTAAAACATTCTGGCTGGGTAACTTAGGTAACATTTTGAAGCCACTAAGTTTTTAAGTTAAAGCCTCTACAATTTTTCATGACCCATATTTGAAGAACTTTAAAAAATACAAGCTAAAACGTTAATTGCTGCTAGACATAAATAGACGGTGCCTTATCATAAAGCCTACTTCGCCATTGTCTCCATTGCAGTTATAAGTTATTCTAGTCAACTTCAGTTCAGCCGTGAACAGTAGTTCAGCCGTTCTGGCGTGATTGAGTGACAAACGAACATATAATACAGAACGAAACCATAAAAGAAGGGTACCCAAGGTCCCACAGTTATCGTAAGAATTATTCGTATAATACCAAACGTCCAGTGGATAAGACTCGTTAGCAAAAGTACCTTTCAACTATATACGTGTAAAGGTACTTTTGAATTTTCAAGCAAAAGATAAAGCTATTTGCTGTAGCAACAAAAACTTTTGTTGGAAAATAACATAAGTATAATATGAAAACGATCTAAAAAGATGTAAAAGTCATAATCTTCCTTTATGTTTTTGAAAGATACTTGTGTCGTCTCGTTTTTTCACATATTCATAGTTACTACTATGTTTATGTGAAAGAAACTTTTTAACAAAACATTAAACCGACTTCTAAAACAAAACATTACTAAGCCAAAGTACATCTTATTGTGTACATGTTTGGTCTTATTGCAATTCCAATAATATGACTAGAATACATTGTTTTATTACGGAGTTTCAGTACTTACTTTCCGGCTTCATCATCAGATTAGTTCGATGGTAACATTTTCATCAGTACCATTTATTAATACCTATGTATTTGCTTCATCATAGTCGGTTAACTATTTAAGATATTTTATACCCATGACATACTTATTAAGGAGTTCCAGTGGCCTTCTGTGGTCGTCTTCATCAGTTTTATTTCACCAAATTATACTTTCTGTTTGCAAATGCTTGCCATTTTATTGAAAATACCAAAATCAATATGTCTGCCTATAATATTTGAGGAGTGCCCAATGTTCATGGGATCCCATTATCAGATTCTGATGTGGTGACAATGGGACCACCTCGAGAGTACCTATACCTATTAATTGCAAATCCATCAATGTATGACGGAGTTATTCATTTATTTAAAACTTCATGCAACATACAGATACATAGGCGGACTTAATGCCTGAGGCATTCTCTACCAGTCAACCAAGTTATGCACGAATTATAAAAAAAAATCCGGCCAAGTGCGAGTCGGACTCGCGCACGAAGGGTTCAAGGTACCATTATCGCAAGAACCGTCAAAAAAATCACGTTTGTTGTATGGGAGACTTACTTAAATATTTTTTTATTCTGTTTTTAGTATTTGTTGTTATATCGGAAACAGAAATACATCATCTGTGAAAATTTCAACTGTCTAGCTATCACGGTTCATGAGATACAGCCTGGTGACAGACAGACAGACAGACGGACAGCGGAGTCTTAGTAATAGGGTCCCGTTTTTACCCTTTGGGTACGGAACCCTAAAAACGAAACATCCGAATTGAGAACCTCCTCCTTCTTGGTAAGTCGGTTAGAAATGTAGAACTCACACATCTTTAAGCTCAATGAACTCGACAAAGAAACTACACCATCATTGTATACGATCCTCATTCGTGGATCACAGATAATAACTCAAACGCCCGTCTCCCATTACGTTTAATGCTTGCAGTTTCGTCTCGCAATCTGCACAGATACGTCCCAAATTGATTGCTATAAACATTTATTACTGATATGTATCGTAAGATATAATGGATTGTGTATTTGATTGATAGAATTTATTTATGTTTATTATCTGTTATATAAATAGCAAGCCTTTACTTGTTTAGGACTGTAAACGGTGTCAGTTATTCTAGTAGTTTTAAAATAGGTAAACTAAATAGTTCTATGCTAGAGAAACGTGGTCAAACTTTCTAGGTTTGAGTATCAATTCTTTCTTGACCAGTTAAAAGTTAATATTAACCCCTGTAATGTCTTACAATACTTTGCTTATTTGTTTGATTTGCTTTTTTTTAAATATTATTTTAAAACATAAGTATCATCATCAGCCTTTTAATGTTCACTACTGGGACCCAGGCTTCCTCTCTGTGAGAGAGGGGAAATGGCCTTAATCCACCACGCGAGCCCAGAGCGGGTTGGTTGAAGTCACATGTCTTCGAAGTTTATGGTTCTAAGACATACCGGTTTCCACACGATGTTTTCCTTCACCATCTTTAGAGCAATGGTCATGGAATCATTTTCACAAAGTAAAGCACCAGCCTGGGTTCGAACCCAAGACATACGGCACGTAAATCGGGACCGTAACCACTGGGCCACCGCTGCTCTCAAAAATGATAAATTAGACATCCTAATTCAAGCAGGATTAGGATATCAAATTTATCCAAAAAAAAAACGTTCTACTGACTAATAAATACTACACTTAACGCGGTAGTTAGACCATCACAAATTTTCCTTTTTTACTATCCAACTAAACCTTCTATTCTGTTTACTTGTTACAGAGCAAATAACACCTCGTATTACAGGCTATATACCTGCTGAAATTGCTCGAGCATATTAGGCGCCCTACATATGACCCTTCACAATTCGAGCTTTAATTGAGCACGATAAATTTCAGTGCTCGTCTTATTACAGGTACGACTGACAGCTTGATTAAAACTTGCTGGGTAGGTACTTTTTTAAGACCTGTAGTAAAGTAAGGAATGTTATGAAGATTCGTTTGCTACGGGTACAGTGAAATGCTTCAGCTGGTTTAAACGATGTTGTCAAAATTGTATTTTGTTCTTAAAACCTGGTGTAGAGACATTTATGGTCATTATAATGAGAAAGATTCCTGAAAAAAATTCTACAAGATCCGCCAGTTCGATTAACAAAAATATTGGACGTATGTATTGTTTTGTGAAGTAATCAAAAAATTACGACGACACAGTGCGATGAAATTTGGCATGGCGTCATACACGCCTTGGTATATTTTTTACCTAGAAGTGTCGTCACAAAACCACGCTCCCACAAGCCAACTTTGTTGCAATGTATTTTTGTATTTTTATTTTTGACAATATAACTGACGGACCAAATAGATAATATAAACATCCCTTTTATCTATGCTGCGTTTTAAGATTGGGCTAGGCAGATGGTAACCGTGTTAAATGCTTCTATTCGTTTTGCATTCAAATCCATTATACCCTTTTGCTATAATAGCAACCTTACACATTATATAAGGAGAGAGATAATAATAGATTTATGCACAATGTACTTGAAAAAAAATCACATAAAAAATTGAGGTAACACAAATAAAAAAAATACATTCGTATTGATAACCTGCTCCTTTTTGAAGTCAGTTAAAAAGCATCAGAAAAATTATCTACTAAAATGAAATATACGAAACACAAAATGGAACAAAACTAAACCTGCGTTTTAAATTGCCCAACGGATTTCCTTTTCATTTAAATTTTCATAAGATTCGCTTGAAAAATAAACAAAAGAAACTGAATCAATTTTCATTAGGAAGACTATTCATTATAAAATCAAAAATATAAACTACGAAATAAAAATGTAGTTAAGTGTTCAAAGATATGGATTTAAGTATAGACTTTTTGTAGTTATTATTTGACTTTTAATATACAATTATTTATATGTAGGGCAAATAAGGTTGTGGCCCTTCTATTCTGAGTGGTCAGCGCTGCCTATGGATATCTGCAATATTGAGAGCACCACTGACGCATTAATACACCTTCTGAAGAGGACTTTTTTATTTTCGTACGAAACAGCTAATGTGGAAAGGTTAGTAAGTTTTCTTGTTAGAATTTTAGGAGATGGCTGTAAGTATTGGTATGTTGGTGAATTTGCTTCTATTTTCATCTAATGCGACCGGCAATTTACTGTAAATTGTTTTCTTTCTGCTATGTTTTTCAATCCATATTACAAGTAATCTTCGAAACAATTAAATGTTATATTTATTGCTACTACTTAAGTTACAATTTGGCTGATGCCCAAAACGTTGGTACATTTGACAGTCAAGGGTTTACCTTCCGTTCTGTTTACCTTGTTTGTCGTATGACAGTACCTAATAATTATTATTATGATTACCTTCGCTTATTATTTACTTAGTATCCTTCATTACCTTAAATGTTAATAATAGAAGGCAGTTCCATAACATCTTCATCTAACCATTTAGAAATCCCAAGCGTGCTTTGTAATATTCGAATAATTTTCGACAAAATCGTTGGCAATTTTGTGGACCGAATAACTGTGGCTTGTCCAAAATGTTTGGCGACAAACCTTCACCGGGTTTACAACCAGGCGGTGTCAAATCTATTGTGGCGATATAAACCTAGCTGTGTAATATAATAGGTACATTGTGTTTCACGTTTACACAGGGTTAGGGGCTTTTCTGTTTTGAGTTTCTATTGTAGAGGAAGGCAGTTTGCAGTGCAAATTAGTTAAGGCTGGTAACAACGAGGGAAAGAAGTGTCATTCTTTTGTTGTCAACATCCCTTCTTCCTCTGCCGTTCCTTCACTGCTGATCGCGACCGCACAGAACGCGTCTCTAAGTTATGTCATCATTTAGTAGATTTTTAATAATGTTGTCAATGTTGTTGGAGATGCATAACCTACTTTGTTTGCTAAGAACATTGAATGTATTAAACCTAAACTATCCAAGCTACAATTCACTGCAAGACATAAAATTCTCCTCGTCCATTCCCAAGGGTTATCATTACAACCGTTCCTTTTATCGATATGGTTAATGATGTAAGACTAGCATTTTATTTGCTAAAACATTGCATCTATTAAACTCAGACTATCTAAGCCAAAATCCACTGCAAGTCATCCTATTCTCTCCACTCCGCGTCCTTCTTCAAATTGTGTCATTATCCCAGCATAATCTAAACAAGGACCATCCTGAAAAATAACGTCCAACAAATCCGTCCCAATTTCAGTAACGTCGAATTTTATTGTTTGCAATCCAATCCCCCCGATAGCAAAATACATACGACAGAAAGCAGGAAATGTGCGAAAAACAGCAATCTATTTAACGACATTAAAAGACGTTACCCTCAACGTTGCGAAAGGGTGATGTCTATCGTGGGTGACGAAGATTTTATTGTATTCGGAGTGATATCATATGTAACACGGTTACCGCGAAGCGAAGCTTGCGATCAAAGGAAACGTACGGTGCAGGGCAAAATCAACATCAAAATCAATTTTTTTATTTCACTTTGGCCTACACTTATAAAACGTCGACAAAAGGTGCACGGTTCGGGTTGGTCGTTTCCTATGGAGAAGAACCGGCAAAAACTCCATGGTTACTCTTTTAAAAATGGTTTGGTTTTACAATATTTGCATGTTACAGCAATAGTACCGTAAGAAACTAAAAAAATAAAATAAAAAGATTAATATTCCATAAAAAAAGTTAACAAATGTTAACTAGCATCTAGAAGGCCTACAATGTTCACACATTCACAAAACAATCAGTATAACAAGACTAAATTTAACATGTGGCACAAATTTTGTTATCAGTGCTGTAACTATTCTTAGCAAAGGGATAAAGGGAGAAAGATGATTGAAAACCATTGTAAAAAGTCTAATTAAAAGAAGGAAAGAAAAAATGAGATTGAGAATAGTTAGACACATCCACATATTTGTGCCGTTTACAAGTTACCAGGGAAGCTGCATGCGCAGAAGGAGCTAAGGCCAAATGTTTTTATCTTCAACGTAGTTCTTGATTTTATAATATGCTTTTTTAATAAGGATACGTTTGATGTAGTTTTTGAACCTTCCATCGGTTAGTTCTATAACTGACTTTGGCAACTTGTTATAAAAGCGTATACTGTTTTATTCGCATTCGCTTATCTGTGTTAAGGAATTTATTGCTGGGTAAATACGTCCATTGGCTGAATTTTCTAGAAGACTGATCATTTATTAAGGACAGAAAATATATAACCTTAGGAGGGTAAAACTATAAACCAGTCAAGTTTTAACGACTTCAGCAACTCTGGAAAAGTCAAAAAGAAAAGAAAAAATCGGTAAAAACGAAGAATCTAAAACAGGAACACTGACTTTCGAAATTAAAGTTATTATTCACTTTGTGATGTTTTTATTTGGAAGTTGGTTACATTTTCTTTTTGGTTGCGTTGGTACAAAATGGGCAAGTTAAGTAAGGTATCTACAATGTCCAAAGTTAGTGCCAAAATAGATAATCTTAGAGTTCACTGTACACATCTGCGTACCCCGTTAGAGCGGCGCGATTTTATGTTAAAAATGGTGTAAACAATAATCAGACATGCTAATTCATAAATCCCGAGAAATTTAGCGTATTTTTTGAGGAATTCAGTTCCATAGGTATCTCCGAAGTTCTTCATCAGATCTTCACCAAGTTGAAATAGGACAAATTCTGGAACGTACTCTTAGTTGAAGTTAAAGGGGAAAATTACAAGTCCTGTATGGATCAGAATGTGGGATGTGAAAAAGAAGGATGAAAAGAGATTGGATACTGCAGAAATGAGAAAATTTTGATGTATGTGCGGAGTGACGATAATGGATAAAGTGGCAAATGAGTATTGTTCGCGACGAGGCGTCACAAAAATGTTAGAATAGTTTTGTAGATATAAATAGTATAAACAAAACATACGTCTGCTTACCCCAGCGCGCGAGCTCGTACTAAAAAGTTTTAGACGAGAATTTTTCTTTTATAGTTTATTCAAACATAAAATTTCGACCACTTTTTGAGGCACTAAACATTATGTTTTAGTGTATATGAGTATGTATTAAGTAAATATGGGGTCTAAAGAGTAAATTAGAATCGTTACATACATACTAAATGCGGTAGTTATGGAAAGAAAGCAAAATCAAAACAAGTCAAATTCCGTAAACACGACCGGCCGCCATGACCGTTTAGTTCGAAATGAGCAGTCAGATGGCGACTCACGATATATATAGTCTGGCGCGTAAGCAGGCAAATTTGGTATTTTAGAATAACGTTTTGAGGGCTTTATAATAGCCTATAGTACCTAAAATATGGTTATCTAGTATTATTAGAATTAATATACTTTAGATAAAATGTGTAAGTAGTATTTTAAGCAAATAAAAAATATTTGTTTACTTATTTTGGACCCCCCGAAAATGGCCGGGTCGCAAGTATCGATAGGTGCGCTCTGCCCACCTACCAATCGTATTATTTACCTTACACATTTGTTTTGTTAGGAAACACCATCTAGGTGTTCTAGATAGTATACCTTGGTGCTATGACTGAAAAACTGTACATAATAACAGTACATAGCCAGGTTTAAAACAGTTTCACTCTGAGATGGTAAATATATGCATTTTTGCTCAAGTAAGTAAATAGAAATTTGGTTATAAGCGTTTTAGCGCTTCTAGGTGACCTGGAACTGTGTCCAGGCCCTATATATAGATGGCATCTATGTAATTCTAGTACATAGATCTTACTTACTTGAAATAATGTGTCTGTATGTGCCAGCATGGACGTTTCTACGCGTCTGCCAGAGGGCCCACTACCTTCAGACACACTTGGTGCCTGAAGGATTATTGATATGCTATCTGAAGCATTACCTTTGGGGACCCTCGGGCACACGCCTGGACTCAGTCACAACACATAGCTAATATATAGCTACACATACACACACAGAGGCGTTAAAGCCGTGGAACAACACGATATTTTCTATTTCGGCCGCTTCCCGGCAACAGAAGTCCCAGTAGGGCTGGTGGTACACCCATCAGGGTACCACCATTCGATATCCCAATTCTCCAGCTTCCCAACCACATTTTTGGAAGGAGCCTAGCTCTGGTGGTTAGGGAACTAACCGACTTAATATAGTAAGAGGTTCCATGGTTTTCTCGCATCGTCGACCACATCAGAGTGAATACTGGATCGAGGGTTGGAGCTGTATCCACCGGACTTCCACCATGGGGTAGCCCATTGCGAGGGCTATCCGATGACGGTTGGTGAATGCGGATCCGCCCACCAGCTCGAGTACAAACTCGCTAAATATGCCGAAAACAGGCACTGAAGCTATGTTTTCGCACTTTCACGTGGCTGTGCCCGTGAAGGTGACAGATGAAGCTGTGGAACTGTCACAGATCGATGGTCTAGGAGTAAGGCTACAAGTCCCTTGCTGGTACCCTGGCACTAAAGTGCACCATTGTATTAGAAAGTAGCGTGTAAAGCTATAAATTGACAGAACTTCCCCTTATTAGGCATTCTCCACGCAAGAGCTCCCTGAAGGTAGCAGTTAGGGACCTGGACCAGGGTCCGGAGGGAAGGTCTTCTCGAGACCTATCCAGAGACACAAGTCTCATCGAAATCGGTTCAGTAGAAGGGGAGTTTCTGTCGGTTTTCAGCGACTAGTCATAATAATTAATTTGTTAATTAAAGTTTATGCGCGGTCGTTGTTTTGAGGTCCTCGTTACGGTCAAGTGTGGTAGTAGGATAGTGCGCTGAGACACCGTCCTAATCGTAGCCATTATTTTAAAATATTAAATCCACGTCACTTTGCGTAACGGAGACCATGAAGAGACGTCGCTTTTGGACATGAAAACCTGAGTCTTTTTCTGAACTGGACATCACGCCTTCCCCTCAACATCCTTGGCAGCCTTCCAACCACTGCAGGGTCGGTATTTGCTCGAAGACAAATGAACTATAGGTGCAAGGGGCGTCAACGCGTTCGAGCTGGAGCCTTACAACCTCCAGTCAGCCTGGGGCCTTGAACGATCACGTCCGTCCCGCACAAGTATATTAGAGGAAGTTTGAAAGTGACGCTAGTGACAAAAATGTTAATAGGAAACTATTTGTCCTGGTTTGGTCATGTGATGAGGAGGGATGAAACGCACTAAAAGAGTAATGAATATAAATGTGGTTGGATGGAGAGGGAGGGGACGGCCAAAGAATAGATGGATGGACTGTGTGAGGACTGATTTGAAAAAAAAGGGAGTCAGTGATAGCGTGACCGGAGACAGGATAATATGGAAGAATTAAATGAGTTGCGCCGACTCCAAATAACATGGGACAAGGGCAGGAAGATGATGATTCTTTAAAACAAATAAATAATTTTCAAAATCAGTCTACAATTGAGGGGGAAATCGGTGAACATACACAACAAAAAACATAAATACAGCCGTTCATAGAACCTCCTCCAATTTGAAAGGCGGTTAAAAATAGGTTTTGCTTGTTTTAGATTAGGTAACAACGTCATCAATCAAAAACTTACCCTGTTGGTCTAGTAGTCGCAAGCACTACTGGTGAACATGAGATCCTGGGTTCGAGTCCCGGTCGGGGAAAGTGTTATTGGGTTTTTCATCTGGAATTTCTCAGTAGAAGTACTCGGGCCCGGTTGATAACTATAGGCAACCTATTTATCAGTTACCTGACTTAAACATAACTGGCGAATTATATTTATTATCACACTAATATTATAAAGGTGAAAGTCTGTGAGTGTGTTTGTATGTTTGTTAATTCTTCACGCTGGACGGATCTAGATGAAATTTGGCCCAGAGATAGATCATAGTCCTGTAATGATAGATATTATCCTGTGAATATGTTCCCTGGGGATAATTTTCGACATTCACGCGGGCGAAGCCGCTGGCAGAAGCTAGTAAATAATATTTGTTTACCCATAAAATTGTTCAATTTGAACATTAGAATTAAATTATCAACGCTATATTTATATATCGTGGTGGGGCGGTGCGTATGACCTCGCCTCTCATGCTTGAGGTCATGGGTTCAAAAAATATCGTGAGGAAACATGGACTTATATGTTTAGAATAGAATTTATTTGTTCATTTTAGATACAGTACACCAGCAATAAACATTAAAACGTAATTATAACTAAAGTACTTACAAGTTTTTAATGTACACTCACTAAGTTTATAAGGTACTAGCTTTTGCCCGCGACTTCGTTCGCGTGGAATAGTGACTTCCGGCAGATTTTTGGTTTTACCCACATAGTTCCCGATCTCGCGGGATCTCTTCAAAAATGAAATGTGGAAGATATTCTAGGGAACTCTTCAAAAATCAACATAATGAGCTCTGCGTTTGAATTGAAGATATGTATACTCACTTAGGGCATTAAAGCCGTTATTGCCGATCGAAAAAGGCGAAAATTTTATTTTTCCCTTATTTTCAAAATATTATTTTGATTTGCCATTTCAGAAAAAAATACTGTTTCTCCCTTGACAAATTTTCTATTATTTTAGGCTTTAAAGATTATTAAAGTTTCTTACACCAAGACATTTCTGTATACCACGTTTTTAGTTTTGCCATCCTTTGCTAAAATATATAGGTCTTGTGGTTTTGACACTCTTGAGCACGCAACGTAGAGTTGTCCATGGGAAAAACAGTCTTTTTCAAGATGTACCCCCGCAACTTGAAGCGTTTGCCCTTGGGCTTTATTTATGGTCATTGCAAACGCAGTTTTCAGCGGAAACTGAACTCTTTTGAATTGGAATGGCAAATCAGTTGGAATGATGGGAATGCGGGGAATAATTACAGTTTCGCCTTTTGCCATTCCAGTCATAATAACGGCTTTAATGACATTCCGTCCTAAATAGGTTACTTGTAACCGTGTGCCGTTACATAGCCTTGGTGGATCTAGGTTTCTCATAAGCACCACAGGAACTCCAACTTTCAGCCTCAACTTGTGAGAAGGCACTCCTGATAACTCTAAGGAGATGAGAAACTCTGTTGGGTAAGATGTCACTTGCTCGGTATCCACGACGTTATCTACTGATAGATACTCGATGACATCTCCCTCTACGTCAGACATAATTTGGTCATTTATCCGGCCTACTATTTCATTTGTTGGCGCCAATATCGCCCTTTCGCATAACCATTCCCGATTTTCGATATTAGCGCGTAAATCCGGATAGACACTATTTTTTAAATTGTATGTGCTATCCACAATTTGGCATAATTCGCTGCTCAGCGTGATCATACTCTCGGAGTCGGTAGGCATACGATCCTCGCCGATCTTCAGAAGAGCAGCAGCATACTGCCCGGCTTGACAATCATTATGGAGTAATACTCGCATATTCGTCGACAGTGAAACCTTTTTCACATGTGTCCATAGCACAGATGCTTTTAAACAGGCATTGATTTCATCTGCCGGTGTGCCCCTTGCTATAACCGGCAGGGTCTGCCGGAAGTCACCGGCCAATAGAACCACCATTCGTCCCATAATACCTTGATTGTTTTTAATGTCTTTCATCGTGCGATGAAGTGCTCTATACTCCGTTAGAGCATTTTCTTTGTACTAAAAGTTGTATTTTATTATATTTTCATACCTTTTTACTATTTATTTACATTTTTCCGATGAATTTTCAGTACTGAATTGATGCCGACTCTTGACCAATAGATGGCGCTGTATGTCCGGAATAAATTTTATTTATATTTCATTTTTTGTAATCAAAACTATCCTATGTCCATTCTCAAGTTCCAAACTATGTCTGTACCAAATTTAACACAAATCGGTTCAGTAGATTAGGCGTGAAGCAAAGACAGACAGACAGACAGAAAGACAGACAGACAGAGTTACTTTCGCATTTATAATATTAGTTTGGATTTCATCGTGCGATGAAGTGCTCTATACTCCGTTAGAGCATTTTCTTTGTACTAAAAGTTGTATTTTATTATATTTTCATTCCTTTTTACTATTTATTTACATTTTTCCGATGAATTTTCAGTACTGAATTGATGCCGACTCTTGACCAATAGATGGCGCTGTATGTCCGGAATAAATTTTATTTATATTTTATTTTTTGTAATAAAAACTATCCTATGTCCATTCTCAAGTTCCAAACTATGTCTGTACCAAATTTCACACAAATCGGTTCAGTAGATTAGGCGTGAAGCAAAGACAGACAGACAGACAGAAAGACAGAGAGACAGAAAGACAGACAGACAGAGTTACTTTCGCATTTATAATATTAGTTTGGATAATTGCACTAATACACAGTAAAATCAAAACTTAGATAACGATTATTAAGTATAACAAAATTATATTGCAATTATGTACATAAAACTTGCTTACTAGTAACTTAAACGAATTATAAATGTCCATTGACGGTATACATAAATAAAGTTCTTTACCTTCCGCGCTAGTTAAAACTGTGTTACGGCAAGGTAAGATTCTCGTTCGATGATTAATTTTCAATCGTATCGTAATGAACATAAAACACCATTTTGCTAAAAGTTTTTTCTTACAATGAGAAATAGACGTCGATGACGAGTTACAAGTTTAACGTAAACAAGTAGTATATGTAAAATAACTAGACAAGCATGATGCTTAATAAAATAAATATGATATTAGATTTAAATGTAAATACTAGAATAAATATAGTTTAGTAATGATCGCACTAATGTAAATAGATAGGTACATCAATTATTATTCTTTTCTTCGTGCATTATTTGGATACTAATAAACTGTGTACCTGCACTCTCCTGCACTTAAATGTATTTATTAATGTTGTATAATTATATTATAGTTCATTAATAGGTGGAAGTCATTAAAATGATAATTTCCATATTTTAACATATAGGGGTATAAAATAAATAACATAGCATATATCCTATATATATATCTTTATGAATTTTTCAGTCCGTTCGTAATCCAATTTGCCCAGAAACTCATCCAGTGCCTTTCTACAAACATAACTAGTCATATCTTTTAGGAGTTTTATTTTACTAACACGATTGTACAATAACGGAGCCAGGAAAAAAGAGAAACTCTGTGCAAATGTTGTTTTACATGCTGGGACAACGTACACCTCATGTGATCTTCTGGTAGATTTATTAGTTGGTCTTTCGCATAAATGTTGTTTTAGAACTATATTCTGTATAAAGAGTTGACGAACGTTTAGGACTTCAAATTCTTTGTATAGTGCAGTTGTTGGATACCTAAATCCCTTGAAATTAATAACTTTCAGAATACATCGGTGTACCCTTTCTATTTTTATGATAATACTTTTCTTAGCACCACCCCAAGCAGAGATACCGTAAGAAAGTATTGATCGACACAGTGTAAAATAAACAGTTCTCAGATCTCAGCAATCATCATTTCTTTGAATGACTTTAAGAGGTCTTCTTCTAAGTTTGCCATTTGTTGTTCATCAGGGTTTTTCTTCCTTATGTTTTTTCTTATGTTTACATTTCTAGTAATTCCTTGATCTTGGGATTCCATTTCAGAGGACAGATCTGGCTGCGACGAAAACTTTACTGGTTGAGGTGAGCGTGGCATTTTATCTGAGTTCCTCGCATATACTACACGATGACTCAAAACGACTAGATATTTAAATGTCGAACGTTGATTCTGGCACCAAACAGAATTACACTTTAAAACTGTCGTAGTAAAACTTAAAATCGGAAATCTTCTTATTTTGAATATCTAAACACGTCCTTCCTCAACAGCGATACAAACGAGAATGAATGTAAGTAGAATATAATGAATGTAAGTCTAAACTAGCTAAGTCAGAGGCCTGTAGCCTGGAGGCGGTTTTAATAACTCTGACACCAGAGGTGGCCACATCCTCACACAAAAAAGAAAGAAGACTTAAAGCTACTATATATATGCACAAGAATAAAAGATGAACAACTTGGCCTGTGCTAGGCCTATCCTGTATTTGGGTGTACTACAGGCATTATAATATATTTTCATCTCGATATTATGCAGCCGCATCTAGCAAGAAAGTAACAAAGTTCTTAGCAACACAACTAATGTGTTATATTTAGATCAATTATTTAAGTCTCATATACCGCTCCAAGTTCAACTAACACTACTGAGGCGAGCTGAAGGGGTGTCAGAACTTCCCGCATGATGATAAGCGCGAACATTGTTCAAAACTTAAACTAGCATCCCGACACATCGCAAATACTCTGCCAAACTAAAAACGGTGAAACTAGTGCATGAAATTTCGACTTGTTGAATCTCAGGGAATTTTCGTCCAAGCATCGTTGATGTTATGCCCTATTTTACATAGCATTTACATAAGTATTGACGTCAGTTTAAAGAGGTTCTAGGCAACTGATATTCTATCATCGAAAGCTAAGCCATATCGGTTGGAAAAATGTCAAAAGCTATCGAAATATCACGTGATTAATACCTCACATTTTGGCATTTAGAAAGATAGTTATATCATTTATTAAGAGCACACAAAAGGCACAGCACAACACACAAAATCATAATAAAATTATTCCAATTTACATGAAGATTTAAAAACGAGGTGAAAAAAAAGGTGCCAACATAAAAAGAAAAAGGAAACCATACTTTCAGAAATAAAAGTAAAAGTGACAGCAGTAAAATTTAGGTATAACAATCAAAACACAGTGCGGTGTGCGTCTCAAGATTGCACCAAATGGGAGTCCAGCTCAGCACGTGTAATACAAACTAATAAACAACAACTAATAAATACATGATGGCGTAGTTCCAATTATAGTCCCCCTCGGTGGGTTTCCGCATTGTCAAGGCGGGGGGGGCTCATGCAGTAACCGTGGCTTGGTCACCCACGGTGAAGCGAAGAGGAACCCAAGGCGGGGCTGCTCGTCAGGATTTTGGCGATTAAGCCGACGACGTAGCGGCCAAATAGTAGGTTGCGGTGCCGCTTGGTAACAGGCGACATCGCAACTGAGGCGGGCCGCAATGTTTTATGGAGCGTCCCAGGCCCCATACCATATCGCGGCTAAGGATTTGAGGCTGCGGCGGGAGAAGAGTGCCGATATTGTAGTGCGCCGCTCTTCCTATCCCCTGCGGCCGAAAAATGGTAGGTGGCGGGGCCATTGACCTTGACCCGTCACGGGGGGACCAAGGGTGCCATATATGGGGTCGTCTGGCGCCCATGTTCTGGTTTGGTCCCTGGGGTGGTCAAGGCGTACAGTGTGTTTTGGTGCGCCGGTGATGGGGGTAAACCCCAGGGGAGGGTCCGGAGACGGACAGCCGCAGCGTGTTCGCGGTGAGTTTAAACGCGTGCCCGTGTTTCCGCCATACGTGGCACAGGAGGACACCGTGGAGTTTTAGGGTGTTAGAGTCCCACATAACTGCGCTATCTCCCTCCCAGTGGTAGCGCAGTATGCATGAGCATATATCCAAGTGAAAAAAAAAACGATTTGGCTAGACTAAAATTAAATATGTTTTCAATAAATAAATACACGTAAATAACATTTCAAATATCCCATCGCCAACGTCGAATGATTTTTGTCTAGAGTCTCAATTACTTAAACATTTTGCTACGCTCCTATCCACGTGGAATATACCTATTCGTACATTAATAACTTATAAAGGTTATCATAATCTAATTTACTCTTCGTTATGTGATCCTACATATTCCACCTAATAACCTACATATTATTCATCAAGCAAAATTTATATAATATTATAATCGGCACGTGAAATAATAATATTTTGTTTAAACAGCTGGATATTAATGTTCCACGTCGTGGAATGGAAAATTACTAGGAAACCAAGTATTTATGTTATAAGCTTTTTGTTTTTCTTCCGATCCCAAATCTTAATTAATTGAGGTACCTTAAAGGGAGACTTCGGAGCAAAGCGGCTCCGGCGTCACTTATGCGTCGACTGAGTGTTAGTGTTATTATGCACTGTGGAAATGTAACAAACAGGAACAAAAGGAATAATACTGATTACACGCTTGAGACTACACATGGACTTATTAGAGATAACAAAGAAGTTGCTCAAGAATTTGTAAATTTCTTTACCAGCATCCCAATTAAAACTACTGAACCCTTAAATTCTTCGCCGTTGCTCGCTTATGGTTTATTTCACGCTAACGTTTCAGCCTGCCCGACTGAATTTAACTTTTCACATATAAACCTAATAACAGTAATAAAAGCTTTTAAGCAAATAAAGATAACACTGACTGAAGATCTATGGGGAATGTCCATCAAAGTTTGTACCTACATTATTCAGACTAAAGCGCCGTACTTAGCTTTAATATTTAATTTGTGTATAGATCAAGGAGTCTTTCCGGATCTAAAGAGACATAGTAAGGTTATACCACTTTTTAAAGAGATCGATATACTGACTCTACCTTCACTTTATATTTTGGAATGTATTTTGTATGTCCGTAAAAATCGGGGGCTTTTCAAAACTAGAAGCGACTTCCATAATTTAAATACACGCAGTAAGCACGAAATTGTAATACCCAAATTCAGATTAACGAAAACTAGCAAGTCTTTTCTTATAAACAGTATACGCTTTTATAACAAGTTGCCAAAGTCAGTTATAGAACTGACCGATGGAAGGTTCAAAAACTACATCAAACGTATCCTTGTTAAAAAAGCATATTATAAAATCAAGGACTACGTTGAAGATAAAAACATTTGGCCTTAGCTCCTTCTGCGCATGCAGCTTCCCTGGTAACTTGTAAACGGCACAAATATGTGGATGTCTCTAACTATTCTCAATCTCATTTTTTCTTTCCTTCTTTTAATTAGACTTTTTAAAATGGTTTTCAATCATCTTTAAAGCCCTTTGCTAAGAATAGTTACAGCACTGATAACAAAATTTGTGCAACATGTTAAATTTAGTCTTGTTATACTTATTTTTATTATTTTTTACCTTTGTATAGATTCTTTTACCGATTGTTTTGTGAATGTGTGAACATTGTAGGCCTTCTAGATGCTAGTTAACATTTGTTAACTTTTTTATATAATCTTTTTCTTTTTTTTTAGTTTCTTACGACTTATTGTCATAATTCGGGCCTACGTTGTCCCCCCATATCTAAGTACTAATGCTGTAACATGTAAATATTGTAAAACCAAACCATTTTTAAAAGAGTAACCATGGAGTTTCTTGCCGGTTCTTCTCCATAGGAAACGACCAACCCGAACCGTGCTCATTTTGTCGACGTTTTATAAGTGCCCATGTAGGCCTATGTGAAATAAAAAAATTGATTTTGTTTTTTTTTTTTTGATTTTGAAATCCGGGGACAGTAAAGACACATAATTATAGACCAGTATCCATGTTGCCGGTTTTCAGCAAGGTATTTGAAAAAATAATGCTAAATCAAATGCTCATTTATTTTAATACGAATAACATCCTACATGAGAAACAGTATGGTTTCACCAAAGGACGTTGTACAACCGACGCTGGTGTCACCTTATTAAAACACATCTTTGATGCTTGGGAGGAGGGACAAGATGCCATAGGTATCTTTTGCGACCTGTCGAAGGCGTTTTATTGCGTTGATCATGAAACATTGCTTTTGAAACTTGAGCATTACGGGCTTGGCCAATCAGCATTAAGTTTAGTAAAATCCTATTTAAATGATAGACAACAGTTAGTTCAAATAAACGGTGTCAATTCGTCGGGGTTAACCGTGAAAATGTGGATACCCTAGGACTTAATTTTGGGTCATTTCTTATTTTTAGTATACATTAACGATTTACCCCATCTATTTAAAAACAAACTAAACATGGTGTTATTTGCTGATGACACTTCTTTGATTTTTAAGATAAATAGACGTACGAGTAACGTTGCCGACGTAAATAATGCATTGCAGCAAGTTCTAAATTGTAAAATATATTTAAAAAACAAAATTAATTGGAGCAGCTCAATCCCACGACTTTTTGTCCTCAATGTAATCTTTAGTTGTATAAAACGCTTTCTGGCACAACTTACGTTTAATGAAAGATTTGAATTTATTAAGACTTAGTCAAGGCTTCCAAGCCACGTACAAGTACGTGGCTTGGAAGTTTATAATAAAAGCGTACACATTGGCATCTAAACGAGCCCCCTATTTTCTTGAGCCTTGTTGTAGGTACTACAAATTTGTGTTTGTTCCTAGTATTTATGTTATGGATATCACTGTATTTTTTAAACAATTTTACATATGTATGGGCATATAAAAGATTATATACATATAGAAAATTGATCGAACAGCTCTTTTCTGCAAAACAAAGATAGTCTGGATGTCGGCGGCATTTCCCCACAACAGAATACCGTACGACATTACACTATGAAAATAGCTAAAGTATACTAAACGGGCTGTCTCTATGTCAGTTAAATTACGAGTTTTTCTAACAGCATATGCTGCGGAGCTTAGCTTATTGACAATTTATCTATATGTGAGCCCCACTAAAGCTTAGCATCCAAAGTTAAGCCTAAGAATACTGTGCTATTTTCAGGATTCAATTCTTCGCCCTTTATCAACACATCGGTTTTCACCTGCCTAACGTGAGGTAGGGTAAACTTAATGTATTTGGTTTTTTTTTCATTAAGAAGTAAATTATTAACATTGAACCAGTGAACTACTATTGAGTTCGCGCTATTTACATCGTCAGTAGCCAGCTGTTGACGTTTAATTTTAAACAAAAGTGAAGTTTCATCCGCAAACAACACTATATCATGGTTATCCTTTATGAGGTAAGGCAATTCATGAATATAAATAAGAAACAAGAAAGGACCAAGAATCGATCCCTGTGGGACTCCCATTGTTACCATAGCCACAGGAGATCTTTAATTGTTTGTTTTACTCTAGATGCTTTTAAGTGCGTTCTTTTTACATTGTTCTCAAATATATTTTTCCAACAAGATTATTGTAACCAAATACTTGTAAAACACATTTTTTTTAAAGTGTGGAGTTTCTTGTCCTTTCTTCTCCATAACAAGCTAAATTTCCGAATGGACGGTAGAATCAATTATTATATTTTTTTTTTGTCGTTCGAAAGTGCCGCTTAATGGCCTAATTGAATAAAGAAATTTTGATTTTGTTTTTTTTTATTATGGAGTACCTTTCGAACGCAGTGGCACTGACTGATTTTCGAAGTATCTCAAATCTAAATACTATTTAGAAGCCGCGCCAGGGACGCCGGAGCCGCTTTGCTCGGCACCCTACCTTTAACAAAAACAAAAGGAGCCTGTATATTCAGCAACGTTAAACGTACTATGCATTGTTACCAGATTTACGATACGCACTATAGTTCATCCCTTCGCCGTGCCTGGGGCGCACGTACACCACCCTCAAAAACTTCCCTTCTGCACTATGGGCAGCCTGCTTAAAATTCCACAATTGCGCTGCGTACAATAAATTCAAGTCGAGAGACTCCCCAGCGCAGTAAATTTCGCGCTTATTTTCTACAAATTATTTCAGTTAAGCGCTCCGCTTCCTAGACAACAGTGGTTATAAAGCATAGCTTTGCCGCCATTTTCTCGGTGCCAGTTATTTCGGAATTGCTCGAGTTAATCTGTTTTGATGTATGTGAGGATTGCAAACTACGTGGTTATTTATGGCCTTCGTAAATCGGTATGAGAATGTTATATTCATTATTCGTGTTAGTGTTGCTGCCTCGTTTACATCTTTTCCGTTTGAATATTATATCATTTAAGACCTATAAGCACATTTCTAAGTCCCAGAATTAACTGTCTTACTTGAGTTAAAACCCTTGTAGTAGTGTGTTCACTACTTTGCTATAACATCACAAAATTGACACTAACACATTCTCTAACTCAATTATACAATTCCTCGAAACTATGCCACCTAAACTAACCAACATTAATTGTCCCAACAGGCATCCACGTAAACATACACAAGTCCCAAACTCTCCGAGGTCTTTAACTGTAAATCTTATTACATCAATGATAAACTGCCTAACATCGTACATTAACATAACGACCAAAGTTTAAGGAGGAAGTAATGTCAATATTATACATGTTTAAGCGCGCCAGTATGTCGGAACCTTACATAGGATTAAGGGACTATCGCTTTGGCTACAATCCGCAACATAATGGTCGTTTCTATGGCTATAGCTGAATCGAGCAGTTACCGACTGTGTAAGAAGTTTTTTAGTTTATTTTTGGACTGAAAAATTTCCGCTAAATAAAACTTGATGTTCAGCTATCCTTGAGCTCCGGTGAGTGAACAAAAGGGTTGTCTGAAAATGATTCTGTTTTATGAAATGATTTGGATCTTGTTTTTGTTACTAGCCAAATAATTGCGAGTATACCAAGAATGGATCACCCCTCTGTCGTTTTCAGACATCAAAGATATGGGCAGTTGCGTCCTCCTGGTTATGCTAATTACAACATAATTAGCAGACTCGAGCAATCAATCATTCTGAGCGTAATAATTACGGCAGCATAAATGACAGCAGACATTTACAGTGTAATATGGTTTCATTATTTCAAGTGAAATTACAGAACAATATTTTGTCGGACCGTACCTCTAGACCCTTCTTTACCAAATAAAACCGACCCACTTCCAAGAGCATCGCAGAAAAAACATATGTTGATACAATATCGGACCCTCATGTGGACATATACGTGCCAAAGTGTCTGTCTAATCTCGATAATATTTCTCGGACCAGCCCTCTTAACCTGGCTTCGAAGCCACTTCAGTGGCTCTTGAAAAGACTTATTTGACTTGGGAATGCTGCATTGTGACCCAAGTATGGAGGTCAGTTGGGAGCCCTAGTTCTTCAATTTAATCTAAAAGAAAATGGACCATTCTGTTAGTGTCGCCGACTAGAGCACCCTTAAGCAATGCTTGCCGAGGTTGGTTCGTGGAAGGGTGACCATCCATTAAAGAGCCACTCCAACATGCCTCAGAAAGCACGTTAAGCCACTGCCATCCCCGCCTATCATCTTTAGAACTTTGACAACGTTATGGGTAATCAGAAGCCAGAAAATATGCCACCAGTCTTCCCAAGGAGTTTCGTGTTACCCTAGTCACTGGTTCGTGAAAGGCAGTCGCTTCATGTTCATACGGAAATCGGATGCGCTGAACGACGACGTGGGTGTCCTTCCATTATTTCTATATAATTGCTATATTTTTAACTAGCTTTTGCCCGCGACTTCGTTCGCGTGGAATAGTGACTTCCGGCAGATTTTTGGTTTTACCCACATAGTTCCCGATCTCGCGGGATCTCTTCAAAAATGAAATGTGGAAGATATTCTAGGGAACTCTTCAAAAATCAACATAATGAGCTCTGCGTTTGAATTGAAGATATGTATACTCACTTAGGGCATTAAAGCCGTTATTGCCGATCGAAAAAGGCGAAAATTTTATTTTTCCTTTTTTTCAAAATATTATTTTGATTTGCCATTTCAGAAAAAAATACTGTTTCTCCCTTGACAAATTTTCTATTATTTTAGGCTTTAAAGATTATTAAAGTTTCTTACACCAAGACATTTCTGTATACCACGTTTTTAGTTTTGCCATCCTTTGCAAAAATATATAGGTCTTGTGGTTTTGACACTCTTGAGCACGCAACGTAGAGTTGTCCATGGGAAAAACAGTCTTTTTCAAGATGTACCCCCGCAACTTGAAGCGTTTGCCCTTGGGCTTTATTTATGGTCATTGCAAACGCAGTTTTCAGCGGAAACTGAACTCTTTTGAATTGGAATGGCAAATCAGTTGGAATGATGGGAATGCGGGGAATAATTACAGTTTCGCCTTTTGCCATTCCAGTCATAATAACGGCTTTAATGACATTCCGTCCTAAATAGGTTACTTGTAACCGTGTGCCGTTACATAGCCTTGGTGGATCTAGGTTTCTCATAAGCACCACAGGAACTCCAACTTTCAGCCTCAACTTGTGAGAAGGCACTCCTGATAACTCTAAGGAGATGAGAAACTCTGTTGGGTAAGATGTCACTTGCTCGGTATCCACGACGTTATCTACTGATAGATACTCGATGACATCTCCCTCTACGTCAGACATAATTTGGTCATTTATCCGGCCTACTATTTCATTTGTTGGCGCCAATATCGCCCTTTCGCATAACCATTCCCGATTTTCGATATTAGCGCGTAAATCCGGATAGACACTATTTTTTAAATTGTATGTGCTATCCACAATTTGGCATAATTCGCTGCTCAGCGTGATCATACTCTCGGAGTCGGTAGGCATACGATCCTCGCCGATCTTCAGAAGAGCAGCAGCATACTGCCCGGCTTGACAATCATTATGGAGTAATACTCGCATATTCGTCGACAGTGAAACCTTTTTCACATGTGTCCATAGCACAGATGCTTTTAAACAGGCATTGATTTCATCTGCCGGTGTGCCCCTTGCTATAACCGGCAGGGTCTGCCGGAAGTCACCGGCCAATAGAACCACCATTCGTCCCATAATACCTTGATTGTTTTTAATGTCTTTCATCGTGCGATGAAGTGCTCTATACTCCGTTAGAGCATTTTCTTTGTACTAAAAGTTGTATTTTATTATATTTTCATACCTTTTTACTATTTATTTACATTTTTCCGATGAATTTTCAGTACTGAATTGATGCCGACTCTTGACCAATAGATGGCGCTGTATGTCCGGAATAAATTTTATTTATATTTCATTTTTTGTAATCAAAACTATCCTATGTCCATTCTCAAGTTCCAAACTATGTCTGTACCAAATTTAACACAAATCGGTTCAGTAGATTAGGCGTGAAGCAAAGACAGACAGACAGACAGAAAGACAGACAGACAGAGTTACTTTCGCATTTATAATATTAGTTTGGATTTCATCGTGCGATGAAGTGCTCTATACTCCGTTAGAGCATTTTCTTTGTACTAAAAGTTGTATTTTATTATATTTTCATTCCTTTTTACTATTTATTTACATTTTTCCGATGAATTTTCAGTACTGAATTGATGCCGACTCTTGACCAATAGATGGCGCTGTATGTCCGGAATAAATTTTATTTATATTTTATTTTTTGTAATAAAAACTATCCTATGTCCATTCTCAAGTTCCAAACTATGTCTGTACCAAATTTCACACAAATCGGTTCAGTAGATTAGGCGTGAAGCAAAGACAGACAGACAGACAGAAAGACAGAGAGACAGAAAGACAGACAGACAGAGTTACTTTCGCATTTATAATATTAGTTTGGATAACTATTGTAGATACGACGTGTTACAATTTTCACTATTGTGGAGTTGCGTATCACACTTATCAATTCATTGTCATTGTCTTATGGCTTTTATTTAAGCAGTTATAGAGTTATACGGAACAGGGTGGCAAATTTCGCATTGAAAAGGGAGGATCCTCTGACTAGAAGGATATTATTGTGTCTGGTGGGCTGTTTTTATGTTGAGAAAATAAATATAATTTAAGGATTGTTTTTTTAGGGTTCCGTACCCAAACGGGACGCTATTACTAAGACTCCACGATCCGTCTTTGTCTCTGTCTGTCCGTCTGTCACCACGCTGTATCTCATGAGCTGTGATAGCTCGATAGTTGAAATTTTCACAGATGATGTATTTTTATTGCCGCTATAACAACAAATACTAAAAATAGAATAAAATAAATATTTAAGTGGGGCTCCCATACAAAAAACGTAATTTTTTGCCGTTTTTTGCTATAATGGTACGGAACCCTTCGTTCGTTAGTTCTCTTTAAATATATATTTTGCAGGACAATTCAATAAAATCATATAACAAGAATTTGCGAAGGAAAGCTAAACCGAACAGACCTAAGGTAACCCTAGAATAATGTTTTATATAACTTTATCATTCATTTCTTTTCCCAAAATATGATAAACTAGCTTCTGTCCGCGACTTCGCCCGCGTGTAAAGCGTTTTATTATCCTAAGGGATCATTATACTGAGTTTATCGGGATAAAAAGTATCCTATGTAAATTATCTGTGTGCAATATTTCAACCAAGTCCATTCAGCCATTTTAGTGTAATTGAAAGACAAACATACAAACTTTCTCATTAACAGAATGCGAATAAAAGGTGCTAATGTATATGAACAATTTTCTCCAAAGATGTATAGTCAGTTCTCAAAATAAATATAATATCTCCCATACAATATTTGGTCAACTGACGACAACTTTGTATGAAAAATTTTTTTTTTTGGGATTTGTCTTTGACTTTCTTGGAGAAAGTTATTCATGAACAGGGTTAAAAGCAGTATTTAAATAAAATATGATCGCATCTTTCCGTTACATCCTGTATAAAAAGTAAAGTAGGATTATGACGTAAACAATGTCGTAAAAGTAAAATTGACTTTTATATTTTCAGGAAAACAAATTAACAGTGGAACCGTTTGGTTTCGTGAATGTGCAAACTTGCAAGAAGATAGTTGATAAGGCGATGCCGCCGCAGTTTGCAATAAGTTAGTGACTGCTGGTTATATGAAATTTATCCTAATAATAATTAAGTCAATTTAATTGAATATGTTTTACATCCCAACTAAGATACACATCATCATCATTCATCATCATCATTTCAGCCGAAAGACGTCCACTGCTGGACATAGGCCTCCCCCAGGCGTCGCCACATTGACCGATCCCGTGCGTCTCGCATCCAGCGCCTTCCCGCAACCTTAACCAGGCCATCAGTCCACCTAGTGGGAGGCCTTCCAACGTATCGTCTTCCGGTTCGCGGTCGCCATTCCAGAACTTTTCAGCCCCATCGGCCATCCGTTCTGCGAGCAATGTGCCCTGCCCACTGCCACTTAAGTTTGGCAATTCTTCGGGCTATGTCGGTAACTTTGGTTCTCCTGCGGATATCATCATTTCTGACGTGATCACGCAAGGAAATTCCGAGCATAGCCCTCTCCATTGCCCTTTGGGTGACTTTGAGCTTTCTGATAAGGCCCATTGTGAGCGACCACGTCTCGGTCCCATAGGTGTCTGGCAACACACACTGGTCATAGACTTTTGTCTTGAGACACTCCGGTAAATTGGACGAGAAGATACTACGCAACTTCCCGAACGCCGCCCAGCCGAGTCGGATTCGACGGTTGACCTCTTTCTCGAAATTGGACCTACCCAACTGGACCGTTTGTCCCAGGTAGACATAATCGTCTACAACTTCGAGAGTCGAGTCTCCGAACTTGATAGGAGTGGGTGTTACATGGGCATTCACCATGATCTTGGTTTTCTCCATGTTCATTTTAAGACCCACTCTTTCGGAAGCTCTACTGAGGTCATCGAGCATTTTACTGAGGCTCTCCATGGTCTCAGCCATGACCACTATGTCGTCGGCAAACCGAAGGTGAGTAATGTACTCGCCATTAAAGTTGATGCCAAGCCCTCTCCAGTCCAGAACCTTGAAGACATCCTCCAGCGCAGCAGTGAACAGTTTCGGAGAAATGACGTCTCCCTGTCTCACGCCGCGCTGGAGAAGGATTGGTTTCGAGGTCTGATCCTGAAGACGGACTGACATGGTGGCGTTTTTGTACAAACACCTCAATGTACCGGTAGTCGATCTGGCACCGTTGGAGAGACTGCAGTACAGCCCAAGTCTCTATCGAATCTAAAGCTTTCTCGTAGTCCACAAACGCTAAACAGAGAGGCAGGTTATACTCTTCGGTCTTCTGTATAACCTGCCGCAGCGTATGTATGTGGTCTACGGTGCTAAAGCCTTTTCGGAATCCAGCTTGTTCGGGTGGCTGGAAATCGTCAAACCTGCGCGCGAGACGATTCGTGATGACTCTTGAAAACAACTTGTAGACATGGCTAAGAAATGAGATGGGCCTATAGTTCTTCAATTGGGCATTGTCGCCCTTCTTGAAGAAGAGTACCACCACACCCCTGCACCATGTCTGTGGCGTTTTGCCCTCGAGTATGACGGAATCAAACAGCTTCTGAAGGGCCCTAAGGACCGGTTTTCCACCCGCCTTCAGGAGTTCGGCCGTAATTCCGTCATCACCACATTTACATTCCGTTTCAGAGCCATCCTAATCTCGTACAGGCTGACGTCCGGGATATCTTCGGTATAGTGTCGGGTCAATCTAGCTTTTGGGTAGTTTGCTAGACCCGCAACGGGTTTGCTGATCGATGTGTACAACTGCCCATAGAATGTCTCAATCTCCCTGAGAAGCTCCGGTTTGGCGGATACGATCCTGTCGTAGATCGTCGGTCTTCAGTTTCGTGAGTTGGCTCTGCCCAATAGCCAGATCCCTTGAAAACACCTTGGAGCCTTTATTTCGCTCGATTGCGTCTTTAATACGCTCGGTATTGAAGCGGCGGTGGTCTCTTTTCAAGGATTTAGAGATCTGTTTATTGAGCTGCCGATATTTGCACGCCTCATCTGAAGACTGCAGGATCATCTCACGCCTCTCCTTTATAAGCTTGAGGGTATAATCAGAGAGCTTTTTGTTTCTATCTGTACGACGGGTCTTGAAAAACTTAGACCCCACCGTATGGGCAGCTTCCACGAACCCGTTGCTGTATTCATCCACGGAGCTCCCTAGGCACTCGAAACGATTCTGGAGTTCGAGCTGAAAGCTCTCGGAGTTTTGGACCTGGATCTGTGCTGGCCGGAGCGTGGACTTCATCAGTCGAGACCTTTCAAGCTTAATATTAATGTTCAATGTGCCTCTTACCATGCGGTGATCGCTCCCGGTTTTTACCGAGTTGATCACAGAGACATCATTGAACATTTGCTTCTTGGTTGACATGATGAAGTCGATCTCATTTTTTGTTGCGCCATCGGGGCTCTGCCAGGTCCACTTCCTGTGTTCACGCTTTTTGAAGAAGGAGTTCATCATATAGAGGCCCTCCTTCTCCATAAAACTGGCCAGTAGGTGACCCCGGTAGTTCCGTTGTCCAACTCCAAATTGCCCCACTTGCAGCTCATCCTCGTCTCGTTTGCCCAGTTTCGCGTTGAAGTCCCCCATGACAACGGTGAAGTGAGTTTTGAAACCATGCATGGCTCTGGAGATATCCTCATACATGGTCTCTACCTCATCGTCGGGGTGTGCCGAGGTTGGGGCGTAGACCTGTATGACCTTCAGCGAATATCTTGAGGATATTCTGAGTATAAGGTACGCCACCCTGGTCGACACACTCTCGATCTTCACCACGTTGTTCACAAGGGACTTGTGGACGATAAACCCGACACCACCCTGGGACTGCCGGTCACCTTCTCGGAAATAGAGCAGGTTACCGGATTTGAGGATTATCGAGTCCTCCCCCTCTCTTCGGACTTCAGATAACCCTATAATACTCCATCGCAACCTGCTCAATTCCTCCTCGAGTTCGGTGACCTTCTCGCCGGTCCGAAGTGTGCGCGTGTTGTATGTTGCCAGGTCCAGTCGTCGGTGATTGTTGGGGTAGCCGGATCTCTTCCGGAGATTCTTAGCACCCCTTGCCATGCCATAGCCTCGACCGTAACCTCGTAACCCCGTAACCTCGACTAAGATACACAACTCCATCAAAAATTTAAGGTTCAGACTTCAAAGCACAATGGTTTTATGGGCAGTTTCGGCGATTGATATTGATATCCGATATATTAGAAGATTACTTAAATAGGATTTACTTGGTGCCACATATGGGTTATACAATTAAAAAGTCAAAAGAACGTCTAAACAAGAAAATTAAAGTAGTAAATTAGAGAAATACGAATTTTACCCATTTTGGCTTTTTTACAGATACAAAAGAAGTGGTTTGTTATGCAGCTAAGGAGCATATTACATAAGTGATGTAAGTAGCATTCGTTTATCACTCAAAGATATAATCAATTATCCTCAGTCCGACCTCACCCACTGTTGAGCATATAGGCTCTTTCTTTTCTTGTGCCATTCCACACGTTCCTATGCCAGCCTCATTCAGGTTATTCCTGATGGCAACAAGCAACAATGTCGTCTGCCCATATCGATGCCGCACCGGACAACTAATACTTCTTCCATCCCTGAGGCTCTAAGCAAGGGACTTTCTATTCTATTTCGCAACGAAAGGTCGCGATAGCGATTGATTGAATGACACAAATGTATGGGATTGCCAGGCGCTATCGAAATGATACGTAACGTGATCAATCTCAAGGTGCTCCTGGAGCGTTTGCCTGTAATGTAACGTTACAGCGTCGAGCATTACATCAGTGAGGGAGGAGAAACGATCATTACAGTGCGGAACCTATAATGTTACAGTTCAAGCATTACATTGGTTTGGGCAAAGAACCGAGCATTACAGTGCGCAACTTGATGATACAATGTGTAATATTTTGATACAACTTGAAACATCAACGATTGCTTCGTCTGACATTGTGGAATCAACTAAATGATCAAAATCATTACTCTATTATCAATCATTACAGGCGAATGCTCGTCAAGTCAGGGAGGCAGTACTGTAATATAATGCTCTAAATTGAATCTGAAATTTTACTTTACAATAATCTAAAGGTGCTACCTTACCTGGAGCGTTCGCCTACGCTCCAGGTAAGGTAGCACCTTTACATTTTGGCATTTAGACAATCACCATCGCTTATAGAATTACACTTCTCAAGAGGCTCTGAACGCCAGAAAACAAAAACTAACCTAAACAATAGATCTAGTATAGGCATATCTTGTAGACCCAGCCATTTTCTTTCGAAGGACCAGTTTAACTGTCATTTGTTTTGATACAGGATGACTCGGGAGCCCCGGCTGTCCGTCAAGGGCAACTGATGGCGGTGACAGTGGGAGGGGAGCAGTGTGACGGAGACCACGTGGCCATAGGCATGAAGATGAACTGTTTTTGCTCCTGGATCGTTGAAAACCTGCCTTGAGTTGTACTTTCATTGTTGTTGTCTCGGGTGTGCTAGTTGTCCACCAAAGACATCTGGTAGGGTCACCGTGGGCGGTGTGACGGAGACCACGTGGCCAGCAGCATGAAGATGAACTGCTTCTGATCTTGGATAGTTGAGAACTTGCTCTTGCTTTCACTTCTAATGTTTCGAGAGGGCCGGCTTTCCGTCAAGGGCGTCTGGTGGCGGTGACTGTGGGAATTAGATGAACTGTTCCTACTCTTGGTTCATTGAGAACTTGCCGTGAATAGAACTTTTACTACCATTTTCGCGGGAGCACCGGCTGTTCGTCAAGGACATTTGGTTTCTGTGACCGTGGGTGGGAGGCAGTGTGATGGAGACCACGTGGCCATCGGTATGAAGATGAACTCTTTCTGCACATGGATCATTGAGAACTTGCCGTGAGTAGAACTTTCACTTCTATTGTTTCGGGATCGCCAACTATCCATCAGGGGCATCTGGTTGCGGTGATTGTGAGAGGGGTGCGGTGTGACGAAGACCACGTGACCATCGGCATGAAGTAGTACTGCTTCTGCTCTTCGATTGTTGAGAACTTTCCGTTAGTAGAATATTCACTACTTTTATCTCGGGAGCGCTTGACTGTTGCCCATGAGTACCTGGTATAAAACTTGTTGTCGCTTTTCTGCGTTGAGCCTGTTTGTGCCGGTCTTTAACGTGTTGTTGTGGCGCCTTGTGACTGAAGTCTGTTTAGAAGTCACAAATAGAAAACATGTTTTGTTGCGTAGAAATTGCTTAAAAAAGACATAAATTTTCGTGTTTAACGGCTCTAATATTAGTTTTATATAGCAGTGAAAACCGCGCAATTACTATGATTTAGTCCTTGGTGACTTTTTACAAATAAATCTCCAGTTTTTAACATTACATAAACTGCAAACAAACTCAATTTCTATTTTACCAACTCATATTCATAAACTAATATTGCCTACTCGTTACATACATTTCAAAGCTGCGTTCATTACATTTCCAACTATATTTTCATACATATAAAACTATACTAATATAAAAGTAGAAAATATTTGTGTAACTACTTCACCCACCACAGAAAAATGGTACTACTATAAAATAAAATGAGGTAGCCTTGCTTCAAAGTGACTGCCCGTTTACCGTCATTTAATTTTATTTCCACCTCTTTTCATGAAAAATATCGAAAAAAAAAACACAGTCGTGGAGAATGGACTGAATAATACCCTATCATATTTGATCACTCTGTAGAAAGTGAAAAGTGACTGTGCGGTTAATACTTGTCTGTATTCTATAGTAACTAGTGACGACATTGACACTGCAACCCTGAGACATAGCATTATCAGAATTTAAGAAGAAAAGAACTAGTGGACGAAATATTTCTCAGCCTCACCCCCAGAGTCTGAATAAAGAACTAGACGTTAAAAACTCAATTTAAGCCTAAAAATCTGACAGACTTTTGAATTTAAGAACAGTTTGTCACATCCTTAACTCAATCTAATACATACTCAATTTAGAAACCCTCATATTTGTCCATATTCATTTCATACAAAAGGCTCTAGACAATTAGTGTAATGTGATGTCAGCGATGGCGATTTTCGAAATGCCAAAATTTAAGCGATTGATCACGTGCCATTTCGATAGCTTCTAACATTCCCATACACTTTTGTAATTTTTCCAATCGCTTTCACCAAGCTTTTGTTGATAGAATCTCACTTGTCTAGGACCTCATGATAGGAAATCAGTTCATTCTCTATGTCGATGGACAGTAGCGAGGTATAGTTACTTGAGAAGACTACCTTAGCTCGTCACAACGAATAGGTCGCGTCGCTAAGAGTGAACGACGTCGATCGACATTGGTATCCTATTTCGATATTCGATCAAGAGCAGCGATTTTTTTGAGGAACCTAGCTTTTGATTCAGTTAAGGCAGATTTTTCTTGACAGGAAATATGAGGACGATGTACGCATCTGTTGCGATCTATGGGATATTTGCGTATCTTTTTAGGAGGTGTTTTAAATTATTGAATTGCATAAATAATCTTGTTTCATTTAAAACATTATGCATGTCATTCATGTTTAGAATTACTTATACGAGTATGGCTTACTTCCTTTGTTTTCAAGACATACGTGTAAAGCCATAGTAACCAACAGTTACAGGGTTTGTAAAACCATGGCAAGCAACGATTACATAGTAAATTACAAAACATCTCCATTTTGTTTCAAGGGAAAGTCTAGAATCCAATTTGAAGTATTGACAAAATTATACCCTTGACAAAACCTCTGTGTCGCTGCGTTAGTGACGCCAGAGCCTGAAATACTTGGAAGTCTACCTTTAAAGTAAAATATAATAAAAACGCTGCTTATCAAAGTGACGCTGTCAATTATGTGCTGTTTTGTTCCCAACGCTATCGTTTTACTGGCTATTATGTTTGAAAATACTTTAAAATACGCTTCCAGGTCGCTCTCCATAATTTTAAAATAAACATGATGAGGCGATAGCTTCTTTTAGTTTTTTTTACGATGAAACTTGTCTTTTTTTATGCGACTGCTGAAGGGGCAGTAATGTGTTTATCATTCTATGTATGTATATTTGTTCCTTAATGGCGTTCTACAGACCAAAAGCGTTGCCCGATTTTGATGATTCTTATGTCAATCGATTCGTTTTAACGTTGCGATTGTCACAGGCTCCATAAAAAATGGAAAATAGAAAAATGGCGGATTTGGGGCGCCATATTGTGAATTTTTCCCTTCAAACCCATCGTGTGGGGGTATCAAAATAAACCGAATTCCCTAATTCGAAAAACAAAAAGTTAACTAAAAAGTTATAAATTAAAAAAAAAAACGAAAAAATAAAACCGCCTGCTCCAGAAGCGATTATATAACATATACATACATATTCGCGAGCTGGCTGATGAAAACCAGATGTATCCTGCGACTGCATTGCTTGATTTTCCGCTTCTTAAGCAGCCCGTGCTGTTTTTCAATTAACTTTTTTTTTGGAAGAAGGGCTTCCGGAATCTGTGGACAAAAGAAACAGGCACATAACTTACAATCTTAGACAGTACTTACTGAATAAAATTCAGAGTATTTCTAATTGTTATTATTGTCACGTAAACGTAGGTATATCATCTCTTTGTGAATTAAATAGATTTCAGATATGTTTTTCCAAAAACACATTTGTTTACGTATTTGGAAACGAAAACGAGAGCGCAGTATATAATAAAATCTTATACTTACAGGGAAAAGAATTTAGACTGGAATTGCGGTAAAGATTGCTGCAGTAGCGACGAACCAACAAAGCCACGAAAACACAGATCGAGAAGTTGAAGAATAAGATTAAATAAATTTTTAAGAACTCTTTTCGTATTATCATTTTTAAAAGCACTCATATTGAATATCAAGTACCTACCTTTTTATACATGTGACAGGTGCACAGGTTGTGGGACAGTAAAATTTTACTAAGCTTGATTTCGTGCTAGACTGTGTGTACGTGAGTCACTATTGTGCCATCTCATGCTCTCTGCTACAATGGTAATCAAAGAGCGAGTCAATTCACATATAATTTATAAATCTAAAGGCCAGTCCTTGAACTTAAAGTATTCTGTACTGGTGGGCCCTCTGCCCTCTTGCCAGCTTGCTCAATTTGAGGGAACCTCACCGGACCACGTTATTAATTGGTTATTATTAAAAACAGACCGGAGAATATTTATTTATCGCACAAAATTATTAGAAGAATACACACAGTACAGTATTGACACACAGCGTTTTTAGAAGATTATAACAAGATTATAAGACGATAGTTGTACTTACGGACAGTAACTAGCCTCGGCGGGCTCTAAAGATGAACTGACGACTGGGAGGAATGAGAGTGCATGGGGGGGAGAATATGGCGTGCTGAATTTGAATTGAAAATCGAATGATAATTTGAAAAGTAAATGATGAAGTGGCCTGCTATAAAAAGTTTGCCAGTAATAAGTGATCGGAAGAGTATGGAAGGAAGGACCTCGTCACAGTTCTAATAGGGATGATGGCTAAACAAATATTCCGTCAGGTAGATTAATAAAAATAAGACACGTATTATTTCTTTTCGTAAAAAAATGACGAAGATACAGTGCGTTTAATTTTCATGAGACGTCACGTTTTATAATACTTTTACTTAAAACTGACGTCCCACACCACTCACACGAACTTTGATGCCTTTTAATTTTGTCAATTTTATATTAATTGGATAAAGCAAAAAAAAATATGGATGAAAGGATACCACTGAGGTATCGATAGTTTTACTCGATACATTATCGATACTTACTCGGTTTCGACTGAAAGGTATCCATACTGACTCGTATCAAATGATTTTTTCGTAGAATTAAGGACAAATAGAAATAACAACAAGTATTGATCTATTGATATTGTTTATTGATATTATCTTGATCTCAGACTTAAGGGCGCGGCGAACAAAGCTCGCAAATGCAATTCGAGCCGAGTGAAAAATTCATTCGGATTATTGCTATCTCGGTTTGCACGCACACGCGGCGCGCCGTGCGTAGTGTGTGTGTGTGTGAGCAGATAGATATCGCTACCTAATCATCCTATCGACTCGAAAGCCGGCCGACGCGAACGGCGCCCGCGTTCTTTTGTCTTATTTATGTGGGTATTCCTTTAAGAAACCTCAAACATGTATTGTTATAATAAATAATGAATGCAAGTATACTCGTTTACTAACCCATATGGATGTTACTTGTCCGAAATAAAGATTATTTTATTTTATTTTATTTTATTACATATGCCTATTTACGCATAGATATTTACGGAATAGATAAATAACAGCGCTCTGAGCCAAGAATTAAAAAAAAACCGGTCAAGTGCGAGTCGTACTCGCGCACGAAGTGTTCCCTACCATTATCGCAAAAAACGGCAAAAAAAATCACGTTTGTTGTATGGGAGCCCCACTTAAATATTGATTTTACTATGTTTTTAGTATTTGTTGTTATAGCGGCAACAGAAATACATAATCTATGAAAATTTCAACGGTCTAGCTATCACGGTTCATGAGATACATCCTGGTGACAGACAGACAGACAGACAGACGGACCGCGGAGTCTTAGTAATAGGGTCCCGTTTTTACCCTTTGGGTACGGAACCCTAAAAACAAGGATTATGAATAAACATTTATTTTGTTATGTTCTTACTTTATAGATTATCATTCATCTGTTTAAAAAATGTAAATTTAAACTTGATAAAGTCGTGTAGGGTGACCATAAGTATATTTTCGACAGAACGAAAAACAAAAAATACAATAATGGTAATCAGAAAACATAGTGTCAAAGATCCACACTAAACACGCTTACTTTCTTACTTTTTTTCAGTATTTCTTTCTGATTTCTGAAAATTAATTAATTTATTATTGTAAATAATTTACACGCTTGCTTGCAGGCAGAATACGGTGACCTTTGGGCTTTAAGATCTTCCCTTGTAAACAATGTATTTTTTCTGGCAAATAAACATTTTGATTTGATTTGATTTGAAAATTGATAGCAAAAGGCGTTTTTTACATGATCGTCGTGGCTCTGTAAATATTTTGCAGTTTATTATGTAGTCGATTAGCTAGCCAGTTATAAAAGTTTATTGGAATACCAGAGGGGTAAGGCTAACTGAAGTCCAGATAAAAATACCAGAATAATTAAATACACTAGAACGAATTTGGCTTTTTAGTTTTTTGACAAAGGAATTTTACAAAAAAGTCCAGCAAAAACTGGACCAAGGGCATAAAGCCGCACTTGTGCAAGCAAGTCCAATCGCATGGTCACCCTACGCTGCTTGAGCCCAACTGGCCGAACACAGTAACTAAAGAGGAGCAATGTAGGTAAGTCTTAGCGGTGTCCTTGAGATAATTACCTACGTCCGCTTTGTCTCATGACATGAATAAACAAACGAAAAAAACAAAGCTTCGTAAGTTAATGAATAGGTAGGTAAATACTAATTTATACAAAACTAGTTGTCCCCCGCGGCTTCGCTCCCGTCATCTGGCTACCTAACCTAATCTACCTACCTACTCTACCCTATCTAGCTACCTACTCTACACTACATACATGATACGCAACGCACGCAACGGAAGCTCTTAAAAATAAATATTTTGGCCGTTTTTGCAAAAAACAACATTTATGCTGCGCTCCTATTGGTCGTAGCGTGATGTCTCTTTAGCTTAAAGCCTTCCTCAATAAATGGACACAAAAATATTTTTTCAATTCCAACCAGTAGTTCCTGAGATTAGCGCGTTCAAACAAACAAACTCTACAGCTTTATAATATTAGTATAGATATACTAAGGTACGTATTAATTTAACTTATTGTATTATGTCATTGGGAAATAGGTACTTCCTGTGAGAAACATCCCAACGTTCGGAGACCATGTCGGCAACCGAACCATATAGTAAATAATAACAAAGTCCGTAAACAACGAAAAGTTCGTAAGAAAGTAGATTACTCAATCCCAAAGTTCAAATCACAAGGCAAATCTAAATCCAAGTTCATAGCATAAGTCAATAGTGTCAGAAATATTAAAATAAGTACAATTTAGAAAATAAATAAACACGCACGTAAAACATAATAAAGTAATATTCTAATACTGACAACAAACAATCGACAGAACTATAGTACAACAAGCAGTGAAACACACCCGAATCACACCCGAAGTGCCCCGAACAAACCCCGTACGAACGATACACAAACACAACCGTGAGCAGTGCGACCACGCACACATTGACATTTGCTTGATGCGACAGCAATATTAGCGATTGAAAATGTGTGATTAATTTGATGTGTTCCGTAATACCAAAAATTTTGAATGAAAACCTAATGTTTTAAAAAAAAAAACGATTATTTGTAATTTGATACTATGAGCTATGTTCCTACTACGACATTATTATATATATTGTTTATAAAAAACAATATATATAATAATGTCGTAGACAGATAATATCAAAAAGAAAACATGTCATTTACGCTGTAAAAATATACAAAATGGAAATCGCTAAAACTTCACTTTAGGTAAGAATTTAGAAAAAAAGAAGACGTAGGAACCTAGATAAATACTGTCTCAATCCGAATATCATCATAATATGGTGGAGATTTGCTAAAATTACAAATAATTTTGGTATTACGTTTGTATGGACAATTCATGCTTCGCCGCGCTCTTAAGTCTCAAAAAAGAGGGCAATGAAAAAAGTCTGTTTTTGTAATGCGTCACAAATTTTTTTTCTAAACAATTGTATTGAAATAAACAGATATTTTATGAGCGTGCGCATTGTGAAGACTCGAATAGGTCACAATTGTGAACTTTAGTCTTTAGTTTATGTCACGCATGGCGAAGAACGATACGCTTTGTTGAAACAAAAACAAAATAAAAAAATGCCAGCGTGTGTATTTACAAATTGTACCAATTATGATACCAAAGTACATAAAACAGAAGGGATCTCATACCATATGTAAGTACGCAATACGCCTCAATTTTACTAATTTAATTCATTTTTTTCCTAATATTCTGATATTTAGAGGTTAGAAAAAGATAACAATATTGGAGGTCAGAATAATGTTTGTTTACATTCACACGCAAGTGACAAACACTAGCTGTCTCTTTTTTTCTTGTTGGTTTTATCAAGCCATCCCTTTCGACTTGTATTGAAATGTCAGATGAATGAAAAGTGTGAGTGCGGAACACTTTTTCAATTGTTTTGTGAGTGTATAACGAATCTGTTTATTTGAATATCATTGTTTCTAAACGTTTGCCTGTTAGACGATTTCTGAAACAACTTTAGAAAAAACAGCTTTTATCAAGACACCGACAATATTGTCGACAAGACATCGACTTGTGTACATAAATAATGCTGGAAATACGGATATAAAATCCTGCCATTCTTTTAATGGATACGTTTACGGTGAAGGCAATGAAAGACGAAAATTAATATTTCCATCGGTTGACAGAATTTTCTCTCTGGCATAGACAAATACAACAAACAAGCCAGTCAAATGTGCGTCACTAGGACTAACAAAATATTTTTTTATCACCATAAATGGATCGCATATTTAATCAACATATAAAAGCAAAATATTGACTTGCATTTTAAGCATACTGATAGTCCGATTCGATACAAATACCTCCTTTTGACCGATACCTACTTGGTACTCGGATGTAAAGTATCGATAGCAAAACTACTTGGTATCGAAAGAAATGTATCGAGTAAGTACTCGTATTTTACTTGTATCGTTTCATCACTATCCCTATTCAAGTTGCACTCGTATCTCGGCCACTAATGCTAAGTCAAAATGTAGGGAAATATGAGGAGGATTATGCTTATGCTCCTTGATTGCAGGCCCGGTGACAATCAAATGGACTGCTGTGTTGCTGTAGTGGAACCGAGAAAAAGGAATCTCACCACAAAGAAAAGGTGTACTTCAGACAAAGATATCTATTAAAGGATGCATAAACTGAGGATGAATAAAAATAAGCATCCATCGCTCTTTTTTTCTAGAATTAAATATAGGTAATGTCTCTAGCATTTTTATGAGACAATTTAATATTTCCAAACACACACATTTTAAACCTAATATTTAAAATACCAGTGTCTCAATACGAAAGTCTATAACCAGTGTGTGTTGCCAGTGATAACCTATGACTCTGAGACGTGGTCGTTCACAATGGGCCTCATCAGAAAACTAATAGTCACCCAAAGGGCAATGGATAGGTATATGCTCATAGTTTCCTTGCGTGATCGAATCAGAAATGTAGAGATCCGCAAGAGAACAAGGGTTACCGACATAGCCCGAAGAATTGCGAAACTTAAGTGGCAGTGGGCAGGGCACATTGCTCGCAGAACGGATGGCCGATGGGACAGAAAAGTTCTGGTGTGGCGACCGTGAACCGGCAGACGTTGCATTGGAAGGCCTACCGCCAGGTGGAACGATGACCTGGTGAAGTTTGCGGGGATCCGCTGGATGCGGGACGCACGGGACCGGTCAATGTGGCGACGCTTGGGGGAGGCCTATGTCCAGCAGTGGACGTCTTTGGCTGATATGATGATGATGATTTAAAATACCGCCTGATTTTTATAACCAACCAAAATTTTACCTTAAAGCTGTAAAAAAGTTGGATGGTAATAAAAAAAACAAGTTGTATACAATATTAATAAGGTTCCATACCAAAATAGTAAAATAACCCAAACCCACAGAATGAGGTGGTGGTAATCATAATATCAGGAATGAACTTAGAGCCCGAGCTGTGGGTAGAACAAGACTGCCAATAATGATAATGGAAGACTTCTTCAGTTAACTTTTACTCTAACAGTGTTAATTGGTTAGCCGGCTTAGCCATAGAATGTAATTATTCTATGAGCAGAAAAATCCATTCCTTTACGTGATATGCTGGGTCTAGAACGATCTGATTTTGATTTCTTTGTAGAAACATTTTTTTTTTCATGAGATCCGTATTATCGCGATGAAGAGAGCCTAAGATTTTTTTTAACAATAATAGTAGAAACTTGTTGTTGTAAGAATGGATGTTTGTAATTTTTTTCCGATGAGAAATGTGTTTAATACCCATAGCAACTAAAGCATTAGTAACACTTTTTAACGTAATTGAAATAACAAATTAAAGTAGGTCTCCATCATAGCCAATTTATTCTAAGTGCTCATTACTCATTCCGCGACTATTCCAAATTCAAACCATGCAAATAAGCTTACAGTGTCCCGTAATAAGATTTATAACGACAACCTAATCCATTCGGAATCCAATTTGTCTGTTTAACACCGAATAAAAGCGCTTTATAAGAAATAAGTCACGAAAAATTTTCTATGGGTATCGGATTAGGATTTCATTAAGTGCTGGTTTTCAGTTTGTGGAAAAGAAAAACGTTGAAAGACCTCCCAGCGGATTCCCGCGGCCATTACCATGACCTGGGACCAGTATATGTGTTGACACTTGGGGGAGGCTTAAGTCCAACAGTGGATATCTTTCGGCTGAAATGATGATGATGGCATTCGTCAAATGCAGCAAGCTTTCTGAACAGTCTTAAAATAATTCTTGATAGAAAACTTTGAAACTGCTTTCTTGTTTCAAAAACTATGAGAATAATAGAAGGTATCATGGTATACATGGAACTATGTCGATGTTTAATTTTTCGCATTTTAGAGTATCTGATATTTATTTTGTATCCATAACCTTTGCATATAAGTACAATCATAAAATTTTGAACAGTTGAAACTTAGTAACCTTACACACACGTATCGACACCGTCGTCTTGAAACCGATCTACTTGCAAAATTGCAAAAATTGTTCATTGGTAATAACTTCTTACTGTAAAGAAATCTAGATATCCTTTACCGCGATTTAAACCCGCAATGGTTTGTGTTGGTATGGTAATATATTCAATAAGTGTTTGTAAAAATGTCTTGGTTAATCAACGATAAAAAAAAACCTACAGCTATAGAATTATTATTATGGGGGACGATACAATCCTATGGCCTATACTACAAGAACGGCACATTTGCCGTATCAAAGAAGTAAGGAACTCTATCAATGAAACAATTTTCATAATCGGATTACTCGTTTAATACGAGTAATCCGATTATGAAAATTGTTTTCAAAAAACAACTTTTCCTCATCTTAATTATAATTTAGTTAAGTTCTATCTTTAGAGTGCTTATCTAAATACCATCTATTGAACGAGGTTTTAGTAATAAAAACTCCCGTTACAGAAAAGCCATATACATAACAACCACAATATCATAACCATAAAAAAAACCCTTCACGATTCGAAACTGCGCAATTTTACACAAAAATCGCTGTTCAAAAGCACGTGTAAGTGCGCTGTGTCGGTAACAATATCACGTAACCTACGTACGCTCGGCGACACATCAGGCTACTCATTTCCAGTACGAGCTGGCCTTGCGTTGTACGGTAGATAATTCAAGGTAAGACCAGATTATATTGGACAGGTAAAATTTCAAAATTAAAAAAAACCCCGACACATTTATCTTGCGAAAACACCCTGATTCGAAAAGTAAAACACCCATAACTTTTGAACGGCTAAACCGATTTTATTCAAATATAGCTAGGAACACTCTCGACAAAATCACCTTTCAAAACTAAATCAAAATCGGTGCATCCGTTTAGGCGCTATGATGCCACAGACAGGCCCACAGATACATAGAGACACAGCAACACACGTCAAACTTATAACACCCCTCTTTTTCCGGCGGTGGTTAAAAATATAGATTGATATGTCATCGAGTGTATGTCGTAGGATATTAGAAATATCGTTTTTCATGAAAATCCTGGAATCTTTGCAAAATTTCAAATCAGAAATAATTTAAATTAAACCTACCTGTGAATGGTCAGATAAATAAAAATGAAGCTAGTTGGTGACAGAGTAATCTCAGTTTCTATCACAACTGAAGGACATTCCTGATCTATTGTTTCATATCCGATGTTTAAAAATTAGTCTACTCAACAATGTAATAAATGCAATATATAAGCCATTGCAATTTATGTGTTACGCAGTACCACGCTGCTTACTTAACAACGAAAAAGTGTATAACCACTAAATGGTCGAAATGTACATTATGCAAAGACGGATGTGCTGATTGGTTAACAGCTACATTCAAGCCATTTCCTAACTAATAAGAATAACGATGTAACAAATTAAATTAGTTTCTAATAATCCGGTTACTAAAAAAATAGGATTTTCGCAAAAGCACGATATTTCTGATTATCCTGCGACAAATACAAGGAGATAGCAACATTCAACGATGAGACGCGTCGTCGGTGTCGTGAGTAAATGAGAAACGGGCGGTCTCAGGACATTTCACATCATGATTGCTCAATACAGTTCCACTGTACGACTACTGTCTGCTGTGATGGAATGACTTGAGTTTTATTTTATGTTTGATTGGTTGACTTTATTTTAATCGTTTTTTTTTTTAGCTACAATCTAGGGGTCTTTAAGTCAAGAGTGAATAGGTTACTTCTAGGCAAGCGTGCTCCACCATCGACCACATCATCGCTTACTATCAGGTGAGATAGTGGTCAAGCGCGAGCCTAGACTAGATAAAAAAAAAAAAAAAAGCAGGAAGCGAGTTTCTGAGAAATGTTTACATGGCGTTATAAATATTTTTGACGAAGGCCACCAGCTTATTTACTGATACTGTTAATATTTTCTATATACATGTTACGTTTTAAAATAGGTATTAGTTGCCGAGAAAGTACTACTTGCAACAAAACTAGTTTTGTATTATTTTATTAAAGTTTATTTTCCAATAAACAAAGTGTGTTGTATTAACAAAACTCGTTTTGTTGCTAGTAAGAAAAAAGTTCGCAAGTCCCAATTACTTTTTTCAGTTTACAAACACAATCCCCTACAAAAGTTTCACATATTATCCTGTGCACCGTGCATCGCACACGTTGACGTCAAGAGAACTACTGCAAGTTGGTCCTCTCTATCATTTCCCGTCTAGACCGATACTGCGATACATGGCAGATCAATACTTGCCATATGCGAGCCTTTTCTTCGACTGCTTTTGTACGACATGTGTACTGTCTATCAAAAAGTCGTCTGCAAAAATTAAGAGTGAAATTCGCTTGCACAACATAGATGTTGACAAAAAATATCTATTTTGTCCATCAGTTAGATAACCTAAAAATATTGGACACGTATTTTTCAACTGCCACGTAAAGAAAAAAATTACGACGATACCGTGCGTTGAAATATCGTGTGACACCACGGTGTGCTACACTTTATATTGACAAAGTGATGTCACAAGCCCCCACTCCAGGACTTTGATGCCCTTTACCGTTGTCAATTTTATTCATTTTATAAAGCAAAAAATACGAGTCCATTATTATTTGATAATCACACTGACGGATTTAATAGAATTATCATTTTTCTACTCAGGAAACATTATATTACACACGCATACACACATATTCATAGGGTTTCACAAAGTATCATTAAATTACTTATTTTACGTGTTGAAATAAATACCAAACTTAAGTGGCATTGAGTTGCTTGTGAAACGAATGACTGATGTGATCGAACGGCTCTTGAGTGGTGACCGCGTTGGAAGGTATCTCGTCAAGGTAGTCTATGATCTGAGGGAGGTACGGGAAGCGGCAGTTCGCTGGTCGCCCGAAGCACAGGACCTGGGTCTATGTGGCGACGGTTGTGTGAAGCTTATGTCTAACAGTGGACGTCTTTTAGATAATGAAGATGACGGTAACGCAACTGATTATCACAGTCAATATTAGCAGTTACCTTCTTTTGCGAAGAATGTTGTCAAAACTGTTTTTTAGTTGATTCGTAATATGTACAAAATTCAAGTTAGCCAACAGATAGCAACAAGTTTATTTTATCATTATGCTCAGAATACACCGACTGATAATTTTTTTTACAAACATTTCTAACAATAATACATTAATACATTTACTGACAAATATTAGGAAAGAAAATGTTTACTTCATCATCTTCCTGCCCTTGTCCCATATTAATTGGGGGCCGACCCCAAGTTACAATACGTTTTCTTCTTCCATACCGTCCTGTCCCCCGTCACGCCATCACTGACTTCCTTTTCTTTCATATCACTCCTCACACAGTCCCTCCATCTTTTTTTGGCCGTCCCCACCCTTTCCATCGATCCACATTTATATTCATAACTATTTTATTAACATGCGTTTCCCCCCTCTTCACATGACCATACCAGGACAAACGGTTTCCTTTCAACTTTTATGTCACTGGCGCCACGTTTAAACTTCCTCTAATATACTCATTTCTTACTTTATCCATTTTCGTCACTCCGCACATCCATCTCAACATTCTCATCTCTGCTACATGCAATCTCCTTTCATCCATCTTTATCACAGCACAACATTCTGATCCATACAATACGACAGTTTTAACTTAAGACTAAACTTAAGGGGCATTCGTGGGTCACATGTTATTCCTAAGACCTGTCGCCATTTCGTCCATCCCGAGTTGATCCGGTGCGCTACGTCTCGGTCTACCTCGCCATCCCCTTCAACCGGAAGTCGGAGCATATCGGTATGGGCGTTCCAGCGAGAGCTATAGGTACGGAAATGGTGAGACCGCCAATATCGCAGAACAGTATTCGGTTTTAGTTCTGCTCAATTTCAAGCCAACCCTCCTCTAGCCTCTAGGAACTCTAGGTCACTCTCGGCAACCAGCACAATATCATCGGCAAACAGCATACACCAGGGTGTTCCTGTATGTTCGACATCAGAACGTCCATTATCATCAGGAAGACGTAAGGACTGAGAGTGGACCCTTGGTGCAAGCCAACTGCCACACTGAAGCTGCCAGTAGTGCCCACTATAGATCGGACTTGGGTACTGCATCAACTGTACATCGCTCGGACCCAACTGTACATATTGCCCAGGCACACCTTTCTTCTTAAGGGGCCAACACAAAACCTCACGGGGCACCCAATCGTATGCCTTCTCGAGGTCAATGAACACCATGTGCAAGTTTTTATGTGCACCTCTGTATTTCTCGCACAAGTGGCGGATTACGAAAATGGCACCCGTTGTACCCCGACCACGCATAAAACCGAATTGGTTCTGCGATATTTCACTCTCTTCTCTCAGCCGCCTTTCGATAACTTTCTGCTAAGCTTTCATACCATGTGACATTAGCTTTATTCCTCTATAGTTGTTGTACTCCAGCACATCACCTTTGTTTTTAAAGATGGGCACCAGCGAACTATTGCACCATTCATCAGGTATGGCTTCTTCTCATACCAACTTATTGAAGAATAAAGCTAACCACGTCCATCTATCGACGCGCAATATCTTCCACACTTCAACTGGTATTCCGTCTGGACCAACTGCCTTACCATTCTTCATTCCATTTACTGCTATTCTTATTTCGTCCATACTAAACATTCTCCCTAACCCCTCATTCAGAGGTTTATTTTGTAACATACGACTCCAGTTATTTTTGTCATACATAAGTTTCTCAAAGTAGTCCTTCCACCTTCATCCTTAATTTTTTCTTCATCAGAAAGAATAATTCCAGCCTCATCTATTATACATATTATCTGACAGACATCTCTCGCTCTTTTCTCCCTAGCTCTAGCAAGCCGGTACAGATACTTTTGGCCTGCTGGACTATCCATCGCGTCGTAAGCTTGTCCTGTACTTTTACTCTCGCTATAGCCACAGCTTTCTTAGTTTTTTTCTTCGCAGTATCATAATTACACTTTTTTGCAACTTTTAAACTAGCGTTTTCCTGTTGTACACTTTGCCATTCCTGGATTTTTTTCTTCTTTTCCTTTAACACATTCTGTATTTCTGTTGACCACCACCATGTATCCCTATCTATCGTACCCCTTCCTTTCATCTCTCCCAAAATATCCTTCGCACATACCTAATACACCCAGCAATCTCCTGCAACTTTTGTTTACACTTCGATCTTCCATGTCTCCCATCTCTATCATTTGTCTACGACTCGCTCTCGAAGCTTGTTAGAACTATTATTCTTCTCTAGCATATGCCATTTTATTTTATGTACTTGTGTTTGAGCAAAAATTTAAAAACCTGTGAGGAAACACCATTTCACCCACAACGGCCATCTGTTCTGCGTGCTACGTGTCCTGCCGTTTGGCAGTTCTTCGGGCTATGTCAGTAACCTTGCTTCTCTTGCGGATGCATTTCTGATTCGATCACGCAAGAAAATTCCATTCGTCTTCATAATCGTTCACAACATCGAGTGTAGATTCTCCGACCTTGATAAGAGTGGATGCAACATGGGCATTCAACATTACCTTGGTTTTGTCCATGTTCATTTTAGGGACCCACTCTTTCGGAAATTCTAGTAAGGTCATCGAGCATTGTACTGAGGTCCTCCATGGTCTCAGCCATGACCACTGTATTGTCGGCACACCGAAGATGAGTGATGTACTCGCTATTGAAGTTGATGCGCTGGGCATCCTCTCCAGCCCAGAACCTTGAACACATCCTTCAGTGCAGCAGTGAACAATTTCGGGTATATGTCGTATCTCGGTCTCACACCTTGCTGCAGAAGGATAGGTTTCGAGATCTGATCCTGAATTCGGACTGACATGTTGGCTTTTTTGAATAAATAATTCAGTACCTCGATGTAGTCGATTTGGCACTGTTGGAAGTCTCGATCGAATCGAAGGTTTTCTCGTAGTCCACAAACGCTCAGCAAAAAGGCAGGTTATACTCTTCGTTCTTCTGTATAACTTGCCGCAGCGTACGTATGTAGTCTGTTAGAATATGTTTATTAATATCAAAATTACACTAGTTTACTTCATACTAACTCCATCAAGTGATTAAAATATGTACTAGGATAATAGTGTAGCATAGCTAAATAAAAAATAAATAAAGTTGTCTATTCTCAACTAGCCAGTCATTTGTTTTAATATAGTCTACGGTGCTAAAGCCTTTTCGGCAACCGGCTTGTTCGGGAGGCTGGAAATCTACAAACCTGCGCGCTAAATGATTCGTGGTGACTCTTGAATACAACTTGTAGACATAAGTAAGAAGTGAGATGGGCAACTTTTCAACCGGGCATTGTCGTCCTTCTTGAAGAACAGTACCACCACACCCCCGCACCATGCCTGTGGTGTTCTCCCTTCGAGTATGACTGAATTAAATAGCTTCTGAAGAGCCTTAAGTACCGGTTTTCCACTCGCCTTTAGGAGTTCAGCCGTAATACCATCATCACCCGGTGCTTTGTGTAACTTTGAATCGGGTTCGGGTAAATAAAGCGCAAGATTCCTGATACAATTTTTCTGTCCGATTATCCGAGTCCTGATTTTTTCCAGTATACAATTTGTTTAATTTACTATTTTTCACAAAAACACATGACAATAAAAAAGTTCTAAAAGTTAAATTACGGTTGTTGGTAGATGCCTTGCGGTGTTCCACAGGGCTAGGACTTGGGCCCGCCCCTGTGGATCATCGGGTACGACTGGTTGCTGAGGGGCAACTCCAACCGGGCGTAGACCTGACGTGTTAAGCGAACGATACGCTGGTCACCACCCGGGGAGTTTGTACAGGGAAGCAGCGTTGCTGGCCACGGCCCTCACACACAAGTTGGAGGCCATGGGTATTTTATAGACCCCGGCGGGCGCCACCGCCCGATGCCCACATCGTCGTCGAGGGGGGCTCGAATCACTGTCGAGTCAACCATGAAGTACATGGGATTGGTGCTTGACAGCTGGTGGGATTTCGGCCCCCACTTCCAGTGGCTGGCGCTAAAGTTGTTGAGCGTGGCTGTGGCGCTGTGAACGCTGCTGCCCAATCTGTGGGGCCCGAGTGTACATGTATGGGGATCATGCGATGTATGGGGCTCCGTTCTGGGCGGCTCACCTGACGGCCGGCAGCATCGCTGTTCTGCAAAAGCCGCAGAGAGCGATGGCCGTCAGAGTCATCAGGGGGTATCGCACCATATCCTATGAGGCATTTTGTGTTCTGGCCGGATCCCCGCCATGGGACCTGGATGCGAAGGTACTCGCGTCACTTTATCGCCACGGACGCCCGGTGCCACCACTGCGTCGACTGCTGGGAGGACACGGCGTGGTATACGCTGGCAAAGTGTGCCGCTTGGGAGGAGCCACGTTGTGCCCTCATCTCTGAAGTAGACAGTAACCTGTCGCTGCCAGCCGTAGTCAAGTCTATGGTCAGCAGCGAGGAGTCCTAGGACGCGGTGATATCCTATTGCGAAACAGTCGTCTCACAGAAGGAGTTTAAGGAAAGGGAGAGGGAGATTTTATCCACTCATCCAATCCGCAGCAGGTGCGCCGGGAGTCGGCAGAGGGCCGACAACGCCCTCTTCCAGCCCCCTTAAATGAGTTCAGGACGGACGTCCCTAAGTCCGTCGCCTCCCACACATCAGGACCCGAGGTGCCGGTGCATAGTGTTCCACGTGCATGACGTTACGGGAGGAGTCAAACACCTCACTCCCACCCAACCCGAGATCTATGCCCGCAGAAGCGGGCTGGCTCCAGCCGGGGATTGCGGAAGGATCACATGTTCCCGCAAACCCCGGCGTAGGTGTGAGAAACGTCGAGGTGATTTTTAATCAGTAGGAGTCTGACAAACCCCTCCGCCCCCCTCCCTAGGGTTCAGGACATTTTTTTCGTTGCCCCACACTAGGAATTTCTTCCTGTATCGTGGGTGCGTTCACAAACATATAAACTCACATATACAACACCCAGAGCTGGAACAACTATCTGTAGGTCATACAAATATTTGTTCCGTGCGGGAATCGAACCCGCGACACGCAGCGCAGCAGTCAATCGCTTAACCACTGCGCCAACCGTGCGCCCGGGATGAGTTGGTCCAATGTCTACTCCACATCATATCATCAAATAAACGTGGACCAAGTGACTCTGATTACACCAAATATCAGCATACAAGCAGTCCTTTTGGTCGCCGGGGCGCACTCACGCGTCCCCAAGCAAAACCAGCCATTCTCAACAGCCACAATCAGCCCTCAGTCCATTCCACTTGCCATGCCTTCACCTCAAAAAACACTCGGCACGCCGGGGACCGTGCACCCGGTCACCTTGCTGACAAGAAAAATAAAATCCGACAACAACCTCTCAAAAAGGCAAACCGTCAAGTTGCGTTTAGCACAGAACGCACAAAAATCAAGACAATATAACTATTTTAAAATACCCATTACAAGAATTTTAATTATTGAAGAATTCACACGAAACAATTACCATGTAGTGAAATACACCATCCTGGGTCCTAATCCTATCCCACGAAACTTTCACAGCTTAATTAATAATTAAATTCCATTAAAAAAAACATTATCAACAATGACATCACCGACGGAGGAACGAAACGCACTCTCCGCGGCATTCCCTTCGAATGTGTTGACATCTCTAAAAAACGTCAAATTTTAAACGTCAAAACAAAACAACCAGACATAAATATAGAGGTTAAATACTGAATGACTTCAAATTATTCTAGTTAAATGAATGAATCCCAGGTCAAATAAAAAAGGGGTAACACTTGTTTTTCTTAAGTTGTTTCAGAGCCATGCTAATCTCGTAGAGGCTGACGTCCGGGATGTCTTCGTTATAGTGTCGGGTCAATCTACCTCTGGGGTCGTTTGCTAGATTCGCAACGAGTTTACTGATTGACGTGTACAACTGCCCATAGAACCTCTCGATCTCCCTCAAAAGCTCCGGTTTGGCGAATACAATTCTGCCATCATCGGTCTTCAGTTTCGTGAGCTGGCTTTGCCCAATAGCCAGATCTCTTGCAAACACCTTGGAGCCCTTATGCCGCTCAATAGCGTCCTTAATACGCTCGGTATTAAAACGGCGGAGATCGCTTCTCAAGGACTTAGAGATTATTGAGCTGCCGGTAGTTCTACGCATCGTCAGAAGACTGCAGGATCATTTCACGCTTCTCATTCATGCGCATGCGTCATTTTACGCCTTAAAATAACTTAATCATTCAATAAAGTTCCCGCTTCTGGGACACTGACTCCATAAGAAGATTTAGATCATAATCAACCACGTGGGGTTTTAACAAGCGGGAATTAGCCATAATCCACCAGGTGCCATAGAATCTTCACCGTAAAACCTATTGAAAACATCCGACTCATTGATATCCATGAAAAATTACTCCATTACTGTACATCAAACGCCCACAAGATACCCATATAACTTAACCTGTCCCAATAAAACCCTACACATAAGAAACGAAAACACAAGGAAGAAGAACAAGCGCAAAATACCAATAAAATGTAACTGCCACGGCAAATGACCCTCATTAATACGTGCAGATATCTATAATCCCGGCTTGCTGAGCAAAATTGGTTTATTCTCTCCATCAATCTACTTCCACGTAATCAGGCCGGACCGGAGTCCACAAATTATACTGTAAATACCCCTATATAAGGTGTATCTCTCACGATCGCAGCTTAACAGATTAGCAGGCTGGCATCAATATAGGGCTGGTGTGGACGTTGAGCCGAGCGTTACAAAGCTTAGACGCAAGCGCGAACTTCGGCCGGCGTGGACGTCGCAACGATTTTCGTGGCAACGGCTCGCATTCGGATGTTCATGCAATTAAAACCTCTAAAAGAACCCCTTAAGTGTTTGTGACCTTCTTCTTCTTCTTTTTTTCTTCTTCATGCTCCAAGTTTGCAAGGGAATGTTCAACTCGAACAATCATAGTTTTGCTTGAAAGTGAATGCTGAGCTCGTTGGGAAGAATTTGTTGCTCGCCTACGATTGCTTGTTTACAAATGCTTACAAAACAATGGTCCCAGTGGGGACGTTCCTTTAAGAAACGGACCCCAAATGAAAGTAATTGGCGACCCCTGTAATAGAGTATATACCTTCCAGAAAATATGAACGCATGTGTAAGTACCAACATATACATATTCGTGTCTAGATAGAGCTTTTTACGCTTTATACCCAAAAGTGAGTGAAGGCCACAAAAAACTTTTAAAAATAAAAAAGAACCTATTAATTACCACCACAAAGAATATAAAAAAAATCACAAAGGGTCCATCACACAACCAAGCCACGTGATTGTACTCAATACCGGCAAATAACTTGTCCAGCCTAGAGCGGTATCTACTTAGGCGTGTTCGCAAAGCCTTCAGTCACAGGTGATTAGAAAAATATTCAGAAGCAAGAGTGTGGCAGCTTTACTTTGACTCTGAAAGGATGGCGTTGGATAAATCTTGAATATTTTGTTAAGCATGTGAGATGTGAAGTTTGTGAAATAGTTCGAGCGTGAATTTGTTATACCGCTTAGTATGAACTACTAGGAGAGTTATAGGTGCTAAGTTGGTTGTAAAATGAAAATGTTTTACGTTGAAGTGCTGTATTTGCAGCGCTTGCTACGATTTTGTAGCAGATCATCAGACATTCACCCTCTTACTAATAAACGCGGAATAAAAGGTCCAAGGTCGTGTTTTCATAGTTTTATACTTGGTATAACTTTATTCTGTGTTTATTAGTAAGAGGGTCAGTGTTTTGGCAAAAAAAAACCGGCCATGTGCGAGTCAGACTCGTGCACGAAGGGTTCCCATTATCGCAAAAAACGGAAAAAAAAACAAGTTTGTTGTATGGGAGCCCCACTTAAATATTTATTTTATTCTGTTTTTGGTATTTGTTGTTATAGTGGCAATATAAACACATCATCCTTCTGAAGGAGGCGCCGCTGACGCGTGCACTCCGCACGCTCAACCTCATAGCGAGTGAGACAGACCTATTCTGTTGTTCTCTGAGTGAATTCACAAGGAATGCTTTGTTTGTTATTAGTTATAGGTATTAGTTATAAGGAACAATTATGTTAAGGCACATTTACCGCATTGGTTAGCTGTAAGGGTAGATGTATGATGATAAATAAATAAATAAATAAATAAATCATCTGTGAAATTTTCAACTGTCTAGCCATCACGTTTCATGAGATACAGCCACACATGAGGTGACAGACAGACAGACTGACAGACGGACCGCGGAGTCTTAGTAATAGGGTCCCATTTTTACCCTTTGGTTAACCCTAAAAATACAGTAAATAATCATTTTTAACCGACTTGGAAAAAGGAGGAGGTTCTAAATTCGTCGGAATAATTGTTTGTTTTTGTATGCTCCCCGATTACTCAAATACGCTTGGAGGGATTTCAAAAAAATCTTCACCTGTTTAAATACTCCTACTTCCCAGGTGGATCCATGGTCATCAGGTCAGGATCTGATGATAGGATCCTAGATATATTGAGGGAACTCCTCAAATATTGTAGGCATACATATAGCGATTTTGGTATTTTCATCAACAATGCAATCATTTGCACTCAGAAAGTATCATTGAGTGAAGTGGAACTGATGAAGAAGACCAAAGATGGCCACAAGCACTCCATAATGCTAAGTATGTCACGGATATAAGATATCTGGAATAGTTAACCGACTATGATAAAGTAAATATTTATAAATAATGGTACTGATGAAAATGGTACCATCGAACTGATCTGATGATGAAGTCGGAAGTATAGGCACTGCAATCAATGTATCCTAGTCGTGTTTGGGCTCATTGGAATCGTCATGAGATGTACTTTGACTTCAAATGATTTTCATCGTAATTTGATGTACCTAGTATGGTGAAAAGTAAAAAAAAAACAACCCAGTAACTGGGTAACACTTACCTACTACATGTACTAACAAAGCTAAATAAACAACCCCACAACACTAAGGAAGTTCAAAATTGCTACTGCAAACAAACTCAAACTAAATTAACATTGCATTAGAATTTTCATTTTACAACAGTCGCCGAAGACTCCACCCGACAAAACCACTAACATTTTAAAGATTGTTTCTTATATTATATCGCTGTTTTCACAACTTAATCCAGAAGGGGTTGTATGCAAATATTAGCATCAAGTGACCGGGGATGAGCTCTAAACATCTAAGTCCATTTCATGGCCAGATAAGACAGTAAACAGTTAGCCATTTGCTGTAGAGTAATATTAATATAATTTATATAAAAAATATCAAAAAGGATCCCCTTTTTTATATTTTTTAAGCTGGTTATTGTAATGGGTGGTTTAAAAATGGAATGTTAATGGCCATGAATGATTTTTTTGTGAGATAAAAAGTTTTATTTTTAACCCTCACCTAATAACTAAACATTCGTCCGGGATCCCTTCTTGTCGTATAATGTTTTTTTCTACTTTGGCTTAACTATTTAGGCATTTTTTTTTTGGTATAAACTATTAAAAACATTAATGGCAAACTATTAAGTTTATCATAATTATTTTTTGGGATACAGTTTATGCTGACGTAATTATCTTTTAAGCTAATTTGTTTTAGCATAATGTTATTAGGCATAATTACTATTAGCCTTAATAAATTTATTTATTTATTTAGGCATAAAAACCAATAGGTATAACGGAAAGAATTTCATTTTATTTACGTATTTATATAACGTGTCATTCATTACGTTGCTCTTGTAGTTCATGACACTTCATGGTTAAAATAGGTCGAATCTATTCTAAAACCGAATCAAGGCACCCCGACTTTACGTAGTCTTTTGGCTGCTACCCCTAGAGTGTATATAAAACCGGAGGCGCGAAGGTAGAGGAACCCCCACCCACAGCGCCGGAGACAATGCAGAAGCAACTTTAAAGTTCAATAAAATTTTATTTAAAAAATACATAACACTTTTATGTTTAAAAGTACCTAATTCAAAAAAGAAAAATAACTAAACAGTTATAAATATAAAAAGTAAATTCAATAAATCAAAAAACCCGACTCCTTAAGAAGCTAACTAAAAAGTCATAAACAAGAAGAAAATCATGCTAGTGTGCTATGCAATCGCGTGTAGTCGCGAGCTGGCTGACCAAAAACAGTTGTTGATGACTTTTTAGTTCGCTTCTTAAGCAGTCGGGGTTTTTTGAATTAAGTTTTATTCTACCTTCCCAATTAAGATAAAATATATTTTCTGTAAATATATTTTGATAATTAATGTAAGTTGACACAATACATGGCTGAAGTGATGCCCCTTTCTTAGAGTTTTCAAAGATATGGACTCTCTTTTATTTTAAACACAGTCAAGACAAAATTGACACCTTATTTAATAGACCTGTATTTATATCAACGGATCGAAAATATTTTATCAATTGACCCGTTACTCTCCTTTTATCACGTATACAAAAAAATACGACGACACAATTCGTTGAAATATTGTGTGACGTCACGCCACATTTTTGCTGACAAAGTAATGTCATAAGCTCCAACTCCTGAATTTTGATGCGCTTTATCTTTGTCAATTTTTATTTACTTAATAAAGCAAAAAAAAACGGGTCTAATATTCTTTGATAATCTCACTGACGGACTTAATAATAGAATTATAATTGTTCGATCCAGGAAATATACCTATTACAAATTTTTATTAGTGGTATTATTTGATTTTTTAGACAAAGTAGACTCTGCGAATGTTTAGTTACTACGTAACTCTAAAATATAATTTAGCTATCTAGGGATAACTGGGCGCTAGTTGTTCGTCTAAACTAAAATTATTAAGAGGTACTTGTTTAGTAAGTTGGTACCTACTCTGTATTTTCAAGCTATTTTTCTAGAGGTTTTTTTGTAGAAGGAAATCTCTGGCAGTCCAGTTTCGAAAATTTATTTCACTAATAAAATGCTTCACCATCGCCAAGTATCAATAGATAGGCTTTTTATCCCAGAAAATGCATTCATTTTTCTAGAACAGGGTTCACCAATTACTTTCATTTGGGGTCCTTTTTTAGGGTTCCGTACATCGAAAGGAAAAAACACAACCCTTAATATAGGATCACTTCGTCCGTCCGTCCGTTTGTCTGTCAAGACCCTTTTTATCAGGAACGCTTGAAGGTATCAAACTGGTCTACTATCCCTTAAAGCTGTGAAAATATCAAAATTCTAAGCCAACGCAATCAAAAGATGCAGCCGTTTATGCCGCAAATTTTCGACACTCGCAAGGGAATCAAAACCTACAGGGTACTTTCCATGAACTCAGAATCTTGAAATTTGGTACAAAATAGAAAAAGGAAAAATTGCGAAAACCATAAATTTTTATTTACATAATATAATATATTTTTTTTAATAATTTTAAACTTACTACCCCTTTCCTCATGAACGCGAAGAGGTATTAAATTGAAATTCATATCAAGTACTCAGGTCTATAAAACCTTTAACGTGAGGTTTGTACGGAACCCTCGGTGCGCGAGTTGACTCGCACTTGGCCGGTTTTTTTTTAAATAATATGATTGTCGCGGTCCGTAAGGCGCTGGATATACAGAAAAGACGTAAGACGAGGATGCGTCGCGCGATAGTAAAAACACCTTTTCTATTTTTCTTCTTCACGAAACACACAAAGCTTACAACAACAGCGTCCATGAACTAAATCTGTATGTTAAATAAAAAGGGATCAAACGAAAAAGTTGCGTAAACAGACCTCCACAGCCTCCCGATACTACAGCTAGTTAATAAGCCTCGCTTCGAAAAGAAGTTATCGATGCGTCACAAATTAAACGCAAATGTGATTGGCTTTTGAAGATTCATTCAACCAATAACAGTAGCTAACGCGCGTATGACAAATTATCACGTCAACTTTGGTAGAAACTTGGCCCAAACAACTCAAATATAAATAGTCCTAATCGGGCGCCAATAATTGAAAGGATTGCACCAGTTTAAGGTTCTTACATCGTGTTCCTTGGTAAGTACTTCAGGACGCAGTTTACCCATGGCCGGGTCATTAGTTTGCGAGACTGTTTGCGCTGCACCCTCTAATGGGTTCGGTGTACTTCCAACGTATAGCCTGGACGGCTTTTATTGCACTCTGAGATTATTTAAACGGCCGCAGGGAGGGCCTCATAATTTGCGAGCTCTTCGTCTTCCAGCGCATTCACTCGTCCGTAACGAGATGTTGTTCTGTTATTTTAAGGCGTGATTTAAATTCGGTTTGTTTTTTTCTTCATTTATTGTTTGCTTGGGACTTGTTAAGGGGTTCGTTTGTAATCGATTTGAGCGTCTGGATTAGCTCTTGTTGTAAAACTTTTCAAAAGCGTAACACAACTTGTATTGTAACTTTTATAAGAACGAATCTAAAACCCCCACGAATCACACTTAAAAAACTATTAAGATAATACTATATTTCAGTCGTTACAGTCTCTCCCGACGCTAAAGCGACATGACAGTATAAAAATAGCTCATATTAACACAAACTTTCCCTATTTAGCACGGGCCCGGGGCAAGTTGTGAACTCTTGCCATTTACTCGCTCTTGTATTACCATTCGAGACTATACGCCGAAATATGGTGGAAGTTTTATTTAAACGTCACTGGCATTCGTGCCTCGACCATGGTGAAGATTAGCTTCTTATAATATGGTTTGTACAAATCTGAAGTGTGAATACAATATTAGGAAATAGAATACGTAGGGTCCTACAATGATATTATATGAGTCAAGGTGCCTGTGTCTCGAAGCTTTAGCAGGCATGTCACATGATGATACAGGTCCTATCAGGAATTGACAAATTTGAAAAGAACACCTAATATCTATATAATAGGGAAAATCAGCGGTCCAATAAATCGGTAGCAGCACTTCGAAATCTCCCTCTGACTTTATAAATGGACAGACATATATTTGAACACGTAAAAATATTTTAAGCTTTCAGATCAAACACATGAATGTTATTCCTCCATAAAAGGTCTAGAAATGTTATATCAAAACTTAACTTTAATTCCTGTTTCCGTGAAACAATTCCCCATTACGAATTTCTTAACACTTCCATTCTAGCTACTTAAAGAGTTCTTATCTAACATTTTACTAGAATTTCTACGCTCGCTTCGGGTTAGAATAACTTTTGAAGGAATACAAGGAAAGTCAATTATGGGAAGACGGGGTTGCCATGCTTGCGGAAGACACAAACAAGTCACTTGCGACTTACCATCTATCGGATAAATCCCACTTTAGAAAATTCGCGGAAAACTTTTAAGCTACCATTTTATGCCTTTTTCTTAAAAACAGAATCCTTTAAGTTATTTGCTAAGTACTAAACTGCGGATTTACGAAAGCGTAAAAATTCTTGTTCTTACCTTTTAAAGTTAAAAGAAATTATTTTTAAGATTGAAGTCTAGACTTAACACTCTATGACTTTGCTTAAGTGTTATGATAAAGCTAAAAGCCATATTAGCATAACGTTGACTGAAAACTTTTATTGATGAATTATAAATAAGCTTCTTTTCCAATTTCGATTAAAAACAATCCCCTAACGGGGTCTGCATCGCGGCTAATCCTTCTCTGCCAGTTAAAAGTAACGTTAGAACCTTAGCGTACAATTCCCGCGGCGAACTCGTTCATTTCCTATCTCGTCCCGCTACCCGATAAAATAAATTGATCACAGATTTAAAGATCAGCTTAATTACTTTTCTATTAAATTCAATTAGCATGTCTGTGCAGTCCAAACCATTCGCTGCTCTCTGTCCATCCTGGTTGGAATCCCATTCTAACCAGAATTAAATTCTGGTCCATTGAAGCTTGTCGCTGTTCGCTTCAATTTTATCAATCAAATCAAATCAAATCAAATCAAATGTTTATTTGTAGAGCATAGGTAACATACAAGGTGTACATAATAAAATATAAGTTCGCCATGTCTAGCCGATAGCGGCATACAAATATTAATTATATATAATGTCCTTACAACTAAATTAAAGAATAAGTATCACAATATTAAATGATTTACATGCACATAATTACATTATTACTAAGTCGAAAATGTTAAAATATTACTAATATTATTAATATTGCTAAATATTGTTAAAGCACATATTTATCTACAATTTATTTGAATATTTATTCAAATTATCATCGGTTAGGTATTCTTGTACTGAGTAATATGCCTTCTGTGTCAGGAATTTCAGCAGCGTTTTTTTAAATTCATTTAACTCATTTTTTTCTCTGATGCACCTGGGTATTTTATTGTATATCTTGGGTGCCATACCTACAATGCTTTTTTGATAAAGGGCAGTCTTGTGTGAGTAGGAGCAAATGTCCATATTACGGCGTTTAGATTTTACAGCTTTGAATGTTTCCGAATTAGTTTTTACGAACAAAGCTATCTCATAAATATATAAGCAAGGCATGGTAAGTAAATTAAATTTTCTAAAATATGGTAGGCAGCTGTCAGTTGATTTTAATTAAAAAATTGATCTAAGGCATTTTTTTTGCGCTTTGAAAGCGACGAGTCTATCAGTGGAATTTCCCCAGTACATAATGCCGAACCGTAGTGTAGAAACTACATATGCATTGTACGCTACTAGAACGGCAGACTCATTTACCATTTTTGATAAATTGTATAGGGCATATGCATATTGATTTAACTTTTTGGCAACGGTTTCAATATGGGATTTCCATGATAGGTGATTGTCTAAATGTAATCCTAGAAAAGTAGCAGTATTAGTTTCAGCGATCCTTTTATTATCGTAAGTAATATTAAGTTGCACTTGATTTTTTCGCTGATAAAATAACATTATTTTGGTTTTTTCTAAGTTTACTTTCAATTTATTTATTTCTAACCAGTTTATTATGGATTGAAGGGAACTATTAATATCATTTTCGAAAGTATGTATGTTTTCACATGGGACTATGACAGTGCTATCATCTGCAAAAAGAACGGTTTGATGTTTAATACATTTTGGTAAATCATTTATGTATACAATGAATAGCAAGGGCCCGAGGACACTTCCTTGGGGAACTCCGCATGTAACATATCTAGTCGACGACGTATAGGTATATTCTACTTTTGTTTTGGGGCAAACCTTTTTTAAGACAGTGACTTGCTTCCTGTCAGATAAGTAGGATTTAATTAATTTTAATACATTGCCCCTTACGCCATAACCTTCTAACTTACGTAGTAATAATTCATGATCTACATGATCAAATGCCTTTGACATATCCATTAGTATGGCTGCGATCGGTGTTTTTTTGTCAACATTGACTATGATTTTTGAGAGTAATTCAAAGACTGCCATATTTATTGTTTTATTTTTACGAAAACCATATTGCTCTTTAGTTAGTATATTTTGTGATTCAAAGAAAGAATATAAAGACTTGTTTATGACTTTTTCGAATACTTTAGACAGTACTGGGATTAGAGCTATAGGACGGTAATTTTGAATAGCTGTTTTATCACCTTTTTTATGCAACGGTTTTATTATTGTCAATTTTAACTTACTTGGAAAGTGGCCGTTTTCTATACACAAGTTAATTATATGATTCAGTACGGGTGCTATAATATTTGATACTAGTTTTAATATTTTTGTACAAATACCGTCGTAACCCGTACTATTCGTGTTTTTTAATGAATTTATAATTTCATATAATTCTCGAGGATCCGTAGGTGCCATAAACAACGATTTAGGGTAATAGGTTTGGCTTGGGAAGCTATTGCTATTTTTATTACAAGACGTTTGCTTTACTGAATCTATAATAGTAGTCATTAAAAGCCGTAGTGATTTCTGAGGGATCATGAGCTATTTTACCATTAATATTTATTTTATTCAAAGGTTCTGAAGGAAAGTTTGTTTTGCAATTATTGATAACGTTCCACGTAGCTTTACTTTTATTTTCAGCATTATTTATTTGATAATTATTTTGTGCTTTTTGAGTTAAGTATATAATTTTTTTTAGTCGTTTTGTATATTGTTTTAGTAATAACTTATTATCATGTGTCGGAGATCGCCTATAATGCCAAAGTATATCTCTTTTTCGCTTACTGCAGGTTCGGATACCTTTAGACAGCCACTTGGGGGTTTTTTTAATAGAAATCTTTTTTCTTAAAAAAGGAAAACATAGATCATAGAATAATTGGAACGTATCGTGAAATAAATTGAAAGCTGTCTCAGGCTCTGTACTTTTGTAGATTTCGTCAAAACTAAGATTACGCATGCAGTCTAGAAACTTAGCTTTGTTTTCGGCACAGTAATCACGATTTCTTACATACCAGTATTTAATGGAACACGTCTTTTTTACCGGGCATCTGAAGAGCTGAGCCGTATGATCAGACAAATCAAAGTCAAGAACTTCACCACGGCTACCTTTGACATTGTGCATAATATTATCAATACATGTGCCACTAGATATACGAGTAGGCTGCTTTATACTCGGTCTAATATTATAATTTAGAAGCAAATATTCGAACTCTGTAGCCAATCTCGTGTTTTGAAGAATATCGATGTTAAAATCACCGCATATTACAATTTTTTTATCACCATGTCGAAATAGTGTTAATATACGATCTAGTTTTTCAAAGAAAACTGCTGTTACATCTTTACTATGTTTTGGAGGTCTATAAATACAAATAACCACCAGCCGATGATCTGTTAGTTCAACGGCACAACATTCTATGACATCTGAGACACAGAATTTTTTGACATCTATGATTTTATATTCATGGATAGGATTAATTAATATACACGTACCCCCGTTTCTTGTGCTTCGTGACGAAAATGTTGCTATTTTATAGTTAGGTAAATTTAGTTGTGTGGTGTCGTCTGCTTTCATATTGTGCTCTGTGATACAGATGAGATCAACCACCTTTCCTTGTTGTAGGAGTTCATTAAGGTGAATGCTCAATTGGCCTGATTTTCCTATCAGCCCATTAATGTTCTGGTGCAAGATAAATATGTGCTTATACACGAAAAAAATCTTTATGTTTGTTATCAACTTTTACACGATACGTTGACTGAGAATCATTACTATTATTCGTAGGAGTACATTGTGGATTAGAACCAAGACAATATTTTTTATTTGTTGATTGATCCTTTGTGTATCGATCCCTATGTATATTACATGGTGTTAATTCTACATTATAGTCAATATCTTTCATCAACAATATTACATTTTCAAAAATTGATTTTATACCTCTGTTATTCACTCTACCCGAGTGCTTATAAAACATATTGAAATCTGCTGTTAAATCTGAGTTCGAATCTATAAAATAAGCATGCTGATGGCTAATTAAATCTAGGTATATCAAATTATTGAATGATTCTATTCGCCAGTTATATAAAGGATAACCAAGTTTGTAGGTGGGATAACAAATAATTACATTTGTATGTGTTATGTTCTGTAGTATCTTTCGAACGTAAAAAACAATTTCAAAATAGTCTTTTGTTATTCTAAAGTCTTCCGCACCTATTAAGATAATGCAAAAGTCTCTTAAAGTAAAATCACATAACTTAGTTTCCAAGCCATAAAGCAGTTGTTTGGTGTCTCCATTGGTTTTCAGGTAATGACAAATTTCGTAGTCATGATTTATAACGCTTCGAGCTACTGCTAAGACTTTGTTTTTGCTGTCCGTGCTCAACAAATATATTTTACTCTTGGTTGAAGACGGCGGCGGCACCCGCTGAGTGGTTATAATTTCACTAGTTTGCTGACCATCCTTTTGGAGATCTGTCGAATTTACATTTTCCGTGCTTTTATGGGGGTATTGGGGTTGAGTGATCTGTAATCCCTCCAGACTGCAGATCGAGCCAGCTGTGTTGAACGATTCGTCTCTGGCATCGCTTGGCGATTGCGCTATAACGACAGTGTCAGGTTGATGCAGCGTTGTAGGTTGAAGAATCAGCTTGGTTGGAGTAGAGGAACAGCTCGATCTTACAACATTCTTTTTACACGGAGACCTCGGTGTAAGACTCTTTCTATCTAACCAGTTCACTTTTTTATATGTATTTATGATTTTCTGGTACTCTCCAATATCCATCTTAAGTCGAAAATTTTCAGTGTTCAAATTTTCAATCTCCACATGAGCGCTTTCTAATTCTGTGGTGAGCCGTTTGATAGTTTCTTTATAGCTCTCAGTTTCGTCGCTGTCATTAAGTGAGGTGTTAGGCATGCTCATCATAGTAGTATCAAGTAGTGTGGAATTGTTTTTCAGATTAATATTAAATATATCGTCCGCTGAGTTAGCCCTTACTGGTTTTCTGACAGTAATGTTATTTATTTCGAGGTTTTGCATTTTAATTTCCTTGTTATTTGTAACAACAAAAAAAGTTTAATTCCAAATTTTCTAAGTTATATTGTAGTAATAGCTCAGAACTTATTGAATTTATGATTAACTTTACTTCTAAATTCCAAAAAGTGATTTACCGTCGCCGGGCTCGAACGCGAGGACTACACGAGGATAGCCGGGCGGCTTACGCCGTTCGACCACCAGAGCTTCGGAAGATTGATGCGAAATAGTCGATCAGTAGCTGCTACTTTGACGTATTTATACGTTTGCCACTTGAGGTGTTCAAGGTCAGAGCACTTCGACACAAAGACAAAGAGATTAAAACGATCACTTTTTAAAAACTTTTAAATGTTTATGTTTATATCTTCGGAAACACTTGGCACACTGGTTTCGTTTTTTCACAGTTTGTTTTATGCATAATTACGCGTGTTTTAGTGTAACTTTTGGAGTGTTTATTAAACTTTAGACCACCTTTCGAAAATCAAATGTATAGGAGCACAGAAAACACGTCCACTCAACACGGAGTCAGGGGGAGGGGGTTTTTTATGCTCCGTAACTCTTTGTGATCGTCGTAGAGTATTATCGTGTTAAATTTAATGAAGGCACATAATTCGGTACGGCTGTATAAATCACTGCAGTAAGTTTATCTTTTCATTATTATTTCATTTTCTTTAATTGGCATAGACGGCCGATAGATAATTTTGTGCTCGCATTCAGTAACCGGCTGTTATTATAATAATTGGTACAGAATTATGATTTTCCCTTATTATTGCCGGTTTATTTATTAGTATTCTACAGAGTTAGAGAAACCATCAATATGCGTTAGCTTTTAGAAATTCTCGAGGAAAGCAAATTTCTTATAATTTAACTCAGACGAAAATTGTTAACACGCCTCAAAACGGTAAAACACTTAAATTATTCAAATACAAAGCAAAAATCTAACCCTAAAAACATTTTCCACCCTTACTGAACAGGAAAGTATGTCACAACACGGCAAGCATACAAAAAGGTTTTTGTATGCTTTCTTACGCACGCCATTTTTATGTTGCCTGCACCCTAGAGGTGAAAACAAATAGAAAGAAAGAAATAAATACAAATGTGTTTATTGGCATTTAAAACAAAAACACCTTAAAATTAAACTACATAAATAATTAAAACTATTAATGCCAAAAGGGCCTCAGCTCAACATAATGCCAAATGGTAATACAGTACCACCTGACGCTGATTTTCAGCTGCAGCCCACGAGTGCCATACGCTCGAAAACACCAACAAACATTTATAATATAAAGTTTTTTTGTTTTAAAATCACCTAAAATAAAATTTTGCGACTCTTAATAATAACAAAACAAATTTAAAAGTTCTATGTGCCCATTGACAAATCGATCAATGTATAAAATTGATGATTTTTTAAATTTATAAATTAAAATTTAAACAATAAAAAAAAGTAAAAATTATAAAAAATATAAAATTAGTAACATTACTAAAATTGAAAGACGTATAAAATTTAAAAATGTATAAAGTTGATTGAAAGCAATGCCAAAATTGAGAAATGCATAGGGTACAATGATAAACTCAATATACCCTGTTGATAAAAATAAATACAAATAATAACAATATAAATAAAAATGCTTTAAATGGCTGACATGTCAGCACGAACATCTTTAAATTTTTTTTTTTTTTTAGCTGCGTACCAAAAACTGTCTCTAAAAGCCGCCGACTTATGCTGGGGAATAGAAAGCTGTCGGGAACATTTTCTTCCCTCACCTCACAGACGATTTTGTGTCTATTAGTCAATGACAGTCTATCGTATAAGTAGGAAGGGGATTGAGACTGGATTACTCCAAAAAGAAGGGTCGCCAAGTGCAGCTTACGTCTAGCTTTCATTTTTAGAATGTTGTACTCATTCAAGAAATATGTAACATGACCTCTAAAAGGAACTTTAAAACAGAAGCGTGCACAGGCGTTTTGAAGTCTTTGGATCATCCTTTCGGTTTTTGACAAAAGTCGTTGACCATACACTGTGTCCGCATAATTTAACTTTGATAAAACCAAAGACTCCACAAGCAAGACTCGCAATTCCTCGCTAAGATACGGACGAGCTTTGTATAGAATCTTAAGTCTATAATAGCAATTACGGATACACTCTGTCACGTGTTTGTAAAAACGAAGTTCCGTGTCCATAATAAGACCCAGATTACGTGCTTCGTAGACCCGTTCGATAGGCTGACCCATAATTGTTACACAGCTGGCACAGGGTTTAAATTTATTTAGCTGGATTACGGTGCCAAATAGCATGTATTTTCTCCGCTCAAACTGAGAACGGTTCAAGTCACGGTTAACGACACTACGAGGGCCATAGTCGCGAAGGGTTGTCCGCAGGGGAGCGTGCTTTCGCCACTTCTGTGGAACCTGGTAGCTGACAGCCTCATCAAAACACTCAACGACAATGGTTATTTCACCGTTGGCTATGCGGATGACATAACAATAATAATAAACGGGACCCACGAAAACACCCTATGCAATCTCATGCGTCAAGCCCTGAGAATAGTAGAGGAATGGTGCAACGAGCACCAACTCTCAGTAAACCCCACAAAAATTTAACTTATTCTCTTCACAAAAAAAGAGGAAACCGATGACACTGCAACTACCGCGTTTCTTCGGAACAACCCTAAGCCTTTCAACCGAAACCAAGTATCTGAGCATCTATTTGGACAAACAATTGAATTGGGCAAAACACATGAACCATATCATCACAAAAGCCAGTATATCCCTGTGGCAGTGCAAACGACTGCTAGGCAGGAACTGGGGGATTAGCCCCATGGTCACCCACTGGCTATACAACACAGTCATCCGACCAATCATCACATATGGCTCGTTGGTCTGGTGGCCCAGGACAGACCTCAGCACAGCCCAAAGAGATCTCGAAAAACTGCAGCGGTTTGCTTGCGTTGCAATCACTAGCAGTATGAGAACCACACCCACTGCAGCCCTACAGGCAATGCTGGGACTGCCACCTCTACAACTTATTGTGCGGGAGGAGGCAGCCCTGGCCACTTTTAGACTCCATCTATCCGGTACCCTAAATACAGACTCCAGAATTAAGCACAGACGCATAATGGAAGATGCAATCAAGCTTAAACCGATGTTAGCATCACCATGCGACAAAGCCCCCAAAACACACCACTTTTACAGAACTACAACATAATACTCACAGAAGAACGATGTGACTACTCAGGCCCGAAAGAGATAAGAGTATACACCGACGGATCGAAAACGGAATCCGGTACCGGAGTTGGAGTCTTCTCACACAATTTCAACATACATATATCCAGACCGCTAGGAGGGTTCAACACCGCCTATCAGGCGAAGTGTGTGGGCATTATACAAGCGGTCCATGTCCTAGAAGCCAGGAGGGTTACGGACGCCCACATACGGATACTCTCCGACAGCGCATTAGTCCTCCAATCCTTACGTAAAATATATATTACATCAAAACTAGTACTAGAATGTCACAACGCACTAGAACAAATAACAGTATTTAGTCGCAACACTGTGACACTACAATGGATAAAGGGACACAGCGGATCGCTGGGCAACGACGCGGCTGACGAGCTTGTGAGACGCGGATCCAGCTCGGCGGTCTATGGACCCGAACCTGTTGTACCCATCCCCTTCAACCAAATACGCAGGTGGCTACAGGAGTTCACCCAGACACAGGCGGAAAACTGGTGGGCCTCGACACCGGGCTGTAGGCAGTCCAAAGAAGCTCTGTCATCCTTGGACAGCACAAAGCAAAAATAACAATTCTAGAAATGTTCACCTAACAAACGGGAATCTCTTCGTTTTTCTAATTCTTCCGACCGAGAGAGCAACAAGCCGGATGCTCAAATTAGCAACATACTAGTTTGGTTAGCACGGGCTTCAAACCTGTGGTGAAACGCAAATTGGAGCGACACAAGCTTGGAAAAATGTTTGTACTGTTACAGTGCAAACAGCTCACACGGGGTGGATAGTAAAAATGTAAATTGGCAAATCAAAGTGCTCTGGATTAGCACGTTCAATGCACGCCCCGGAGCCGCTCAGTAAATCTATTCATAAATTACCGCAATACCGCTTATCTGCACGCAATATATTTGGATAGGAAAGTTTGTAACTTTGCCATATTAAAATAATTATGCTACGGGTAACGTAAATTCATGCAGATTTTATGTACTATTTTTTAATTTTGGTTAGAATTGTCTTGTTATTTTTGGGACGTACTTAATTGATATATTTTGTGATGGTTGTTTTGAATACGAAGCAAAAGGAGTTTGAAACAGGTGTCGTTTTGTGGTTTATGCCATGCCCCATAGGCAAAAAGCTTGAGTTTATGTATGTAAGTATATAGTTGTTTTATCATTCTAATACTCAAAAATGAACTTTCCTACAATATACCGTCATAAAACGACGGCACTAAGTGTGACTACTTCGGGTAACTTCGGGTCGGGCGTCGTGCGTACAACACGTACCTCAGACTGTCTGGAAGCCAAGGCAGGTTCTAACCTTTAACAAGCTTGAGAAATATACTTACTTTAACTTTGTCCGCAGAGGCCGCAGCTGTGAAATTTTTAGAAGTAATACAATCCGTAATAGAGTAAAGTGTAATTTATATCTGTCGATTAAGATAAACCTATTGTCGCTTTGTTGAGTATATCAATCAATCTTACCATTCGGTATCGTATTTTCTAGTAACTGAGTTTTGAAGGCAGGATAAGCAGTCGCACCTTGCAAATAGGCTAGTTGCATTCGGTCAGAAAAAAAAACAGATGCCAACATAGTTGAAAAACAGCTAGCCAAAATAACGAAGAACGGACAACATTACAACAGACAGTCCCACATTATTACCAACATAACAAATACACTGGATTTCCCTAACCAAAAACTTTTACCATAAAAATGCCGTATCAACTTCAGAACTTTTTAACCAAGAAAAATAAACAAAACAGTCTCATGCTCGTATGTAGCAAGAAATAAAGCAGCTGAACGACGCGACAAAGTTAATCGCGAGGTTCACAACAAAAAGATATTGGATGAAGTTTGTTCCGCTCTTTATTTGTACGAGCAGAAGTTCCGGACGCTATAACCTTGCGAGAGGGTATTTATTTATTTAAATAGCACCGTGCTTGGACATTCTTTGTGTGGTAGGTATTTATAAAGGATACAGTGTTGTTTTGCAGTAAAAAAGTTTAGATTTTTATTTATGGATCTTCTTAGATTCTCACGACTATAATTTTATTTATGGTTTGCTGATGTAATAAAAACATACGTGGTCACTCCACGTATTTTTTTTTCTTCTACGAACAATTAGGTGGATTCAGTCTTTTCGTTGGTGCGGACATTATCATCATCTTCCTACCTCGTCCCATGTCAGTTGGAGTCGACTGAACATGCTTCTTCTTTCATTATCTACTATAAACTGTCACGACATCACCGTTGTTATGAACATTTTACGAATCTTATATGACTATTTTACACAATTATCTAAATAACCTATTCATAATAATATGATGGAAAATATTTCGTGCCTGACGATTTTCCTTTGTTTATATAAACATAATAAACAATCCGAACGTGTGTTGCCTCTGGTATTAAGTTCTCAACCTCAGGCAGTTGGGGGGCATGATGTTCAAAAATTAATTAATTTATCAGAAAAAACAGGCGAATTTTTTGAAAAGCTGCATTTCGTTGGCTTGGAAGTATTTAATTAAAATAAGGATTCTGTGAGCCATGATACTGTTGACAATGGACATACACGCAGACAATGAAACCACACTTCTGTATGCGTGGCAGATAAGTTAAACAATACACTGATGGATTTCATTCATTCTTGTATCTTTTTTGTTGTTTATCGTGGCTTTATGACTGTTGTTGATTTACCGATGGAAATAAAATATGCCTCGTTTTATTGTGCGACATTCTCATGGATACTGACCATCTAGAGAAAACTTAGCTCATAAAAGGAATTGGGTTCTAAATAGTTCTGACAACCTATATATTTTTTTTCATTGTTTTAAATTTGTCATCAACAGTGTGTTCTCCACGTCATTATATTTGTCAATAATGTGTATCTGTGACTTTGTGTACTTAATTATTTTGAGTAATTAATCTCTTTTCATCAAAATTACCTTGTTTCGTGGAACTAGTCCAAAACAAGGTGTTTTCTGTAAGAGCTGTAGTCTCCTAACAATGACGTATACCAAACCTATTATACATCGGAGCCAAACAAACAGTTTAACAGTAAGTGACGTGACAAAAGCGTCGTCTCGTAAGCCTTCCTCAAGCTAGTCATGTTTTGAGAGAAACAAAAGAGAGTGTTACTTTTCAGAAGGAATTGTTATTATTATTGTATGTTATTTGACTGCTTCATGGAGCTCGAGGCTAAATAATAACAGTTGCACGGGTCGATCTTCAAGGTTAAGCAGCGCTTGCCGAGGTTTCTTCGTGGACAGGTGACCATATTTACATAGCAAGTTGCCTCAGTGCATCGGAAAGCACATTAAGCCGTTGGTCCCGGCTGTCATTTGAAAATCTTTGATAGTCGTTACGGGTAGTCAGAAGCCGGAAATCTGACACCAATCTGGCCAAGGGGGATCGTGTTACCCAGTTACTGGGTTGTGGAGGTCGCCTCATGTCAAATAAAGCTGAATCCGGTTAGACTGGAAGCTGACCTCAAGATATTTAGGTAAAGGCTGGGCAGATTGATGGATGGTCTCCTTGTTGCAAGAATGATTGTTAAGCATGAGGTGTCTTGTATGTCGGAAAAAGTGTTTTTAGTTTTCCATTAAAATTTCTCAGTCCACAGTTTTGATGTCACATTTGGCGGTGTGATGACTGATCTCTCTCCGGTCATGTTGGATTGTGGACTCCATCGGAACATGAGGGTAAAGGAAGAGATTTTACTAGTGTTTGCGGACACACTTTGCCCTATGTATCACCTGGATACATGACTAATCTACGTTGAGATTGATATTATCATCATATCAGCCGAAAGACGTTCACTGCTGGACATAGGCCTTGCCCATGCGTCACCACTTTGACCGGTCCCGTGCGTCTCGCTTCCAGCGGATCCCTGCAAACTTCACCAGGTCTGATTGTCATGGAAAACATTATATTCTTCTCTTTTCTTCTTCTTTGCTGAGGATCGCGACTTACGACGCGTCTCCAAGTTTTGTGATCTTCTGCGGTGTGGACCAGTCAGAACATGCCAACTTGACAGCCATCTTGATTGTTTCTGACCATTTTGCCGATGTTCTACCTTGAGCGGGTTTTCCTTAAAAAAGTAAGCAAGTGGATCATTATATTTCATGGCCAGGTTGTTAACAAAATTATGAGATTAATTTGGTGGTTCCAGACAATTCAGTGGCTCGTCCAGTAAATAATTAAATTATAGTTCGGATAAATGTTTTCCTTATTGTCCTTTTTAATTAATATACAAGGCAAAGTCGTTTGATGAAAAGGGAGGAAGTCAAAAAAAAATGGATGTATTTTCTACCCCAGACAGACTCTACAGTACACCACCTGTTACGATTCTTACATACTATTTCTGCTTCGTTTACTTTCATAAATTTGGTCATACACGCACGCCGGTTATGAATACTACGCACCTGACTTTTCTGAAGAACATCACCAATTGCCTCCTTGATAAAACAATACCAGCGTTGGTTTACCTCTATATTTAAAGTAAAACCACCTCAGGTTTCCTATTTAGTCGAAAGAATTCCTAACTTTTATATCGGTAATCGATATTACATATCGGTTCGCTGGACGTCAAAAGCGTGCTTTGAAGTAGTAGTCGCTCGGAACACCAAGTTTTGGAAAGTTTATTCTCTGGACTGAGGAACTATATTCATAAATGTAGTATCGATTAGACTGTAAAATACATGGACGCGGGCAAAATATGGGCCTAAAATGGTGCTCTTTTTACCCGACTACGGCGAAGCAAAAAGGAAGGGTTGTGATTTTAGCAGTCTATGTATGTATGTATGTTTGTATTTACATATGTTACTTCGTAGCGCCTAAACTATTCATCCGATTTTGATGAATAAGTTGTAATAAAATAAAATAAAATAATTTAAAAAAGCCGTAGTCGGTAAAGATTTTTTAATAAAGTTTTTGTTATAGGGGCTGTTTTCCCCTTTCAAGTGATACCCTCCATTTCCCAGCAGACGCGTAGTTTTTTTTTTATTTGTGTTTAAAGTTACGTGCAAAGGAACGTCATTATGCGTTTACATGTTCGTTTTAAAGCTCTTTTCTATCTTTTGATAAAGCGTTATTCTTGATAAACCTATATGATTATGTTACTCATATACATATTAGGTAGGTAGGTAGCATTATCAAGTGTCCCCGTTATAAAGTTTAAATTTATAAATTGGATTTGCAATTTTACTTGAGTCGAAAAATTATTATGAACTTGATGCACCCAACTTATTTTTAAATCACACAACGCTTATTAGAGCTTATCTAAATTGATTTCATTTAGGATTTGTTAAGTTAATAGTTACTAAAAACAAATGATAGAATCAGATATTTTTGAATAATCTGTAGATAAAGGCGTATTTAAATAAATACGTAGACGCTTAAAAGAGGGAACAGCTGGCATCAAAATAAATCCTCCATACCTGTGTAAATATTGCAATAAATAGTACAAGATCACAAAAACTTAACGTCTTCATAATCTGATTGTGAAAACCTAACATCTGTTAAATATTGACAACCTGCAACCATCATAAAATTAAAACAACACATCCCTTTTCAAACCTGCCCACAACCTCACTTCGTCTAAATTAATTTTCGTTGCAAAATTACTTAGTGTCAGCTAATCAAACTTATATTAAAACCCAAGTATAATTTGGAAAACGTTTACGTGTTTAAACGATCCTCGTACGTTCGTTAAAACTAATTGCAAAAAATAACCGTATCCTATTTTATGAAATGCCCGTTTTGTTTACCTGCCTTGACGAATTGTGAAGCTTTAACAGGATTAGGCATTTTGAAATTAATTTAAGCAATTTGGATTGATGTGACTTTTATATTCATGAATCATATTTTTTTTTTGTCGACCGTTTTGCCAGATAAAGGTTGTTCGTATTTTGAATTTTATTTTGCTTTGCAATTAACGGTTCCTATTTGTGCTTTTGTTACATTTGTCTGGCTCGCGTTTGACTTCTATTTCATCAGATTTACATTTGGTGGCCTTCCACTTTTTTCATTTTGGTGGCTTTCATTGTGGGTAATATTCCAATCAAAATTTGGCTTCTGTGCTATGCAATAGTTTGTATCATCATCATCAGCCTTTTTAATGTTCTCACTGTTGGGACACAGGCTTCCTCTGATAGAGAGGGAATGGGCTAAAATCCACCACGCGGGCCCAGTGCGGATTGGTAGATGTCACATGTCTTCAAATTTTTGGTTCCAGGACATGCCGGTTTCCTCACGATGTTTTCTTTCACCGTTTTGAGAGTAGTGGGGATGAAATAATTCACACAAAGTAAAGCGCCTACCAGGGTTCGAATCCAAGACCTATAACTTGCAAGACGCGGCCGTTACCACTAGGCTACCACTGCTCCACTAGTTTCTATAGTCTTGTATATAAAAATCTCGATGATGTTAAGCAACTGATAAGAAGATTATTTATTCAAATTCTCTATAGAACATTCATATATATGTCGCAACAAGGCTGGCCGATAGATGCAAACCATCGGGAAGTCAGGATGTATTCCCTTAGGTTAAGACATCGTATGTGGGCAGGTCGTTGGGTACAATCGTCGTGCAAATGAAATCACAGAAATTAATCGATACACTGGGTTTATTTTAAATATTCAGAGTAACAATCTTGCTTACTAATATTACGGATCGACACTGATTCTACGACGTCTTAGCTCTAAGGCTGTCAGTACTTGACTGCTATATGCCACTGTCCCCACCGCGCAAGCGCTTGGTAAAAGCGCGCCAATGCGTAGTTGTTCTTGCTTTGCCGCCAGATGGCGTGCTTGCGATTTGTTTTGACGTCCGTACTATTGACTAAACCCGACATATAGAATGCGTTAAGCAATTGCTAAACAATCTTCAGATTTATATTAATATGGGTGTTTATCTTTTATAAAAACCATCCATAGTTTATCTAGTCTTCCTCTTCCCGCATCCATTTACATTCATTCAAGATTAATATTCTTTATTCCTAACATACGTCACGTAAGGCCGCAGTAATGTTAAGGGTGTGATAGTACATGAAACTACATGGTACGCTAAAAGACCTACTAAGACCTCACAGCCTAACAGTCCCTACGACCCTAAGACCTATAAGCCCTACAGCCCTAACATACCATATACCTAGTGTGTGATAAATAAATATATAGATAAGTTCAGGATGTCTGCACCATGCGACCTAAGGTTACAGACGGATAGTGGGCAGGAATTCCAGGTTCGGGAAGGGTAAACTCACTGCCAGTCCAGCAGACTCATAGGACTGATCAGAGATGGCTAAAGGTGTCTTGGCCACAGTGAGGGGTAATGAGACAAGAATATAAAATTCAAATCTGATTTATTTGCAACTAGAGGACGCCTCGCGATTTCACCCGCGTAGTTCCCGTTCCCGTGGGAATACAGGGATAAAAAGTAGCCTTTGTCACCCAGGGATAGAGTAGCTACCCAACGGTGAAAGAATTTTTGAAATCAGTCCAGTAGTTTTGGAGCCTATTCGGTACAAACAATCAAACAAATATTTCCTCTTTATAATATTGGTATAGATATTTTACAGCTTATATACTATTTTATCTTAATACACACTAACGTACAAATTTATTTGTGTATATAACACATAAGCGAGCGACACAGAGCGTGTAAGTTGCAACCAAACAGTATTTTATCTGGGCCGCGCATCAGCCGGGCCGAATGCTGAGTCAATGTCCAAAGGTAACATTGAACATTCTGGAGACTCTCAGGAACAGGACCCTAGTTGGTACAGCTCGATGATCTCGTATGGTCTGGCCCAGCCTTGTTCAGGTTGTTGTGACTGAGCGGGCACGCTGCGTGGCATGCCGTACGGCTGTTGCGGTCGTTGCCTGTGTGTTGTGCTGCTGACGATCGTTGGTTGCCGTACAGGTGGTGTAGTGCTTCTTCTTGCTGCAATGTAGGCTCGAAGTCGGTTCAATGCCTGTGGACCGAAGTAAATTATAAAAACCAGCTAATGTTATAAATATAAGAGAAATACTGATGCTAGCTATATATGTATGTGACTCTTATTGTTTCCAAATCGTGTTTTCTAGTTCAGTTTGTAGGTTTCTTTCGGATGTGACTAAATGGTCGAAAACTCCTTTTGACCTGTCTAACACTAATTCTTCTTTGGATATTTCTTTTAAGTTTGTCGGTACAATCTGCGTATTAAGGGAAAAGTTTGTTGTTTTGGAATAAGAAGCTAGCACTGTCATTGTTGTTGTTCTTTTTGCAGCAAGTATGTTACTACGTGTTTTAATGACGCAATTTTCGGAGATATGTAGAACTCCGACATCTTGAATCGTCACTTCTTTTCTTTGACCGTCACACTCAATCGATACGGTAACCGATTTTGTTGTAATGTATAATTGCTTCCATAAAACATCGGTCGATAATTTGTAGGTCGTCGACGTGCATTGAGTTTGGGTGTGGTTTTCAGTTTTAAATAGTTGTTCAACTATTCAATTTTTATTTAATTGCATGTTCTTGACAGCCACAAGATAGCAGACAAACTCTGTATTACTATTAAGACAGTCTTTAAATTCTTCTTGACTTAGTTCAAAGTAACGTTCGTTGTTATAATCAAAACCCATGAATGTCTGTTGAATGGTTAAACACTCGAATGATCCATCTGCTTTCCTCTCTGGAATGGGCGTAATGTGTATAATAGTATATTTTGTTACATCGTGTATTGGAAAGTATGCGTACACTCTTACGTGGGTATTATTAACATTCATCTGTGTCTGTATTATTTGACCCTAAATTATTTTTAAGTTTGATGGTAGCTTTTGATTAGCTACTTTTATTATGTTGCTGATGTGTCTTGGTGTTAAAATACTATACACAGTTGCTTTTTGTGAATAAATTTCCAGTAACCCTGTATAGTAGTCCATGATTTCAGTTATATAATTGTTTGCTAATTCGTAAGCTTGCATCACTTGTATCTTAATATGATTTTTGTCAATAGATTTATACCAAACATTGTTTCTGTTCATAAACGATATTGCTTCATTTAGTTTTGCTTGAAACTTCTCTAACTTTTTCTGGATTTGCTCTTCAGTTTGGTTTACACCTGCGATGGTAGATATCATTATCTTTCTTTGATGATTGGCAGCGTCTATTAGTTTCTGTTGATTGCTATTTAATGTATCTATGTCTCTGTATACTTCATCATTAACTCCAAACACCGATGTTAAAAGTTGTCCCAAGATGCCTCGTTTCTTCTTAGTATTCCTTATCTCTGTTAGGTATTCCTTTGTTGTCTCAAACTTCGTTTATTCTTCGTTTGAATGGTGATAAAATTCATTGCAGTGTGTCTCGTACATGATGTTTTGAGTATCCTTTCAAAGTTGTTGAAATTGTAAAGTTATTTTTTCTATCTTTTTTTGGTCTTGTTCCAAACTTCCTCTCTCGTAATCAGTTTCTATTCTAAAAGTTCCCCGGTTAATTGTTGTGGTTCCAATTTTTTCAACATATAGTCCAGGATTTATTCTTTTTAAGGTGTATGTGGGTGTACTCGACACCAAGCCAATAGAATAATTATTGTATGTAATAGTAATCTCTGTATCCAATATTTTGGTGTGCGTATGCCTTTTTTGTTTATTGAGGCAGTTGAGATGTTACATTGCGTAGGCGTGAACGTTTGTTTGTCATAGCTCGTTGTATCAATATCTTTGTTTTCGTTTACAGGGAGCGGGATCAACGTATGAATTGATCTTTTTTGTGCTGCTTTTACTGCTCGCATCAAAAACTACGCGTAATTTTGTAGTGAGTGAGTCTTCTTTAATTACCGCTTGATGTATTTTCCTGAGTTGTAGTTCGTTGTATGTACTTTTCTCATATGACCCATATGTAAATATTCATTCATAAAGTCAATGTATTGTTGTCGTAACTTTTCGTTTTTTGCGAATTGTCGTTCTAGTTGTAATAGTCATGCAGCGGCTTTTCTGCGTGATTCGCCGTTCAAGTTTAGGTTTATGTTTGAATCCTTGAAAGGAAGTCGTACAGTGTAAGTTCCGTCTGGGTTTCTTATAGTTGTTTCTTTATAGTAGTTTTCACAGGTTTGGTCATCCTGTGTAAGTTTGTAGTTTTGTTGTATTTCTTCTAATTCCCAAAATTTTGTCAGTTGTCATACATCTTCAGTACAAGCTACCATACTCAGTATTTTAACTCCATTCTTCGTGTCATTGGGATAAAAGCCGGATAAAATCCACCCTAATTCTGTGTTTTTTGCGATTATCCCATCCCGTAGTCTTTCGAAACCCTGTAGTAATATTCTGTTATACTCTTGGGCACCTAATATTATGTCAATTGGTCCCTTTTTATAATAAGTTGGGTCTGCCATTAGTGCATTATCCAAGCTTTTTTCTTGTAGTTGTTGTAAATCATGCCTTGGTAACGAACTTGTTAGTTTTGGTAGTATTATTAGCGTTACTGGTAATTTGTAATCGCAAGAGTATCTTGGTTGTAAAGTAATGTTGATTGTGTAATTTGACGTTTTTGGTTTTTCATCTCCAATACCTTTTATTTGGGCTTGGATTTTTTGTCTTGGGTAAGATAACAATTGAGCTACTTCTTCAGTGCAAAATAATGCTTCTGATCCTTGATCACATAATACTCTCAACATCTGCGGCATTCCATCATACGAGGTAGTTCTTACTATGGCAGTAGCTAGTAAAGTTGTATTTTTTGCATCGGAGTTGGTTGCAGACAAGTTTGATGTTGCTACATTTTGCGGCTTCTCTGTCCCTGTATTTTTTGATATGTACTTTTTAGCATTGTTATCATTTTTAAACGGCCTAGATTGATGCAATAATGCATTGTGTCCCTTATGTTGACAAACTTCACATTGTTTATAAACTACACTCACACATTGTTTATTATCATCATGATTTAAGCAACGTTTGCACATTCTTTTTTCCGCCACGGCCTTGTATCGGTCGTTGACGCATAACGCCTTGAAACTAGGGCAATAATGAATAATATGATCATTATTTTGACAATACCAACAGCGTTTATATTTTTCCGATGTTTGTTTATCACGAGATAGATGACTTTTAGCATATGGAGTGGAACCGTCAGAAGACTTAAGGCAATTAAAACGGTTTTCCATGAATTTCATCATCTCGTCAAAGGATTGTAATTTATTTCGGTTTTCCAGTTGATCTTCATACTTCGTATTTGTTTCTTCGTCCCATTTTCTACTGACTATTCTTATCAATAGTTGGCCCCAAGACGATGTGTTAATGCGTTGATTTTTTAGTGCCTCAAGACATTCATTTATAGTGTCATGCATATCTCGTAATTGTGCCGCGTTTGCTCGTTGCATCTTAGGTAAATCTAATAATTTGTCAATAAACTTAGTAGCAATCATGCGCTCGTCTTCATATCTCTGCGTAAGCAATTTCCAAGCTGTTTCATAATTTATTTCGCTTATTGTTAGGTGACGTATTAATCTTGCTGCGTCGCCTTTTACGTGTGTTTTTAGATACTGCATCTTTTCTGTAGATGAAATTGTTTTATCTTTGTGAATTATTTTTGTAAATAAATCTTGAAATGTATTCCAAGAGTCGTAGTCCCCCGCGAATATGGGAATATTTATTCGTGGAAGATTTACTAATGACTTTGACGAACTAGCTTTTTCATCAGTGTTTCGAAAAATTCTCTCTTCTAACAACTCCGTAGTAATGTCATAATCTTTCTGTGTATTTTCGAAACAATTATCTTTGAAGTAGCTATTGTCCAATGTACTTTCGGCCATCAGTAGTCCGATGTGTGTTTCTTCGATTTCTTGCCATTGTTTTTGTAAGGTTTGTAGTAGTGTTTGTAAGTGCCATATTGGCTTGTCTTGAAAAATAGATTCCTTAGCCTGAGATATTTTCTTAGATATCTGTGACATTCGGAATAGCTGTATAAACAATTTTGGGCTACTGACAACATCCTCGTTTTCATCTTCATCTAAAAGTCTTGGTTCGTAAACACTTTGCACAAGTTGCAGCCTTTCTTCGCACTTTCTAAGGTAGTCGATTCCTTCGTCGTAATGTTTCTTTATGTTGCCAAAGTAGTCTGTAGTAATATATTTATGAGTTGACAACATCTCCTGCTCCTGTAGTCTTGAGTGGTTTTCTTGAACTCGCTTAAAAACATGGTCCAATGCTTTCTTTCTTTCGTTTATGTATTTTTCTGTTCTCCTCGTGGGCGAGTCCTTTTTTATGTTCGTTAATACCCTTTTGATCTCATTGTAATCCGCTTCCTGGCTCCTGATTAGTTCGTTAACTTCCTGTATCTCCATAGTGCTATTCTTTCTTCTTCCCTAACGGCCCTACCCTAATCGAATGGTTAGTCTGTACTAGTGGTATCTGCGCTCTTGTTAACCTGTGCGACTTCTCAATCAACTGGTTAAACCCGCTTGTGGGAGGCCAGTGACCGATCCGTAACGAGAGGCTTTCCGACAGAACACCCTAGTACAACGTACTTCAGATCACTGAAAACTGATGTTTTGTCGAGTACACCAGCCCCCAGTTCCCTGAAGTTTCAGTCTGTCAATCCCTACGATGGGCAAGAGGACCGCGTGATTCAAATGCTCGAAGGACCAAAATGTACGCCCACCCTAACATACGTCACGTAAGGCCGCAGTAATGTTAAGGGTGTGACAGTACATCAAACTATATGGTACGTTAAAAGACCTACTAAGACCTCACAGCCTAACAGCCTCATGCCAAAGGTAACATTGAACAGGCGCCTAGACCTGATCTTATAACTCACACGTCAACGCAATGTCTAAACCGCAGAGATGTTGCCTGTTATGAAGTCATTAAAGTTCTCATCATCATTGTTTTAGCCGAAAGACTGAAACTGTTTCGTTAGGTTAGGACAGGACAGGCCAGGGCTTTCTCAAATGTTGCCACACCTACTACACCTGTGCTTCGCACGTCGAACGACTTCCTGCGACCTTCACTAAGTCATCGGCCCAACTAGTGGTACGCTTATCAACTCAGTGCCTTCTACGCGGTCTTCATGTGTGTGTATGTGCTTTTAAATCTCCACAAATAGTTAAACTCGTGCATTCGCTTCCACAAATGCTTCACTATTTCAAATCAACAATATTATTCCACACATGTTGATAAGAATGATTGAAAACTACACACAAAACTGTTCCGATTGCCATTTCACTCTTTGAAATGGATTCAATAGAATCCATAACGTAGAAAAACAGACCGCAAACAATTCTGGTAATCTGTATTCGCTTTAAAAATGCAACAACATAAAAATATACCTAGCCGTGGGCTTGTGACATTGTTATTTTTACCGCCATCGGAGTTAGCTCTCATTTTCCCCGCTTTTATTGTAAAGGCACTCCCACATAACGCGCTCCCTTGCATCACAACAGTTACCTTCATTTCCCATTTCCATACAATAACGAATGAACATTTTGACATAAATCACGTTAAAAAGGTAAAAGTCTTTGTTCGCAACAAAAAAATAACTCCGGTTACTTTGTATGCGGATAACTGAATAAAAAGAAGCAAATGAAATAATTATTATTTTGTGCTGAAGATAAAACGTATTTTTCCAGTATTGTGTAAGTTCCGATGTTAACGGTTGGGCGAAAGTTATGGAGGAATGAATAATGCAGGAGTGGCAGTGAATATTACTCGTGGATACCGAACTGGAATGTATCTATGTACTAGAAGCATTAGGAGTGATGTACCTGAATAGCTGTAAGATGGTACTCTTGCTACATAATGACGTGTTGTTAAAAGTACCTTCTCGTGTGAAGTTTTCACAGGTTCTTTACTCACATACCGTTGTAAAGACAGTTGAATGATCACATTCCGTTATATTATTTGCAGCGAAGAGCAGTATTTCATACGTTATAAATGCCCTGATCGTTAAATATTTCGGAGAAAATAATAGAACGTACTTCAAAGTGAACACAAAAATGTTTTACTTAGAAATCGCTGAGGTCTGATGGATCTCAGGTCTTTAGGGTTCCGTACCCAAAGGGTCCAAACGGAGCCCTATTGCTGTCACTCAGGAGTCCGTCTACCCGTCCGTCGGTCTGTCTGTCTGTCGTATGTCACACAGGTTTTATAGTCAAACAGTTGGAGCTACAATCTTCAAATTTTCACTGTACAAGTATCTTGTTGACCCAAAGCCATACAAATTATGACAAAATATTTTGAAGGTTTTTAAGGAGGGCCCAAAAAAATACATCTAAAGGGGGGCGCATACATTCGTCTACCCCACCGAGTTGGGTATTATTCTTTAGAGCTCTTTGAGTAGATAAATGCTGTATTTTTTGTTTTAAAAAATATTGGAAAACAAAGGAATGAGAAGCCACCAAAGTCAGCCTTTTTTACAAAATTTAGTGTTGGTGATTTTTTTTATTCCCATTGACTTATGAACTTCAAATTTGGTTATAATGTTAACAGCTACGTATATTTTACTAACAAATAAAATAAAATAAAGTTTTTTTCTTTGATATTGCCTGTTAAAACCAACTTGTTTTTGCGGTTTGGTACGGTATATATATGTGCGAAGTCCGATACGCACTTTGCCGGTTTTATTTTATTAGGGGAAGATCATAAATTTAAGCAATAATTACTAGCCGTATTATAAATAATATTAAAATATTTTATTGTACCTCTTTTTCCATTTAAAACCTTGAAATATTTATATCTAAAAATTAAAGGAACTCGAGCACTGTAAACGTTATTATCTCAGTCATCTCAATTTATATTTTCTCATTTCATTTCTTTGAAGTATTTTCTTACAGACAGGTAATGTAAATCAATCTCCTAGATATTGTTAATCAAAATATTATGTTTCTCTGCCGCATCATACGATGACTTGCGATGTTGTAGCATATTTTTATGATTTCCATTTAAATATTATATTTCTTTCGTGAAATGTGCTTTCGATTAGAGTGCAAGAAGTGGAAAATGGCGGCGCGTTGCTGTTAGTTTCGCATGCAGCACGTTTGCAGGTAAACTCAGGTAATATAAATGTAAATTCACTAAAAAGAAACGTAACCGAGTGCCATCGCCAATTATGCTGGCAACTTGCAACACGGCATCCATATGTTAGCATTAAAAAAATGTTGCGTAGGTACTGTGAAGGTTGTAGTGCAGGGAGCGTGAAGGCTGGTACTCGTATATAAATAGTCCTGGCGGGATTTGAACACGTCTTTGAATTTAGATTAAATAACAACAAAGAGACAGCCGTAGGCTGACAGGTGGATTTTATATAATTCAAAAGTAATTCTAGAATAAATTAAACGTCTTTAAATGTAGTGAGTTCGATATCGAGACTGCCCGGATTATTCGTATGTGATCGTGCGCGGTGCTTACGTATTCGTCATTGTTTAGTTTACTCGGGTCGTTTGAAGCGGTTTGTTTTTTTACTTTTGATATAGTAGAAATCAAAGACCCTACCTATAAGACCTACCTACCTATTACTACCTATAAGAAATAGTGTATGGTGCTGTTTCGGCTGCGGTCAATGGCGTCATCCACCATCTTCGTCGGCATCTTTTCTTCCTTGTTTCTTTTGCAATAAGTCACTGACCTCTATCATACAAATACGCTGGACTTCATATTATCGATGACAAAATGAAGACATTTAATTTTCGCCATTTTGGCGCTGATAGCAACGTGACTTAACGTGAGAGTCCATGGAACTAATATTAGAGATGGGACACAGCCTTCGGTAAAAAAATACTTTTATGGGCTTTATCGATCGTGACAATAATTTAATACGTAAGAGAAAAAAATCTCAGTTATTTTTATTATGATTCATTTTTAAGTAATAGAATAATTGCTGTAAAGGTTAACTGAAAAATATTTTCAGTCAGATTGCAAGGTATAAACTAGTGGATAGCGTGCTAGTAAAGTTATAGCGCATTACCTGTCAGATCAGTGAGATTTAAATATGGGGATAGGCTAACGACTTATCCTTAAAACCATCCATAATTTGAGCAAGTATCTCCTCGCTCAAGTTCACTAGTTAGTTAATACTCGTACTTACAATCGTTCGGATTCACTCGGTTGGCGCCCATCGGATTCGTGAAGGGAACATCATATACACAATAATAATAATAAATGAGATGGATAATCATTTACAACGGACGTATTTCTCGCTCTCATTGCTGAGATCCTGTCTCTGTAGTGTTAAGATGCAAGAGTTACATCGCATTCCAGCAAGGTGAAGACTTATATCAGTTTTCCACTCTGTTTCAGATGCAGATAAAAATTGTTTGACTTCAAAACATTTGTTAATAAAATTATAATTATCATGATGTTATTTCCAGAATTAATTCCAGGCTCAGGAACGTGGGGATTGGTACAAGACAGAGGCCTGTGCTCAGCAGTGGGCGAAGTCGGGCTGTGGATGATCATGATGATGATTCCAGAATTTAGTATTACACATCGCTTTTGAACATATTAATACTGATTATTAGGCATTCATATAACATTTATCACCAAAACCAATATGAGATATTTAGTTCCAACATACTACAAGAAGTCATTACAGTAGATGAGTGATATACGCCTTGCCAAGTCTACTATTTTGATATTAGTATAATTTAAAAATATCACTAATACTGATATATTAGTTACAATATTATAATATTTCCAGGCGAATATATTAGTATTAGCTAATTTCGAGAAATCTCGGTATTAACCTATCTCTAAATGTGTCAATTTTAGTTCTTGAGAACCTCGATTGGGACGCTTTGAATCAGCACAAAAATCAACTGTCAATTCATATAGTATGTTTAGTCCATCGTACTTGTATGATAGAGGTCAGTGCAATAAGTTGATACACATTAAATAGACAAAAAATCGTAGCAGCCAGTCGTACGCCATCCATGAAATTTCTATGTTCACTAAATACGTATAGACGAATATATAAACGGGTCTTTACGTGGTCGTATTCGTGCACAGATTATTCGCCGAATTATTCGCCAAATTGTTCACTGGTAATCTAAATGAGTCATTACAGATCTAACAACACCTTTAATAACTAAGTAGAAATACAAACTTTGGCTAATGTCGACTACGAGGAAACCGCTAAGGCGATCAAAAACCCATGTCAAAATGATAACTTGAGCGAGGGGCTCTTAAGGTGTGTACATTTTAAGCTCTGGACCATCATAATCCTACAACTGTCTTAAATATTCTTCCAACATAGTATTATTTAAAAAAATATTTTATTAACAAAATGAAGTTAAAAACAAAAATGAGATGGAGATGACGTTGTCAAAGTAAGAATGAAAATTAAATACAACCATTACCTTCAGAGATTTGAACAAGAGTACTATAATTTAAATTTGAAACGAAAACAAAGCTGAGAGAAAGCTGTTGCTTAAGACTGGGATCCAGTTATGAGGGTGAATCTAATAATAGAAAGGATAATAACGTTTCGGTGCTATTTCCACGCTGATGGTAATGAAAGAAAAACAGAGAGGCCCTATGACTGTCTACTCGCACACAAGCTGCAGGTCAAGTTTTTATTTTGTTAATATTGAAGAAGTTCTAGGCTTATGTAGGAGTAAACTAAGTAGATGAAAATTTTGAAGAATGAAACTATGCCGCATACATAGACATAATATACATCCCTGGTATACAAAGAAATTATCGACGGCTCACCAATTAAACGCAAGTGAAGTATAGATAGATAGGTTGCGGGAATACGAGATGCACAGGATAGGTCGATGTGGTGATACTTAGGGGAATCGTTTGTTCAACAATGGACGTGTATTGGCTGAAATAATGATGGATGATGAAGTGATATATATGCTGTTGATTATATTTATTAACGCGGTTTTCACAATTTGTGAAATTAATTCTGCGATGATTTTGATTTTTGTGTCTTCTGGAAGTTTAGTAAGCAAGTTTCCAAATATATTAAACGCGAAAAATGTCTTGTTTAACTAGCTAACAATTATCATTATTCGAAAGTCTATGACACAGGTGTGTTTTGCCAGTGATGACCAGATGGCTCTGAGACGTGGTCGCTGTCAATCATGTAGAGATCCGCAAGAGGACCAGGGCTACCGACAGAGCCCGAAGAATTACCAAACTTAATTGGCTGTGGGCAGGGCACATTGCTCGCAGAACGGCCGATGAGGCAGAAAAGTTCTGGAGTGGCGAACGCGAACCGAAAGATAATGCGTTGGTAGGCCTCCCACCAGGTGGACCGATGACCTGGTGAAGGTTGCGGTGATACGCTGTATGCGGGCGCACGGGACCGGTCAATGTGGCAAAGCTTGGGGGAGGCCTATGCCCAGCAGTGGATTGCTTTCGGTTGATATGATTATGATGATGATGATGACTATTTTTATTTCAAGGTAGGTACAAAGACACTGTCACTAAGATCGGTTATAACCGTGTCTTCTCTCCTTTAAATCATTAAGTTGATCGAAAACAAACACCTACTGACAAAACAAAGCACTGGAAACATTTTAAGATTTTCTAATATCCGAGTTCATTTTCAAAGTACTTATTTTTTTTTGTTTTGTTCTGAAGCTCTACAAACTTGTTATGAACATTTCGGACAAATTAAAAAGATGATTATCAAACTCATTTCGTTGTTTTTTTTGGAGATTTTTATAACTTTAATTATTTTGACTTGATTCGAAATTCAAATTCTTTACTAGAGGGCCTGATTTTTGATTGACCAAAGAATAGGCTTGCCATTCAACTCTGCAATAGTGTCAATACTTATATTATACTATACAATTTATTAGTATTTATCTAAATGTTAATAAACTTATTCGCATGTGAGATAAAAACCTTCATTAAACAAACTTAGTAACCCTACTAGGGTTCAGTGATTGTATTAAATTCATGTCTAGCTTGTTTTAATGAACCTACCTAACTATTGGTTTAATTTCGCGTTCATATCAAAGCTCTCATAGCAATATGCTATAAACAAACCACATTAACTAAACCTATTCACTTCAATAATTAAAGTTTACACAACACTTAGGCCGATATCTACCAGACACTTAATTGAATGTTTATCGATACAGGGAGTCAGTTAACATACCTTTAATAAATAAATTTGCCTTTTAGACAATTGCATGATCTAAGGCGCTTCGCAGACGGAGCATCTTTAGTTGAAGCAACTAACTTTCTGTTGCTGCAACAAAAACGGCCAGTTTACGTTTACCGCGATTGACTTTGAGCTGAACGCGTTTTGGTAACCAGTAACTTGACACAAGTGGACATGCGACCATAAAGAATAAACGTGACTATAAATGCAAAGGACCCTTATCTCACCGCCAGAGTTGTGTGAACAAGTCTTTAATTAAAACTAATAGCAGCTGTTTAAAAGAAACCGTTTGAGTGTGCTTGGAATCAAGATTTTTTAATAAAATAAAAAGAAACAAGCTTTCATGAGCATAATTTTTGAATAAAGAATTAAAGTTACAGCTAGCTTACTACTATAAGTCAATCAAACTGGAGCATACTTTTTAAAAGTAAGAAAAGTAGCGCTGGCTGGTCTCCTAATACGCTGTTGTTCAATGTAATAATACAAAACAATACCTATTGACTTATTTTCGCCTCAAGGCCCCAAGGTCCCAAGACCAACAAAGCAGAAACAAGTACATGACGAAACAAGACTGAAAGACCAACTTTTATAATAACACAGAAAATAACTTCTTAACGTAGTAAAGTAATTAATTTTGCCTCACGTATGACTGGTATATTACAACGATTAATGGCGTTCATAACTCTTTTAATTATTTTCAGAATTCCTGTAAAACATTAAGGAATTTAGGTGCTATTTTACAGCTACGTCTCATGTGGAAAGAATTTTAATGTGAGCGAACAAGAAAATTTCTCTGTTGTAATTTGAAGCGCTCGCGTCTTTTTATGACTATTGCAGTGAAACTGTTTTAATTACGAATGTTAAATGGTACTGTTTTTAAGTGTTATGTCGCGTAAGTTTAAATGTTGTTATACAGAAGTTAAAAATAATCTACACCATGAAAGAGATTTTTATTACTTTTAGTATTATAATATGCTTTATTTTTGACTCACGCAAGGATTGTCTGGATAGTGACAGTAACAAAGTTTTGTGATTTTGGTATTTCAAGTCAATATCGACATGGATATTTTTTATGTGGATGAATAAATAGATTAACACATAAGCGAATAATCAAAAGTTAACCAATAACACTAATAATTGTATTTCATCAAACAACAAAAAATAAACTTGAGAAAGTTTCCGAAACATTTACAAAAAAAAACGAACAAAAGCGAAGCTTACATATAAAATCATTATATAACCACATACGAGAACGGTCTTTTTACAAAACTAAGAGGCCACGTATACATAACTTTGAATACATAAGCACTAAATAAGGCTCTCTGTTCCTGAGAATGGCTTGGAAACATTCCAATAGCAATAGATAATAAACTCAAATGAATACTCGGTGCAATTTAGTTAAAATTTATAGATTTGTTAAGTGATTAGAGCCACCGTTAGGGGTGTATTTCCATATTTTGGATAGATTGGTCCTCTTGCCATGGAGTTAAGCCTACGTTTACCGATATTGAGAGCTACAATATTTTACAATTCTAGTTTGAATAGTCGTATTGTTCTCTGGTCAATCTTTGGATTTGGTGAAATGGGACCATGTGTATAGTATTAATTATTATGCGTGACTGACTGCCTCGTTAAGTCTAGTGGTCGTAATTGCTAGAGGAAAGGTTTAGTGGAAGGAAATTCTCGAAAACAAATAATGGAAAGTCACCACAACAGACTACATTATATTTCATTAACTTGCCCTAACATCTATCATCTATCTCATCGGTTTGGTGGTCCAGACAGGTGACAAAATGTCGTGGTGGCCCAGTGGCTAAGACCTCGCCGGTCGTGCTTGAGGTCGTGGGTTCAAATCTGGACAAGTACCAATGTGACTTTTTCAAATTCATATGTACTTTCTAAGTCTATCTTGGACATCACAGGCAACGGTGAAGGAAAACATCATGAGGAAACCTGGACTTATATGGTTAATGTAAGTCTAAAGTACTAAAATAGCCAAGTCAGAGGCTTGTGGGGTTTCTCAGAGACGGCGCAATTAACTCTGACACCGGAGGTGGCAATACCTCACACGAAAAGAATAAGATCGGTTTGGTGCGAAGAGCCACCAGGGTAAGACTTTTTTGTGTTGCCGCTGTCAAAAAACTTCCTAAGGGGCGTAATCTATTATTATTTTATTTTTGAAAATTAGGGCTAACTATAATATGTTTGATTTGTAGAATATACAATTAATTTTATGTTTTTCAGTCGATTATTTGCGTGTAACATATATGTTTAAAAGTAAAAGGTGATGATTAATTTTGTAAGAATTTCAAATAAGAGCTATGACAATGTTCCTAAATATGGGCCAGCATAATTAAGGTGCATTTGTGTCTAAAGTAAATTTTTTTTTAGAGTGCTACCATTCCGTTCAGAAGAACGAAGGAAAAATTGGGATGAAGAACAAAGGTTACAACAAAGTTGCCGTTAAAGTGTTATAAGATAATGGATATCCTATATGTAGATATGTGATTTTTGCCAGAAAAATAAGTAATTTCTTACACCCACCACAGAAATTTAATCTTATACAAGATAATTATTTATTATTGTTATTGTCTTAGACGATAATTAAGTATTAGTGTTCATTATTTGTAATTCATATTTATAGCCCATATTTGGGTACTGTTCCATAATTAGCGCGTTTTTTGCAATATTGTTTAATGCTCAATGTATATAATGCAGCTTATCAATCAAATTATAAGACTGTTACTTTCATGTGTAAAAAATATATGCCTGAATATTATTACATTAATAAAAAGTTTATTTCTATATAGTATATATATCAACATTTAAATAAGTATAATATAGTATACTAAAGTTTGACCAGCCAACTGCAACCAGCGACCCTACAATTTTCTACAATTATTATTGTGACGTGTTTAGGGGGTACCGCAAATAAACTGTCATTCCAGTATTTGGCGTATTATTGTTCCCGAACCGATAATACGTTACATTGGTGGTTATATATATTTGGTTACTTTCCTCGATTTCCGGATCGGACAAAGTGCTGTTGGGTTTTTCCATCTGGATTTTATCAATAGCAAGCCCGAAGTCTGGATTTGTGCTTGGTTGATGGCAATAGGCTCGTCTCCTATTACATAGAACTTAAAAAAATAAATGGATGAATGTGGTTGTGCTATAGGTGCACCCTTCCCTCATCTTATGGTAAATATAGGCGGAGATGTTATACTATGAAATAATCTCTGTTTCATTTAGACTCTGACACCGGGGGTGGCCACATTCTCACATGATTTTTTTTAGAATATTTAGAGATTACAAAAAATATAATTTAATTTAAAAACTATAAGACGTCTCGAACACTGCACCGTATCACGCAGCGGGGTGCGTGATGACGAATTCACGACACTGCTCGTTTGAATTTGAATGCGTTTTCTGTGTGTTGCACTACGCGTGTTTTTAATGCAAAGCGATAGTTTCAAGCATCGTAAGAACACGCACTCCCAAGCTACGCTGCGTGATGCGGTGCAGTGTGCCAATCGCCTTAGACATCTTCAAGGATACCATCTCTCAACACAGTCACTATTCGTCGCTTAATAAAACTACTAAATTAGGTTTATAATGAAATTAAATATTCATTTAGGGTAGGAAAATATACTTGAAAGAAAAACGTTAATTAAAAGGTCATATTTTTGAGTAAAGAAACTCAGATTGCTTAAACCTACGGGTTATGGAAATAAGTCTCAACGGATGTCAATCTAAAGGTTATACTAAATAACATATATGAGCGATTTGTGTATAAATTGCGTCATATGCTGTGGTGTTTTGATTTACAGATCCACATTTTTACTCTATTTACAATTCATAACACTATACAAACCATACCTTTTTATCTTTCGATATTGTATCAAATCATATGACTCACTATTTGTATTCTTTCATACTGTTTGTACCTGAAAAGTATATTTTTAGTTATCTCTGATTGTTTTAATATTTAAAACTTAAATTATATTGCTAATTCGTAATTCTTGCAATATTTTTCTACGGTGACATTTTCATCTGACATGACATCTGTCTGTCTATTTTATTTTCTTAAACCATAGACCGTAACATAGGTACCATGGACTAAACCTGCTTTAAGCTAGGTGTACAGTAATATAAGGGTAGCGTAGACTGACCCCTTTCTGAACCGTTTTTATTCGTTTTGGTCTTTATATCTTAATTGAAATTTGAATTTAAAATGTAGACGATATGACACAGAACGATGAAAAACGGGCGTCAGTTTTGGGTTTCGGATCTGGACGGAACGCCGAAAGACGGTTGATTTCTTAACACTACCAGGTGTACTATTGTATCTGAAGACTCTTTAAACTATAACATATACGGCTGTGAATGTTATCAAATCTTTGAGTGCAATAAATATAATTTATTGAGTGTGGAACTTAAATGTGAGCACTGGGTCATTAATCTCGTCGGTCACCGCTTCATCTAAAAGGGCTCGTTTGATCGGCGTATGAAGCCACAGCCCGGCCTCCACACCCCTTGCTGCCTATGCCTGCACCCCTTGCTGCATGTGCCTGCACCTGTGCTACTGCCTACCTGCCCGTTAGCCTGACTATTAGTTCAGCGGCCTTCGACCATCTATCTGTGTGCCTGCCTATCCATCCTGCTGTCTACTCTACATCCTGCCTATCCGATTGCCTGCCCTACTCTACAGCCTACCTATGCGATTGCCGTCGTGGTGCCTGCTCATCTGCCTACCCATGGCCTACCACGTCTTCGTGCCTGGTTAGCTGCCCACGTCGTGCGAAGCCGGACCACAGTTTTTATTATCTATATCCTTTTTCTTAGTTTTAATTTATATATTTTTTTATTAACGTAGTTAACGTTAGCTCTCCGGAGCTTACGTAACGCTACAATACTTAGTACGGTTTTATTTTCATAGGCAGAGGTTATTATTGATAAATCTGCTTTATTTTATTCATGTCATAGTGTCATTACTTCTACGTAAACTAGCTCTTACTTTGATAGAAGATGTAATGGTTAATTTACAAATAATCTGCCTATTTTACAAGCTTGAATTGCATTTAAATTGCAATTTTTGAATTGTTTGTTGTACAAAATCATTGCTAGCATTTTCTTTCAATTGAGATATATGGTATGTCCCAATTGAACGAAAAACGAAAAACCTTAGAAAATCTAGAAAATAAAAGTACCTAATCGAACAAGCCAGGGACACAAGTATCTTTATCGCGATTCTCAAGTGTGTATCCGCACCCTCCACGTCCGTATTTAGGCCCATTTTATATTGCTCCGAAGATGAACGTGGGATATGCTTATCGCAAGCAATCGCGGACTGTAAGCCACTTTAAGTTTTTATCTAAATCCGACCTCAGGGAATCTGCAAAATCTTTGTCCTTTTCAATGAAATTCAATTTCGTTATATGTGAGCTTTTGTTTTTTTGTGTGTTATCGCTTATTTGTCTCACATATTTACCTACCTTTGTTGGGGCTTTGGGTATTATGTTCGAAATGTTCTTGGCAAAAGTGACTTTATAATAAGATGCTGGTCTTGGTTGAAACAAAGTTGGCCGGTAGTTCGGTGTGTTGTCCACTTCTACACTACACTAAACTACTATGAAAGCGATTTAAAAGATAAAAGTTTTTGAGTTGATTGCAACCCAATGTAATTCTACATTACCTTGTCCGTGTTTGTTTTCAATTGCAATTATACGTTTCCCAAGGTTCCTTTCTCCTCATCTGGCTAAAGTTAGTCTATGCCAAAGTTCATTTTCGAATGATCAATCAACTGGCTCATTTGCTAGCTGGTTTTTTTTTCTGTATTATCGCTTATTAGTTTACCTACATTAGTTTTAGCTCTGGGTATTGTGTTTGGTTTTTTTTTCGTAAAGGAGACTTTATAAAAAGATGGTGTTAGAATTGGTCGAAAATTCAGTGTGTTATCCACTTTATTATGAAAGCGATTGAATAGATAACTATAATTTGATTTGATTCCAACCAAATTAAATTCTATAGTATCTTGTTTGTTTTAGATCACGATAGCACTTTACCCAAAGTTCCTTTCTCCTCATTCATTTTCGATTGATCTATTAACTAGCTGATTTGATAGCATGTTGTTTTTTCTGTGTTATCGCTTATTGTTTCAGATATTTACCTTATTTGTAGCTCTGGCCATTGTGTTTGGCATTTCATTGGTAAAGCTGACTTTCTACTGAGTATTCTAGAGCCAAAGTTATTCGATAGTTTGGTGTGTTGTCCACTTCTAGTATGAAAGCGATCTAAAAGATAAAAGTAGTTTGATTTGATTGAAACGATATTGAAGTGTTTCTGTTGCATCCTGTGTCTTTAGTTATTAAACTACAGTTGCACTTTTTTTTGATTTCTTGCTATAGGAAAAAAATTGCGAAAAAATATTGGGGAGGACCAGTATTTACTAGTCCCTCGGAAAATTAAATGTTAAAAATAATATTTGTAGCTAGCTTATACCAGCGGCTTCGCCCGCATATTAAGTGGTTTCTTATCACAAGGAAACATTATACTGGGATGGAAAGTAGCCTATGTACTATTCCAGACTTGAATGTATTTCTGTGCCAAATTTCATCAAAATCTGCTCTGTAATTTTTGTGTGAAAGAATAACAAACATTCATCCGTCCATCTTCACAAACTTTCGCGTGATTAATAGTAGTGGAATAAGATTTATGGAAATTAATTTCCGTAACTAGGGGAAGTCCCTATAACACATTAGATTTTTCTTAAGACATTAATTGACTTTGGCATTTAGTTCCTTCTTAATTATAATATTTTAAGATAACCCGATCCATCTCTACTACTGCCCACTGGACGACCAGCCTCATTACGATAGTAGGTGGCTTGTAAAGCACTAAAGCAAACGTAAACCTAAAGTTCTACGATCGGCCATTTTATTGTAGCCATAAACGAGCAAGTCACAGCTTCGCGAATAATCAGGGAACGTTCAACCGGTAATTGCATATGTGAGCAATTCTGCCGTCCGTAGAAAAATGGGTATATCTGCACTATTATGCAAAGTTTTATATAGATTCGGCATCAGAAGGTATTTTTTTTTATTTTCAAGGAACTTTCACTTTCGCCGTCTCACTCTGTCAAAAACAGTTCTGATTTTCCAACATTTTGACAAGTAATGAACATTCATTTTCGCTGAGATTAATTAAACACTTGAATTTGAATGCTTTATAATTACAAGAATTTGGGCTTCAGAAAAAGAAGGTGCATCTAAATAATTTCATTTTTATACGAGCAATTTCTCGAAGTTTCATTAGTAAATTCTTATTTGGACGCGTCGTTATTAAACAATTTTCAAGTTTACAACAAAATGTAGAAAATAAATAAAATAATTTTATTTATTTTGTTCATTTCGTTGTTTGGTCAGATACGCCACTTCTACTTATGGCGGCAGAATATGCGCCGTAAAAGTCCTAAGGGAAACATTACACGATTAGTCGGGTGGGGGATTATAGCCATTTTAGTTCTTGAAATTGTTGTTAGTGATTTTCAGTTTGTTTATCGTTTTTGTTGAAGTTTCGTGATTCTTGCTTATAGATGTGGTAAGCAAATGGTTTTATTTGCGTTGTAACGGTCATGACGGGCTTGATAACAAAGAGATCTCTTTCGAACGATTAGTCTAATTGTTACTTTTTTGACTTTGAGAACAGTTTAATTGCTACATGTTTAACTTTGAGAAACATGTCGATCTTCAATATGATATGAAAGGCCAAGTTGGTTGATTGAATAAATCAACCAACTTGGCCTATCGGTCAGACCACCGCTGAACATGCGCCTCTAAGCTGCACAAGGTTCTACACTTTCCGCATCCAGTCTGTTGAAACACCTTTTTAAGGTCTTCGATCTACCAAGCTAGGGGATATACCTATGTCATGCACCTTAAATTACAAAAAGTCTACACACGAAAAACTCCAAAATCATCGTCCAATATAAACCAAAATACCATTTTTTCCGTGTCATGCTGTCATTTTCGTCATAAAAGGCGTCATTATAGTACAGTGAGCTAAGGTGGCGATACATCAACCGTTGCCCGGTGTCCGGTGTAAGAGAGTTCAGACAGGGTGAGAAGCTTGCGCGGGTGCTAAGGTGGGCGTGCAGTATCAAACATATGAAACCCGCGCCGTTTGCCATTTGCTATACTGATTACTGAGGCTATAGACAAGTGACATTCTGTCAGCAAAAGCGTTGCGATAGCGATTAGAAAATTATGTCAAATATTTATGAAATTGTCGAGCGCTATTGAAATTTCACGTGATGAATCTCTTACATTTTGGCATTTTGACCATCGCCATCGCTGACACTTTTTTTAGAACCTCTGGTGACTTTAGCGGGAGCAATGTGCAATGTCATAGAACGGCCTCCCTAGCGAGCGATCGTCTATTGTTTTACAAAGTAGACGTTGTACGCGCGTGGTAGTGACTCTAGTCCCTACCGCTCGCTACACTACCATGCGCCCGCTATCGCGCCCGCCACTGCCGACGTCAACGCGCGTCCACTCTGAACGACGTCAGAGAGGTCGGTTAACTGCCGGACAGGCACTACGGCACTCGACTACAAAACAGGACCCTTGTCAGAACTGATACATGGGGCCAAAGATTAAAATGCTGTGTGCATTCGACAGCTCTGTTATACTCGTGTCAACGGTGCTTAGCCCACTTTAGTTTTGTAGGAGTTGACGATAGATTATTATGGGAAGAAAGTATATCCTTAACTGCCTAGCAATGAAAAAGTTCCACCCACAAAATGCCGACAAACAACTTAATATCTCCTAAGACATAGAACATAGGTTCATAAATTAAAAAGTATAATGAAATCTATTTAATTATGCAAACTTAAACTCTTTCAAATACTGGTCTTTTTAAAGCCATGGAAAAAAAAGTAGAAAAACAAAATTTTGGGGTTTGAAAATTTCGGAATACATTTGTTTCGTTTTTTGTTTTGCTTTTGATTTCATCCTTGTTTTTGCCGTTGTGAATGAATTCTTAAATTGTTAAGTCTTACGGCTCTCGTACCCATAAATCATGCCTCTATCACCCGAGGATTGTACGATAATTATCACTATTTTGGAATTGGGGACCAGCCAAAGAAATAAGGCCAGAATAATGGGCGTGACACATACTACTGTCCGACGAGTGATCCAAAGGTTTAGGGAGACTGGATTAAACCTGAGAAGACCAGGTACTGGCAAGCCAATGTGCACAACAGTCCGAGAAGATCGTTTCATTGCGGCAGCCATGTTAAGAAATCGACATCAGACGGGAGTTGCGGTTCAACAACAACTTCTGCAAGTTCGAAGGGAGCCAATAAGCAAGTGGACAGTCAGGAGACGTCTTGCCGAAAGAGGATTGAAGCCTTACAGGCCAGCAAATGGCCCAAAAATGGAACGGCATCATAAGGTTGCCCAATTGCGATACGCCCGCGAGCATACAGAACGGGGTGAGGACGAATGGGGCAGAGTGATGTTCACTGATGAGTCAAGATTTATGCAGTACCATCATGATGGGAGGAAAAGAGTATACCGATGACCAGGAGAACGTTTTGCACAAGCATGTTTTGAATAAAAAGTGTCACAAGGCCGAGGTACCGTTCACGTGTGGGCTGGTATCGCTGCAGAGGGTCGAACAGCGTAAGTTCCAATCGAGAACGGGAACCTAACTGCTGTAAGATACATCAATGAGATTCTCAATGAACATGCTGGTCCGTTTTTGGCCAATATGCAATATGCTTGAAAACTGCATTGTCGCCCGACAATGCAGTGTTCATGCACGATAATGCACGGGCCCACACTGCTCAAGTTGTAAATGAGTATCTTCAGGACGTAGGAATCCACAAAATGGAGTGGCCAGCAAGGAGCCCTGATTTGAATCCTATTGAGCATGCTTGGGACGAGCTTGACAGACGTGTGAGAAAAGGAGTTCCACCTCCAATTACTCTTCGTGACTTGAATTACGCGCTCATTGAAGAATGGGAGAACAAAACCTACGTTTACACCTAATAAAACCCCTACTTAGAGATTTGGTTTTATTTGCCAAATGGCCCCAATTTTTTAAAACATGTAATTTAAATTTTGAACACGATATTTACGTTTTTAGTTGGTAATATTCTGATGCACTGTTAAATGTACTTCAATATTGCGGACGGCGTCATTAAGCTAGCCTTTCCCGTTTAGGAGTAATTTGGTGCTATGTCACTGGAACTTTTTCATTGCTCGCGAGTGTATGTTACTTCTTTTGTTTAGTCTTAAAAGGTATTCTAATCTTACCTTCGTTATTACGAATTGTTGGTACTAAGAAATTATACTTTTCTATTGAGATAGCTTTTCTCTAAAGCTTGTCCGATTGAACTGTACAACAAGACTGAACAGTTCGGTTTTTCTTTCTTTCTTTTGAAAACCTTGCCCCACACTAGGCATTTCTCCTGTATCGTGGGTGCGTTTACAAACGTACGGAACAACTACCTGTAGGCATTACTTCGTAAACCTTATCCATCGCTTTCAATCAGAAGTGATCAAGCTCAAGAGCGGGCTCTTTGGAAATAAATAAGTTAAATGCCAAAGAACTCAAAGAAACCATTGCCCATGAATGAAGCATGTATCTACTAATAAAATAAAAGAAGTAAACATCTACTGAGGTACTCAGTCGTTATTTTTAACTTTACTGAAAAATCCGCGTTATATTTCTGACTAGAGGACGCCTCGCGGTTTCACCCGCGTAGTTCCCGTTCCCGTGGAAATACAGGGATAAAGCCTATGTCACCCGGGGATAGAGTAGCTACCCAACGGTGAAAGATTTTTGAAATCGGTCCATTAGTTTTGGAGCCTATTCGGTACAAACAAACAAACAATCAAACAAACAAACAAAAAAATCTTTCCTCTTTATAATATTGGTATAGACTAGAAGAGAAACAAATCAAAATTCCACACACAGTTTTTATTCGTCTTTTTACTGCCGAGTAGTAAATATAACGGCATATGTGAAAAGACGTAAAATAAAAACGGTTTTAGTAAACTTATGTGTTCGAGTGTACCTCTGTCATTTCCAATTTTATTGCCAAATGTTTGAATATATTAAATTGTTTCATCGACAATTTACGAACTTGTTTGCGAATGCGACTGGTACAGTCGGTGTGAAAATGCGGATAAAATAACATTTTGAATGATGTTTAAACACAGCAAATACTGCGATAAATCATGCTATTGAAATTTAAACGACAAGTACTTGCTGCTATCTTTTATAGCTTCTTAAAGCAGTATATATTCATCTTAGTTTTTTTTAGTGTAGTGTAGTCTTAGTGTTTTTAAGTATATTTAAGATTTTAAGAACCTTTAGAAACTATCATAAGGAATAACTAATCTTTAAACGAAATAAAAGTTTCAAAACTCTTTGAGATTTAAAATTGAATCATTATCATAATATCAAGCTTTTATCTATTACGATGAACAGGCCTTTAAAAGGCTATTTAAACTTGATCACCGTTTACTAGAACTGAAACATTAAAGGGTCGAATAACGATATTATGACTTTATCTGGCAATAAAGGTTTTTTCTGAGGACTCAGGGCGCGTTCACACGAACTCAAACTTTTTTGGAGTGCCACAGCGCATGCGTTGCCCACGCGCCTTCCTTTTTCCAGACTCTATGAAATTTATACACACCAACTTTGATCCTCAAGCTGTGAGCATTTGAGCAATGCTGAAAACTGGCAATCTTTTCAAAACGCCAGAGGGTGTCGTTTTTCACACAATAAACAAAATACTGTGCGGCGTAGACGTCACTGCCGCAGGCTACCGTTAAACTAAAATTTTGACAAAAGCATCAACTAAAGTTGCTACTTATGCATATTGCCTAAGCCTAAACAATTTTTTTTTTATAGTAAGGTCAAAAAGGGTTCTCTTTTAAATCGGCGATATCATTATTTAGATGACTAACAAGGTCTTCAAAACCTCAATGTCTGGCCAACATTCTATAATAATGCAGCTAATTCCATTGTAGTTGCGTATATTGGGTTCAATTGTGGGAGCACTATTGTTGCGACCACAATGGCTTGGGCATGTAAAAGACAGTTCATAGAATTGTTTTTAAACCTAGAGCAGGTAGGTTCTCCTTTTATAATTTAAATCCAGTGAACATTATGAGAGCTCATAGATATTGACCGAAATTATATAGGTGTACCAAAAGGTGCAAGGTCAAGGTGGTCGGTCTACTGGGGATCTTCTAGCGTATGCCATTCACATCTGGAGTGAGGCTATCGAGAGGCACGGGGAAGCGCTTGCCGTCTCCCTAGACATCTCGAAGGCTTTTGATAGGGTCTGGCACGAAAGCCTTATTGCTAAGCTTCCTTCATTCGGTTTGCCCGGTGGTCTGTGTGAATGGATTGCAGACTTCCTGAGAGATCGGTCCATTCGAGTGGTTATCGATGGCTGCTCGTCGGACTACTTGGATAATAATGCCGGGGTCCCTCAGGGGTCGGTACTCTCGGCAACTTTATTCTTGCTGCATATTAACGATCTGCTAAAACCCGGCACCTTTGGGTATGCAGACGACAGCACCGTTACTGAGAGATACTTGTCCAACGCTCGTGCTACCGGGCCTCAGATCCAGTCTCTCCGGGAGGCCATGGTGGAGCGCTTAAACCTGTCCTTGCAGGCAGTCTCCGAATGGGGCGATGCCAATCTGGTCAGGTTTAATGCTGCTAAAACCCAGGCGTGTCTTTTTTTCCGCAAAAAAGAGTCAATTTCACCCGGCTCCAACTTTCCGAGATGTGACCGTGCCAATAGCTGACCATCTTGAGCTTCTTGGCGTTACGTTGACATCGACTCTCAATTTTGGGCCATACATTGAGGCAAAGGCTCAGCTGGCCGCCAAAAAGCTGGGGATCCTTGCAAAGGTGAGAAGGTATTTCACGCCAGAACAGCTGCTCAGCTTGTATCAAGCGCAAGTTCGATCATGCATGGAGTACTGTTCTCATCTCTGGGACGGATCTGCCAAATACCAGCTTGATGCACTGGAGTCGATCGAAAAGCGGGCCAAGAGACTCATCAGCGATGAGGCACTGGTTAAGTCAAAGCTCCAGAGCCTTGAACATCGTCGCCGAGTTGCCAGCTTGTCGGTTTTTTATCGGTTACATTTCGGGGAGTGTGCGATGGAATTGCATGATTTAATTCCACCCAGCCCGTTCCATCATCGGACTACCAGACGTACGGCGATGCGTCATCGATATATGGTGGACATCCCACCCATACGCACTAAACGTTTTGGGAATACTTTTATTATGCGTACAGCTAAGGAGTGGAATTCCCTGCCGGAGTCTGTGTTTCCCGATAGCTACAATCTAGGGGTCTTTAAGTCAAGAGTGAATAGGTTACTTCTAGGCAAGCGTGCTCCACCATCGACCACATCATCGCTTACTATCAGGTGAGATAGTGGTCAAGCGCGAGCCTATAATAGATAAAAAAAAAAAAAAAAAAAAAAAAAAGGTGCCTTACCGATCCAGGCGACAGGCGAAAGCGAAGGCGAATGAGATACAGGCGTGATGTTATGTAAGATGTATATATGTATTTTATGCCGAACGGTTTCTATTGTAGTGACACAATTACCGACTACCTATCTATTATTTTAACCAACTTCACAAACAGGAGGAGGCTCTATGTATTTTTTATGTATGTTCACCGATTTCTCCGTCAGTTGTGGATCGATTATGAAATTAATTTTTAAGTTTGAAAGAGTATACTCCGGAGGTAGTCCTATTGTCACCAATTCGGAATCTGATGATGGAATCCCAAGGAAATCCAGACAACTTCTTAAATATTATATATATATATATATTAATAGTTAACCGACTATGATGAAGTAAATACTTATAAATAAATGGTACTGATGAAAATGCTACTAAATGTACTGATGATGAAGCCGGCAGGTATACACTGGAACTCCGAAATAAAACAATGTATCCTAGTCATACTTGGGCTTTTTGAAATCGTCATGAGATGTACTTTAGCTATAAATGATTTGCATGGAAATTTGAGGTACCAAAACAAAAAAGAGAAAAATAAAAACCATTTTAACAAAAAAAAACAACCGAAGTCGGTGTCGAAAAACGAAAAACTAAAGGTACCAAAGACACCAATTTCGGAAAGGAAAGTTATTTTTCGCTTAATCGTTTTCATTGTTGGAAATCGGTCTAATTGTATTGTAAAAAATATTTTTTGAACCTGTGTTTTTATTACATATCCGCTAAACTTTTCGGATCAATTTCATACCGGGATCCAAGAGAGTTGAATCGTTTCTCCGAAACTCGAACTCGGCGCTTTTCTGCAGTTTGCCACTGTTGATTTTGGCATTCAGGAGTTGCAGTGGTTTGGAATAGTGCAACAGCCTTGCCATTTGAACACATTAGGTGCTATCAATATTTATTTAAAAAAATATTGAAAAGACTATGTTAATGTCTCAGATCAAACAGTAATCAGATAGAGCGTACGGAACAAGAGAGTGCAACAACTAATACAATCTCGCGTTAGTACGAAACTACGCGTCGCACTGCTTACACGTTACAAGTCATGTCTTATTTGATTTGTAAAAATGCCGTCTTGTATCTTTAATCATTGCAAAAGTTGTTCCCAAAAACAAAAAATAGAAGATGGAATATCTTTCCACAGGTAAGTTTGATTGTTTTATAGTTTTGATATTGATTTACCCACTAATATTTACGGCTCACTCGGAATACAATATATTGTCAGTAATTGGTTGGTGTTGCCAGTTTACATCGAAATAAGTTTCCTTGAATTAGGGAAATGTACATGAGGCGTAGGAAGATTGATTAATTTATTCATTTATACAGGAAAATTTTATAACTAGTGTGCAATTGTTTTTAGTAGTTCAGTATCAGTAATGGAACGGAACAAATTTCCATTAATTGTTAATATTTTTTTATATCCGATTTGAAATCTATAAAATATGGACAGTATCTATTCGTATAAATATAATTCAATGAACCAGTGGCACGCGGTGGAGCTGTGACAGGGGCGCAGCGTACCCGGGATTATACCCCATAAGTGATAATATTAAACCTCCGTTGACCATTTTGCGTACATTTTCGGTTAGCCGAAATCTTTGGAGCCTTGTTTTTTATTATCTTAATAGAAAGGGAAAACACGTACTCAATTTACAGTTATAATATTTGCACATGTTGCCATAATTAAAAAGTTTCTAGAACAAAAACAGATAAAGTTCCGGTTTGTTTACATTTACATTGTAATGATTAGCGATTACATCGTAAACGTGTGAAACGATTTAGATGATTCAAACGGATAAAATGGCCAAGACCTTTCATTTGACACTAACATCATCAAAATATCTCAACAAACAAAAAATCACATTTTCAAGTTCCTCGCGTAATTATTTAAAATGTATGAAATTGCTTATTAATTCTTTAAAAAACTATCTATTCTTCTTCTATCTATAATTTATTTGATAACCATTACACTGTCCAAATACTACTTAAGTAAGTAACAATAATATTCTTGACAAGCATCGAAAAAAATGTGGGTCTTTTTTTTCCAACATCTGGCATCCTTATGCACAGATGTACGTGTCCCTACAGTGCGGCTCCTGGCTGTCACGCACACAATATATATTGCGGTACCGCTCTCTTGTTCCGTAAGTTCTATCTTTTTACTGTTTGATCTGAGGTTAATGTGGTTTGGCCATGTTGAGTTGATGAATGAAAGGCAACTAACGAAAGGTATTTACAAGGCAGACGTGAATGGAAACGCCGCCGGGAGGGGACGCACTAGAAAGACATACATAGACCTTATTGGTGATGTTCTTCAGAAAGGCCAGGTGCGCAGTACTCATAACCAGCGTGTGTGTATGACTAGATGTATGAATGTAAGTGAAGCAAAAGAAGTATGTAAGGATCGTAGCAGGTGGCGTTCTGTAGTTTCTGCCTACCCCCATAGGAAAATGGCGTGAGTTTATGTATGAGTGCATTTATGTACCGTTTAATTATAATAAATCATTGAACTGACCAGTGTTATTACTAACACGCAACAGTAATTCTTTTTTGGACTGTGCATATTATAAAACCATCCAACATTGGGAAAATATTAAATGAAAACATAAAGTAGCTCTTCCGCAGCGTTGCACTTGACTGTACTCACTCAAAAACAACAATTGTTTCGAAATCAAATAACTGAATTTATATTTCAATTTCAAACCTATAAAATAGTTGAATTACCAAAACAATGTTTTACCGAACTCGTAATGTTATTTGCATATTTTTATACATTTCAACTCGGCTGCAGTGAAAAAGAAAATGACTTTACGAACACGTTAGTTCAAATAAAAGTCAACGATAAATAAAAACAACAAGTTTAAAATAAAAGCACGTATTTCAATATATTCCCTGTCAATAGCTATTTGAGCTTATAAAAGAGAAGGCCATACCAACAAATTTTAGATTGCTTTTTAGATGTTGAGATTCACCTCATTTATTGGCACACAGTGTAAATATTGTTGGTCGTTTATACGCTTATGTGCAAACGAGTACGGCACTATTCTCGGAGCTAATAATATTCAAATATTGGTAAATGAAAGCGAAGAGTCTGACTCGATTTATGTCTGTTTTTTTTGTTCAGTATATGTAACTTACCGTGGTTAAGAATGTAAAACTAAATTCTATATTTTCATTATGCACATGAATTTCGTTTTCATGACGGTTACCACAGCACTTACTATAAAATTACTACTATATTGTGATCGCTCATATGATCTCCAAGGGAATGTTAAAAATCACCAACGGGCAATAGAGAAGGCTATGCTTGGGGTTTCCTTGCGTGTTCGAATCAGCAACAAATCCGCAGGGGAACCAAGGTAATCGACATAACCCGATGAATCGCCAAATTCGAGTGGCTTTGGGCAGGACATCGCTCGTAAAACGAATGGACATTGGGACCAAATGATTCTGAAGTTGAGAACGCTTGGCGGAAAACCTTGGCTTCCCACAAGAAGACCGGATGACCTACAGCTTTATTGCTTAATTAATTCGGCAAGGTAAAGGGTAAAGAGTATGAAAAATCGACCAATCACATAGATTTTAAAACTTTCGCGTTTCATAATTGAAAAACAATATATCACGGCAATTTTACGCGATAAAATTTCTATTGTTTATTTACCTATTTCACCCGACGTTTCGGCCGTGTTTGCGACGTTTTGCGGAATGACGGTTACAAATTATCCGCGGCGTGAAATCCAGTGATTCAAAAACATTACCTCGTTTTGTGCAGTCGACGAACTTACAGAATAAGGACACGGTTAGTGTTGTGTGTAGAAATGTGAGGTTAGAAGAAGAATTTTCTGCCCGAACGGAGCCAGTACATCGAGACACCAGTCTACCCGGGACCACGGTCGTTGCAACACGGCCAAAACGTCGGGTGAAATAGGTAAATAAACAATAGAAATTTCATCGCGTTAAATTCCCGTGCTATATTGTTTTTCAATCACATAGATGGAAATCCACTTCGCGTCTTTCATCTCGCATGTGATTGATGGATTTTTCATCTTCTTTGCCCTTTGCCCTGCTGGTGCGGGCCGCACGATTTGCCTGGATGAGATAATCACAGGGCTATTCGAAGTGATGACAATAGGGCGAGGCCATGTCAAGCAGTAAACTTGACAGACTTTCAGCTGAAATCTATCTAATACCTTTAAACGAGCTATTCTTGTATATATATAATCTGAATCTCGGAAACGGCTCCACAAGTTTTCTGCAACCGGTTTCGGGGGCTATAAATCAATCTAGCTAAGATTCACAGTAGAAAATGATGTTTTCTCTATTTTCACCCGAGCAAAGCTCTGTCGCCCATGTACTTATGATAATACTTGAACACATAAGAAAACCTCATAATTCAATTTAACTACCCAGCCATATATTACACGAATGCAATCAAAATTAAGCCTGCCATATAAACTACAAACAAAGTAAATTCAATTTGAAATTATAACGTATTATAACAATAACTCTTCCTTCTACTAAATTGTGAAATTGTTTATTTTAAAGTCTACATCATTCAAGGAGCTGCAAAATTAATATAGTGGCATTAAACCCCTGCCAAGACTTATTCGGAGTGGTTAAGACCTCAAATATAAATAATTATTATCATTTATTTCTTGCTCGTTTGTGTTACCTATTATTAATCATTCCTCGAGAACACTGACATAAAGGAAACATTGATAGCTTATCTCTCTATTTGCCAGCGAAACTCGGAGTTAGTTAGATGAATAATCTCAAGGAAGATCAGACTTTTGTCTGACTTCCCCCCGGTGGGTAACCGTGGCTAGGTCACCCACGGTGAAGCGAAGAGGAACCCGGGAAGAGGCCGTTCGTCAGGGTTTTTGCCGATAAGCCGACGATGTAGCGGACAACAAGTAGGTTGCGGTGCTGCCTAGGTGACAACGCAACTAAGGCGGGCGGGCGTTGCCTCCCAAACCCATACGATATCGTGGCTGAAGGTTGAAGGCTGAAGGTCCGCGGCGGGAGAGGAGTGCCAGTATTGCGGTGCGCCACTCTCCCTAACTTCCGCGGCCTAGACGAGGTCGCCACTGTCTGATGGCGGACGCGATGGGGCCGCAGGGGAGGAGGAGTGTTGGCAAGAGTAGAAAACGTACATCCCCATATACCGAACAACTACGATTCAACAAAAAGTAATACAAAACGCCACGAAAGTTAAAACTTCAACACCTAAGGGTCAGAAAAGTAAAATAAATACTAAGTATGGAGTTCCGTCGCAATCTTTGTTGGAGCTTTATGTACGATTTCCACCAACTAGGCGACGCAGGAGCGCAGTGCAGCGCGTCACAGCCGATGCGGGAGCATGCGCCAGTAGCCGACCGCGTCCGCCCGACGGCTACAATCTGCTGGAATCCGGGCGCATGCGCGTGCGTGCTCGCCTATCCGTTAGCATGCTCTCAGCGACTAGTGATGCTTTCGTGTCACAGTCAATTTTTTTTCAAATAAACAGATAAGTTTTTCATCTGTATCTATATTAGTTTTGCACGAAAAACAATAAACAAATAAATACATCACGTCGGTCACAGTTCAACGCGTGACTTGAATAATTCAACTTGCCGGCCGGCGACAACACACGAGAACGCGCGGCGGCGGCCGAGCGGACGCGACGACAGCCGAGCGCCGCCGTCCACGTACGCGACGAGCCCACCGGCTGCCGCGGCGTCCGAGCGCAAACGACTGGATGACGCGGCATACGCGCGGATTCAACCGAGTTCCAAGCAGTATAAATTCCATGCAAACATAAAACTTAACTATTGTATAGAAGTCTGAATTTCCTTTAGCACAGTGTGAAATGCGCTGCGCTGCGCTCCTGCGTCGCCCGGTTTGTGGAAATCGTACACTAGGGTGCTTTTGAACCAGAGATGTATGAGGTAGCTGGAGGGTGAGCGAGGAAAACATCCACCAAAGGAATCACTACACATTCCTAGTCTGGTTTTGCGCCGGTAGAAAAGGGATAGGTAGCATCTAGGTATATTAATTGTATTTACATACAAATAAGCGAGAGATCTGCGTGAGTGGTGGAGTGACACGAGCGATGAATACATGCGAATTTTCCACTAGAGTTGTGCGAGGTAGCTAAGTGGTGCGCGAGGGAAATTTTATCAATGGGATCACTTCATTTTTCTAGTCTGGCTTTGCGTAGCTCTAGCGAAAAAAGCTCAATCCACCATTACGCACTGAGTTAGAATTCAGCTGGTAGGACTACGCTATGCATCCTCGCAATTCTCAGGTACACACCTTTTCACAATTTCGCTACAAATCCTCGCACCGCGGACACTCCTCGCAAAATTTTGGCGGATACAATCAAACATTTTAACAGTGCCGCTACACATTCTTGCAGTGCCTAGCTACCACGCACATCGCACATCTCTGGTAGAAAAGCACCCTAATTTCGTTGTACCGAGCATTCGAGCAAACGGTTTCATGTGAGCCAAATGTGGCACATTAGGAACATTGGATGCTCAGTGGGCAAATTAGCGGTCACACGAGACAGCTGCTGGAGACAGAAGACGCAATAATAGTGACGGCACAGATGGAAAATCTGTCTCAAGTACAAAGGCAAACACACAGGTTTTTTACTATCTGTTATTGATAATCTTCACAAAATAAGTTCTTTATCATGATGCATGAATGACCTTAATTCTGGTTTGATTCGGTTTGGGTTATTCGCATTAGTCTGACTTGCATGTATGGGATGTTGTTTTGAAATGTTCATTCTCTTTTTCCTAATCATTATTTGCCTAGCCATTTCGGAACTATAATAAAGACTACAGGATTCTCCCTTTCCAATGAAAGGAAAATAATAAACAGAAGTAGGATTTGATTAACAGGCAATATGTACGTTTATAGCCGTTTTCAGTCCGCAAACAACACAATAACAACCAAACAGAGATACATTAACAGAAAACTGCAACACAAAACAATAAACTAGACCCATTTTAGTTCACTACGGCCGTTACCTCTCTCATTTATGCGTGTAGGTAATAACAAAAGGCTAGTAGGCATGATGTAAATGTGAAACTTACAAAATCATTAAATTTTACTCGGAAAGCTGGAACGAATTAGATTACGTGGTGCAGCCTTCAAATTACTTCAGACCTTTCTCACGGAACGGAACCAGTGTTAAAATAGGCAACTGCATCAGTGATGAATAATTATTCGATAATAGTGTGCCTCAGGGCAGTCTGCTCAGTCCCTTCTTCTTTCAAATCTATGTCAACGATCTCTGTCTACTCAACCTTTCCTCTACTCACAATATAGCTTTCGCCGAACACACCATTTTACTGTGTAGTGGACCCACCTGGGAAACGGCTAATGAGGCCATTGAGAGGACCTTGAGGCAGGATATGGTCTGGCTTGGCATAAATAGTCTTACTCTGAATGTCAGCAAAACCAACTTCCTCACCATTGGTTCCAGACCCTCTGTCCTGCCATCAGACCTTTCACTACAAATTAAAGCCCATGTTATATAATGCTCATGTCGGGATGTGGCGAGTCTCATCTGTCAAGTATTTCGGCCATTAATAATCACCTCAATAATCTGTCAGTCTTAGCATTGCTAGATTTCAGTACTGGTTTTAATACTGTCGATTTCGATGTTTTGCTTATTTGGCATTTCATCTGAAAGACGTCCACTGCTGGACATGGGGTGACATGTGGCGACACACATTTTTCACTGGGCGCCTTTGTTTTACTATTGTTTCTGCTAATTATGCGTCCAAAGCGCTAAAACCATAACAAGCCTGTTAAACACTTATTTATATAAATACACTATATACACAACATACCCGACACAAAAGAAAGATATTCCTCGTTCCCTTTAAGTTATTTTTTATATCTTCAATTACTATCTAGTTAATTATTCCCCCTTAACACCTCTCCTGTCTACTAATCACCAAATTATACTAGGTAAATAAAAAATGAATGCCCATTACTTATCTATTCATTTGTTTTTATCATTCATGTAATGGACGGATGGATGACCCCTGTTACACAGGTTTTCATAGCATGGGGGACATTGATCATGTATTTTGTAACTTGGCACTTATATACTTATAATATCCTTGTTAAATTTCACCTGTAATTGTGTGCTTTTTGCCAAATAAATAAAACATATAAAATTACCACACCGATTTCAAAGAAGACCAGCTGGCTTAGCCAAGTTGACAATCTACAATCGAAAACGCTAATAGAAAAATAGTCAGATATATGGGAATGACCTCATCTGAACGATAAGTCACGTGGTCAGACCAAACGAATAAAACATTCGTAGCCAAGTTTACAACGTAACGGATCGTTCAAAATGTTAGAATGATATGTAATCGTTTCTACAATGTTGATCGCTACATCCCATAGAAATGGTAGCCAAGTTACAGTTTTGACAAGAGCTAACGAAACGATGTCGAAGTTTTTGAACGCTACATTAGCGATCGCCGAGACCCAAGAGTTAACGCTAAAAAAATGGCGTCTTTATGATACAGCTGTGTTGAGACCGCGAAGTGTTTTGTTTATTTGCCATAGTTTTATCGCCATGGCTAGTAGGTTCAAACAATTGCAGAGAAACAAAGGGTCTATTGATTAAGTAAAGGGTCAAACACAACTATTTTGTTTGTATCATAAGTACCAATATATTAGTTCATGTCGCGTATCACGTCATTGTTTATGTTCCAAACTTTCAAGTGCCTGAGTATGAAAGATTTACAAATAAAAAAGGAAGATATTTACGGAATAACTAATAATTTACGTACCTTTCCATGAATTCCAACTAAGTTGCTAACTGTTCTGGGCTTGCTCGAGATCTAGATTCCATCCTTTAGAAGTTATCACTTAATTTAAGGTATCTTTCATTCTTACGGGATCATAATATAATATTCCGAATGTTTAAAATTACATTCCGCACTGTGATATTAAAATAAACCAATTATAAGAAGATATTTAACTTATTTCACTTACTTTTATAGCACTTTTAACAATTTATTACTTACATAACAATTTAAAATAAAAGTTCATCCCGCGCAAAAAGTACATCACTGATAACTGTGACTTTGACATTAGAATAAGATTAGTTTGACGTTTGTAAAAACGCTCACCATAGACTAAAATATAGGTTTTATCTATCGAAATTGTAGAACAAGCGATTGACTCAGTCGTGTCAATTTGGCTACCAACTTTTCGTTTTCTAAAAACGCTAACACCGAGGCGTTATCGAATGTAGAAATAGATTCGATACGAAACGAATGTAACTTGTCTAGGCCTGCAGTAACGATTTTGGTATCTTCTCTACTCCACTGATAGAGGATCCGAGTAAGGAGCAACCTTCTCGCATCTGTTTAATAGATGAATAGCATTTTATAATTATCGAAATTAATATGTTAAAAAATATACCGTGAGTACGTCTGAAGGCCGCTCCGTACTCGAATCTTAAAACATACGAGTACTAATTGATTATACTCTTGCATAAACACTGAGTAGGTATATTTTGCCGCACTAGGGCTGGCACTGTTGAATTTAATGAGGTAGTACACCTATACAGTTTACTTTAAACATTTGTGTGCAAAGTCGGTACTAACAAAAGGCGATGGCTAGTAGACACGGTTGAGCACTGACTGTGGTACAAGCAGCTAACGAGGAGGACAAATGCTGCTAATAAAGTAGCTCCGGGGACGTTCTAGTACTGAGAAGGTAATGTTTTGATGCACTGCCTAGAGAGAAAAGATAGACATGTATATGTTAATGGCATAGATAATTTCGATTCTTCGATTTAATGACTTATCCCAAATAAAAAAAGTAGCTTATTGCACTCAGTAATAGTGTAGATCCGAAATCGTAGTGGATCAGCGCTGCCAGACCTTTTACTAATATTTAAACAAACACACAACCAAACAAACAATTTTACCTTAAACTTTATAATTAGGTTTCCGTTACTCTAAAGAAAAAAAGGAATTCTTATAGGATCACTGTCTGTCTGTCTGTCCGTGTGTCAAGACCTTTTTCTCTGGAATTCCTGGAGGTATCAAGTTGAAATAAATATTAATAGGATATACTCAAATCTGCATTCTCTTGGAGTTGTAATAATATCAACCTTCTAAAAATCATCGTAATCAAAAGATACAACCGGTTGTGTCGCATATTTGAGGAATTACAAGGCAATCGAAAAGTCGAAAACTTATAGGGTGCTTCCCGTTGACTTAGAATTATGAAATTTGGCAAGAAGCAATATCTTTCAAAACAAGGAAAAAGTCTGAAATCTGTAAATTTATAACTACAAAAAAAAATAAACGTTAATAACTTATTTGCGGCTGATAAGCTGACCGCAAACTATATCGAAGTATAGGGACAAAAGTTTTCCAACGGCAATGTTTATTTTGTCAATTCGTTAACGCAATTTTTATGCTATACGCTTTCATTGTTTATGATCGTCAGTAATATTACCCAATTATTTTGTTGAATGCAGCTGTTTATACTGAACCCTCGGTGCGCGAGTCTGACTTGCAATAGGCCGGTTTGTGCATGGATCGATTGCATACCCAGGTAGGCCGCTGCAAAGATAATTTGGCGAAATCGGGTTTTGTAGACTCGATAACGCTAGAAGAAAACGAATCAATGTATGGGAATGACACATCTGTACGTTGAGTCACGTGGTCAGACCATACAAATAAAGGCGTGAACGATTGTAGAAAGAGATTCGATACGAAACGTTTGTAACTTGGCTAGGGGGGGATGCACTTAAGAAGACCTAATGAACGCCATTGACGCTGCTATTGGCGTGGCTGCCTACTGGTCCCAAAATATTTAAAGAGTTTTCCATCAACACGAAAACAAAAATAAGAACTCGTGTATAAAATATAGATTACGTTCTAAATGAAAGTTTAAGAAAATATTAAGGCTACACTGTGCCTCCAAATAATTGCCTTCACAACTACGTATTTAACTTTAGCGTAGCATGTTTTATTAAAAACTAAATTCTCTAAAGGTTTGACCAGTACCTACCGCAATGAAAGCTTAAATTACGAAAACGCAAACCCACATCCAAATGAGATTTAATTCTGAAGCACTCAGTTGCTCTGTACACATTAAATTATCTCATATAATTTGCATTAAAAGTTATCCTTAACTTGGAATTATCGCCCACTCCAGTTGACTTATCCGCCATGACGATTGAAAAAAATCCTTGATTAGAGCCAAGAAATATAACAAGCTATTTATTATCTGTCAATTTGATTAAGTCGAGGTTGAGCTGAGTGGAGGAAATTACTTAGAATTTAGTGCAATTACTCGCCGCGGCAGCTAGAGTTGTAATCCTCTTACTAATGTAACTAGGTACCAAAATAATTTGAAATATTCTAGAATGTAAAGCCAGCAGACCGTAAAGGTGTTTAAAAATGGAACAATTCGATACTGAACAAAATCCTTATCGAGTCCGTAATGGCAGCTTAATAATATAAAACAATATCTTTTTCAACACACTTGCTCATAAAGTGGCTCTAATTTCACCGCAATTAGGCACATAATGACACCTGTTATCAAACTGTGACTTTTTCATTGCTATTATTCACAAGTGAGTTATAGAGTTTTTTTTTTATTTATTGGTTGAGTTGCTTTGTTCTTAAAAAAAGTTTCGATACAAAAAAGATCGTTCTCAATAATACAAATGCAACACATTCCATGCAACTTCGTATTTAAATAGATAATTTCAACTTGTACGTGTTTAATAAATAAAACTTTCACTCAAATATAACTTTTGTATTTGTCTGTAATAAAGAAAACTTGAAATTCGCCATTTTGTAAGTGGCTAAAACGCTATCCGCGAAAAGCCAAAAAAAGAAAACTCATTATTTTTAGTCTGTGGCCGATCGCTAGAGTAAATATGTTCTGTGGTGGCGGATCGCCATTGTTAGATGCGCGCGCATAGGAAAACTGATTAATTTTGCCCGCCATTGCGAAAAAAATTCACAACTCGTTTTGACTGTTGGAAATGATTATTTAGTATTTTTTTCTTCTCAAGTGTGTTGAAAAACGTCGTATGATACACGTGTGTATTGATGATTACCGTCCTCGGCTCTCTTAAGACCCTCGCCTGACGGCTCGGGTCTCAATGGCGCCTCAGCGGTAATCACCAACGTTACACACTTGTACCATAATGTACTATTATCTGGATCATAAACAATGTGAGCGTGAAAATTCAGCGGAAATGTATGGTGGCCATCATTGTTGGATATCTGTAGATTTGATTGTACTGTATAAAAATTGTATAGTCGCGTAACGAAAGTTTTAAGCGATTTTCAAATACCTACGTTATTTTTTCTCATGGTGGACACACGGTCAAAATAACTGTGCACTTCACTAAAATGCAACCCCACCCGCACCTACCCGTGCAACATCCCGCGTTTACCGCGTGCGCCAATAGCGAGAGTCGAACGTCAAACTGACGTGACAGCGCCATTTGCACAGTTATTTATTTATTTCACCCTGTTGAAAGACCATCGACTCGAAAAGAGGAAGAAGAAGACCCTGTTGAAACCTTATTTATTCTAATAAGTACATCCTGGCCATTTATGTTTTGACAGCAATTTAAATTATCTGTACTGCTTTTCATATATCTATGTAAAATATAATACACGTTTTTTTTCCTGTTAAAAATAGTTTTCCTTACTAGCCAACTCCATTGGCTCTGCTAAATTAATCTATGTATAAACAAGTGTTTATGGTCCCTCCAACGTCCACCACGGTGCAGCAGTCAGGAGCGAATTCCAGTACAGCGGTAACAAATTCATCCAATATGACAAATGCAATAAGCATTAGTAAGCTAAATTTAGTTTGGAGTGCTATCTGACGGACGTTGACTTATTTGACGTTGTGATTCAAGCGGTCGATCCCGCCTATCCCATCGCCACGCGCAGAGACGCGAAGGCACGGGCAAAGATTTGCCTCACGTGTGACGAGTCGGTGTTTCCAATTATCAGGTCAGCGAAAACCGCATACGAAACCTTTAATTGTATTAACAAGGCTTGCGCTGAAAGCGGGTTTACAAGGAGATTAGCTTTAATGTAGAGTCTCCTAGGAAATATTTACACAGGAAATATGCAAGAGTATGTGAACAAGGCGTTATCAACGCAGTAAGAACTTCAGGGAATAGGAGCAGCAGTAGATGACGAATTTCTTGGCATTATTATGCTTGCTGGTCTTCCAGAAAAATTTCATCCACTCGTCATGGCTCTTGAACATTCATACACGAAGATTTCATCGGAAATGTGGTGACAGCACTTCTCAAAGAGAATGTGCGCACTACAATACAGCTACTACCACCAGAGGATCTGACAACGCAGCGCTACAAACGAAGGACGAGAAGAAAAAGTTCCGAACCTATTGTAAAAAGCTAGGACACGTAGTATCGCAATATAGAAAGCTTAGACAGAAGAAAGGCAAAAATGTTTCGGCTAACACTTCTACACATTATACATCCGAATTCACAGTATCATCCTGTTTTTCTAACATTCCTTCCTCAGGTTCTCAAGACTGGTATATTGACTCTGGCGCAACTTCCCATATGAGTAACAGGAAAGATTGGTATGCAAACATATCTCCCCTATTACAGTTGCTAACAAGGATCAATTCCTAAACCATGGTACTGTAAATGTTCATATTTCCGATAGTGTGAATAAAATTTGTGATGTTCTTTATATCTCTGGCCTCGCTACAAATCTTTTAACTGTAAGCAATTTAGTTTAAAAAGGCTTCGATGTTTTGTTTACATCGAAAGGCGCAAGCAACATCCAAAACGGCGATCAAACCATAATGGAATATACAGGTTGGATCTGAGTAGTTTACAAGCGTTGTAATATTTTTCGTTCAAAAAGTCTGAAATGCTGTGGCATAGGCGCCTTGGCCATCTATATGTTAAAATTATGGAGATATATATATATATACTTAGAAATAAATCAATCGGTTTAGATGACAACGGTAGCTACACTGAAAAGTGTGTACCCTGCCTACGAGGTAAATTAGCTAAAAAACCGTTTAAAAATTCTATAAGTAAATCAAGCAAAGTCCTACAGTTAATCCATTCGGACTTATGTGGACCTATGAGTACGCACTCATGGGGCGGAGCTTTATAATTATTGACTTTTATCGATGATTTAAGTCGTAAAACTTTTAGATATCTTTTGAAAACAAAAGCCGAAGTTTATGCAAAGTTTGTAGAGTTTAAACATTTAGTAGAGAATCAAACCGGAGAGAGAATAAAAGTCCTACGTTCGGACAATGGTCGTGAATATGTAAATAACGATATGTGTACCTTTCTTAAGGAAAATGGCATCGTGCATCTTACCACGATACCGTACCTCAACAGAATGGGGTTGCCGAACGAGTAAACTGGACAATAATCGAAAAAGCTCGATCAATGCTCCAAGACTAAAAACTACCCTTGGCGTATTGGGGAGAAGCGGTAAATACGGCCATCTATCTAAAGAACTGTTTACCAACGCAAGCTTTGAACAACAAAATACTAGAAGAACTGTGGAGTGGAATCAACTTATCTCACTTAAAAGTTTTTGATTCTAAGACACAAAAGTGTTTTTTCGTTGGCTATACTACAGAAAGCAAAGGATACCGTCTTATAAATCCCGAAAATCCTCGAGTGATAATAGTCACTAGAGATACCGTCTTCATAGAGAACAAGACGCCGCCGGCAGATTCACAAAATTCTTCTTCCAGCGAGACAATACCCTCGCCACAGTCGCAAGAAATCCTTGTTCCCATTAAAGATGAGGAGCAACTAGTTCCACAAACGCAGCATCATTCACAGCCAGAGACACTACCTGAAATGTCATCTTGTGATCAGCAGACAGCCATACATGATCCTGTAACGCCTGAAGTATTACCAGGCGCTCCCGAAGCTGAGCCCAGTGAAGAGCCAACCATCGAAAGAAGATATCCTATTCGGTAACGACATCCTCCTAAACGATATAGTCAGTGTGGCATCTTCATGACTTCAGACCTCGAACCGGAGACTTATAAAGAAATTACAGATCACCCCCAAAAAGAAAAATGGCTCGAAGAAATGAAGGCTGAATATGATTCATTAATGAAGCATGGAACATGGATCCTAGTTGACCGACCCTCCGAAAGGAAAACTACAAAGAGTAAATGGGTATTTAAAATGAAAAAGGACACAAGTGGACAGATGAATAAAAAGGATTCACCCAAGCAGCAGATGTGGACTACGGTGAAACTTTTTCTCCTGTTGCTAGGCTGTCTTCAGTACGGCTATTAATAGCAGTTGCTATCCAAAACAATTTGCAAGTAGAACACCTTGATGTGGAGACTGCCTTATTAAAGGGCAAAGTATGTCTTCTCAAGAAGTCCATTTATAGCCTTAAACAAGCTCCAAGCCAATGGAACAAAAAGGTTTGTGAAGCAATGGAAACATTGTCCCTAACTCAAGTCACGACAGAACACTGCCTCTACTATAAAAGAGAAGGCACTGACTTCCTCGCTGTCGCAGTTTTTGTTGATGACTTTTTTTTGCTTGGCAATAATGCTAAATTTAAAGAGAATTTTAAGAATGTTCTCAAGAAAATCTCAAGGATTCTCTCGGAATGAGAGTTATCCAAAGGGAAGGTTTCTTAACTCTAGATCAGACCAAGTATATACAAAAACTGTTACACAAGTTAGCCATGAATGACACTATTCCCGTGACTACACCGGCCCGACCTTAAACTTTCGTTACCTGACAAAGAAGAGGAAAATATTGTATATAAGTCCCCTATCAAGAGCTTATCCACCACTGCCACTTAAGTTTGGCAGTTTTTCGGGCTATGTCGGTAACCTTAATTCTCTTGCGGATGTCTTGGTTGTCTTCATTTCTGATTCGATCACGCAAAGAAACTCCGAGCATAGCCCTCTCATTGCCTTTAGTTTTATTGGTAACGATAACAGAAATTATAAGTCATAGTCATCATGTTTCAACAAGGTGCTTGACCTCCGTATTCTTCGACTGTGCCCATCTATCATCATCATCTAAAATAAACTTGAGACACAGATAGTGCTACAAAATGTGTCTCACCCTAGTTACTACCTCCTAAAGAGACTGATAGTTACCATTAATATGACATAAAAACATTTTCTCGTCTGGCAATTTGACAAAGTAGGCTCTCAGCAACTGAAACGATGCCTAATGTACTTCCTTTGAGAACTCGGAGTCAAATGACGCGTAAAAATACCGAAAGTAAAATTTTCATGGTAGGCTACTAACGTTTACTTTTATATATATAGGTAGTCACTTAGGAATATTAAGAACTACTACGACACGTACTACTGCTACTTCGATTATGTCCAGTGTCTACAAATGCATAAACACGGTCATAAATTAAGTATCAATAAAATCTTTAGGAAAAAGAATCTTGTGAATTTTAAATTAATACCCTTCAACACGTGACTATGTAATGAAGACCTGACAAAAAGAGATTTTCTTCTGTTTAAATTTAAAAGGTGCCATTTCTTTAAATAGTTTAAAACAAAATCACTGTCTATGAACGTAAACGACGCAGAAGAACTATGTGGCGTTCTGCAGTTTCAGCCTACCCACATGAGGAAATAGCTTGAGGGCATGTATGTGTGTAATATTAGGCATTAAACTATCCTAACCCAACCCACAAACCATGTTTATAACATTCCCTCATTATTCTGCATCACAAAATTAATACTTACATAGGCCACGCAAAATCCCGGCCTCACAACAAAACATGGCGACCGCATGAACATCGTTACCAGACTGCACCCGTGAGATAATGGAATGGAACTACTTAGCCCCCTCATGCTCTTTCAAATCTATGTGAGTTTATGTCGCAGTAATGTGGTGATGCCTTTATTACCTGTTCATCTCCTTTAAAGTTCTTTATAAATTTGCTGTTGTACGTTTTTTTTTGTCAAGTTGAGTCTTGTGTGTTGTTTGATGTAGAAAAATTAATTGTTGAATGCCACTTTGTAATATTGATAGAGTTATTGCCATTTTAAATTGAATTTGAAATGGATATATTTTGGTTTGAGTTTTTATCTGTTTTTTATTAATAGTTTTTAGTGTAATAATGTGAGTGGATAACCTATGTCTGAAAATAAATAAATTATTATTATTTATTATTATCAGTGATCGGAATAAGGTGAGCTAAAATGCCTAAAGTTCGAAAAACAACAGAGACAAAGTGGAGATGCCTTACGACAAAATAAGTTTTCGAGACTAATATTCCGGGTTTCAGGACATACTTAAGTACAACTAAAAAAATACAGTAAAACAAATATCAAATTAATTGCCTGTTTCTGTTTAAAAAAAACAGTATGCACGATTTTATTGTTTTCAAAAAATAAAGGTAATCTTTTTATCTTCGTTTGAACTATATAAGTAAGCGTGGACGCTAATGTTATTTACATACCTGTTTTAATAATTAACTGCACAAATAAACCGAAAAAAAATATTGACGGAAGGAAGCCTCCACTTTTGTTGTCTCTGTTCTTTGAACTTTAGGTACATTAGCTCTACCTATTCCGATCACTGATTATTAAGTTAACGAATGTTGAATAACTGATACCCATCTTTCAAGTATTCCACCAAAACTATTTATGAAAAGTGTCCTAGAATTTGGGACCAAAACTATGTAGATTCTAACCTAAACTACCTATTAAAACAGTAATAAAACAGACAAAAGAGGTAAGTAGAACTTTAGTTCCGAAATTAAGACGCAGGCATCAAAAACTAACTTATCAGATTTAGCGACAAAGAAACAAAACTAATAATCTGTCTGAGGTCAAAAATCAGAATAAAACTAGGTCTTGACCTTCGAACTTACAACTAGTTTGAAAGGACAGTCTTTATTATGGAAAATACCTTTCTCAAGTAGTACAATACTCGTACAACTCTGGTCGCTCAATCAAGCGACCAGCCCCAGTACTCTCTAGGGGCATTTATTATTCAACCAGAGGTAGTTGCCGAGCTCCTTAAGTAAAGAGCTGTAAGTGTCATGTTATTGAAATTTGACCTACTTACTAACCCCTTTTAGTGATGAAAACCGAAACAATATTAATTTTCAACGACACGTCTTTGGGACAGTAGTTGAAGGAAGATTAGTTCGGGTTTTGAAGGGCTTTACCGTGATTTCCACCTCGTTGAGATTAGGACGGGAATTACTTGGAAAATGTTTATCATATATTTAACTTTACATCATAATGTTACCAAGCTATTAAAAAGACAAAGTCTACCTCAACGTCATATTCCTACCAATTGTTATCAGGAAGAATACAGTGATGTCTCCGCATAAATAATAAAACTGTTTATACCGTAGCTTGCTAAGAATATTTCGTCCTTAGAGCATTTTTAAATTACTTACCAGTATGAATACTCAATGTCGATTCGAAGATATATGCCATCTACCAATTCGCACTGGGCCCGCGTGCTGGATACCTGTGTCCCAGCAGTGGGCAGGCCGATGATGATGATGATGAAGAATACTCCACAGGCAAACAAACAATCCATTATAGAAAATACAAAGCCGCCCAAATTTCTATGACGTGCAACTTTAATAAACTTTTTAAAGCAATTTCACAAGGAGAGAATTCATAAAGTCTTTAGACCTCGTAATTTCTTTTAAAATCTGGCACCACAACCGCCAGATAATGATAAGTGGGCCATTGCTCCCCATTGTCCTGTCGCAGCATCGCAACGACTTCACGGCTCCCGCTTCGACTTACAAAAGAGAGCCAAACATAATTGTGCCTCAATTAAAATACGCCCGCATGACGCACACATACACTACATCTACTTACAGCCAAGGTTAGAAAAACAGAAAAAAGCCTTGGGAAGAATGAGGTTTCCGAACCGAACAAAAGAAAATGCCAGCTGTCTCATAAGCGCAATGTCAGTTCAATATCGCCTGGATCGAACTCATCAACATTTTGAATTAAGGAAATCAACTTACACAACTCAAAGTGAAAAAGGAACTTACCTAAATAAAAAAGGTTGCCTCAAAAATATTGCAATCAAGAATCCGCCCTAACATTATTGAGTTGAAAAGGTTCATTGAATATCTGAGTCAGCACCATCCGGCAGCCCTACCGTTACCGCCGCCATTTAATAACAGGTTGTTTTATAAGCCTCGCATAATTCTAGGTCGTCTGTTCAGGTCTTAAAATCCACGAAATCTCCGTAATAAAATCTATAGTGATGTGACATCAAACAAATCGTAGTCTCGCCTAATCTTACGACCACTTTAAGACGTCTGAAAATTTCATTCTGGCGATGGCACTAAAATAGATAAGTATTTTTATACGTCGTAAGTTAAACGATCCTGTTTTTCTCCCCTTTATGAAAACTCTGGAAAATGAATTTTCAAAATAATAATGTATATAATATGGTGTCAGCTTTGTCGGGATCGTTAACACCCAGTTACCACAAATGTCACGTTCAAAAAACATTTTCGACGTGGAAAATATGAATTAACTCACCAGTCATTCACATAAAGCTGGGTATTCTGGAATCAATACCCGACGTCGAGGCTTGGCGTGATTGTCCATTATTGGGCACATTCTTGGGAATATTGTCACGTTGTCGACGCCGTACTGGCAAATGGCCTATTCCGTGCATTCCCTTGAGCGGGCGCGGACAACATTATCAACGTTTGTTACAGCTTTTGCGCACGATAGTGCTGAAGTTAAGGTATCTGGGGTTCCATTCTACAAATCGCGCAGTACTTACAAGACTGAAAGACGTATTAGACTTTACGCGACACTCCTTTTGTCTAAACTTACTATGGTACTTCAAAGCAATGAAATAAAACAGCTTCATTTCGTATCGCCCGACTCACTGTAATGTCAGCGGTGGCTTGTTTTATCTGCCAAATTCAGATATAACATTTCAAATCGATTTAAGTTTTCGCTTAGAATGCTCTTAGCTCTAAGAACAACACCCTCGAGATGAGTTCATCTTTCAAATGTATTTTAGAGCGCATTGAAATCGATGGCTTTGTGAATAGTATATGATATTTTCATCGAACTACGTAAACAAACCTGATTGGTTTCTGTTTTCAATATTCATTCCGTTTTCAAATGGAATTTCAATATATTTTTTTATTAACGACAAACCATTATACTCAAATAAATACTTTTTTTTATAAACAAGCACTTTGAATTGTCTAGGAGTCGATCAGAAAGAAAGGACAAAGCAAATTTTCCATCCTGTTCCACACCAATTTTACTAAGAAAACCGTATTAATAGTACTTTTCCAGTATTTCCAGTGATTTAAATATTCTTTCATAAACTAATACCTACTACTTCACGGTTTACTGAACCTGTTACTTGGCTTTCTAGCTCGTACTTTGTCAGAGAGAATTTATTTAAGCCCTTTTCTAACGCTACGTTTCAGGGTAAAACAGTTTCCTGGGAAATATTCATGTATTTTTAAGTTTATTTTTTTTTTCTTTCGAGTAGCATTGGAACATTTTTTTTCTGTTCTGTAATAAACATACTTGGATCTTTTAGCGTTCACGTAATTTTAAAGGATAAAAATTTCCATGAAACTCAAGTTTGTATTTATAGCCAAGAAGGCCATTCTTGTACTTAAAAATCTGTCACATTGCAGTCGCAATATCAACTCTGTGACAATTCATTAAAAAAATGGATTGGTAAGTACAAGTATTTTTGGCAGTTTGCGACTGAGATGCGAATGCAAAAGTTAGACATAGGGAATTAGGTACTCCTCCGGACACTAATGTAGAGGACGTAGACAGAGACTAATAAAATTAAATAAATACATTACTTTTATAGTTTATATATTTTGCACGAATTGAACAATCTTTTGTATTATAACACCTTCTGTATGTACCCTGTGTTCACGAAATAAATGAATTTGAATTTGAATTTGAAACAATATGCCTGGCTTCTGGTCGGCTATACAAGAATTGACAATAAAAAGTTTTTAAAAACATATTCAGTAATTTTCTGTTCGAAATTCATTTACCTTTCAAGTAAACTTATTGCCAGTGTTAATATAGGAAAGTAGGTTGCTTTCTAGTTAAGCAGAGTCCTCACATGAGCTACGCCCCTACGAATAGACGCGCAGAATCATATGAAATGCTTCTATTAAATGTCTTGAAAGGTTACATGAATCCTACCTTACCCTAACCCGAACATTTACCTAATAGAGGAATAACATTTACAATTGAGGTACGACCCTTAAAAGGGGAAGGCTTAATCATGACAAACGAGTTATCGGACGCTCCGATATGTGCTTTTAACTTCAGCTGACGTGCACATACGCACTAACAAATCAACGCCGTCATGCTTGAACCTCCTTGGCCAATACCTCTAAAAAAGGAACAAGGCGTCCTCCCAACACTAACAAGAATGATGCGTCAACTCACGTCGACCCGGATGGGGTTTAATCTCAAAAATTCAAATATGATACAATTTTTCGATCTCGTGCGTTTATCAGGCCAGAGAAGGAAAGGCTGGATCGCATCGAATTTCTAATCCTATTCATAGAGCTTGCACCAGGGTTTATTATTATAAATGCATTTATTTTTTCATACATCAGACATAAACTGGACCAATGATGTCAACTCGACATCCTTTGCAAAGGCTATGTCCCGTTAGCAAAGTCAGTTTCAGTTATGACTATTACTTTAAGAAACCCACTGGGTTATACTAATACCCTGGCTTGTGCCTATGCCTTATTCGCATAACCAATAAACATTTCTTCGATGCGTAGCCAACGTAGCCAGCCTCTTCTTCGCCCTGCGGCACTCATCAGCACATCATCAGCACATGCAACGGAAATAACTAATTTAATTATATATATATCGATACTGTTTGAAAATATCGACACGAAAACTATCGATACATTTTTTCCTTCTTTCCCATCCCTATTAACTTCAATATGTCAAATTTGATAGTTGTCATTCATATTTATTTTCTTTTATTTGACAACGGGCCTCTTCCTAGAAACCTTACTAATCTTAACTTATTCTTATCTATTTAAACCTATCTCTTATTCTACTGTAACATTAAAAGGTTTTAATCTATTTACACTATGTCCCTAAATTGCCTACTTTTTTTTATAATTACATAATTTACATCAGATAATCTTCTAACTATTCGGTATGGCTTTTATACAACCGACATAGTTTTATACTTCTATTTGTGGTCCGGCCTAACTAATCTGTGGCTAATACGGCGTATATAGTAGAGTATAAATACATTTAATTATGGTGTGAACCCTGTGCTTTATTATGTTGTCTATGGCACTATATGTCAAACCAATTCTTATAATGAAAACTATGCTTTACTTTTGACATGGTTTTGACACTGTCCTTTTTGGTATTATCTGTGGGACTACGTGTCAAACCATTTCTTACCATAACATCTATGCTTTCAAAGCATTTATTCGCCTTAGGGGCTTATAGGACTTTTCTATTTATTTTTTACTGTTTCTGACTTAGTTCTTATGGATTTGTATTTGGACTTCGTTAGAAATTTCAAAAGCTCATCCTATTTAGTAAATAAAGACAAGACAGAGGAATATTTAATTTCATCAAAACATATACAGATAAATAATTCAAATAATCATTCGCATTTAGTTTCATTCGATGCCCAGCGCGCATCGCAAATTCCTTCTAAGTTGGACCGTATTCATTTGCACGACATGAAAAGAAAATATTGGTTAATAAAGCACAAAATATAAGACACAACAATAAATAAATCAGTTTGCATAAATACATTATTTACAAAACTTTATACCTAATCTTCTTTCTATAAAATTTCCATAATTTGCATTTTACGAGTTCGAATTGCTTTTCGCTATACATATATCTTTGTAGAATATTACATCTAAGGCAAATATGAAGTGAATTTTTCCTTGCAACAATCATAGTAATCTTCCTAGAACCAAACCTTGCTCCCCAAGAAGTTTTATTAAAATTTCTTTTGTATTTAATTTGAATCATTTTTTTATTGATCGCCTTCTTTGAATTAATGTTGGCGCACGAAAATTAAAAGAGTATTTAGAAAAGGTTCTTATCCTTTTCTAAATACTCTTTTAATTTTCGTACGGATCTCCATCGATTTTTTTTTTTTTTACATCAGGTTGTTTTTTATCTGCTTTTATTTCAGCGATTATTATGCGCTGTTCGCAATAACGACATCTGCGGTAAAATATTGAGAATTCACTCCTCAAGCGATCGCATAACACTTCAAATGCCATGTCATATTTAAAAATCATACGGTAAAAATAATATGCAGCCCCCTTTTTTTTTTTTTTTTTTTTTATTATTGATAGACTTGCGTTTGACCACTATCTCACCTGATGGTAAGCGATGATGTGGTCGACGATGAAGCACGCTTGCCTAGAAGAAACCTATTCACTCTTGACTTAAAGACTCCCAGGTTGTAGGTATCAGGAAATACAGACTCCGGCAGGGAATTCCACTCCTTTGCTGTACGCATAATAAAGGAATTCCCAAAACGTTTGGTGCGTATGGGTGGGATGTCCACCATGTACCGATGACGCAACGCCGTACGTCTTGTAGTCCGATGATGGAACGGGCTAGGAGGAATTAGTTCATGCAATTCCAACGCACACTCCCCGAAATGTAACCGATAAAAAACCGACAGACTGGCAACTCGGCGCCGATGTTCGAGGTTCTGGAGCCTAGATTCGGCCAATTTCAATGGATTTTTTAATGGATTTCGGCCCCTGCAGGAATCCTCCCAAGATCAGGTTGTAGTCGCTCTCTCTCCATTCATTTATTTCGGCCACTGACTTGAATTCGGTTAAAAATTCCTCTAGGCAATACCCGTTCGTTCCTAAGTAATAACTATTCATCCTGCTTGCTTTGTGCTCAATTACACAAAATAACAAAACCACTTAGCTTTATTCCGACTTTTCCTTATATTTCCATCCGCATAAGAGAGGGAATGAGAGGTAACAACCCTCTCTGTTAAAACTTATCTCGCTTTATGCACGCCGATAGGGCTTCGAGCACTGTATATCGACATGCACACTCGAACTTCTGTCTTTAAACACTTTCCTCGTTTTTAACTCACTTATACGTATACTGTACGCCGTATACACGCGTAATTATTCTTCATAACAAATGAAGAGGACGTAGACAGAGGCTAACAAAATTAAATAAATATATTACTTTTATAGTTTATATATTTTGCACGAATTGAATAATGTGCCTGCCTTCTGGGCGGCTATACTAGAATTCACAATCAAAAGCTTTTTAAAAACATATTCACTTATTTTCTGTTCGAAATTAATTTACCTTTCAAGTAAACTTATTGCCTGTGTTAATATAGGCAAGTAGGTTGCCTTCTAGTTAAGCAGAGTCCTCACACTACACAACACAGGTTAGTAGTATTTTTACTTGTACTAAACTCTAATTCATATCACCTGGACCGTCAAGAATCCATTGTCAAAGCCGCAGCTGCACAGAAGGATATTGATACACGTAGCGACAAACATTCGAAGAACGTAGTTTCCAAACCGCCACCGTTACGAATAGGGTTTGCAAATCCGGTCCAAGGATTTGTCAAACAGTGGCACAAAATAATTTGGACTAGTTTCACACTAAAACTGTCGACGTGATGCAGAATCTTTAGTATGCAGGCATTTGGTCTAGTTTATCACTGTGGCTGTCGCAAGGAATGTAAGCACTGTGTTAAACTAGGAAGTATTTTTAATACGTTCTGTTCCTGCCCACTAAATAATATAAAAGTACAAATCTCTGTTTAAATGTTTGTTGATCAATCACGCCTAAACGGATGTAAAGATTTGGATGTGTTATGCTAGACGGGTAGACTATGACTTGGATAGGATATATAAAGTTTTATTGCGTTTGGTAGTCCCGTAGAATATTTTCAAAATTTCACACGAGCAAAGCCGCTGATAAAAGGTCCATTCATAAAGTTTTAACATATGTAGAGCATTAGTACAGAAAATATGCCATTTCTAAAAATACCACCACCTGAAATAGACATCTCCTAAAGTCCTAAACAAGATTCACATCTCTTCACTAACTCACTGCAAAACTTAAGTAAAACAAAGTCTCTACGTCAGCAGAAACACGCTTTAAGTGACACCTAGCCCTCGAGACCATCACGCGGAATTCAAACACGCTCTGTGCTCTGAATTAAAAACCAAGCTTCGTCTTGTTTCAGTAGTGTGTTTTATAGTGAAGTACATTAGGGAAACCTCATGGAGTTATTTTTTTCTATTAGCCTGAATGGAGCCAGCAAAGACCATTTCTCCGTTTCTCATTCATATTTTAAATAAAACTTTATGTTCAAGTACAAAGGCGGACTAAATGTCTTAGGCATTTTCTACGAGCACATTTGCAAGAAAAAAGTGCCCACGTGCCTTAAATTTGAAAGAGAATCAACTGGTTGCCATCCTGATATTCTGAGAGAGCGCATTCCAAAAAGAGATAGCCTGGACAAAGAAGGACGAGTGGATAAACCCAGAGCGGTGAGTGGGACATTGTAGAAGACGATTATTGGTGGAATGAAGATTTTTACTGTGAGCAGAGCGTGTTTGTGTGTGTGTATGTCGATGTTGTGAGACATACTTTTTTTACAAAATACTCACTTTTGGTACTTAACCCCATGTATGCCGTAATAATCGGAATCAATTAAAAAGCCATTGTGTCTCGCGTAGATCTGCGTTCCATACAAGGGGTTAAGTTTTCCCTGTGACATTTTTACAGAGTAGACCATCTGTTAATCTATTCTGTAAAAAATTCACCGTGTTAACTTTTTGAAGTGTGTGAAGTGAACTGCCATTTCAGCCGTTCCATGAAATTGACAGCTCTCTTCAAATTCACTCTGCAAAAGGTTTTCACGGTGAGACACGTTAAGATAGTGATGTTAGGATGAAGGATGTTTTCAGTGGAGCTTCGTTTAAAAGGATTTTAAATAGGCCGAGTAAAGTTTAGATTAGTATTATACCCACGCCATGTTGGCACCAGTTATAGGTATGGTGGTGGTTCAGCCATCTAAGATCAAAGAAAAAGCTCGACGTGGCTCGAATGACAAGCTAAAGCCACCTTTCCACCAGGCATCACTTGACGCGCAACAAGTTGCCCAACAAGTTGAAAGTCAGCGCGGAACTTTTGTTGAACAACATTGTCGCATCTACTACTTTAAACAAACAACGAGAGAGCAAGATAAGCAAAAACACAAAAAAAACAACAACATTTTTTTTTAATACGATGCCCCACACTAGGAATTTCATCCTGTATCGTTGCGTTTACAAACATATAAACTCACATACACCACACTCAGAGCCGGAATAACTAGCTGTAGGTCATACAAATATTTGTTCCGTGCGGGAATCCAACCCGCAACGCGCAGCGCAGCAGTCAATCACTCAACCACTGCGCCAACCATGCGCCGAAAAATAAATACCCCGTGCAATATCAAAAAGGCTCCTCTCTATGATGGTATTCTGATCACTCACCGCCATCGGTTGCCCCGTGCGGACGTCTCGCTACCGCTCTCGCTGCCCCCACCGCGCGCGCCGCCGCGCCCCACTCTCCTGCCTCGTCTCGTCTCTGCGTGACGTCACTGCGGTCGTCGTGTCTTCGCACGCCGCCTACAGGTGTCGCTACTAGTAACTTAGGTTGCTAGTAGGGACATCTTATTGACCCCTTCCAGGTTAAATCCACGACATATTGATCCTTGGCGGAAACCTAACGGTGTTAAAGAAGCCAAGTGGAATGTTGACCCGTGCACTCGCCAAGCCCCTTCTGGGCATGGCAGTCAGAAGGAGACGGGAGCAGGATTGTTGGCCTTGGTGGATAGCCTAGTCAACCCCTGTCACTGCCCCACAGCATTCACCTGGCACGGTCGGGTGTGTCTACCCTGCCGTGCCAGACTTCTGGTACACAAGAGGTGGGTGGCCCACCTTCGGTAAGTTTACCGGTACCTTAGGACCCCTGTCACGCAATTAGATTGGTGACAGGATAGCAATCTTAGGGCTCACCCCAGGTCACACACGGTAACGGTATACCGGTAAGCACGCACCTCCCAGCCGGGTGAGACTGGGAGGTGTGGGCATCCCCGGGCCCATCCACCCGGGGAAGATACCCCTTCCCGGCTTCACCAGAATAATTATTATTTTTACCAGAATAGTTTTGGTGGTGTGCAGCCCTACTGAGGGTCACAACCCCATATTCAATCTCAGAACAGCATGCTCTCTGTCGGGCATATCTGTTGAAAAGCCTTACCGCCCCCATCTCGATGGTCAGTGTCACATCTGCCACCCCCAGGAGCGTAAAGTGTCTGGATGATCATAGCACCAAAAACAGTCAGCGTCCTAAACACCGCTCAGAATGCACGGAGCCTCCCAGCTGCGTGCTCTGTGGCCAAGTCGGGCACCCTGCCAATTGCCGTGGCTACCCTAATGCCCCTAAAACATGCGCCTAAAATGGCCAAACGTCACGATGCGTGCCAAGCACCAACAATATGGCTCCCACCACCGTCGTTGCCGCGCGCCCACCCTCTGTAGTCCAACCCGGCCAGAGGTCCTATCGCTGTGTCGCTGAGACTATATTCAGTGCATACGCGATCTGGATGACTCCAGAGGCCCGAGCCCTTCACGCTGAATGAATGAATCCAGCAAACTCCATAAACCTATTTCATGCCTCGAAATCTTCTCGAGGTATCCCACCATTACCAAAGAACTAAATAGCCTTGTTTTTGTCAATGGAAAATGGGTACGCAATTAAGAAATAAGCCTTAAGCCCCGATCCCTTAGGTTAGGTTTCTTCAATGCCAATAGCATTAGTACCCAGCGTGATGATATTGCCACGTTTCTTCGCGATCATCAGATGGACATCTTCCTCATCCAGGAGACATTCCTAAAGCCCCACCACTGCGATCCCAAAATTGCCAACTATCGTATAGTTCGCAATGATAGGACCCGCTGCCACGGCGGAGGCACTCTCATTTATTATAAAAATGAGCTTCACTGTAGCGTAGTCAATCCACCCGACCCCACTTCGTACCTTGAGTACTCAGCCTGTCGGCTAGGAAAGACTGGTTATCAAACGATCATTATCATCTCCGCCTATTGCCCTCCACACTCGGCGTCATCGGGAGATAACCCATCCTAGCGGGTGATCTCAATGCTAAACATCCAGCCTGGAACAGTACCATTACTAACCCTAGAGGAAAGTTGGTGCTGAACCTAGGCTCAACTCTTCATTACGACGTCCTCGCCCCCATGAGTTTTACTCATTTCCCGGATAATGTTACACATAGACCGTATATCCTTGACGTACCGTTTCTTAAGAACGTTAACCTTCATTTACGCTCCATAGAAACGCTAAACGAGCTAGATTCCGATCACCGCCCTGTGATCATGCACCTAGGTAGTCGCTCGGGCCTCCCAGATCTAGGACAGCCGGGGCCTCCACTAAAACAATCACCGACTGGAGGAAAGGAAGTGCAAAACTGAAATCCACCAAGTCACCCCAGTTAGACTCAATCCCCAATCCCTTAAACTCGGTCGCTGACACGACAGCTTCGATCGACTCGATTACAACTCACGTACAGTCCGTCCTGAACGAGTGTTCAAGAGAGGTTCCAGTGCTGGACATCCAGCAAGGCAAACTCCCGGACGATGTAACGTCCGTGACGATGTGTACAGCAAGGGAAACCTTTTGGAGACACTTTTATTATGCGTACAGCTAAGGAGTGGCATTCCCTGCCGGAGTCTGTGTTTCCCGAGAGCTACAATCTAGGGGTCTTTAAGTCAAGAGTGAATGTGTTTTTGGCACGGTTTATGGCAAGCGTGCTTCACTGTCGACCACATCATCGCTTTTAAGACGTTATCGGGGTGGTTTTAGTAAGGTAATCATCCGATATTCTCTGGTCTTTTCACCAAAAGTCCAGGCGCCTTTTGAAAGTCTCCCACCGAAAACTAAAGGAAAACGGAAAGCGCCCTCTGTAGGCGTGACGACGCGTTCATGTTTGCCATACAAATGAACGCGACGGTCGCGTGTTCGCGCGATGATCGTTTTGTATTAGGACAGTGCATTAGTTCAGCTACGTTGTAGCGCGGGATATACCAAACAAACGAGTGGAATTCCCTGCCGGAGTCTCGGAATGTTTCCCGAGAGCTACAATCTAGGGGTCTTTAAGTCAAGAGTGAATGGGTTTTTTCTGGGCAAGCGTGCTTCACTGTCGACCACATCATCGCTTTCCATCAGGTGAGATAGTTGTCAAGCGCGAGCCTATCGACAATTAAAAAAATAATGTACGAAAGCTGATAACCGAGAAGAACGCAGCTATCAGTGACAGCAATAACTTTCGCTGTGTCGCAAACAGAGTTCACATGCGTAACTTACAGCATGCTGTCCGTCCTGCGATATGGAATAAGATGCTGAGTGAACTAGAGCCCACCCACCACTCTTCTGGCACCTTCAGAGGAAATTACGCTCCACTGAAGACTCAGCCATACCCTCGCTTATTCGCTCTGATAAGAGAGTTGGATTTGAAAATACTGAAAAAGCCGAATGCCAGGCTGACAGCCTCAAACTTCAATGCACACCCAGCTCCCAACCAGTAGACCAAGCTCACCTAGACATGGTGGACGCTGAAGTCGAACGAAGGACCGCCTTTCCTCCCGCTGAAGACCCTGATGACCCGCTACCTGCCGTCACTCCAGACGAAGTAGAGGAGGTCATCAAAAGGCTTCACCCTAATAAAGTCCCAGGCCCAGATGGCATCACTAATAAGGTGTTGAAACTCCTCCCTACCCAAATAATATTGCTAATGACGGCCATTTTCAACGCTGCATTAAGCAAAAATACCTTCCCACAAGATTGGAAACAGGCCACTGTGATAGGCATCGGAGCCTACCAGTTATTGTCCCATTAGTCTGGTAAATTCTCTCGGAAAAGTCTATGACCGGCTTATTTATAAGCGGCTCAAAGACTTTGCCGAGCGAAAGAGCCTTGCATAATGTCTGGCACAATGGCTTAATTTATCTATACCAATATTATAAAGAGGAAAGATTTTTTTGTGTGATTGTTTGTTTGTTTGTACCGAATAGGCTCCAAAACTACAGAACCGATTTCAAAAATTCCTTCACCGTTGTGAAGCTACTCTATCCCCGAGTGACATAGGCTACTTTTTATCCCTGTATTCTCACGGGAACGGGAACTACGCGGGTGAAACCGCGAGGCGTACTCTAGTAAGCTATATAAACTTGGCGTGCCAGATCGTATCGTGCTCAACTTACGAGACTGGTTGTCGAACCGAACTTTCCGCTACCGTGTCGAGGGAAAAATCTCCTACCCTCACCCCAAACGAGCCAAAGTCCCTCAAGGCTGAGTACTATCCCCTTTATATTTCACGCTGTACACCAGCGATATCCCAAAAACTAAAGAGGGCCAGTTAGCATTATTCGCTGACGACACGGCCCTCTATTGCACGGGCACAGTACCCAATGCCATAGCCTTAAAACTCCAGAGAGCCGCCAACGCATTGGCCAAGTGGTTCCACCTCTGGAGAATAGAAATCAATCCAGACAAAAGCCTGGCTGTCCTCTTCTCGAGACCTGACCGAAAGTACAATTATGGATTTAAAAGCCACCGTCCTCCGAAACCCATCACACTGTATGGCAAGCCAATCCCTTAGGAAAAGCAAGCCAAGTACCTAGGTGTCACCCTTGATAATCACCTCACTTTCACCAAGCACATTAAGGAGGCGCGCTCGCGAACCGCTTTCGCTATGGGCAGACTTCATGGGATGTTGAACGCAAGCAGAAGCTTGTCACTTAAGTGCAAGCTGCGCATTTTCACTGCGGTCATCCGTCCCATCATGAACTATGCCTGCGCTGTCTTGCACACACAAAGCCCCACCACATTTACAAGGTTCAGATTATACAAAACCGATTCTCCCGAAAGATTACGGGAACCCCCTGGTTCGCTCGTAACTAGGAACTTCATGTCGATCTCAGAATCCCCACAATCCAGCAGTTTATGAAACGCATTACCAAGCGCTTTTTCGTATCTGCTGTCAATCATAGCAACCCCCTAATTCAAGCGGTCTCCCGCTATGAGCTTTCCCAAATCTATCAAATTCGCCGACCAAGGCTCACTCTCTCCATCCCCGATGACGCCACTACACTGTTCCAAGAGAGGAACAAAGAGACCAGCACAATTCGAAAACACAGACCGCCCTCGTTCCGCTCTCGCCACCGAGGCCCGCCGCAACGTCCCCGTCAAAATATTCAAGCCAGCCCGCGCAATGCTGTGCCTTAGTTAAATTTTAGTTAGTTAATTGGAGTTTCTTGTCCGTTCTTCTCCACGTAGGCTTTTTCCGGACGGATGGTAGAATCACTTTACTAAGATCCAGCCCTAGTTGCCCCCCAGCGACGCCCTGAGCCGAGGTTCGACCCCACAGGCCATACCATTTCTGCCCTCAGCGTTGTCGCTTAGGTTTAGAAATTTGTGCCTGGAGGCTATATAGCTTAGTCTCCACAGGCTCGCCCGGTTAAGCAGTGGAAAGTCACGGAACTGTGAGATGCCACGTAGAAAAAAAACAGAAATGGTATTCTGATAAAGCCCACTGTTAATGCCACGGATACAGGCAGCTGTACTCTTACATATAATTATCTACTCATTATGATTGAAACATTGGTTACATAAACTCCAACATAAAATTTACTATAATGATACTAATTTGCGTAATAAACCTCCATAATCACTTCACAGCTCATAATAACGTACCTACATTTTATGACATCTTGTAGACCTCAATCTACACCAGCGCCCCTTACAGCAAACTCTAACACGGTAGTCCCAATTGACATCAAAGTTATATTGATGTCATAAATCTGGTTTGCCAAGTGGAGGACCTCTCGACAAAGTGTTGGCAACTGGTGGTATGAATTTGCCTCAAAAACTTAAATTTTCGGGCACGTGGAAGCTGCTGCGGTTGAATAAATATTATCAACAGCCAATCGCATCACTTGATTTGCGTTTAATTTTGACGCGTCGATAATTTTCGTTCGAGGAAAAGGGTATAGGTACGTAAACCTTAATTGATTGCAAGGTACCTACAAGTTATGGGTTTCCGGAGTGGTCTTTTAAGACGTCATTGGGGTGGTTTTAGTAAGGTAATGATCCGATATTCTCTGGTCTTTTCACCAAAAGTCCAGGCGCTTTTTGAAAGTCTCCCACCGAAAACAAAAGGAAAACGGAAAGCGCCCTCTGTAGGCGTGACGACGCGTTCATGTTTGCCATACAAATGAACGCGACGGTCGCGTGTTCGCGCGATTATCGTTTTGTATTTGGACAGTGCATTAGTTCAGCTACAGGCACACAACTGTATCGTGTAGTGTTGTGTTGTAGCGCGGGATATACCAAACAAACGAATCTATTCAAGCCTAGGTCATGTCACAACGGATTTTGTAACCAATCAACTACGTCAGCAGGCGCCACAACACGACACAACACAGTAACGTGTACCCGGCTTTACAATTTATTTCAAACAACAGAAAATTAAATCTCTACATATTAATGGATATACAGACAGTATATTATTCTTTATTGATCATACACCAAAATAAAATTATTCATCAAAAAATATTTTTAAAACAAGCTTTTTTCGTATTCTTCTCAGCAAATCCTTTCATTTCATATCCATATAATTTTAGTGCATAAAAATAACAAGTCCGCCATATTGGATTTAGAATGACGTCACATAGCTAACCATACATTGTCATCAAAACAAAACGTGTATGCAAAGTTCCTCTTAATCGGCTGAGGATAACTGTTTTAAGAATCAGTTGCAAGATTTGACCCGAACACAATTTGTGGTATTCATTCCACATCGTTCTAGTCTACTTACGTTTCATAACACTATACAAACCATACCTTTTTTATCTTTTGATATTGTATTAACTCATGCGACTAATTTTTATGTATTCTTTGATACTGTTTAACACTGATTGTTTTAATAGCTTCAACTTAATTTATATTGGTAATTTGTGAAATCTTAGATTATTTTATATTATGACATTTTCTTCTGACTTGACATCTGTGTGTCTAATTTATTTTCTTAAGCCATAGACATAACATACCATGGACTAGACCTTCCTTAAGCTAGTTGTAGATTATAGTAAGGGCAGCGGGAGACTGCCCCCCACTGGAAACCGATTTTTATTCGTTCTGGTCTTAATTTTTTAATTGAGATTTGAATTTTAAATTCAGAAGATATGACACAGAACGATGAAAAACGGGCGCCAGCTGTTTAGTTTGGTTTTGGTTGTGAAATTTGATGGACATATTTTAGCCTCGATCTTTAAAGTATATTTCTATTCTTCAAACTCTCTAAACTGTTTTATTCAGTATCTGAATGTGGTTAATAATCTTTTAAAAACAATAAAATAGTAGACTGGACTCTTAAATGTACTTTCACTGCTAATTTAATCGATGTGCCAGTCCAGTACGAAGTGCATGAGCTGCATCCGTCAAGCCTACATCGTTGCCCGCCAGCAGCACGCGCGGGTTCTGAACCCGCCTTCTTGCCCGTCTGCCGGAGACGCCACAGCCCAGCTTATTCTTGGTTACCTGGTTACCAGCCTGTTTGGCCTGCTTGTCCGTCGTGGTGTCCGCTCACCTGCCTATCTCGGGCATACCACGTCTTCCTGCCCGTCCTGCTGCCTGTCTCGCTGACGACCTCACACCACACACGACGTGCAAAGCCGGTCCTAATTTTATCTTTAATATTAACGTGGCTTACGTTTAGCTCGTCTGAGCTTACGTAACGTTACAACTTACATACATACATACCTACATTGCAAGTTAAAAAAAAAACCTTGTAATTATCCTAAATACCACTGATATAAATTTTACTAGATGACGCGATTGTATGTACTTCGCGTGCCAAAAAACTAGACCGATAGCGCTAGGTTTTGAGGTTTCAAAAATATTAAAGCTGTTTGTTTTTCGCATATAGTTGCCGGACCATTTGCCCAACCTAATACCTTAGTTTGTGTCATCCTAGGTATTTGCATCAGTAGAAATTTAGCTGTTTGTCTTTTCGACCAGTATCGGACGAAAAGAAAATTAGATATGAAAATTTTACTTTCATGATAATAACGAAGTAGTAACTGATGTACATAGGCATTTTGTGTGCGTCAGAATGGCTGGTTGTCTGTAACGGTCCGCGTCACGCTGGTGACCAAAAATTGCTACCTATTTGCTACTTTTTACTACCTATAGTCAATTAATTGCTACCTAACTCTGAAAGAAAATAAAGGGACTTCAAAATGACCAGCCATTCTGACATCAGGATAGCTGGTCAACTCTCCGTTTGTGTAAACTATTCAAATTTGTGTTATTATTTTTACTTGAGTAATTACTACCTGATTGCTACCCTCACGTATTTCAATGTCTACCTTGTAGTTTTAACAAGTAAAAAGTTATGATCATTTGAAATTTTTACGGGGAATGGATTACGATTATTGATACAAAGCAATTTAAAACGATTACTACGTTTATTTTTATTAGAATACACCTATCCATTATGTTAATTGAACATATATATGTATATGTTAATGTAAAAGCCCGAACTACGGTAAAACCTAAGATTTACCCAGTCTTACTGGTAATCAAAAAATAAAAGGATGAACGTTTTCAAACAATAAAACAAACAAACACCTCAGATTTATTATTTAGTACAGATGAAACAGTTTTGATAAAGTAAGTAATGATTAATAATTTTGCTTTTACGATAATATTACAAAAAAAAAATTGTTGTTGTAGATGTTTAATCAGCATGTTACCTAACAAATAATTAATATATATAAAGGTATCAGTATGATCTGTGAGGTTTTTTTGCGTACAATATACAGTGAGAAATATATTTTCTAAAACTTTTTGTTATTTTTGTATATTGGTCATTTTAACACTCCCACACCAAACCTCGTTCACAGTGAGCTTTTAGATATAATGGCCAAAGTGTATGTAAAACTACGTTTATAATGGCCCATTCCCTGTAAAAAAAATAAATGATCATAACTTTTTTCTTGTTAAAGCTACAAAGTGGATATTGAAAGACGTGAGGGTAGCAATCAGGTAGTAATTACTCAAGTAAAAATAATAACACAAATTTGAATAGTTTACACAAACGGAGAGTTGACCAGCTATCCTGATGTCAGAATGGCTGGTCATTTTGAAGTCCCTTTATTTTGTTTCAAAGTTAGGTAGCAATTAATTGACTATAGGTAGTAAAAAGTAGCAAATAGGTAGCAATTTTTGGTCACCAGCCTGACGCGAACCGTTACAGACAACCAGCCATTCTGACGCACACGGCATTTTGTGTCATCTCTGTGCACGAGAATCCTAATACTTAACCAGTACCTAACACGTAGCCAACTAGCTCTAAAAGAATATTACAGTAGGTTAAATAGCTATTACGCGTTTTAGAGTACTGATATCTGTTGTTGAAAATATTTTGTGTCAAATTCATCCACGACTTTTAAAGATATTTTATTTTATTACTACAACACCCTGTAAAATCCACAAAAGAAAATACAAGTTATTAGAGTTTATGTGTTTTTCATTATTATGGTGTGACAAAACACTATTCATAATTTGTGTCGTTTTTATCAACGAAATCGTATTATTTAATAAAAATATAACTAGACTTCTTCGCACGACGGGCAAGGGCGGGGATAAGTGCGGGCACAAGCGGCGCGGGTGCCGGCAAGCCATACGCGCGGCGCGTTTATTTGTTTACATTCGTTCTTTGCAAGTTGCAACAAAAAAGTGCGTGCGTTATTTATGATGTATTTGATTGATTAAGGTCCATTTGCACGAAAAACTTAACTCAGAATTAGTTGCTAACACGAGATGAAATTGACAAAGGTCAAAGACAAAGGTTAAATTGCCAATATTGTATAACAAACTGTCAATTTAACCTAGTCTTAGCAACTGAGTTAAGTTTTTTGCGCAAGTGGGCCTTAAAAGTTAGTTATGTATGAAGCTGTGAAAGACTAAAATGGAGATTGAATTTAATAAATGTGTTATATCGACACCCAATATGAATAACATAGTAACTCAACATTGCATAGTTTTCAACACAGCTGTTTTTTTGTAAAGTTTATTGTTTATTTGCTTTATTTTAGGTTTCATGTTACTAATTTTAATTGCTCTTTCAGTTTTGATAAAACCGCTGCAAGTATGATTTTCGCAATGTTACAGAAATTTAGCATTTTTAATATGAAAAACATTGTAAATACCGTTACAATAGAGTCTTGAAAACATTTGATAGATTTTTTCTGTGAATATTATTGTACGATTACGAATTATATCGACAAAAAAAAACATTGTTAAATATTATTGTAAGCAACAATTACAATGTGTGTCAATGTTACATTTAGATAAAAAGAGGTGTAAAGTACTATGGAAGAGCTAATAAAACTCGTTTTTTAATAATTATTATAATTCAATTAATATTCACAACGCTTTGGGCTCTGGTGGACACAGGTCTGGATAAAATTATCTATGCCTATGTCTACCGTTCGCACAGCGGCGATCAGGAGACAAGCAGGATCACAGATTCGCACACGGCCAATTGCTTGGACCTTCTGCTGACAATAGATCCAGGCCGATACTCTGTGTCGATAACTTCACCTTGGGAATGCGAGTGACGTATTTCAGAAAAAAAGGCCTTCAACAGTGCTGCCAAGTCCTGCAAGAAGGTGTTGCAAAGGGCTCGGTTCGACCACATTGGCCGAATAGGGACATATCTTGCTTCTTACCCAGAAGATAGTAAAGCGTTTTGGTCCCTGGGTAAGTCGGTTCAGTTGAACTTCTGCCATCCCTCACTACCACTACTGCTAAAACCCGACAGGTCACTGGCCCGCTTCGTTAAGGAGAAGGCAAACGTTTTTGCCTCTTTTTGCATAATTTTCGCGTCAGCATTCTGGTGATGCGCGGATGTATTCTTTTTCCTGGTGGATGTGAGACATATATGTCGGACATTCACATCCATCAAAAGGATGTTCGTAGCAACCTTGACTTGAACAAAGCTAGTGATCCCGACGGGACGGGACTGGATACTTACACTTGTCCATAAAACTTGTGCGCCCGAACTGTCTCCGATTTTGACACGCCTATTTTGCCTTTCGTCTGAAACTGTAAAAGAGTCATATGCTTGAAAGTAAGCTAACGTACAGCCCGTGTCCAAGAAGGAAAGTTGAGCTGACCCTGCCAATTATAGACCCATCTCTTCGCGTGCTTAATATTAAGCTCCTGGTATACCTAGAAGTTAATGAAATCCTGAAGTGATTGCCAATACGGTTCTACAGGGGATCTTCTAGCTTATGCTGTTCGCATCTGCAGTAAGGCCATCGAGAGGCGCGGGGAGGTGCTTGCCATCACCTTCGATAACTCGAATGGTTTCGATAGGATCTGGCACAGAAGCCTAATTAGTAAGCTTCCTTCATTCGGTCTGCCTGGTGATGGTATGTGTGATTGGATTGCAGATTTCTTGAGGGATCGGTCCATTCCAGTCGTTATCGATGGGTTCTCGTCTGACCAATTGGATATTAATACCGGGTTCCCTCAAGGGTTGGTACTCTCAGTAACATTATTTTTGCTGCACATAAAATATCTGCTTGAAACTTGGGTATACAGATGACAGCACTGTTGCTGAGAGGTACTGTTCCATCCTTGTCCTTCGTGAGGCTGTGGTGGAGCGTTTGAGCTTATCTTTGAAGCCAGTCTCCAAATGGGGCGATGCCAATTTGGTCTGGTTCTTTGCTGCTAAAACTCAGGCGTGTTTTTCTCTGTTAAAATGCGCCAATTCTACTCGGCTCTTTCCTTCCGAGGTGTAAACGTGCCGATAATGGACCATCTTGTGCTGCTTGGCGTTACTTTTAACACGATCCTCAATTTTGATTCATACATTGAGGCAAAGGCTCAACTGGCTGCCATAAAATTGGGGATCCCCACAGAACAATTGCTCAAGTTGTGTCAAGCTCGTCAAGCGCTAGTTAGATAATGTATGGAGTACTGTTATCATTTCTGGGCCGGATTTGCCAAAAACCAGCTTGATGCACTTAAGTTGATCAAAAAACGGACCAAGAAGATCAGCAATGAGACACTGGTCGAATCATAGCTCCAGAGCCTTGAACAACTTCGCCGAGTTGCGAGCTTGTCGGTTTTAATCGGTTAAATTTCGGGAAGTGTGCGATGGAAATGTACGATCTAATTCCACCTAGTCCGTTCCATCATCGGACTATAAGACGTACGGCGATGTGCCATTGGTACATGGTGGACATCCCACCCATACACACTAAACATTTTGGGAATACGTAGATTGTACGTACAGCTAAAGAGTGGCATTCCCTGCCGGAGTCTGTGTTGCTCGATAGCTACAACTTAGGAGTGTTTAAGTCAAGAGTGAATAGGTAACTTTTAGGCAAGCGTGTTTAATCGTCGACCACGACATCGCTTACCATCAGGTGAGGAAGTGGTCTAGCGCAAGCCTACCAAATATAAATGAAATGCATTCCCCCTATTGCAAAGCTTACCACGCAGTGGATAGTAGATCCTAGAGCAGTGATGGCCCAGTGGTAACGGACACAATTTACAAGTATGGTCGTGGATTCAAACCCAAGCAAGTGCTTTAATTTGTATAAATGATTTCATCACTATTGCTCTCAAAACACTGAAGTAAACATGTAACATCCATCAAACCACATTGGGCCCACGTGGTGGATTTCGGCCCATTACCTCATACAGAGAGGATATCTAAACGCACAATAGACCAAATGGGAGTGTAAGTTCAGAAAAGGGGGTCCATCTATCCTGTCCTATCCTAATGCTTACGACGCCTATCGTTTGAAATTACTTCTACACATTTTTTTGTATTATTCTCCTTACCCACATATTTGTAATATTGAATGAGTCTAAAAACATGTTTATTACATTCCTACTCTTAGTTTTCTCCAAGATCATTTATGCTGATACTACTATATTCAAATGATGTACTAAAAACCTATTCTCGATGTCAACACTGCATCTTTCTTTACAATGATAACATTTAAATTAACTGTTTAGATTTAAGAAGAAAAGCATTGTAACTTAAAATTACAATATGGTAAAATATAAATGGAGCAAAATTGAAAATGTGTTTTTTTATCTTTTAAATATATACATGTCATATAAATAATTAACACATTGATAGTAATTAGCTTTTTCAAAAATATCCCTAGACCGTGTTGATGTGTTTATGTCAATTTAAATGACTTTAAAACAAAGGAACCTTGTTATCAAAACTTTTGTGTAGGTATTGGAACTTGATCTACAAGTATACTTCAGTAGAAACATTGTTCATTTTTAATTACAATGAAATTATTCCATTTTACAAAAGTAGTACTTATCCTTTATTTCTGCCTCTTAAATACGGTTAAGAGGCAGAAATAAAGGTCTGTCCTTGCTGATTTCATATGACATAAAGTTATACCAATATGTAACTAAAGTTATAATGTTATTCAATTTGGGTGTTGATATGTAGATACTGGACGTTACATACAGTGATTGTCTAATGTGATAGGGGATTATTAAAGTTCATAGAATCAAGCATTGTAAGGAATGACGGAAAAGCAGACTGTTTTAATGACCGTGCTGAAATAAAACTACACCAATAATCACTATCACCACACAACAAAAATATCTAGTATTTTTATTATTTCGTGTATTATTTGTCTTGCTGACTGTAGGTACAATCGGCCAAAGCTATATCTGATCACCGTAAGGACTATTCTAGCTTGCAGGGCTCGCCCGCTAAATTAACGCCGACATACTCATCAACCAATATTATCGCAGCATCGGGTGACTGTTTCTCTAGTACCTGTCAGCCCCTTGTTTTTGTAATTAAAAAAAGACGGCAAAAAATCAAACAAATCATTTGGCTATGGTCGACGCAAAAAGGGCGGTACCTACAAACACTACCTAACGGAAGCGGGGCGCGGGATATCGAGATGCAGTATAACGAAAAAGCGGTAGGTGTCGACATACCTACCAACCTACCGCTTTCAGGTTTAAATTCGAAGCGAATCGAAGCGTCAATCTCAAATAATATTGACCACATTGACCGTCTTCTAAGCATTGACCATTGACATTCGTAGGTAATGAGATTGCAGACGCGCTGTGTACAAAATTCGCACTTCATTATTTTTATCTCTATAGGTTACACATTTGTTCATTACGTAGCGAAGATAAGAGTCAATCTATACTCAATATGATAGGTATTTTATTTATTAACCGACTTTCCAAAAAGGAGGAGGTTCTATGTTCGACTTCATGTTTGTTTTCTTTTTTTTTTTTTTTGTGTATGTTCACCGATTACTCCGTCAATTGTGGACCGATTTTAAAAATTCCTTTTTTGTTTGAAAAAGTATGTTCCGAAATTAGTCCCATTTTAATTTGGTGAAGATCTGATGAAGAACTTCGGAGATATACAACAGAACTCTTCAATAAATAACGGCAAATCTCTCGGGATTGCTGCAATCGCATGTCTGTTTGTTGTTTATAATATTTCATAACATAACATCATGCCAGTTCGCTCTTAAGGGGTAAGCAGATCTCTCAATTTACCGGTTATGTTCAAGTTTCATGAAATCTATTCTGGCGAAATAGTTCCCTTACTAACTTGCCTATTAGGTACGTACAACTAAAAAGTGAAAAATAAAAAAACTTTTTGCAAAAAAATACAACCGACTTCCAAATACAAAACTACAAAGTGAAAAATAACTTAATTTTTTGAAGTCGGTGTCCATGACGCAAAAAATGGTACCTACGAAAGACACCGACTTCAAAAAATTAAGTTATTTTTCACTTTGTAGTTTTGTATTTGGAAGTCGGTAGTATTTTTTATTTATGAACGCTTCGCATCTAAGAAGAAATTGTACCGAACGAACGAGTTTGCGTGCTTTTGCCGCCGCCGCGTCCGCCCGCTTCGACCGCAACCATTGTTTTTGTGTTTTATTAATTTTAATACTTATCGTGAATGAAAATGACACAAATTTACAATGTCGATTTTTCATGCATTTATGATATAAAATAAGTGAACTCTAATGATTGTAATATTTTTTTGAAGCGTTTGAAGCTTAGAAAAACAAAATAATTAAACATCTTAAAATTGCGTGCCCTAATTTGGCACAAATTTATTTAATAGGCATATGTAAGTGATCTGATAAAGGAAATAGTTATTTCATAAACTGTAATTTTTTTTTGCACTATTTTTTACATATTGACCCTATGTCAGTTTGCATTGGACGATTATGACACAAATTGGGTTTGCACACTCCGCAAACTATCCTAGATATGATACCATAATTATTTTAAACTTTAAATATTTTTTGCCCGTTTTGATTTGAATAAAAATTATCAACCACAAATCAGCGAATTGCGCTGTTATGTGTGCCCATAAGATCTATACTTCATAAAACATAGCTTGATCTCTGCGACAGCTGTTAGTATCAATACAGTAACAATAGCGCTTGACAGGCTAACAATAACGTATACGTCAGTTTGACATATGTCGCATAGATAAAGCTATGTTTTACGAAGTTTAATACAGTTTATTAATTGATACTAACTAAAAAAATGCTCAACCTTACGAAGGTATCATCTGACCAAAATACTGAACAATATACAAGCACACAAAACTTACCGGCAGATACCAGTCTTTCAAGTAAACAGTAGCTACCACTCAATAAATCAGATGAGCAAGTATTAGAAACTTGTTTTACTCTAAAATCACTGATAGCAGCACAGAGCAACTATTTCAGAATACCACAGTCCCGGAATCCCGATGTCTTGGGCCCGGGACTCCCGTCTCTATGTCCGTGACTGGCGCGCATTGTTTCGCCACTCGAATCATTGTTAATTAACCGCTACGCTTGAATATCGATTAAGTAAAGCTTGCTATATTTTGGTGGAGGGATCTCGCTTTGCATTTGCAATTATTCAGTATCTAGGTAATTATTTGAATATAGCAGCTACCTACCTAATCATATCATCATCATATCAGCCGAAAGATGATTATTTTTGGATATATGCCTTCCCCAAGCGTCACCACATTGACCGGTCCCGTGCGTCTCGCATCCAGCGTACCACCCGCAACCTCCACCAGATCAACAAACCACCTAGTGCCTTCCAACGGAACGTCTTCCGGTTCGCGGTCGCCACTCCAGAACTTTTCTGCCCCATCGGCCATCCGTTCTGCGAGCAATGTGCCCTGCCCACAGCCACTTAAGTTTAGCAATTCTTCGGGCTATGTCGGTAGCCCTGGTTCTCTTGGGGATCTCTACACTTCTGATTCGATCACGCAACTACCTACCTACGTAAAAATTTTTGTACAACTAGTTTTTACTAGCGGATTCGCCCGCGAAAATGAGCCCAAGGGAAGGAAGTACCTACCGGGACTAAAACTTATCTTCATAGTCTATCCGTGTGCTAAGTTTCCTCCACATCCCTTTAGTCGTCAAACATAAGACTTACACATGTCATTTACGATATCAGTAGTAGTACATAGGTATTTGAGAGCCTAATACCTATTATACAGTAATATACAGCCCTGTTTTACACATGTGAACTTTATTTTATGTCGAGAAAGAGCGATGTTTGCTTTATAGATTATTAATTATTATAATGATGTGTTTACCAAAATAACCTAGCAACATAGTTAGAGAAATCGCCTTTAAATTCTAAATAGAACTAAATAATAAAGGCCTTTTAGACACGTGCGACTGGACATTGCAAAAACAACGCGACTACGCTTGTTCATAGAAATTGTTCAAAAACTGCACTATTGACAGTACAGCAACTTCTATCAAACAAGGGGTTGCCACATTGTCGCTTTGTGCCTGTCTGCGGCAACCCCACGGTTACAAAAACACGTTTAATAAGTCAAATATTCTCTGTATTTTCCACTTTTTATGACACTTTCATGTTTCGTTCTAAAACAAAGGGATGGTGTTTTGCTCATAAAAATGCATTTTAGATTGTTATAACAGCGGGGGTTACTGATGTTCTCCATTTCCGGGACACGCGATTGGCGGAAAATGCCGTCATTTTTCTGAACACGTAACATGCGACTGACCCGACCGGATGGCTACGATACCGTTGTAACTGGATTTAATTTTTGAAATTATTTTGTCACTTTGTATTATTATTTATTTATTTAATTGTCGCAAAGTGAATACATGGAAAACCGGGTATTGGCGATTTGGCGACACTTGGGTGGGCCTATGTCAGCAGTGGATGCCTTTCGGCTGATATGATGTGATGATGAGTTGAAATTTACATTGTCAAATAAAGTAATGATTTCAAGGAAACCTAATAGGATGATCTTACCTTTTCAAACGGGTATTTTTGCTTTACACTAAGAAGGAAGCGTTAACAATCCCACCGAACTCTTCCCAAACCACTGCAACTCCTGAAAGCCAGAACCAGCCGTGGCGACCACCAGAAAAGTCTCGAGGCAATGAAGCTCGACGAAGTCCCGGTGAATGAATTTAATTGTCTTGAATCCCGCAATGAAATTAATCAGAAAAGATTAAAGTAGTAGTAGGGGAAAAAACGGGTTAAAAGAAACGCTAAGCACGTAAAGCGTTAGAAGAAACTATCTACTTCAGAGGCTCCATTCCTGTGCTTACTTAGGGCATGCTTTAGTACATTCTAACAATTCGTTGATATACCCCATTACAATATCTAACAGTTATAAGTATATTATAAAGTACTTATCGCACGCAAAAAGGAAAGAAGGGTTGTGAACAACAAGAGTCGTAAAAAGTGTCAGGCAGTCAAGAGGCTATTCATCTTGTTTTAAATAACGCCTTGTAAATATTTTTGTTGAGTGCGTTGGGAGAAGAAAGAATTTGTCAAGTGTACACCTTCCTTGTTGCCTATTTAATTAAATAATTTTATTATGAAGGACGTTTGTGAATTTTATTTATTTTCGAATCGCTATTAGTTCAACTAAACTCAGTTTATGTAAATAGCTTTAAATGGACTGTAAGTGAGTAGGCTGGTAATTGATACAACTTGCTTGTTTTAATAATATTTTACTATAACTCACATGACATGTGTCGTACATGGACCAGAAGTTATATAAATGAGAGCGATGACAGTATTTTATACAGATACATATAATATAGTCATAGAATAAACAAGAAATATGGTGTAATCGGCCCTAAATCGAAAATACACATAAAAACATACCAAAAGCTTTGATATAGGAGGTATTCGAAATAAAACGAGCCCAAATGCCATAATGAAAACTAGAGGAGGGTTCCACGGCCACCGAACACATATTCTGAGGGTAATTTCCTTACCCGTTACGCGTACATCTAGAACTATCTTCTATATGATTGCCTTTACTACAATACTAGTTGCTTCATCGAACCTTGTGTTTGGTAATCTGTGAACTTGTGCATTCAGAATGCAACATATTTTTTTTAAATCGACATCACTAAGGAGGAGGTTCATAATTCGACTGTATTTTTTAATTATTTTTTTATGTTTGTTACCTCAGAACTTTTTACTAGATAAACAGATTTAGATGACTCATTTTTTATATCAAAGCTGGTGCTTCTGTGTGCCGTTATGTGTGTCCCATTTAACTTCGAAGATATACAATAGAACTCTTCAATAAATGACGGCTTATCCTCCGGGATTCCTACAATCCCATGTCTATTTATTGTTTACGCCATTTCAGAACATAACATGCGCCGGTACGGTCTAAACCATTTCACCGGTTGTGTTCTAGTTTCATGTTATTCGGGTAATCTATTCTGACATAACTGTGGGCATCATAGATATGTACCTACCAAAACTAAAAAAAACAAAGCTTTTTACAAAAGTATATGTATAAAGTGAAAAATAACTTCAATTTCGGCAGTCAGTGTTCTTGTTTTTATTTCTTCGTTTTTTGACACCGCCTTCCGAAATTGAGTTGTTTTTAGTTTGTTGTGTTTTTATTTGAAAGTCGGTTGTATTTTATTTAGATATTATTTTGACGTTTGAATCGTGAAAGACGTGGTAAGTGTTATAGACAAAACAAGACACACTACAAAAAAAATCTTCATTATCATTCTCTTCCCCTTTTTCAATTTATATTTTCTTTCTTCTAATCTTTTTTCTTTCTCAGTCGAAACCTCAATACTCACTCCCTTTTCTGGCCATTTCATCTATTACGCTATAAAATTAAACCAGAGCAATCCTCTTTAAAGTCCCCATATTACAACTAACATACAAAAGTTCCATCCAAAAATTTCTGAATCACAATTTTACAATGCCAAGATAGAACCGTCTTGAGCGCATAAAGTGGTGCGGTCGGCGACCAGGGGCGAAGGGGCACAGCCTATTCAAATCCTCGCGGGTCGCCATATGCATCCGGATCCCCGGATACTCCCGAAGACATCTGCGGCCATCCGCAAACCCAATTTAATGCCTCACGAAATCTTCACAAAATAAATGGAAAGAATATCCTTCGCACAATACTGAAATGTAGGCACTCATAAAACGGACGACGAAATAATGTTTACGCTAGGAATGTTACGTTTGTTTGAAATGTGGTTCGATTAGAATTTTATGTTTGAAAGATTGGGATGTTGCGTTATTGTCTTTTCCATAAAAGTTTTTTTATGAAATGCGTATTTAATTTCGAAATTCGTTCATAGTAAATTTTATTTATTTTCTGCCATGTTTGGCAAAAAATAATGGCAAACCAGTAAAACAATCTTACAAACGCAACTTATCTGCTGAAATATTTGCAATCAACACAAAACATTTTAATCATGATACAACAATCTCGACTCTATTATAACAAGCAAGAACCGTTTAACATTATTAACAATAAACGTACTCAAAGAATTCCAATCTAATCTGTTGTTTCAAAGAAGTCAGTAAAACTGGGCAGTAAGTATTAAATTAAATTTTTGAAGCGTAGGAGCGTATCATGCAAGCGACCTGAGTGGAGCCTCGGTGAATCCATTCTGCGGGGATTTCTGTAGCGGCGGTACTCAGCAAGACTTACGAGAGTATGTACGCGAAAAATTTAATTTAAAAAATAACTCTGCCTGTGTTTGTTGCTTTATTCATTATTCTTTCAATAAACGGACTTGGAGAATGTATCTTTTTCTATTGAGGGACTGAAACACAGCCAACTCGCTCAGACAAATAAAAACGCGGTTTTCGAAAAACTTTTCTATCAAAGTTAATTGTTTAGCTTCAAGGTGATAGAAGAACGACCGCGCACTTACTCCAGATAAAATAAACGTATCAGCTTATTTAACGATGAAAATGTAGCGGGAATTAGATGGCACATTGTTAGCAGGCTCCTCCACAAGTTATGGAGGGGTATCATCATACGAAACGTGACATGTCACCCTCATTAATATGATAACAGCGTGATAGGTAACACGCTCCAACGTACCCAAGACGTAATACAATAAGGGTATTTTCCACGCGAGAGAACGCCGAATTCTTCATTTGTCCCCAATACTCTGGACTAAATTGATAACGGTACTCCAATGTAACTAGCAATGAACGGAAATTGGATTAAGGTCTCAACAGACCTAGCTTTCAAAAGAACCTTTTTATTTTTCTAAAATGAAGCACTGGCAATTTCAATGCGACTATTTATATGATTCCCAATAAAACCTACACTACCGGGTACCTTCTTAGATTTAGTGAGAACACAATTTCCAATTCCAGATTATTGTGAGAAAATGGTGTGTTCTTTTCATAAATTTTCGGTATCTTCACAGAATTCCAGCCATTGCTATTAATTTCGAAAGTTTGAGCAAAGATAACCGCCATTTCAGCTGGCTCACCACAAACTTTACTTGATTGAATTGCCCCCTGCCCCCCTCACAATTTAAAACATGGTCAATGGTTCACTTACGGTTTTTTTAAATATTAAAAAATGTAATTAATGTGCTTGAGTAAATTTTAGCAATCTTTATAGAACTTGATGAATAATCAAGTTAACTTAATCTCGAGATAAGTTCATTGATGATTTAGATAAACATTTAAATTTTCAACAGTCTGTAGGGTTAATGAGATAATTCTTTTGATAATTTTCAAAATACTTATATAAATAATATTATTATAGTAATAAGCTGACTGGATGTGTCGTACAATGCCAGCACAACTATGTAGATAGTATTGTTCGTATCTAAATTGAAAAAATAGCTATTTCATTTGGATTACTTAAACCAGAAGAAAAACCTACTAAGTAGCAGATAAAATAAAATTATTTCAATACTGAATAATTGCCGCCGCATCGTTTGGATTGAAAACTTATCACAAAAAAGTCCTACCAAATAAAAAAAAACAACTTTTGGACAAAAGGTGAAATAAATATATTTTGGATAAATATAATATCGCCTCCAAAGTAACCAACGAACGACAAAGTTGCTTACTTTCTGAGAACTCCCAACTTTAGTTCAGTTTATTTTGTGATACACTTAAAGTGGGAGCAACACGTTCCACCTAGTGTTTTGTTCGGCTTCTCACTAGTTGAACGAAGTATTTCTAATATAAACTCTGTATCTCCTAATGATAGTTTGTAACTGTTTTATACTGGTAATTTTGTAAGGAGCAATGGTTAAAAGATGAATTTATGAAAGAATTTAGGTCAAATGAATAATTAAATTGGTAAAAAATACCAATTTGCATTATCTATATTATATATAAACTTGAAGCAAAAATTGCATGGTGCACGAAAGACTAATAAAGGATGATTTCAAATATGATTAGTGGTAGATCAACATTGCATCACTAAGTTAATTATAGCTAACATTCAAATGCATTTCTATTTCATTTTTAAGCCATAACCGCAAAGCATTTCAAATTCAACCCGGTAACACATCCCTATGTAAATAGAATTACTTTTTTGACACACAGAAAGCGCGTCATAAACACGGTGGTCGAGTCTTTTCACACCGCTCCATCGCCATTTTTCTTTCTTCATAATACTAAGAATGATTTATTCTTCGTGCAGGAATTTATTATTCTCATTACAGTACCAAATTTTGTTGGAGCACGTGATGCTTGAGACGTGGGACTCACCGGCGGGAAATAATTTTTGAGCATATTTTCGGTAACGCTCTTTGGAGTATAAACAATTAATGAAAATAGTTTGAATTAAGTATTGGTCCTGTACTCCATTTTGTCGGAAGTGTTAAGACTCTTCTGGGTCTGGGGATTAATGATTTATTTCCAGGTTGAGACAAAAATGTTTGCCTTACTGTAAAAGTTTTATAAATAGCAGCATTGTGTCAAGAATAAGCTGAATTCATCACGCATTAGTAATAACTTGATTTCTATTGCCATATCAAAACTTTAATAATTAGGTTTACCAACTTAACCAAAATAATTTGTCAAAGACAAAAATTAAACACAAAAATACAAAAAGCTGCACATTTCCATTTATTAAACGTAACATTATAAACTCACAAAATGGTTGCTTACATTAGGACACTACCAGTCTTATGGACCACTCAAAGCCAAGCTACTGAATAAACATAGATGAATATACCGTTAAAAAGCGTTAGCGTTGAAACTACGTTATTTTTAGTGAAAAGGATGAGATGAATCCCGAGTAAGCTGATGTGTGTACAGTCCATGATATTGACTAACTGTTTGTTGCATGAGGATATAGAAAATTCAATTATAAAGGCAAAAGGATACGAGTAGTTTGAAAGGTTTATTCTTAAATTGGCTGGTGAACAGAGATTAACATTTAATAGAGAAGAGGAGTTAACAGTTTGGAATATACTATACTGTACAGTTCATTTTTGTATGTTTTGTTTTGGGCCGGTTTTTTTTAAGGGTTTGCTCTTGACTCACTATCTACACTTTCAAATTCAGAATTTAAAGTAGTATAATTATTTGTCAACTTTTATTCTGAAATTATATCAAACTTTGCCATTAAAATAGGATTTGACAGGCTCTCAATTCAGAAACCATTATTTATTAAAGTATGTACTAAAAAGCTTCATATTTTCATTTACTGTACAGCCAGTCTTATACCAACACTCCTGTCGCCACTACATATATTTATAACCCCAGCCTGCAGTACCTACAAAACTTTAATGAAACACCACAGCTTACAATAAAATTTTGTCTTACTCCACAGACATGCAATAACGCGCAAACTTTTCAAAATGAATAGAAACAGCTTGGGACCTGCGAAGAAAGATGAGCACTCGACTACAACAAAAGTTGGCAAAAATGTAATTTTAAAATAGCTCATGCAACGGTACACTGTATACACAGGCAAATTGTGAATTATTCGGACAGTGTTTTGAATATTTCGACAATAACATTGGTGAAATGCATTTTTGAAACACAGGCCTTAGTAAAAACCTATTGTTTTCTGGTACTTCTTAAAACAAATAAACTCACTACCTATGTATAGTAAGCAGTCGGTCTTTCAATGGGTTTTCCATAATAATTGCTCTTTGAGCTCCTCCTTATCAAAATTAAAGAGAAGAAAGAAAGCAAGAAAATACTTTATAGCTCAGACACAATATACTAGATACATAACAATATCAGATACACTACAAATAAAAAAGATATAAAAAAAACAAACAGGGTTTTTTCTCTCTACAGAAGAACTAGCAATACCTCTTGGTATGATAAGCATATCAAAAAAGAGAAAAGAAAACCCAAACTGATTCTGACTACACTTATAATGATTTAACAAGAGGTATACCTACCTACAAACCCAAGTTCTAAATTTTCAATACAATTATATTAAACCCATTCTCGTCAAACCTGAGGACCATAGCCCACCACAGCTTAAACAAACATTCATTAGGCTAAGAGAATATTCCAGAGAGAATAATATTATACCGAACCAGCGTTCGACAATTCTTGAAGTCAGATTATAAACGTAATACATCTATGTATATGCCGAGGTATGCCCAGGTATATTGCAGAAGCGTATACATGCTGAAGTATCTATTACGTGTCTGCTGTTGGTTGGGTTATTGTGTATATCTTAGACGAATACGGAAAGAAATTGTAATACTGTCTGATAGACAGAATTGATATATACTGGAGCTTTATTTGTATGATAATTTTTGTTTGTATGCGTTTTCTTGTTTTGAGTTAGTAAGTTACAGATGAGATATTTTTAAATGTCCTGGCAAATGTTTGTTGTCTTCCAACGGTAAAATAATGGGCTGTCATGTTGTCTGTATAAACGGGCTTAATCTGCAAAAACAATATTTGGTTTAGATAAACCATCGCAGAACGTTTACGATGCTCCAGCTTGTTAAAAATATCTTTGACAAAAAAAAACATCTTCGAAGAATCCCCGCGGGATAAGAATAATTTAAAAGACAAATAAACTCATAATTACCATTCTCTTACCAATTCCATACCACTGACACTCGGCTGAAGATATAAAATTCCGATAATTCTGCACACCGCATATGGTAACATCAATATAGTTTCCTTTGATACAAATTTCCGCAAATGTGATTACAATAAATTATGTTTGCAAATGTCGACTGTAGCAACATTTGGTATTATTGTGAAAACAAAATAATGATGTATGCCTCAGGGTACTACAGTGCCATCCATTAGTGAACGAACGTATTAAAAGCTGAATTGAAATCCTATGTAGCTTATTATTCCTGTTAATGGATATCAGCGGAATCATTTGGTTTTGGTCGAATGGCAAATTAATTTTGCTTAATCCCTCGATTTTGACATAGAAAACTGATTTATTGACAACTATTTAAATGAAAGGCCACTGGTTTGCTGGTTTTTGATGGGCTGGTTAGCGACTGACAAGCCTTTGTTGTGCCGCTGAATTAATCAATCAACATTAAATAATTATTAACATTAATTGTGTTTTGTTTGAATATTAATTTTGCAAATGACGTGAAAACAAGGGGACTTGTTGTGTATTATATGTTGCTAATTAAACTGCTTCGAGCAATGTTTCATTTGTTTCAAAACAAATTCTTTTATAATTTTTTAGGAATTATTTTCGTTCCTCAGGGAAAAGAATTTAATATGATCAAAATATTAATATCCTGTTACGAAAATAGAGATGACTCGAATTTGAAGTAGCCTGTATAATATCAATCTTTTATTATTGACTAAATTAAATTATTTTTTTAATATACATTGATTGATCTTTTATAGTACGTATTCTGTGGTTATATAAAAAATATATTAAAATGAATGAAGAAGAAGGTTTCGATAAGCCACGGTTGGCCCAAGCTCAAATGGTTGGATGGCGTAGAACAAGATTTGAAAACTGCAAGAGTAAGAAACTGGACAAAAAAGCCGTGAATCGGTCACTATGGAGAAAAATATTTAGCAGGCTAATGCACACCGATGGCTTTAATGTCTAGATGATGATGATAATTTTCGATACATCTACAACAAAACGGAATCTATACCTACTTAAATATAAATGATTTTAAAATAGAATCCAAACTAATCAGTCATAAGAATTAATTATAATCCAGTGCCACAAAATAAATAATAGTACAAGCTAATTCTCAATCAAAGTAAGAGGAACGTGGGTCGTATGTAGGAGCTTACGTGGTCTCACATCAAGTATGCTAAACTCGATGCACAAAATAAATATAAATTGTAGGAGAGCTCTCTGCATAATCCCTAGAATTTAAAGCACTTACGATCCCTTTCATATCTCGCTCAGAAATAAAAATTAAAAATCCTCTTCAAAGCACTGGTAAATAATATTTTTTTAATTCTTGAAACAAGTTTTACTGGAAGCATGATTTCAATTAACAGGAATCAATCAGAACGCAATTTTCATGAATTCCTGTGTTCACTGAAATTTGAGATAATTTTGACTTAATTTTCTTATTTGATAACAAGCAAATAAATATTTTACTAGCCTAATTCATTAGCATATAAATCTATGGAATCGATCGCACAAACTTTCACCTCAACAGGTGACTCAATGCGTATTTTAAGCTATTGAGTAGACGGATTTTTAAACTTTAAAACATTGGAGTTTTTTCTAAACTCTTTTCATTTGTGATGTTCACTGTAATTTAGTTTATTACGCAATTAGGGTGCTGCACTCACAAAGATAAACACATTCTCATGCCAACGCAAGTACGTAATAAAAAGACAAATTAAACCGAATTGATTTAGGTCCCTGTTTGCCAAACCAGACAAAGACTTTTTTTTGGTTTTAGAAACCCGATATAGCCTGCAGTTAAACGCTAAGGCACGTAATGCACAAATATGAGCTGTATATGGCCGATCGGTTCGCCACAAATTTCGCCCGAGGTTGCCTAAGTAACCGCACGCACTGAATTTGTTTGCTTAACTCGACAGTTTTGAGCTATTTATTATTCGTAAAATATCTACTTATGGAAGTATTAGCAACATTTAAATTAATGCTAATCAATGATGGAAAGATAATGACAGTGCGTGATGGTTCTGGAGTGGTAACCAAGTACCAGAAGATGCTACGGCCATGAGGGTCCAATGTACTCGTATAGGAGAAGTACAGACCAATTGAGTGACACCTCCATATGTAGCAGTGATTATTTTTAGTTAAAATGTATGATTATGAGATGGATATACACACACAGCACAGCCACAGCTCTGCTTAAAGTTACTGAAGACATTAGGGACGGTTTGGAGAGTTCAAAGTTAACGGTGCTGGTTTTAATAGATTTTTCCAATGCTTTTAACACCGTTGATCACGACATTCTCCTGGCCATACTGTCTCAAATTGGGGTCTCTTCGTTGTCACGTGAGTGGTTTTCATCATATCTTCGTGGTCGCCAGCAGGCTGTGCGTGCTGATCAGGATTGCTCTGACTGGTGCGACTTGGTAACTGGTGTTCCACAAGGCGGTATACTCTCTCCTCTTTTATTCTCTTTATTTATTAACTCCATTACTGTCATCCTCAAATGTTCTTACCATCTGTACGCTGATGACTTGCAACTTTACGCTCAATCAGACATTGCCAACCTTGACAATTGCATTTCATTACTCAATGCTGATCTTCGAGCTATCAGTGAGTGGTCTGGCAAATTTGGGGTTTCTGTTAACGTCGGGAAATGTCAGGCCATACTCATTGGTAGTTCGTACTATTTGAGAAGTGTGAACACTGGCCAACTCATGCCACTGATGTACGAGAACTCCGTCATTTCTCTTTCACCTCATGTAAAAGATTTAGGTCTGTACATTGACGACAGTTTTAGTTGGAATAAGCACGTGGCTCAGGTGAGCCAGAAAGTTGCGTTCTCGCTGCGGTCTCTCTATAGATTCAAGCATTTCCTCCCATCCAGCACCAAAATCACTTTGGTCCAGTCACTTGTGCTTCCCATTATCGACTATGCTGATGTTTGTTATCCTGATCTATCCCAAGAACTTCTAAATAAATTGGATCGACTTCTCAACAATTGTATTCGCTTTGTTTTTGGCCTTCGTGAATACGATCACATTTCTTCCTACCGTTCTCAGCTTAAATGGCTGCCTATCCGCCTCAGGAGGTCCCTTAGATCTCTCTGCTTGCTCTTCACTACTATGAACGATCTATGTGCTCCCGATTATCTAAAAACTTATTTCAAAGTGTTGGGCAGTTCTCACAGTCGTAACCTACGAGCTTTCAAAAATCTACTTCTCCAAATTCCTTCACACCGCACTGGTTTTATGTCCAATTCATTCGCTGTCTCAACAATAAAGCTCTGGAACGCGCTACCCTTTGGCATTAAAAAGGCTGAAAGCAAATTCACTTTTAAAAGAAAGGTTCGTGATTACTATTTGAATCAAACTAAATAGCTCTCATCTAGAGACATAATAATTATTAACAGGTTTCTCGTTTTTTTTATTATTGTTATTTATTAGTCTATTTTATTTGTATATGTGTATTATATTAATATATATATATGTAAGTATATACTTTTTCGTATACAAGTTGTCTTTTTTAATATTATTTTGTACCCGCTCACAACGTTGTCCTTATTAACCCAATGGTTGACTGGTAGAGAATGCCTTGTGGCATTAAGTCCGCCTATGTACCACTATTGTACATGAAGTTTAAATAAATAAATAAATAAATAAATATAAGAACAGAGGAAAACTATAAAACATTTTTACAAAAAAATACTACCGACTTCTAAATAAAAACCCTACAAAGTGAAAACAAACTTTCTTTTTGGAAATCGGTGTCTTTCGTAGGTACCATTTTTTTGCATAATGGTAGGTAATGTCATAAGTTTTAATTCTTCAATTTTTAGTTGTACCTACCTAATAGGCAAGTAGTTTAGTAAGGAATCTATAATGCCAGAATAGATTACCCGAATATCATGAAACTTGAATATAACCGGTGAAATAAGAGTGTACCAAGGTGAATTGTACACATCTGTATACCCCTTTTATAGCGTACCGTCGTGATGTTATGTTATGAAATGGTATAAACAATAAATATACAAGATTTGCTGTTATTTATTAAAGAGTTCTGTTGTATATCTTCGAAGATCTTCATCAGACCTTCACCAAATTAAAATGGGATCAAAATAAAGTCGAACATAGAACCTCTTCCTTTTTGAAAGTTGGTTAAAAATGCTCGATGGATGGTATGCTTTAAATTCATTTAGCCTAGAACCCTGTCTTAACTGCCCTGAGTTAACTATATTAATAACAACGCTAGACAATCGAATCTACAAAGACATTCGGTCTTCATGATAGATGAATTTCCACAGCAATAAAAAAAAAACTCACACAAAACCGTATTGACGTTTGTGAGCCATAATTTCCTACGTTCGAGAGTTCCTTTGAACAAAAGCCACTACAGGAAAATCAAAGCCGAAATCCACTGCCATGGAACAACTTTAGTTTCACCTTGCTTTACCGTCAAAACAATATGGATGTTTCCTTGTTTTTATTTATCTGCACGCACAACTTCATAAGGAAAAGGTTGTAGGCGTGTTTCTTAAGGCACTTAGTACCACAGATGGTGATTTTCTGATCCGTTTTTTTTAACAGTTGCTGTTGTGATTGTAAAATCTTGGTATTGTAGTTCAAAATATACTCTACCTAGACTGTAATATTACTTTTGTTTTTTGTCAAAAATTATTTCAAAGTGACCTCGATTTAATATTTCGGACACGTTTGCCTTTAGTGTGCGATCTAATTTGTAATAATAATAACAGATAAATTCATTTTTACCCCGAAATTCGTCCTGAAATATATAGGTCATCACGTTACCTAGCGCCTTAAAAGTCGAGATGCCGTGCATCGTATTTACCTTTAATGATGTCAATTTTGGATAGTAATGTTGATTTATTATATTTTGCCTCTTCATGTTGTCGTTGGAACAGGATAAATAAAATAAAAGAGAATAAAAAAATAATATGTGAGAAAAGCAAAAGAAGTATGTAAGGATCGTAGCAGGTGGCGTTCTGTAGTTTCTGCCAACCCCCATGGTAAAAAGGCGTGATTTTATGTATGTATGATGTCATTGTTCAGATTTTGTAACGTCGATGTTTAAGTTTCGTTGAGTAACGCTATGTAGGAGCATCAAAATCATTTCAAAATTATCTCAGATTAAATTATCGATAAATTCATTCTGATAATAGGAAATGCCTATCATTAGTAAAACAACAAAGAATTTATAAGAATTCTCGTCAGCTATAAAATTTTATTGAAGCATATTTCACTGCTATAAATAAACCATTCATTATTCAAAACTAATGCTGCAATTTATCAGAGTATTAACTCAACCAACCGTTACACTGAACCAGCATTTAACCAAAACGTCGAACGAATAGTTGATTTTTTAGACAAATTACAGAGATAATTCAAAGCAAAGCTGAATCCGCGATACAGCAGCGTTCGAGCCATAGAGCAGCAAGACGCCACGGCGGCCACTGCTATGGACTGCATTGTCAAAACTTCCCAGACAAGCCAAGCTTGAAAATGAGTTTCACCGTTTACTCATAGAAATGGAAAATCAATCTGCCTAGCGTCTTCCCAACTACGTTTGGGTGGACTTGAGCTGTACCCAGTTATTTGTATACAGCCATTGGTATTGGTCATTGGTATTGGCCATTGGTATTCAGCTGTACAATAAATGAACCAATACCAACCAACCAATGCCAATGCAATACCAATGTTTTACAGGGAATAACTAGGTAACACGACACCACACCTAATGGCAAGACAGGTGTAACATTTTCTGTCTTCTCATTTTTTTAAGAGGAAATGTGGGCAGAGCGCTCCGACTGAATTTCCTTAGTAAAAAGTGATATTCGAGGTTACACTCTCACCTATTTCTTCCTCCTATATGTGACAAATTTAAAAGATATGCCATAAATTGAATAAAAAAGATATAATATTATTATTTATTATAAACTTTATTGTACACCACAAAAAAACATACAGGACAAACGTTCACAATAACAAGTGTAATATATTGTGTTTCTATTTTTTACTTTTTCTTTTATATTTGTCAAATTTGTATACCCTTTTAGGCCTCTGCAACTTGAGCATTGTTTGAGGGTTCTAGTGCATCTTTAGATAATCTACTTATTATCAAAAAGGTAACATAGGGGCATAGTATGTATCTTTCTTTTTCAGTTTATGGAAGATCTTTTAAATTGGTCCAATATTGGAGGAGGAAATAGGCGAGAGCAAAATGAATGAATTATGCCTTTTAAAGATTTTCAAATGACAGCCGGGATCAACAGCCAACATTTCCTTTACATGGAGGCATCTCATTGTTTACGTATGGTTGGTCAACCATACACGGATCAACCTCGGCAAGCGTTGTTTAACTAAAAGATCGAACCATGCGGTTGTTATTATTTAGGCACAAACTCCTTGACTCATACAAATTGATGGCAAGTTACAATTTTGACTCTAGCTGTGACACCCGGCACACTGTTTTGTGCCACTATTATTTTTCTAGCCGCCGCTGCCGTGCGCGGTGATTCTGTGTTCTGTGGTTCGAGTAATGAGTTTAATTTGTAATATTTAGGAAGATCGCGAATACGGGCCGAAGTTAGCTGGCATCCGCTTTTATACACTATCACTTACCCATACCATTTTCTAAGGCTATGGGTACAATTTTAGGGTAAAAAATTGTGATTTAATTTAAGTATGACTAGAAAAACAGTAAGTAGTTGAAAATATTGACTTCCTGACGCACGGCACCAGTCTACGAGGCGAAACTTGGGGGCGGCATAGCTATGTCACGGGGTCCCAGCGCTAACAAAGATAGTCTCGTTCAAATTAATATGACTAGATGGCGCGATATGCATCGATTTGTTACTGAATTGTGTGTAAAAAAACATTTTCTAGAATTGATCATAAAAAGTTTATGTTTTTGTTTAATCAAACTCTCCTAAACTCAAAATTATCGAATATTGGGCTCTTAATTCACCTTTAAAAGATTATTTGATCGGTCCCCAGCCCGTTCCATCATCGGAAAATCGCACGGCGATGCGTCATCGGTACTTGGTGGTCATCCCACCCAGACGCACAAAAGGTTTTGGGGACACTTTCATTATGCGTACAGCTAAGGAGTGGAATTCCCTGCCGGAGTCTGTGTTTCCCGATAGCTACAATTTAGGGGTATTTACTCGTAAGTCAAGAGTGAATAGGTTTTTTCTAGGCAAGCGTGCTTCACCGTCGACCACATCATCGCTTACCATCAGGTGAGTTAGTGGCAAGCCTACAGAGGAAAAAAAAAACTTTTAAAATTGATTCCATTGGATGGCGTGATTTTAAATTTCTGAGCCAAATCACTCGATTTTATAAATTTGTATTGTAACACATTTTGGTACAATGAAACTGTAAAACGTTCAAAAAAATACTATAAAACAAATCGTCACGGTATTTAAAGAAAAATTGTCACAAACCGAGAAAACTCTTTTACTTGCAAGTCACTGCTAACACCGTCTATAGCCGTGGAACGGAACCGGACACGATCGATGTACTTATAAAAATATAATCGCGATTAGTTCAACTAAACTCAGTTTATGCAAATACAGCGTTCTGATTGGTAGTGTCTCAGCGATCTCAACCAATTAGAACGCTGTATTTGCTTAAACTGAGTTTAGTTGAACTAATCGCGATTATATTTTCTGTAGCTATGTTCAACAGATAACGTCTTTCAGATTAAATCATGATGATGATGATTAATAAAATTTTACCGGAATAAGTGGTTTATAGGCCTGAGTTTCAAAGAAAATATGAGTGAACTGTGGTCAAGCTTACTGTCACCATTGACCTCATTATTTAGTTGCCCGAGTACGGTGCATACAGTTAGAAGGACCCATCATAATTATTTTACACAAATCCTAATTATTCTGACACCTGACATACAGAACATGTCCTAGTTTGTTTTTTTACGGAAACTTAAAAATGTTTTTTTTTTTCACAATAATAACATCATGTGGCAGAAATGTACTTTAGGACACCAACATTTCATTTCAGCCGAAAGATGTCCACTGCTGGACCTAGGCCTCCTCCAAATATCTCCAGTTATGGTTAAGTACCATGTAATACAGAAGAGCTTGTTGCTAGACCCGGGGACATTTCTAAACTTAGAGCTGCTGCTGAAAAAATATAATAATATATCATAAATATCAAAATCAATTTCACTTTTATTTACCCGTGAATCAAACCCAGAATCTCATGTCTCACGTCAAGGGCAGATTTTTTGTAAACAAAACATTACGTCTTCTGTGAAATTAAGAGCCAGTGTACGCAGAAGTATAACGTGAATAAAATAAAATAGATATTATCAATAATAACCTCTTCCTGTAATAATAACACCGTACTAAATATATGACGCCATTTATACAGATATCGCTCATAAAAGTTATTTGACATCCGTTGAGACTTATTTCCATAACCCGTAGGTTTCAGCAATCTGAGTTTCCTTACTCAAAAATATGCTTTATATACTTTACTCTTTAGTAATGTTTTTCTTTCAAGTATATTTGCCTATCCAACACGAATATTAACTTTCATTATAAACTAAATTTTGTAGTTTGATTAAGCAACGAATAGTGACTGTTTTGAGAGATGGTATCATGAATATGCTTAATATTTAAATCTTGAAGATGTACTCCTATAATAGTATTTTATATTAAAGAATATTTTTTATCTCTTTTCTTCTTCTTGTCATGTGAGGATGTAGCCACCTCTAGTATCAGAATAGAAAAGACTATGCTTTATTGTAAACCAAAAAAAGAAATTACACATATAAGATATACAACAACTTAATTCTAAGGGTACAAAGGCGGTCTTATCACTGACAGCGATATCTACCAGACAACCTTTGGATGGACTGAAAGAACTTAACATAAAACAGGAAGTAGCCAACGGTATACTGCTACATTGGAACATATTAATACATAAATATTATATAGCTGTATAAAATATTATACATAAACTTACAAATAAACATACATACATAATATTACATGGTTATTGAACGATTAAAAAAATATATTATTATGACAGTTTCTAGACAATTAATTTATGATAATATTATGTATGTAATGAATAATATACATCTCTTTAGTAAAGTACACAAACACACATACACAATTGTAATACTACAAATAAAGATAAGTTAGATCAACCATCTTATAGATTAGCTAAAGTGCACACGTTTCTTTTATACAGTTGCTATTAGTTTTAATTAAAAACCTTGTTCAGACATCTCTGGCGGTGAGATAAGGGTCCTTTGCATTTACAGTCACGTTTATTCTTTAAAGACACTGACTTAGGATGAAATCACCTGTTTGATGCAGGTTACCTACCTTTATTAAGTTAAGGTGTTCCGTAGATCAAACAACTTTAGTCTGCGAGTTACGGCAACTGGCAACTCGTAATGAGGTATTTATGAAGATTTTTAAATAATTTTAAGACAATGCGAAATATTTTAGGCAATTACTAAATATCCGTCCCACTCAAGTTGTGAGTGGTCGACAGTTTTGGTTGCTGGTGTTTAATTCAATTCCAAATACTGTCACTATCAATTGATTTTATACCACTTGCATCAAGTTGCTGGTTACCAAAACGCGTTAAGCTCAAAGTCTATCGCGGTAACCGTAAACTGGCCGTTTTTACAGCAACAGAAAGTTAGTTGCTTCATCTAAAGTTGCTCCGCCTGCGAAGCGCCTTAGAGCATGCAATTGTCTAAAAGTCAAATTGATTTATTAAACGTATGTTAAGTGACTCGCTATATCGATGCACATTCAATTAAGTGTCTGGTAGACATTGGCATAAGTTTTGTGTAAACTTTAATTATTGAAGTAAATGTGGTTTGTTTGAAGGATATTGCTATGAGAGCTTTGATATGAACGCGAAATAAAATCAATAGTTAGGTTGGTTCATTAAAACAAGCTAGACATGAATTGAATACAATCACTGAACCCTACTACTAAGTTTGTTTAGCGAAGTTTTTAATCTCACATGCGAATAAATTCATAAAACTTTAGTCAAATACTAATTAATTGTATAGTATCTACAAGCAGATAAAAATAATTAACAAGCGGGTATAAAAAGACAGAGGGTAAGACATAATCGAGCATAAAACAATTAAGTTCGCATCGGTGTCAATGGGCAGAATTTAAAAAAATATGTAGTGATACTATTGCCACTTTGAATGGCAATGCCTATTCTTTGGTCGAAAAAAATCAAACCTCCAGTAAAGAATTTGAATTTGGAATTTTGAAAGTCAAAATAATTAAAGTTATAAAAATCGAAAATAACGAAATGAGTTTGACAATCATCTTTTTAATTTGTACGAAATGTTCATTACAAGTTTGTAGAGCTCTTAAAGAACCTATGAAAACTTCACACGAAAAGGTACTTTTAACAACACGTCATTATGTAGCAGGAGTACCATCTTACAGCTATTCAGGTACATCACTCCTAATGCTTCTAGTACAAAATATATACATACCAGTTCGGTATTCGATAGATTCACTGCCTCTCCTGGATTATTCATCCCTCCATAACTTTCGCACAATTGTGAACATCGGATCTTACACAATACTGGAAAAATGCGTTTTAAATTATTTCATTTGCTTCTTTTTATTCAGTTATCCGCATAAAAAGTTACCGGCGTTATTTTTTTGTTGCGAACAAAGATTTTTACCTTTTTAACGTGATTTATGTCAAAATGTTTATTCGTTATTGTATGGAAATGGAAATGAAGTTAAACTGTTGTGATGCAGGGGAGCGGGTGATGTGAGAGTGCCTTTACAAAATAAAGGTGGGAAAATGAGAGCGAAATCCGATGGCGGTAAAAATAACAAAGTCACACGCCCACGGCTAGGTATATTTTTTATGTTTTTGCATTTTTAAAGCGAATTCCGATTACCAGAATTTTTTGCCGTCTGTTTGTGTACGTTGATGGATTCTATTGAATCCAGCTCAAAGAGTGGAATGACAGTCGGAACAGTTTTGTGTGTAGTTTTAAACCATTCCTATCAACATGTGTGGGATAATATTGTGGATTTGAAATAATGAAGCATTTGTGGAAGCGAACGCACGAGTTTAACTATATGTGCAAATTTAAAAGCACATAGAACTTTAAGGCACTGAGTTGATAAGCGTACCACTAGGTGGGCCGATGACTTGGTCAAGATCGTTGGACGTGCAAAGCACAGATCTAGTAGATGTGGCAACATTTGAGAAAGGTTTGTACCCAACAATTTAGTCTTTTGACTAAAATAATGATGATGAGAACTTTAGAGACTTCATAACAGGCAACATCTCAGCAGTTAAGACATTGGCTTGACGAGTGGGTTACAAGATCATCATCATCACATATATTTTAATGGTCCTACTGCTGGTACCCAGGCCTCCTCTCTGTCAAAGAGTGAACGACATCATACCATTGGAAAACACATTGGTAGGTATCCCAACCTCAGACTCTCCAGGGATGTGCCTTAACTCTGGGTGGTCTTTTAAGAGGTCACGAGGCTTCTTCCAAGTGCTGATGGTGATCACCGGCGTGATTTTAGTGAGGTAAAATCCCACACTCCCTGGTCTTGTCCCCAAAAGTCCAGGCGGCTTTTGAAGGTTGCCCCCCGTCTATAGAAAAAGGTACATCAACCTACGTACCAGGTAAAAATGAAGAAAATCTAAACACACGTTATATTCATACCTATCTAAAAGCCAATAAAACTGCCGTACAATATTACGAACATTCCAACTATTTCTTCGACAGTTCGCTTTTCAACAAGACCCAGATAGCTGTCAGGGCTCACCCTCGGTTAAAGGTGAGTTTGTGCCAGTAATTGAAAAGGGATCGCTGGCCAGTCTTTTCTTTGCTGTCAGTTTGACGTTTAGCTGCCAAATTGACAGTTAGAGATTCATCTATCTAGATAAACTTACTGAATTTATGTGGCTGTGTAGTGTAAGTGTCTATTTTTAGTTGTGCGTTTAATGTCTTGTATTGGCAAATATTATATTGTTAGAGTAATTGGTTCCAAATCCGGAGAGGTTAATCAATTCTACAATTATCTCATACGTTATCAACTCTCAAGTTAACTGATGTGGTTGATTTAACAACCAATCACTTGACTTGTCGTGAAACTTGAAATTGGATAAAAATATTAGAGTGGGTTTTTGAAACTGGGGTCAGGCCTTTCAATAAAAATAGGGCAAAGATTTTTGCACGCATTCGGCTAATAGGAACCGGTTCAAAATTGACTAGATCTTTCTTTTTTATTCTATCAATCATACAGGCGGACAGACAATAAAGTGAGCTGCCTTTTATGCAGAAAAGTTTAAAATCGATTGGCAGCCTACTGGAAAACCTAAAAAAAAATAAAAAAATTGTCCCGGAGCCGCCTTCAGGACACCATATCAATAATTATATCCTCGTAGTATGATAAGGTGGATTTGAACATTTTCTAAATACAACTGTCTTATGAATCGAATTGTAAGAGCCGTAATTATTTGAAAACACTCATGTTTCAAAAGCAGATAGACTAAATTCTACTTCTTAATTTAAAAATAAAGAATGGGCATGAACGATCAATAGTTACATATCTAATGCATTTAAAAAAAAGGAAAGGGTAGGCGTTTTTGAAAATTCCAGCTTTATTTTTCGGACCCATAACTCAGTGCCTCAATTATGAAACTGACTTTATTATCTTCCAAATCTTTAAACCAAGATATGAGATATCGGGGAAAAGAAAATGAAACCGAATTAAGTTATTTTAACCTTTTTTTACGATTGTCCTTTTTTACGGTCGAAAACGGCAATAAAACCACGATACGACAGCGCTATTAGAATAGCGCTATTAGAGTTAAGATGTTCTTAGATTATCCTCAAAATACAAAACACAATGCACATCTTAGCAAAGAGCAAGATCGCTTGAATTCGGACAACTTGTTCCCACCAGAAGCGCATTTGGTTATGACGGCTTTTGGCCCAGTTCAGTGAATATCTTTAAGTTTTTTTCTTTAGCTGCTGTGGAAATTAATTTGTACAATTGTATTTTGCGTCTGCAAGTGGCAGTTTTAATAAAGAAATGTTTTAATTTTTATGAGAAATAACTATGCTTTTGGAGAAATAAAGAATATTCATTTCGCATGAATGCAAATGATTGCGGGAAGAGGAAGACCAGATAAAAGCAGCAAGCAGTTGATTCTCCTTAAAATTGAAGGCACGTGAGCATATTCGCAAGAAAATTTCAGAATCTTCACACAGTAGTTTGTTGGATTCGGATTCTCATTTAAATTGTTTATGTATGTGTCTAAGTATATATTTGTATATAATTTCATTTTATTTTTCTACTTGTTCTTTCATTTAGTTGCACCTGACATGTTTTGTCTCTGCACCACCCTAATGTCGACTGGTAGAAAATGCCTAAGCCATTAGGTCCGCCTTTGTATTTGTGCATAAAGTTTTCATAAATAAAAAATAAATAATCAATGGATGGTTTGTATAAAAGATAAACACACATATTTATATAAATCTGAAGATTGTTAAGCAATTGCTTAACGCATTCTATAAATTAATGTTTTAAAGAGAATTTGAATAAAGAATCTTCTAATCAGATTCTTAACATCATCGAGATTTTTATATACACGATCTTGTAATATAGGGTCTTATATTTAAATATAATGCCATATTATGTTTAAAGTGGCGGAGACACGTAGGCAATAACAACAAATAGGCACCGATTACAAATAAACTGAAAATAGTCAGAAGAATGATGATTTCACTATACTATACAAACTATTACGTAGCGTAGAAGCGAAGTTTTAATTGGAATAGGCCTTTACCCACAATGAAAACATAGTTTGAAGGCCACCACATTAAAATCAGATGAAATAGAAGTCAAAAGGATGATGATGATGAATAGTCAATCAGATGTAACAAAAGCAAAAAAACCTTTAATAACAAAGCAACAAAATGCAAAATACGAACTACCTGTAACTGGCAAAACGAACGACACAAAAAAAAATATGATTCATGAATATAAAAGTCACATCAATGCAAATTGCTTTAATTAATTTCATACTGCCTAATCCTGTTAAAGCTTCACAATTCGTCAAGGCAGGTAAACAAAAACGGGCATTTCATAAAAATATGAAACGGTTATTTTTCTGCAATTAGTTCTAACGAGCGTACGGGGAACGGTTAAACACGTAAACGTTTTCCAAATTATACATTGGTCCTAATATCATTTTGATTAGCTAAGACTTACTTTACTTAGATTACTTAATTTAGACGAAGTGAGATTGTGGGCAGGTTTGAACAGGGAGTTGTTGTTTTAATTTTGGGAAGGTTGGAGGTTGTCAATATTCAACAAATTTTAGATTTTGATGTGTTAATTTATCACAATCAGATTATGAGGACGTTAAGTTTTTGTTATCAAGAATATTATCCCATTTATTTTGTATTCGACTATATATTGCAATATTTAAAAAGGTATGGAGGATTTATTTTGATGGCAGCTATTCACACTTTTAAGCACCTAGGCATTTATCTAAATACGTTTTTATCAACAGATTTAAATAATAGTATTCAAAAATATAAATAGATTTAAAGATAATATTATATGGGTATCTTACAGTCTAATCGATACTAAATGTATGAATATAGTTCCTCAGTCCAGATAATAAACTGCCCAAAACTTGGTGTTCCGAGCAACTGTTACTTCAAAGCACGCTTTTGGCGTCCAGCGAACCGATATTCTAAAAAGTTTGGGTTTCTTTCGACTAAATAGTAAACCTGAGGTAGTTTTAATATAGAGGTAAACCAACGTTGGTATTATTTTATCATGCAGGCAAGTTAAATAATAACGTAACCGAAACTTATTGTTGATGTTCTTCAGAAAGGCCAAGTGCGTAATATTCATTTTCGGCGTGCGTGTATGAACAAATGTATGAAAGTAAACGAAGTAGAAATAGTATGTAAGAATCGTAACAGGTGGTGTACTGTAGAGTCTGTCTGGGGTAGACAGACATAGGAAAGAGTATGAGTAACTCTTGAATCCTGATGAGACAAACGACACTGTCTTTCAACATCATATTCTAAATCTTGTCTCAAGTTAATATACTTTCATTATTATCATACCTCACACAATCCATCCATTTCTCTTTGACTTCCTCCCTTTTTCAAACGACTTTGCATTGTACATTATTTAAAAAGGACATTAAGGAAAACATTTATCAGACCTATAATTTAATTATTTAGTGGACGAGCCACTGAATTGTCTGGAAGCACCAAATTAATCTCAGAATGTTGTAAACCACCTGTCCATGAAATATAATGATCCACTTGCTTACTTTTTAAGGAAAACGCGCTCAAGTCAGAGCATCGGCAAGATGGTCAGAGACAATTAAGAAGGCTGAGGCAGCATGTTCTGAGTGGTCCACACTGCAGAAGATCTGAAAACTTGCAGACGCGGCGTAAGTGGTCGCGATCCTCAGCAAAGAAGAAGAAAAGAGTAGAATAGAATGGAACTTGTTTCTTTCTTTGAAACAAAACAATTATAATAATGTTTTCCAAACCAATCTGCGGAGATTTGCTGGATGCCAGACGCACGGGACCGGTCACTGTGTCGACGCTTGGGGGAGGCCAGCAGTGAACGTCTTTTATGATGATGATACCAATCTTAACGTAGATAAGCCAAGTACCCATGAAATACATGGGGCAAAGTGTGTCCGCAAACGCAGTTAAACTCTCTTTCTTTATCCTTATGTTCCGATGGAGTCTACACTCCAACATGACCGGAGAGAGATCAGTCATCACACCGCCAACTTCAAAACTGCGAGCAACTGAGAAATTTTAGAGAAAATCTCATAAAATATATTTCCGACATGACACCTCATGCTTAGCAGTCATTCTTGCCACAAGAAGACCAACGGAGCAGTTACATCCATCAATATGCCCAGCGTTTACCCAAATAATTATGTTCGAGTCTCAGTCCTCAGTTTTCAGTCTCAGTCCAAAGTCCTCAGTTTTCTCTAGATGGTCAGTATCCATGAGAATGTCGCACACTAAAACGAGGCATATTTTATTTCCATCGGTAAATCATCAACAGTCATGAAGCCACAATAAACATCAACAAAAGATACAAGAATGAATTAAATCCATCAGTGTATTGTTTAACTTATCTGCCACGCATACTGAAGTGTGGTCTCATTGTCAGCGTGTATGTCCATTGTCTACAATATCATGGCTCACAGAATCCTCATTTTAATGAAATACTTCCAAGCCAATGAAATGCAGCTTTTCAAAATATCCGCTTATTGTTTCTGGTAAATTAATTAATTTATGAACATCATTCTGCCTGCGGTTGAGAACTTAAAACCAAAGGCAATACACATGCCGATTGTTCATTATGTTATTACAAACAAAGGAAAATCGTCAGGCACTATCTAACATCATATTATTATGAATAGGTTATTTAGTTAATTGTATAAAATAGTCATATTAGATTCCGTATGTTCGTAACAACGGTGATGTCGTGACAGTTGATAATAAATAATAATCTCCTGATAATGAAAGAAAAATCATGTACAGTCGACTACAAATGACATGGGACGTGGTAGAAACATGATGATAATGACCAACGGTAAGAAGGCGGAAACTGCCTACTAAAAATGTATTTTTTTATAGACCACGTCAACGTATTTTTTTTTCATGTGTTTTATAACATCAGCAAACCATAAATAAAATTATAGTCGTGACAATCTAAGAAGTCGGATTTGACAGCTATAAAAATACAAAATAATAATTAAACTTGATGCTTACGACTGATAGTCGTTGTTATAGTGTAAGGGTAACATAGTAATTAATTAGGATTATAAATTTAATGTTTCAATTCCTTATGTACAAGTTATCTTGGCATGTAAAATTAGAAAAGTCATCGGACTTCCTAGATTGAAACGATTATAAAATGTCTAAACTTTTTTACTGCAAAACAACCTTGTATCCTCTAATACCCACATAAAGAATATAAAAGCACGGTTCTATTTAAATAAATAAATACCCACTCGCAAGGTTATTATAGCGTCCGGAACTTCTGCTCGTACAAATATTGAGCGGAACAAACTTCATCCAATATCTTTTTGTTGTGAACCTCGCGATTAACTTTGTCGCGTCGTTCGGCTGCTTTATTTCTTGCTACATACGAGCATGAGACTGTTTTGTTTATTTATCTTGGTTAAAAAGTTCTGAAGTTGATACGGCATTTTTATGGTAAAAGTTTTTGGTTAGGAAAACCAGTGTCTTGGTTATTTTGGTAATAATGTGGCACTGTCTGTTGTAATGTTGTCCGTTCTTCAATAAATTGCCTAGCTGTTTTTCAAATAAGTTGGGGTCCGTTTTTGTCCTGACCGAATGCAGCTAGTCTATTTGCATGGTGCGACTGCTTATCCGGCCTTCAAGGGTTTTGAGTGTGTGGTAAGACTTATTGATATACTGAACAAAGCGACGATAGGTTTATCTTAATCGACAGGTATAAATTACACTTTACACTATTACCGATTGTATAACTTCTGAAATCTCACAGCTGCGGCCTCTGCGGACAAAGTTAAGTAAGTATATTTCTCAAGCTTGTTAAAAGTTTGATTCTGCTTTAGCTTCCAGACAGTCTTTGGTACGTGTTGTTCGCAGGACACCCGAACCCGAAGTAGTCATACTTAGTGCCGTCGTTTTATGACGGTATATAGTAGGAAAGTTCATTTTTGAGTAACAGAATGATAAAACAACTGTACACATACTCTAAGATACATAAACTCATGCCATTTTCCCATGAGGCATAGTATAAACGACAAAACGACACCTGCTACGATAGTCACATACTACTTTTGCTTCATATTCAAAACAACTATCACAAAATATATCAATTGGGTACGTCCTAAGTAAAACAAGAAAATTCTAATCAAAATTGAAAAATAGTACATAAAACCTGCACGAATACGTTACCCGTAGCATAATTATTTAAATACGGCAAAGTTACAAACTTTCCTATCCAAATATATTGCGTGCAGATAAGCGGCATTGTTTATGAATAGATTTACTGAGCGGCTGCGGCGTGCATTGAACGTGCTATTCCAGAGCGCTTTGCTTTGCCAATTTACATTTTTATTATCCACACCATATGAGCCGTTTGCACTATCACAGTACAAACATTTTCATAAGCTTGTGTCGCTCCAATTTGCGATACACTAAAGGTTTGAAGCCCCTGCAAACCAAACTAGTATGTTGCTAATTTGAGCGTCCGGCTTGTTGCTCTCTCGGTCGGAAGAATTAGAAAAACGAAGAGATGCCCGTTTGTTAAGTGAATATTTCTATATTGGATATTTTTGCTGACGCAAATTTTTTATTTAACACTCGTTACCCGCATGTGGAACAGGTGCTGTGTCTTTTTTGGTGTTCCATTTCAATATTGGAGAAATATTAAATCCATTCTTGGCGAAAGCTTGATTTGGATAACGATAATATTTGATTGATACCGCACGTTTAGGTAATTGAGTTATTGACAGAATGATTGAATATAATGCTCGACTGAGGCAAAAACCTGTTCACTTTCATTGAAACTTAATAATTTGCTCTCCATTTACTTTTTCACTTAATAAATTGCACGTCTCGATCACACAATTTTCTTGCTAACTGACTTGTCGATAGATATTCCTAGTACCCGAGACCCGACGCATGTCAATCTCCTTCATCCTTCGGAGATATCGACTGGCTCAATATCCGGACCATGCACCGATCGCTTTACTTTCATATTTCATGTAAAGATGTCCATCAAATTTGTATCCGTCTCAAACAAGATTTCAAGATTGAGGTTGCACATATAAGCTCTACCTTGGATATTGATTGAACCTGCGCTGGTATGTTGCTATTCTATTGATATGTTTTCATTTCCATTCACAGATGGTTTCATATCTACCTACCCAAAATTTTCAAAATTTAAAAATTGAGATCCCATTCATGGAATTCGTAACAGCCAGTACAGTTCAAATAAATCTAGTTCGCAAGAAAACTTTTCGAATTCAGAATCCAGTTACTTTTCAGAGTAGCAAATAAGCGTTAGATTTTTGCACTGGCAATGCATCGGGGACTGATTAACGAGGGCGCGTCGCGTTTCGTGACTCCTGAAATTTTAAATGCTACTCTCGTTTGCCGCGTGACTGAGAATATGCGCCACGTTTTGATTTTACCTTCCGTCTTTTGTTTTTGCCTTCCCCTCTTTTGTTTTTCCGCGGTAGGTATTTGTTTCCGCCTCTAGGGTTTTTGTATGCTTTCCGTGTTGTGACATACTTTCCTGTTCAGTAAGGGTGGGAAATGTTTTTATGTGTTCGATTTTTGCTTTGTATTTAAATAATATAAGAGCTTTACCATTTTGAGGCTTGTTAACAATTTTCGTCTGAGTTAAATTATAAGAAATTTGCTTACCACGAGAATTTCTACAAGCTAAATCATATGATGGCTGCCTTAACTTTGTAGAATACTAACAAATTAGATAATTATTTCCACGAAAAGAAAGCCATTAGCAAAGTCGAACGGTCGAACGAGTCGGTAGAACATAGAGCCTTTATAGCAACAGGATGCACGTAAACAATAGCCGGCAATAATAAGGGAAAATCATAATTCTGTACCAATTATTATAAAAACAGTCGGTAACTTAATGCGAGCACAAAATTATTCATCGGCCTGCTATGCCGATGAATAATTAATGAAAATGAAATAATAATGAAAAGACTTACTGTAGTGATTCATCATCATCATCAGCCTATAGCAGTCCACTGCTGGACATAGGCATCCACCTGGGTCGTCGCTCCACCTAGCCTTGCCTAACCCCTCGACGTAGTTAGATATGTCTTATTTGCCGGTTCTGACTTTGGACGGTCATTGTTGCGTATTCATAAAGACATCTCAGCACTTGGATGTATCGCCAGTCAACTTGGCATCGCTGCATAGACTCCAAAACAGACCAGGTTTCGATGGAGTCAAAAGCCTTCTCATAGTCTACAAAAGCAAAACACAGGGGCCGATTATACTCTTCGGACTATCCTCCTCGGAACCCGGCCTGCTCCGGTGGCTGAAACTCGTCGAGTCTTCGCGCTCGAGGATTTGTGACGACTCTCGAAAACAACTTATAAACGTGACTAAGAAGCGAAATGTGTCTGTAGTTCTTGAAAAAGGTCTTGTCACCCTTTTTGAAGAAAAGAACGATCACGCTCCTCTGCCACGCCATTGGAGTTCTCCCAGAGAACAGGACAGAGTTAAAGAGCTCCCCAAGCTCCTTCAATACCGAGCGTCCTCCCGCTTTCAGGAGCTCGGTTTTAATCCCGTCCTCGCCAGGGGCTTATCCATTTTTAAGCTGTTTGAGAGCCGCCTCGATTTCATCTTGGGTTACTTCAGGCAGGTCTTCTGTAAAATGGCGGGTTAAGGTGACTCTAGAATCCTTATTTTCGGGATCAGGCTGAGATGCATGCGAAGCGTACAGTTGGCTGTAGAAGTCTTCTACTTCCGAAAGAATCTCCGGCCTTGAAACGACGATATCCCCACTCGATTTAGTCAGCTTCGTCAGATGGCTCCTCCCAAGTGGCTGGAAGAAAACTTTGGACCCCCGGTTTTGCTCAATCGGTTTTTCTATATAGAGCGTATTGGATCGTCGGAGATCGCGTCGTACCAGTTTCCTAATTATTTTGTTGAGTGCCCGCTGTTCTGACGAAGTGGCTGGTGGATTTTCACGTCGCTCCGTCATGAGCTTTAGAGTCAAATTCGAAAGTTTAGACTGCCGGCCCATACGCCGCATCTTACAAAATATCATACCTTCCTCCCTGAGGATTTGCACCATTTGGTCGAGCGTCTAGTCAACGTCATCTGTGTTTTCCACGACAGCGAACCGGTTCTCCAGGTCTGACTGGAACGCTTCACATCCTAACATAGTTTGGAGCATGTTTGGACGGAGCCTAGACTTCATCAAACGAGTTCTCTCAAGCTTGAAATTGATATTCAGAGAGCCTCGGACAAGTCTATGATCACTGCCGGTATTAAACCTTGATCACTGAGACATCCCTGAATATATGCATTTTTGGTCATAGCGTCGGGGTTTTGCCACGTCCACTTCCTTTGGGGCTGTTTCTTAAAAAAGGAATTCATAACGAAAAGCCGCTCCTTCTCTAGGAAGTTGACAAGCATTTGTCCCCTATGATTTCTGCTGCCAAACCCGTAGGATCCTACTACCGATTCGCTGCAATTCTGTACTCCCACTTTAGCGTTAAAATCCCTCATGACAACGCTGTAGTGGGTCTTAGTGGTGGAATGCAAGGCCTTGTAAATGTCCTCGAACATTTTCTCCATTTCGTCGTCCGAATGCGCCGATGTCGGTGCGTAGACTTGCACCACCTTGAGGCTATACCTCTCAGTTAGCTTCACTATGAAGTACGCTACCCTGTTCGACACACTGGAGACGTCCACAACGTTGCCACAGATAGATTTGTTAACCAGGAACCCGACACCGCCTTGGGATAGCTGGTCTCCCTCTCGGAAATACAGAAGGTGGCCCGATTCAAGAGTTATTGTGTCCTCCCCCTCTCTTCGGACTTCGCTCAACCCCAGAATGTGCCACCTTATATTCCCGAGCTCCTGTTCAAGCTGCACGAGGTGTTCGTCGAGCCGTAACGTGCGTCCGTTGTACGTAGCCAAGGTCAGTTGGGTTTTTTTATTTTGGCGGCCGTAGTCAGTAACCCGGATATTCTTCTCATCCCCGAGTGCCCTGCCGCTACCGTGACCGCCGCCATAATCAGCAATAACAGCAGGGCAGCCGGGAACTGGGGGCCGTGGTTTCTTTTGACTTGCCATTGGAGGGTTTGCCCATAATCGCCACGCTGGGCATGCGGGTTGGCGATCGCAGATCGCAATTTCTCGCACTGGTGACGCTTCTACCCGTCACCAGTCTGTGCCATTTAACTGCAAAGATTTGTTGAAATGAATGGATGGCCATTTGTCGGTTGTCGTCAGAGCCTCGTTTGTTGATCAGCAGGATGCACCACGAGCAGGTGAGGTTGACTTGGGGCGCTAAGTTAGTGAGTACGCCCCCTTGCATCCGTCTTACATGTCAGTAGTGATTGAGCCGCACCGAATTATGTGCTTTCATTAAATGGAACACGATAATACTATACGACGACCACAAAGGGTATCGGAGCATAAAATTGAAGCGAACAGTCTACCAATTATTAATGACAAGCTTCAATGGACCAGAATTTGATTCTGGACAGAATGGGATGCCGACCAGAATAGGCAGAGAGGATGGAATGGTTTGGACTGCACAGACATGCCAATTGAATTTATTACAAAAGTAATTAAGCTGATCTGTAAAGCGGTTGTAAATTTATTTTATCGGGTAGCGGGATGAGATGGGAAATGAACGTGTTCGCCGCGGGAATTGTACGGTAAGGTTCTAACGTTACTTTTAACTGGCAGAGAAAGATTAGCCGCGATGCAGATCCCGATTGTTTTTAATCGAAATTGAATCTGGAAAAGAAGCTTATTTATAATTCATCAATAAAAGCTTTTTACAGAACCGTCAACGTTATGCTAATATGGCTTTTAGCTTTATCATAACACTTAAGCAAAGTAATAGACTTCAATCTTAAAAATAATTTCTTTTAACTTTAAAATGCATGAACAAGAATTTTTAAGATTTTTTTAGTACTTAGCTTATAACTTAAAGGTTGTTGTTTTTAAGAAAAAGGTCTAAAATGGTATCTTAAGAGTTTTGCGCGAATTTTCTAAAGTTGGATTTATCCGATAGATGGTACGAGTAAGTCGCAAGTGGCTTGTTTGTATCTTCCGCAAGCATGGCAACCCCGTCTTCCCATAATTGGCTTTCCTTGTATTCCTTGAAAAGTTATTCTTACACCCGAGACCAGCGTAGACATTCTAGTAAAAAATTAATAGAACTCTTTAAGTAGCTAAAATGGAAGTGTTAAGAAATTCATAATGGGGAATCGTTTCATGGAAACAGAAATGAAACTTGAGTTTTGATATAATTCTTCTAGACGTTTATGGAGGAATAACAATTATATTCATGTGTATAGCTGAACGTTTCAGTAGTCGTTCAAATATATGTCTGTCTGTTTGTATAAGTCAGAGGGGGATTTCGAAGTGCTACCGATTCATTGGACAGCAAATTCTCCCTGCATATAAAAATATTAGGGACCTACTTACTACAAAAATACCTCTTAATAATTTTAGTTTAGACGAACAACTAGCGCCTAGTTATCCCTAGATTTTAGAGTTACGTAGTAACTAAACATTCGCAGAGTCTACTATGTCTAAAAAATCAAATAATATCACTAATTAAAATTTGTAATAGGTATATTTCCTGGGTCGAACAATTATAATTCTATTATTAAGTCCGTCAGTGAGATTATCAAAGAATATTAGACCCGTTTTTTTTTTGCTTTATTAAGTAAATAAAAATTGACAAAGATAAAGCGCATCAAAATTCAGGAGTTGGAGCTTATGACATTACTTTGTCAGGAAAAATGTGGCGTGACGTCACACAATATTTCAACGAACTGTGTCGTCGTATTTTTTTGTATACGTGATAAAAGGAGAGTAACGGGTCGATTGATAAAATATTTTTGTTCCGTTGATATAGTTACAGGTCTATTAAATAAGGTGTCAATTTTGTCTTGACTGCGTTTCAAATAAAAGAGAGTCCATTTCTTTGAAAACTCTAAGAAAGGGGCACCAATTCAGCCATGTATTGTGTCAACTGACATTAATTATCAAAATATATTTACAGGAAAGATATTTTATCTTAATTGGGAAGGTAGAAGAAAACTTAATTAAAAACATCAAAAAACCCCGACAGCTTAAAAAGCCAACTAAAAAGTCATCAACAACTGTTTTTGGTCAGCCAGCTCGCGAATATGCCCCCGACTACACAGCATGATTTTCTTCTTGTTTATGACTTTTTATTTAGCTTCTTAAGGAGTCGGGTTTTTTGATTTATTGAATTAACTTTTTATATTTATAACTGTTTAGTTAATTTTTTTTTTCGAATTAGGTACATTTAAACATAAAAGTGTAATGTATTTTTGAAATTAACTCTTAAAACTCTTTATTTTAAACTCAATTTTATTATATTTAGCGAAATATTAGTTTTATGCCTATATCTATCATTTGAGAATAAAATAATGAATATATCTCCATAAACAAAAAATCATGTTTTCAAGTTACGTAATTAAACAACAATGTCAACTTTGCACGAAAGTTCCCATAAAAATCTACTTAACTCAGTCTGTAATGACCAAAGTAAGATATTAATACGAATCTTATACTAAATTAGAACAAGATAACATAATAATTAACATATTCTAGTTGGATTCTAGTAAGACGTAGAACATTTCTCAAAACTTTAGTAAGTATAGATTGCTATAGTGAGCTCTTGCGCGATTCACTTAAAATGGGGATTTTTTTATAGTATTTGTTCATAATGGTATGAAACGAGCACGATAACATTTAAGGATAAATATTTTTGATCAATATATTTGATTTTCATCAATATATTGACGATAATAACAAGATTGAATCGGTTAAAAGTCAAAACACTGTATCAGCTATGTGCTACAATGAGAAAAAATGAACGTCGTGACGTCACACGGGCTCGTTTTTGTTCGGGAACTGTCGAGGTGTTTTCGGTACTGGATTCAAGAAAAACTTTTCAATTTGATATTTCTTTGTAATTACAGCGAATAAAAAAAAACTAAAAATAGTTTTGTACATAAACTTATGTATGATCTTTCCATATTTAACAAAAAAAAAATTGGTTCAACAAACCAATTCTAAGCCAACGCAATCAAAAGATACAGCCGTTTATGGCGCAAATTTTCGACATTTCCCATGAACTCAGAATCTTGAAATTTGGTACGAAGCAACGGCTTATAGCACAGATAAAGGAAAAATTGCGAAAACCATAAATTTTTATTTACGTCATATAATAAAATATTTTTAATAATTTTTAACTTACTACCCCTTTCCTCATGAACGCGAAGAGGTATTAAATTGAAATTCATATCAAATATTCAGGTCTATAATACCTTTAAGGTGAGGTTTGTACGGAACCCTCGGTGCGAGAGTCCGACTCGCGCTTGGCCGGTTTTTTTTAAATAATTTGACTGTCGCGGTCCATAAGGGGCGGGATAAACAGAAAAGACGTAAGACGAGGATGCGTCGCAGACGCTATGCCCCTTCTATACACTTTTCTGTACTCTAAGGTTTGAAGCCTGTGTTTACTTAGATTGACTTTGTTAAAATTTAAATAATAAACTTAAATAAGGATATAAATATAGACTGATATTGTACGGTCCACCCGTACAATACATCTCATATCTTTTTACGATAAATAAGCAGTTTTGTACCGCGTGCGCAATTTACCTTAGTTTGCGTTCGGTCTTCGCGGCGTGTACTCACTATCATAATATCGTAGCAGTTCGAAATCCTAAAATAATGCTATTATAAGCTGTATCAATTAGCTATAGCATTATAACAATAAATCTATCATTTTAAACTATCACATCGTATCATTTATAGTTGTCCCGTACAACTTTATGGTCCTTCGAGCCACCGTATTGGCGGGACCTACCGCGTGTTTTACAAAGTGCGTGTGAACATTCCGCCAAATCAGAGCGTGGATATTCCTACCACTATCAGTACCCACCACCAAGTAACAAGCAGCAGATACCGGTAAGTGACTGTTCATTAACATCGCAACAGCAAAGCGGCTGGTCTACGAGTGGACTCGCCCGCAACTTTAGCAGCACGTGTCACGTGGTTCTTGCATCAGCATACATACGACCACACCAGCATACAGCATCATCAGCATAGACTACTATCAGCTATCATCAAGCGTTTTACGAAAAGGGTGTCTATTCTCGAGCAAGCCAAGCATAAAATCATTTTACCAACATAAGGTACCTTTATATCATATTCCAAGCTTAGTCGACGAAGCAAGGAATCCACAATCGAGTAGGATTCATAGAAATATCATAGATTTCTTTTATCAAGCTTTTATCACGGAAGCTACATCAGCATCGCCGAGATGGAGGGCCTATTTGGAAATCAGGATCAGATTACGCAGGGCATAGAGCAGCTTTTGCGCAATTTTAAAAAGGATGGAGCTGAAAGAAAAACCTCTATTTACGTCAGCGAACGTTTAGAGCTTCTCGAAAAATATTGGGAAGAGTTCCAGTCTAATCATATTCAGTTAGAAGAATCTGAAGAGCGTGGCTACAGCTATTTTTCAGAAAATTATTGTCAGAAAACTAGGAAGTTGTACAGTGAGGCACATGCGTATATTCAGCAGTACAAGGTCACCATGACCGATCCCAAGATTTTCGAAGCACCGACTACTCTGCAGCCAACATTGCAAGCAGCTGAAGTGGAGAGTCAAGGGCACGGGACAGGATCTACAGATCAAGATGCAAGAGACAAGCAACAGCAATCAACCAGCAAGGTTAGGACCAAGTCTCCGGATTTTTACACTTCGCAAGGTAACAGCATTAAGCTGGAAGAGATGCTGCGTAAACAGAAAAGCAATTTTTATGGCATTCTCGCGTACCATTGCTAGCATAGATTTAGATAAAATATCTGAGAAATGGGAATTCGAAGATATTTTGCAGACTGTTCAATCAAGATGGTCAACAATAGACTCGTTACATTGGGAGATTGATAGTGAGTTGTTCGAAGAAAATGAAGAATACGAAAAGTCGTTCGTCAAATACGAACAACTTTATCTTCACATCAAGAAATCTATCAACAGTAAGATGTGGTCTGTCTCTCACCGTGAGAAAAGTACCCCAACGATGGAAATTCCAGCATTTAACGGAAACTATCATCAATGGGTAGCATTTAAAGACTTATTCATGGAATCAATACACAACAACCGTTCTATATCCTGCGCACAGAAAATGCAGTTTTTGAAAGCTAAGCTTAAGGGGGAACCGGATAGACTTATCCAGCACTTGCATATTAGCACCGAGAACTATAAGGTCTGCTGGGACATATTGAACCACAGATACAATAACACTAAGTTAATATTCAGTTCTCATCTCAATATTCTTTTGTTATTACCAACAATGCAACAGCAGTCAGCTTCACAAATCAAGAAAATGTATGACACCACTAACGAGTGTCTGAATGCGGTTAAAAACCTTGGAGTTGACGTAAAATCGTGGGACCCATTTATAGTTCATGTACTAGCATTGAAACTGGATCAGCAAACCCACTCTGACTACATGGACTCTCTGAAAAACCCACGAGATTTGCCAATATTGAGCGAATTCATGGTATTCCTAGAGAACAAGTTTACGTCATTGGAAGCATCACGGCGCAAGCAAGATGGTCAGAAATCAGATTACAAGTGTCAGCAAGAGCCCAACAGCAAGAAGCATTTCCATAAGTCCAATAGTTCATTTTCTAACAATTCTGCGACTAAAAACCAATGGATATGTCCAGTTTGCCGCGAAAATCATCGTTTATTCAATTGCAAAACTTTCTTAGAATCAACATCGGATTCTAAACGCAAGACAGTGAATAAAATGAATTTATGCAGAAACTGTCTTTATGATCATAAAGGTAAAGCATGTATTTCCGACAAAAGATGTCGTGAAAGTCAAGGCGAGCATAACACCTTGCTACATGATACCTTCTCGGGTTCCAGTAGCTCGAAGTCTTACGCTAGCGATTCGACTAAAAAGGAATGCAAAAACGTCACACACGTGTCGAATCCAGCAATATCAGAGACCCTGTTGGCAACAGCTCAAATCAAGGTTATGGGGGTTAATGGGGTATACTACCCTATGCGAGCCTTAATAGATCAGGGATCCCAAGTATCACTGATCACGGAGGACGCGGCTCAGCGATTGGGACTTCCTCGACGAGCATGCAAGGGAGTTGTAATGGGAGTTGGTGCCAAAGAAAATAATTGCAAGGGAGTTAAACAAATTGAGTCATCAGCAGTATATACAGATTTCACTTTTGCCACCGACGTACTTATCATGAAAACTCTGCTTTATAATTTGCCCAATCGCTCAATCCAAAAGCCATCATGGGCTTGTCTAGAGCAGGTGAATCTAGCGGATCCTGAATATAACCTTAGTCGTCCAGTCGACATACTGCTTGGAGCAGATGTTTATTCATCAATCATTATGAATGGCCTCATCAAGGAAGGCGATTCCCAGATAGTGGCGCAGCAAACACGCCTTGGCTGGATAGTAAGTGGGAACGTAATATCATATCAATGTAGTGTTGTCCTAAACAACATAGATGAAATTCAGAGGTTCTGGGCAATCAAAGATGTTGCTGACGACAGTCATAACGAGTTATCAGAAGAAGATCATCAGTGCGTACAGCGTTACAAGGCAGATACGTCAAGAAGAGAAGATGGTCGTTACGTCGTAAGATTACCTCTGAAAACCAACATTGAAGAAAAATTAGGGGAGTCAAAACACAAGGCCATTGGACAATTTTATCAACTTGAAAAGAAGTTTTCGAATAAAATCAACATTCAAACGTCTTATAGATCATTCATACACGAGTACATCGAATTACACCACATGCAGGAAAGTACATACGACAAAAATCAAGTGAGCTGCTATTTACCTCATCATTGTGTAATTAAATCGGATTCCACGACAACTGCGTTGCGGGTCGTTTTCAACGCTTCGGCGAAAACATCGTCGGGGCTGAGTTTGAACGATTTAATGTACAGAGGACCTAATTTACAAAAAGATTTGTTTTCTTTGATTTTAAAATGGAGGCAATACGAATTCGCACATACCGCTGACCTAGAACCAGATTTTTTTGCCACAAGGATGATTTGAAGTATCAAAAAATAGTATGGCGTGACTCTCCAGATCAAGTACTTCGTGAATACGAACTCATGACCGTCACATACGGTACAAAATCAGCGCCATTTTTTGCAATAATGACGCTTAAGCAGTTAGCAAATTATGAACGCCACAAGTATCCAGCAGCAGCGAAGGTCTTAGAAGAAGACTTTTATATGGACGATCTGTTGAGTGATCATCATACCCTGCAAGAAGCAATGCAGCTGCAGAAAGATTTAATAGATCTTCTGAAATCAGGAGGGTTCAACCTCCGCAAATGGTCGTCGAATAAGGCGGAGTTACTTAATGACGTAAGCAAAACAGATGAAGTATTTGATTTTCGTCATCAAGAGTCCAAGGCTCTCGGGTTGCGCTGGCACCCTACTGAGGATCAATTCACATTCCAAAGCAAAATCAATGTGTCATCATCAAAAACTGTGACGAAAAGATCTCTCTTATCAGACATATCAAAAATCTTTGACCCTTTGGGGTGGCTGTCTCCAATTACCACCAAGCTCAAGCTACTATTCCAAGCAGTCTGGCAGTTACAACTCCAGTGGGATGATCAAGTTCCTGAAGAGATTGTTAAGCAATGGTCATTAATGACACAAGATGTACAACATATCAATGAGTTTAAGCTACCGAGATGGCTGCAATGTCACAGGAACGGAACTATTAAGCTGCACGGATTCTGTGATGCATCTACAAAAGCATTCGCTTGTGTGATTTATTGCATATACGAAAAAGAAGATGCCTACCAAATCTCAACAGTATCATTAATAACTGGAAAGGCGTGGCTTGTTCCTATAAACAAAAGTATCACATTACCGAGATTGGAATTGAGTGCAGCCGTACTACTATCAAAGTTAATGTACACAGTTACACAATGTCTGGTTGGGCACGATATCAAAATCTTCGCTTGGTCGGACTCAACAGCTGTACTGGGATGGCTTCAACTTTCGTTGCCAATAGAGTCAAGCAAGTGACCGATATCATACCATCAAACAGCTGGTGCTATGTTAAGTCCGCAGATAACCCAGCTGATTGCGCCAGTAGAGGCATGTCTGTAGAATAACTTAAGCAGCATACTCTTTGGTGGCATGGACCCTCATGGTTACCTTCATTCGATGAAAATCAGCCAAAGGAAAACCCTGACTACAACACATGCGAAGAAATGAGAGAGATAGCAAAACAAGTCACCTCCTCGCAAAAACAATCATATGACGTCATCGACACAATACTAAGCAAGTACAGTAGCTTTGCGAAATCGACTCATATACTTGCAAGGGTATTACGTATATCATCAAAAACGCAACCAAAGCTGTCTTTTCTTACAATCACCGAGTTAAGAAGAGCGAAGCACATTTTAATCAAGCATGTACACCAACATGAGTTTACGGAGGAGATCAAAAGCCTTCAAAAGCATAGCAATGTAGACTCTAAAAGCAAGCTACTTAACTTCAATCAGTATCTAGACGAAAACGGATTGCTGAGGGTTGATGGCAGGATAAGCAATGCAAGGTTAAGCAAAAACATGCAACATCCTATTATAATTCCTCACAGCGGATTACTTACCGATCGACTGATTGATCAAGGCCATCAGATGACCTTCCACGGTGGAGCTCGCCTAACACTGGCGTGGTTAAGGCAGGAGTTCTGGATTATTGGCGGTAACCGTGCTGTCAAAAAACGCATACATAATTGCGTCACATGCAGAAAGCATAATCCTGTAAAAATACACAAATAATGGGAGACTTACCTGAGTCACGAAGTAATCCGTCGCGGCCGTTCAATCATACTGGAGTCGACTTCACCGGCTATGTGGACTTCAAAGCGAATAAAGGTCGTGGTATCAAGATGACCAAAGGCTATATAGCGGTGTTCGTGTGCATGGCGACCAAGGCCGTGCGCTTAGAAATCGTTTCCGACCTGAGTTCAGCTGCCTTCCTAGCAGCATTAAGGAGGATGGCAGCCCGCAGATTAGCTCCAACACATATCTATAGTGATAATGGGACAAACTTTGTCGGAGCCAACAAGGCCTTGCGTGGAGAGTACATCAACTTACGAGCAAGTACCGAGTTCTACAGAGCAATCACAGATATGCAAATACAATGGCACTTTAACGCACCTTCCTGGCCGAGTGCTGGGGGGCTCTGGGAAGCGGCTGTCAAAACTCTAAAACACCACATCAAGAGAGTTGTGGGTGAGCAGAAGCTGACGTATGAGGAGTATTCCACAGTACTAGCACAGTTGGAAGCCTGCCTTAATACGAGACCTCTTTGCACCATCAGCGAAGACCCGGAGGACATGGATTACCTAACTCCATCGCACTTTTTATCGAGTGGCCCCACACTTACCATCATTGAGACGGAAAGAGACGCAAGAACACGATGGCAGCTTACCCAGAAGATCTTTGATGACATCTGGAAACGATGGAAAACCGAGTACCTGCGTCAGTTATCGGCACGTAGCAAGTGGCGGCAGCAGCGATCGAACTTAAATATCGACGACATAGTTATCATCCAAGACGCAAACTTACCACCTGGGAAGTGGGCCCTCGGCGGAATCATAGAGCTGCACCCCGGCAAGGACGGCTATGTTCGTGTGGTATCAGTAAAAACCAAAAATGGGGTAATCAAGAGGCCAATCACAAAACTTTCCTTGTTGCCTGTCCACGAAGATCAACAACCTGAAAACAATGCAGAGCAAAATAAAATCACAACAGAGAATACCAATCAACCTTCGCTATCAAATGAGAATGAGACATCTAAAAATAGATCAAGACGTCATCGCAGGGGAAAAATCGGAAATTTTATTTACATCGCTCTCATGTTTTTGTTGTTAATCATATCACCTTCTAGTTGTGATTACAAAACGGCACCTTTGAATAGCAATCAGAGCATTTATTTCGACAAGATCTCCAATATGCGTCTCGAACGAGACGAGTGGAAGTTGATTGTATATTAAGATATGGAGCCCTATTGGCAAGGAATAGATCTGCTTAAAAAATACGTCGATCATCTGGGCAACATATGTTCTAACACAACAAAGATATCACAGTTTGACGCAATCCTTATGCAATTACGTCACGGTAGCAATGAACTTGGCCATTACAATAGCATGTTGCTTGGTCAGCATTTCGCGGGGAACGTGCGGCATAAGCGCGGTCTTATCAATCCTATAGGAAGCATAGCACGAAGTTTGTTTGGTGTCTTAGACGACGAGTTTGCTCAAAATTATGCCAAGGAAATCCAACAAATCAAACGTAATCAAAAGCGTTTGGCTTCCTTAAGGAAAAACAACACATCTATTGTTGAAGCAGAGAACAACATTATCAAAAGAATAGAAAATGCAATGGATAGACATCACAAGGTATTTAATCAGCACCTGATCAGTTTAGAGAAGGGATTTAACACAATTCAGGCAGGAGTTCAAGAATCACTACTGTCTATCAGCTTTAGTATATCATCTATCATTGCTAACACTGTCCTGATGAACTTGAAAACTATCCAAGAAACCATCGTGGATACAATTATGAACCTACACCACACAGGGTTTAATTTCCACATTCTAACACCTAAACAGCTGACGGATGAACTAAATGTCATAATAGGACAGTTAGCAAAAGAATTGACTTTTCCAATAGATAATATTCAATCGGATTTATCTAAACTGTATCATTTATTGAAGACTAAAGCCAGAGTCATGCAGCAGTTTATTATCTTCGAAATTAAAATCCCATTAGTGAGTAGAGACAGCTACGACATCTACAGGATCATAACAGTTCCGCAGCAGATTGGAAGTAACATGATCAGCATAATTCCCATCGCAGATATTCTAGCAATGAATATACAAAATGACGACGAGGAATGTAAATTCCTATGACGGAAAACATTTTGGAAACCTGTATGTTTTTCGACACAGAAACATACATCTGCCCCTTGAAGGGTCCGATTCATCAAATGAGATCGGATGAAAACCTCTGCATCAGAGATCAACATTCAAATCGTTGCAGCACCGCATCTAAAATCTGCACAAACCGTTGGACAGAGCTTAATAAATTAAATACATATTTATATTTTTCTTGCGGACCGTGCTCCATACGAATCATATGCGAGTATCAAGTTACGGCCGAACAATTAACCAAGGCTGGCGTTATCATGCTCGGCGATGGATGCGTCATCAAAGGCGATACTTACACAATTTACTCACATAAGAAGCTGTCCAACATTCTGAAAACTACGGCAGACGTTCTGAGGATTGATATTCCACCTATCAACAACATAATCAATTTATCGATACCTATCGGTGCAATCGACGACCAGTCTGACCATACCCACATCGAGATTCAAGGTCTGGTAAAGGAAGTCCATGATAAGTTGAATCAGATGACAGATGCACCAAGAATTGAAGATTTGGACGACGGGTTCTCATATCACGACGTGCATCACTACACGGTGATATACTTAGTGGTGTTCGCCCTGTGCGCGGCAGGAGCCGTGCACGTGTGGCGGCGCCTTCGGCGTGTACGCAGCGTGGCTCTGCCTGCTCGCACGACTCATCAGCAGCTTCAGAGTGCTAGTGTAATCAGTGTTCCGCGAATCAGTGTAAATGAGCAATCGGGACCTAGTGAAATTGAGCTCAGTACAATTTCGGGTGTAATCAGTGCGCGTAAGCAAAACAAGGCTACGTCGCCTATGTTCCGCGAATCTATTTTAGGTGAAAATGAATAAGACTTTTTAGAGACTTTACCTACTAAGTTTTTCGCGTAGCTTTCGATTAATTGATTTCTTTATGTATACATGCTAATATTTTTAATGTTTTGATTTTGATTTCATATTTTTACTTTTCATTTTTATCTTAGTCTCTCGTGCCAGGGAGCATGTACGGTCCACCCGTACAATACATATCTTTTTACGATAAATAAGCAGTTTTGTACCGCGTGCGCAATTTACCTTAGTTTGCGTTCGGTCTTCGCCGCGTGTACTCACTATCATAATATCGTAGCAGTTCGATATCCTAAAATCATGCTATTATAAGCTGTATCAATTAGCTATATCATTATATCAATAAATCTATAATTTTAAACTATCACATCGTATCATTTATAGTTGTCCCGTACAGATATACTGATATCAATGATGATTTTGGTGAGATGATCCTGCCGTTGCCGTTTCGTCGGCAATAAAGACAAAGTACGTACTCAAATAACACAAGTATTGTAACACCTATTTTTTTGGTGGAATGAATTCTTGTTAGAGGAAAGTTTTTTACCTCGTTCACCGCTCGGTTTCACTGTATTTTATTCAATTTGCGACACTTCGTTGTTCTCAGCGCCTCGATTGACAGTAGAACTACACTTTGGGTTAGTAATTTCACTCTGAGCACATTCATTTCACTGAAATTACTTTGAAAACATTTAACCTCTAATGATTTGTTTACTTAGATTTGTTTTGACAGGCTGACGTCTGACATTTGGCTTTCACGTTCGGAAACACGCAAATAGTTAGCGAGCTGGGTGTATATTTAAAATATATTTTTATTGACAGGCGATCGGGTAAAGTTCGAGTTACGATTACGGGGATGTTGTATCGTCTCCCTTTGCATGCCCCTCCGGGGATCGCTCTTACTTAAATTGGGAGCTTTGGTTTGGAACCTTCGAGAAAAATCAGATTATCTGGAAGAAACGAAGCGTCGGGGTGCGTTCAAAATTGTCTTCCATGCTATTATTGATTAATAGTGTTTTGATGTACTTAAGTTATAAATTAGGCTTTAGATATTTGGAAGGGTGAGATTTGGACCTAAGGGAGTGTATTTACTTGAAGAGTAATTGTTCCGTGTAAGTTCTTCGAGAATAGAAATGATTGGAAATGGTTTGTTAAGATTGATGTTTGAGTTTTCGATTCTGGTGTCATGAATATTAACATTATAAGCGGGATATTTACCATGTTTACTGTTTGTAGCGAGTTTCCGATATTTCGGTGCTGTTGCAAGCACCATGATCACGGATAAACAACAGGAAACAAGGTAAATATCCCGCTTATAATGTTTGTCAGATCCAGGTATATAGGATCATGATTTGACCTATTTAGTGACATACCGGTGTTAGATTATAGTCGTGGGCGCAGAATTTGGGATACGGGTAAACTAGAGAAATATCTCCTGTAACTTCTACACAGTTTAATTCGTTACAGAGTCAATTACTATCACTATGATACTAAGTACTACTCAGGACTTAAAAGGAAACACTGAGCAGTTCCTAGGCCAGTATGTTGTCACGGCCATGTCGTCGAACGATCACTGTCGCTCTCCAATACCATATCGACACCATACGACACTAGACTCCACCCAGTACCAAACTAAGGTACTTGTGTATCGTTTTAAGTAAACAAATAATGACAAGATCCGACACGGCCATCCTACGTGGCACACGTCCGCGTGTGTAAATCTGCAATACCAGATATTTCCAACATAGAATAAAACCGTTCGGTCATTCTGACTTTAATTAACTAAGAAAGATCCTTAGTCTCTCACAGCCAGCCCTGTGGCTTCGGATAGCTATCCATGTGACCATCACGACAGTCATCCTTGTGATCGTCTCACAACCATAGTCAACTCAGTGACCAAATCACGTTACCATCCCTGTGGCTACAGCAGTCATCTTAGTGTATCAATCATAATCAACCCAGTGACCAAATCACATTACCATCCCTGTGGCTACAGCAGTCATCTCAGTGACCCAATCATGATCAACCCCAGTGACCAAATCTCGTAACCATCCCTGTGGCTACAGCAGTCATCTCAGTGACCCAATCATGATCAACCCAGTGACCAAATCTCGTAACCATCCCTGTGGCTATAGCAGTCATCTCAGTGACGCAACCATTGTCAATCCATTGACCAAGTCTCGTAACCATCCCTGTGGCTACAGCAGTCATCTCACTGACCACTCACACAACCATAGTCAACCCAGTGACTAGGTCTCGGAACCATCCCCGTGGCTACAGTAGTCTTTACTTAACAGATTTTTCTGCATTATTCTTTGTAAGTAACATGCCTTCTTAAGCAAATGGTGAGCATTCACCTTTAATTACAATAGGTAACTTCATCAAAGATAAACAAGCTATTCATCAACATTGATAATAACATCACAACATAAACTACTGTCAGAACATCTTGTTTCGCTATTTCACTCTCTTCTTTGATACAAAATGCTATATCGAAACTCGGAAGAGCATATTTGCTTTCAACAATCTGCTTCTAATTTTGTCATCAAAAATTCCTTACAATGTCGTTATCGTACCCACTGTCTTTAGGCGAAAAGCCTGTACCTACGTAATATTTGTTTGGCTTTTCGGCACTCTACTTCAATTTCAAAGGATTAATACCAAACCACTATCTTTGTACTCTAGAACTAAAGTCAGCACTAAAGTTGACTCGTTGAGTCGTTCTATGCCTAACGGATAGATTTATTGTTACGACAGGCATTTTCATTCATGTAAAATACTGCCTTAAAAGTTCAATAGCATTAACCACTGTGAAACGCCAACTCAATAGTACCGAGACTCCGCAACATTAATTTGCTATAATAAGCAACAACAAGTACAAACAAGGCTGTATTTGCTCCATATCATCACGATCAACAGCATCAAAATGAGTATCACAATAATTACAAAACTCACTAGTTACAATTATTTTTGGGATAGCCTTGATATTTGGTCCAAACCAAGTCTCATGTAAGAAGTTAATTTACCACCAACAGGCACATTTTAAATCAATTTGCCAAAAGAAGCAACTAGACCTAAACTGTCTAAGCTATCTTACAGTGTCAGGGTATGGCAAGCAGCTAGTGACTATCATTTGGCATGAGTTTTATAATCACCACAGTATTCTATCTCATAGTCTTAAAACTCAATAAATACTTTCAGTAAAATAGCAATTCGTTTGGTTTACTAACCATGTAAATACTTCGGCTACATTATAGTCTTTCTAACCATTGCTCTATCGATGTCGACCCGACAGTCTCACGGCTAACGTATACACTTACTTAGTTCAGTTTCTACGAGTCTGCAACAATGGCTCATTGAGCTATGGTGGTCATGTTACAAAGGCCCGGATGTATTATTTGGAACTCATGTTGCTTATCTGGTGTTATGAAAGTTAAGAGCAATCGATTCTACAATACAAAGACTTAAGCCGCCATAATAATCAAGCTCTGTAAAACTTTGTTTAGATTAGGCATTGAGTTCTCAGTGGTTCAACATTTATAAACAACGAACATTTGTTATTTTCATGACCAATCATGATAACATAGCTGAAATCTAATCCTTATGACTTTACATTATTCATAATCTCACAATGAAATCTGTTATGTGAACTTTATACTTTTTCCATTATTGGTTCAGTAAATAATTTTATAATAATGCTTTCTGACTGGGCTGCCACTGAGTAATTTCCAACGAAAAAACCCAATAGAATCCTGCCCGACCTTGGAACCGAACCCAGGATCCCGCACGCAGCAGTCGCGCTAGTTGGCACGAGGCAAAAGGGGAAATTAACATTGTAGTCGATGTAAACTAAGCAATTACACACAACCAACCATTAACCACAAATTAAGTTGACGTACTTTTACTTGACGTAAATTTTGTTGCACGCAGAAGCTCAGCTCACCAACATAAACACCCATCCTGGATGCACGGTAACTCGCCGTATCCTACTGCTTCTTAAAGCACCAAACAGTCGCTTGCTCGTTAATCTGCTAAGTGGCCTGTAAAGGCCTGGAGATAAGCGCTTACATTGATGTTATCTAATTTTTCCCATTCGCATCACTTCCACATCGATGTTTTGGACAACTTAAATTGCTTGGCTGACACCGACGTCGCCATTACACCCAAGGTACACACCTTTTTGCTTTCAATACGTAAAAGCTCGTCAAATAATAACAAAACATCACGCCCGCGCTGTGCTAAGGGAACAGCAGAGTTACTCAAGCAAAACACAGACAGTACAAAACATATCACCAAATCTTGTAAGTGGCTATTGTTATAAATCGATTGATTCTTACAGTAAAGAAATTCTAAATTTCTGACAAGCGTGATAACAACAGAGCAATACTGACTCCGCTGTTCAATGTCTCTAAGATGTTTTAGCAAACCAATTTAACAAATTCAGATGCAATTATTCAATTTAATCAATCTCAAATGTAAATGATATAAATTGAATAGTGTTATCATCATAAAAGACAATCATTCAATGTAAATGACAAACAAAACATGAATTTCAATACCTGCTGTTTCTGCATCTTTCTATCAAAGCCAATAAATTCGATTAAACCGTGTAGGTAATATCACAATAAAACTTCAAAATAACAAAGTCACATAGCATAGACTTCAAAATGCATAACAGCACTTCACGAACCCGAGAAATACGTTTCATCAAAGAAATACAACCAATGGTAATGACTCACCGGGGATGTCACCATTCCTCGTTCTCACTCAAACACACTATTTCATATCTTTGTCAGTCTGACAACATAGGACAAGATAGCGGATAGCTATCCCCATGTCTTCCCATGGTATCTTCCTCTCAAAATGGGAATCGAACCCAATCAGGTTGATTGAGCCTCTCAATAGCTCTGACCAAGTAATAAATACGCAATTAGTAACAACACAACAATCTAGCAGATCTGTTATTAAACAGTCCACACTAATATCAATTCTCACTGTTTCCACTCATCAGGAGATTTCTCAGCCCGCTCGTATCCCACTTCTGATGTCAGATCCAGGTATATAGGATCATGATTTGACCTATTTAGTGACATACCGGTGTTAGATTATAGTCGTGGGCGCAGAATTTGGGATACGGGTAAACTAGAGAAATATCTCCTGTAACTTCTACACAGTTTAATTCGTTACAGAGTCAATTACTATCACTATGATACTAAGTACTACTCTGGACTTAAAAGGAAACACTGAGCAGTTCCTAGGCCAGTATGTTGTCACGGCCATGTCCGAACGATCACTGTCGCTCTCCAATACCATATCGACACCATACGACACTAGACTCCACCCAGTACCAAACTAAGGTACTTGTGTATCGTTTTAAGTAAACAAATAATGACAAGATCCGACATGTTAATATTAGTGTTAGTGACCATGACAGTTTAAAAACTTATATCTGGTGTCATGGTATGAGAAAGCGCCGCGGCCGCATCTTTTTTCTCTCGGACGAACTGCGTAGCGTTGGCGTCGGTTTTTGCAGAACGGTTTGAGTGAAGCCCTGTGATTGTGAGTGGACTGAAATCATCACCGGAGTGACAGGCTCCGTGCGGTTGATCGTTTCCCGTCTGCACCGGCCGTGGATGAACGGAATCTGTGGGGCCTAAAATAACCGGCCGCCAGTGACCGCGTGTGCGGTCATTGATAAGCGGCCTAGAAGCTGCATGTAGCTGCCGTGGTGTGATCCCTGGCGTGATTGTGTTCCCAAGCTGGGCTTATTATCCCTCACGGTAAGTTGCCTTGTTCAAGGAAATGACCGCATAATTTTTAGTGGTGAATTCTCTGCGCTGACTTGTCGGTTTCTTTCAGAACAACGTGGCGTTGACATTGAGCCAACCCATCTTCCCGACGGGCTTCTCTTCCTCCGACAGGTACGTTTCCGACTTTCTAAAAGCTCTGTCGGGTGGTATTTTGTTTCTTAGTGAGGGCCTATATATATATTTTATTTAAAGCCAGCCAAGCCTTTGTGGGTGTCTGTGGACAGGTGCTGCCTTAGTCACGGTCCCTATACTGGCAAGGGTCCAGGCCGTGTTGCGTCCGGCTGTAGTACATGAACGGTGTAGACGTGGTGTTCCCCGGGATATAATATTACTAGGCTGTGCCAATCTCTATGAAGTATGAGTAGCAGGTGGCCTTTTAATTATGTTTGCCTATGTAAGGCCCGTAGTATATAAGTTAATATTAACCGTAGATTTAACGATTTTAAAGTTCTATATAACCATAAAACATGTGTGTTTGTTTAAAGTTTCTTTTCCAAGATGCCTTTGTTCTGTGACTTCAGGAGGTGCCTGGCTGGGGTAGACCATCCGGCTAAACCGACTGTTCGGCTAAGGCTGAGGCGGTCCGCTCTAGGCATGGCGTCGTGTTTTAGCAGGCCTACTGTTTTGATTTTATTCGTCCACCCTCAACATTTAAATTAATATAATATATTATAATAAAGTTTGATCAGCCACCTGCAACCAGCGACCCTACAATTTTCTTCAATTATTATTGTGACGTGTTTCGGGGGTACCGCAAATAAACTGTCATTCTAGTATTTGGCGTATTATTGTTCCCGAACCGATCCTACGTAACAGTATGTTACTACGCCATTTGGTGACCCCTATTCTAGAATCTAGTATATTTAAATAGCTCTAAAGTCTGGCGTTTCCAATTAAAAAACATACCTAAAAAAAACTAAAACATTATCTAACGAAACAATGCCCAAACATTGAATTATGTGAGCGTACCAAAAATAGACCCAGACAAGTTTTGTAGCCGACAGTAAAAACATCGTTTCTATTTTTCTACTTCACAAAACACACAAAGCTTACAACTACAGCGTCCATGAACTAAATCTGTGTGTTAACTAAAAAGGGATCAAACGAAAAAGTTGGGGCAACTTAGTTAATCTGCGTAAACGGACCACCACAGCCTCCCGATACTACAGCTAGTTAATAAGCCTCGCTTCGAAAATAAGTTATCGATGCGTCACAAATTAAACGCAAATGTGATTGGCTTTTGAAGATTTATTCAACCAATAACAGTAGCTAACGCGCGTTTGACAAATTATCACGTCAACTTTGGTAGAAACTTGACCCAAACAACTCAAATACAAATAGTCCTAATCGGGCGCCAATAATTGAGAGGATTGCACACAGTTTAAGGTTCTTACATCGTGTTCCTTGGTAAGTACTTCAGGACGCAGTTGACCCATGGCCGGGCCATTAGTTTGCGAGGATGTTTGCGCTGCGCCCTCTAATGGGTTCGGTGTACTTCCAACGTATAGCCTGGGCGGCTTTTATTGCACTCCGAGATTATTTAAACGGCCGCAGGGAGGGCCTCATAACTTGCGAGCTCTTCGTCTTCTAGCGCATTCACTCGACCGTAACGAGATGTTGTTCTGTTATTTTAAGGCGTAATTTAAATTAGGTTTGTTTTTTTCTTCATTTATTGTTTGCTTGGGACTTGTTTAGGGGTTCGTTTGTAATCGATTTGAGCGTCTGGATTAGCTCTTGTTGTAAAACTTTTCAAAAGCGTAACACAACTTGTATTGTAACTTTTATAAGAACGAATCTAAAACCCCCACGAATCCCACTTATAAACTATTAAGATAATACGATATTTCAGTCGTTACAGTCTCTCCCGACGCTAAAGCGACATGACAGTATAAAAATAGCTCATATTAACACAAACTTTCCCTATTTAGCACGGGCCCGGGGCAAGTTGTGAACTCTTGCCATTTACTCGCTCTTGTATTACCATTCGAGACTATACGCCGAAATATGGTGGACGTTTTATGTTTAAACGTCACTGGCATACGTGCCTCGACCATGGTGAAGATAAGCTTCTTATAATATGGTTTGTACAAATCTGAAATGTGAATACAATATTAGGAAATAGAATACGTAGGGTCCTACAATGATATTATATGAGTCAAGGTGCCTGTGTCTCGAAGCTTTAGCAGGCATGGCACATGATGATACAGGTCCTATCAGGAATTGACAAATTTGAAAAGACAACACCTAATATCTATATAATAGGGAAAATCAGCGGTCCAATAAATCGGTAGCAGCACTTCGAAATCTCCCTCTGACTTTATAAATGGACAGACATATATTTGAACACGTAAAAATATTTTAGCATGTAGAATGCTGAAGATTTCAGGTCAAACACATGAATGTTTTTCCTCCATAAAAGGTCTAGAAATTTTATATCAAAACTTAACTTTCATTCCTGTTTCCGTGAAACAATTCCCCATTACGAATTTCTTAACACTTCCATTCTCGCTACTTAAAGAGTTCTTATCTAACATTTTACTAGAATTTCTACGCTCGCTTCGGGTTAGAATAACTTTTGAAGGAATACAAGGAAAGTCAATTATGGGAAGACGGGGTTGCTATGCTTGCGGAAGACACAAACAAGCCACTTGCGACTTACCATCTATCGAATAAATCCCACTTTAGAAAATTCGCGGAAAACTTTTAAGCTACCATTGTACGCCTTTTTCTTAAAAACAGAATCCTTTAAGTTATTTGCTAAGTACCAAACTGCGGATTTCGCTGCTCTCTGTCCATGCTGGTTGGAATCCCATTCTATCCAGAATTCAATTCTGGTCCATTGAAGCTTGTCGCTGTTCGCTTCAATTTTATGCTCCGAAACTCTTTGTGGTCGTCGTAGAGTATTATCGTGTTCAATTTAATGAAGGCATTTAATTCGGTACGGCTGTATAAATCACTGCAGTAAGCAGTTATCTTTTCATTATTATTTCATTTTCGTTAATTGGCATAGACGGCCGATGGATAATTTTGTGCTCGCATTCAGTTACCGGCTGTTATTATAATAATTGGTACAGAATTATGATTTTCCTTTATTATTGCCGGTTTATTTATAAGTATTCTACAAAGTTAGGGAAACCATTAATATGCGTTAGCTTTTAGAAATTCTCGAGGAAAGCAAATTTCTTATAATTTAACTCAGACGAAAATTGTTAACACGCCTCAAAACGGTAAAACACTTAAATTATTCAAATACAAAGCAAAAATCGAACACCTAAAAACATTTTCCACCCTTACTGAACAGGAAAGTATGTCACAACACGGCAAGCATACAAAAAGGTTTTTGTATGCTTGCTTATGCACGCCATTTTTATGTTGCCTGCGCCCTAGAGGTGAAAACAAATAGAAAGAAAGAAATAAATAAAAATGTGTTTATTGGCATTAAAAACAAAAACACCTTAAAATTAAACTAAATAAATAATTAAAACTATTAATGCCAAAAGGGCCTCAGCTCAACATAATGCCAAATGGTAATACAGTACCACCTGACGCTGATTTTCAGCTGCAGCCCACGAGTGCCATACGCTCGGAAACACCAACAAACATTTATAATATACAGTTTTTTTGTTTTAAAATCACCTAAAATAAAATTTTGCGACTCTTAATAATAACACAACAAATTTAAAAGTTCTATGTGCCCATTGACAAATCGATCAATGTATAAAATTGATGATTTTTTAAATTTATAAATTAAAATATAAACAATAATAAAAAGTAAAAATTATAAAAAATATAAAATTAATAACATTAGTAAAATTGAAAGACGTATAAAATTTAAAAATGTATAAAGTTGATTGATAACAATGCCAAAATTGAGAAATGCATAGGGTACAATGATAAACTCAATATACCCTGTTGATAAAAATTAATAAAAATAATAACAATATAAATAAAAATGCTTTAAATGGCTGATGTGTCAGCACAAATATCTTTAAATTCATTTGGATGATTTAATAAAGACAACGTTAATTTTAATTCGAATGTCGAGCAATTTTGTTATTATTCCATTAATATTGTTCCAGCATTTGGTAGCTGCGTACCGAAAACTGCCTCTAAAAGCCGCCGACTTATGCTGGGGAATAGAAAGCTGTCGGAAACATTTTCTTCCCTCACCGATTTTGTGTCTATTAGTCAATGACAGTCTATCGTATAAGTAGGAAGGGGATTGAGACTTGATTACTCCAAAAAGAAGGGTCTCCAAGTGCAGCTTACGTCTAGCTTTCATTTTTAGAATGTTGTACTCATTCAAGAAAGATGTAACATGACCTCTAAAAGGAACTTTAAAACAGAAGCGTGCACAGGCGTTTTGAAGTCTTTGGATCATCCTTTCGGTTTTTGACAAAAGTCGTTGACCTTACACTGTGTCCGCATAATTTAACGTTGATAAAACCAAAGACTCCACAAGCAAGACTCGCAATTCCTCGCTAAAATACGGACGAGCTTTGTATAGAATCTTAAGTCTATAATAGCAATTACAGATACACTCTTTCACGTGTTTGTAAAAACGAAGTTCCGTGTCCATAATAAGACCCAGATTACGTGCTTCGTAGACCCGTTCGATAGGCTGACCCATAATTATTACACAACTGGCACAGGGTTTAATTTTATTTAGCTGGATTACGGTGCCAAATAGCATGTATTTTCTCCGCTCAAACTGAGAGCGGTTCAAGTCACGGTTAGCGACACTACGAGGGCCATCGTCGCGAAGGGTTGTCCGCAGGGGGGCGTGCTTTCGCCACTTCTGTGGAACCTGGTAGCTGACAGCCTCATCAAAACACTCAACGACAATGGTTATTTCACTGTTGGCTACGCGGATGACATAACAATAATAATAAACGGGACCCACAAAAACACCCTATGCAATCTCATGCGTCAAGCCCTGAGAGTAGTAGAGGAATGGTGCAACGAGCACCAACTCTCAGTAAACCCCACAAAAACTGAACTTATTCTCTTCACAAAAAAAGAGGAAACCGATGACACTGCAACTATCGCGTTTCTTCGGAACAACCCTAAGCCTTTCAACCGAAACCAAGTATCTGGGCATCTATTTGGACATATAATTGAATTGGGCAAAACACATGAACCATATCATCACAAAAGCCAGTATATCCCTGTGGCAGTGCAAACGACTGCTAGGCAGGAACTGGGGGATTAGCCCCATGGTTACCCACTGACTATACACCACAGTCATCAGACCAATCATCACATATGGCTCGTTGGTCTGGTGGCCCAGGACAGACCTCAGCACAGCCCAAAGAGATCTCGAAAAACTGCAGCGGTTTGCTTGCGTTGCAATCACTAGCAGTATAAGAACCACACCCACTGCAGCCCTACAGGCAATGCTGGGACTGCCACCTCTACAACTTATTGTGCGGGAGGAGGCAGCCCTGGCCACTTTTAGACTCCATCTATCCGGTACCCTAAATACACAATCAAGCGTAAACCGATGTTAGCATCACCATGCGACAAAGCCCCCAAAAGACACCACTTTCACAGGCACTACAACATAATACTCACAGAAGAATGATGTGACTACTCAGACCCGAAAGAGATACACCGACGGATCGAAAACGGAATCCGGTACCGGAGTTGGAGTCTTCTCACACGATTTCAACATACATATATCCAGACCGCTAGGAAGGTTCAACACCGTCTGTTCGGTTTTTGACCAACCTTTTTTAATTAAATATTTGCTGGCGGCTTATGAACCTAAGCATATTGTATGTAAAGTATTTGTGGGTGGAAATCATTAGTTCCTACCATCTCCAAGAAGGCAATTGAACACCACCTACCTCGTCTCAACTCCCGGGTCAGCAGAAGACCTGCAGCATGCACGGCACTTCACAGTTAGGCAGTCCAGGGTCGGTGGGTCATCTTAGGTCCAGACGTACCAAGGGTTCAAGGTCTTGAAGATAGCACACCACACGGTAGTGAGTCCACAAACACTACAGATGCTAAAACGTTTAGCTTGAGACACGATTACAACAAGAAAGGAAGAAACGTTCATCCAGCTCAGGGCGCTAATTCGTACTGCACGCCACGAGTATATAGAACCGCGACGTAGGTCGAGGGCGAGTTTAGTGATGATTTACCAACTACCCTCAATTCGATAATAAGAATCGAACATACCCCCCACCGAAATCAATATGATTGATTTCCTTAAATGAATGATAAGTGTGGAATATGTTACACAAATAAAAGTTACATAAATACATTTATGATGATACATGTAGAGTGTGTTCTAAATGTAAAGTGTACACGGGACAAAAACTTAAATAAACTATCTATAATATATTGTGAAGGTTATTAATTTGCATAGGGTAATGGACAAACTTTATTTTTAGGTCTTTGGATTAATCCATTTTTAGTTTGTAGAGTTAAAACGCGATTTACTTTGTCGACACCACTATGTACCTTCTCAATTCGGGCTAAATTCCATTGGAGGGGCTTAGTTAAATGAGACTTGAGCAAAACTAAATCTCCAACCTTTAAGTTAGGCGAAGTTGAAAACCACTTCGCTCTCTGCTGAAGAGTGTGAAGGTAGTCATCTGACCAACGCCTCCAAAAGGACTGTAAAGCTTTCTGGACGAATTGCCAACGTGACAATCTATTTTGAGGGACGTCATCAAAGTCATATTCCGGTACAGCTAATAAGCTTTGACCTATCAGAAAATGACCTGCGGTCAACACTTCGAACTCGTTTGGGTTGTCTGACAACGAACACAAAGGCCGTGAATTTAAAAAGGCTTCAATCCTACAGAAAATTGTGCTTAATTCTTCAAAAGTGAGTGATTTGTCACCTACTGCACGATAAAGGTCCAGAGTCCGCCCATGCTCGCAGCGTTAGGAGGGTTATTACGCCATTCTACATGACGTGACGTTAATCCGTTAGAAATTTGATCAGCACCAGTTTTACTACTCCAGAAGTTCGCAACTTCTTTTAAATGTTTAGCTGCTGCAATAAAATTGGTGCCGCAATCAGAATATAAACAACTGCAAAGGCCGCGGCGAGCTACAAAACGGTCGAATGCCACAGTAAAAAACAATCGCAACTTAAATCTGTAAGAACTTCTAAGTGTACAGCCTTCGTTAAAAAGCACACGAACAAGCATAAATATGACTTATGGACCCTTGCATTGCGCCTCAAACTTTCTTTCACAAAGAAAGGGCCACTCAAGTCACAACCAACGTGATCGAGACTTTACCAGGTTTTAGTCTGGGTGCGGGTAACGGACCCATTGCAGGCTGAATTTAGCCAGGTCGGCATCGAAAACAATTCTTGCATTTTGACAGAACTGATCTAATCATTGTACGAGCACTAACGATCCAATATTTTTTACACAGTATGCCTTGTAAGGTACGAGGCCCAACATGCAAATATAACTTGTGGTAATATTCAATAATTAAATTAGTCGTGTGACATTTAGGTAAAAGCACCGGGTGCTTAGTGTTATAAGGTAGATCGGAATGCACGAGTCTACCCCCCACCCTGAGGAAATTGTGAGAATCTACAAAGGGTGAAAGTTTACGAAGGGAAGCAATGTTTTTATTTTTATCTTTTAGCAACGATTCGATTTCATCATGACAATGATTTAATTGTATCACTCGAATTATTATATCACGAGCTTTTCTTAGCTCTGAAGCACTGAGAGGCCCATACGTTCTTACAGGTGCCTTAGACTTGAGGTTATTCATATACCTCTGCCACCAGGCCATAAGACGTTGCAATTTATTAAAAGATGAAATTTTATTAAATATTTCTTCTAAGTTATTCTTAAATGATATATTTTGATCGACACACGTAGTTAAAATGAACGTATCACAATTAGTTTTAATATCAGGAATAGTATATCCTTCCTTTACATAAAATGGTTTCATCGGCCACTGTTGTTGGCTTTCATAAAGCCATGTTGGACCGTGAACCCAATCCATAGTAGCATCTTTTACGAAGCGAGCTGGCATTGCTCCGCGCGAGCAAACATCGGCAGCGTTATTTTCGGTGTTCACGTGAAACCAACAATTTGGTGGCACCACGGCGATTACTTGACGAACACGGTTAGCAACAAAGGTTTTTAACTTATAAGGTGGCGTTTGCAGCCATGCTAAAACGTTGTTTGAATCACCTAACGCAATAATAGAAACCTTAAAATCGTTTAAGTTTTGTACGACAAAACTAACCAGCTTTGATAATAGAACCGCAGCTTCTAGCTCAAGCCTAGGAATTGACAAAATTGGATTTAGAGGAGCGACCTTAGATTTACTCATCAGTAACCTAACTTTCACGTGACCATCCTTATCTTCACTCCGCAAGTAGATACAAGCTGCATAGCCACGCGATGATGCATCGCAGAATCCTATTAGCTGCACTTCATTGAAGTGAGATATTAAAACATGACGCTCAATTCGCAATTTACCTAAAACTGGCAGTTCGGCAATAAACTTATTCCACTGGGTGGTCAGCTCAGTTGGCAACTGATCATCCCAGCTAAGGCCGAGTTTCCAAAGATTTTGCATTATGCACTTTGCGACAAAAGTACATGGTGCGATAAAACCTACTGGGTCAAATATACTCGCGAGTAGTTTTAAAACAGAAAGCTTAGTTTGTTTTGCGTCATTTAAATTATAATTAAAAGAGAATGAGTCACACGAAGGTAACCATGTCAATCCCAAAACCTTGAGAGATGACGATAACGTATCGTCCTGAAAGTTGATGGTAGAAATTTGATCTGATTGCATTCTTGTTAGCAAATCAGGACAGTTACTAGCCCACTTTCTTAAATCAAATCCACCACTCTTAAGTAAGGAAATTAAATCGTCTTGCAACGTGCAAGCTTCTTCCAGGGTCTGGCAAGACCATAGGACATCGTCAACGTAAAAGCCTTTGGTCAGTACGTACGCAGCCTTGGTTCTTGGCTCCGCATCACCATGCGGCATGCTTCGATCTAGCTCATCCGAGGCTAACTGGTGCAACGTACGTACAGCAACAAAAGGTGCACTACGAAGACCGTAAGTATTTCGAGTTAACTCATAAATACAAACCGGGTCCATAGGATTATCACGCCAGAGTATATGCTGGTACTTCCTGTCAGCAGGATCTATGATCGACGCCTCGGTACATTTTTGACACGTCAGCAATAAAACAGACATCGTAAAGTCTAAAATTTAATATTACTCGTATTTATAAAATATCTTGATGTAGCTTTCTACCGGTCAAAAGCGTGTCATTTAGCGAAATACCTGAGCTTGTTTTTGAGGATCCATCAAACACAACACGCAAGGGCGTCGTAGTACTAGACGGACGCAACACACAATGGTGTGGGATAAAATAACCCGAAGGTTCAGTACCAGTGTATGGTACCATGTGACTCGTAGTCTTTCATAAAGACGACGTAATCCTTATGAAGGTCTGGAGACAGAGCTAGACGTCGCTCAACCTGAATAAGTCGCTTAAGAGCAGTACTATATGAATCACCGAGTGCCTTATGCTCAGGGTTCAATAAAATTGGGGAAACATATCTACCGATTTCATCACGATAATGTTTATCCTAGTATATTTTTTCCGCTAATTCCTCTAACGGATCAATAGGAACTTCGCAAGGTAATGATTCCACTTCCCAAAAACGTTTGAGAGTTTCATTTAAATTATGATCTTCGATAGTATACGATACTAACGATGTTGTAGACGCTACAACATTGCAATTGCTAGAGGATTGCATCTCTAGTCTTCCCATTACGACATAACCAAATACGCTGCTTAAGGCGACTGGTACATCAGGGTTTATTATCATCTTTTTTCCATCGTAAATGTACGGGAAAATGTCACCAGCCAAAATAATATCAATTTACAACTTTTTATAAAATAACGGATCGGCTAAATGTAAATCTTTAAAATCATCAACTACTTTTTGAGGTATTTTAACGGTAGGCATGTCCGAAGTCAGGTGAGGTAAAATTAATGCATTTATATTAAAACAAGAAATCGTACAACGTGACTTTAAAGTTAACGATACTCTGCCATTATTCTTGACTAATTCGCCACCGAGACCTAGAATATTATAAGGACACCTTTTAGCAGATAATCCTAAACGTTGAAAGCAATTTTGTGTAATAAAGTTCGACTGCGCACCTGAATCTATTAAAACACGAACAGCTTGGTAGTTGTTAAATGAATCCAAGACATGCACAATAGCTGTTCCCAATATGACTGCATAGCTAAGTGTGGATGCTAAGTGATTATTAGTATCATTGATAACAGCGGACGCTTGCATTTCGCATGACGACACCGCCACGGGCGCCTGCTCGACTGCGGCGGGAACAGAATAACAAGCCGGTTTAGGTTCGCTATCGCTCGCTTCCCGATGCAATAGAACATGATGTGGCTCCTTACAAACATAACATCTAAATTCACTTTTGCAGTCTTGCATCGTATGATTCGGTTTTAAGCAATTGTGGCATAACTTTAATTCATTAGCACGGCTAATGCGTTGTGTGTGATCACGAAACTAATTACACCTAAAAATCATGTGACTTTCTCCACAATGTAAACATGACAATTTTGAGCTTGAAGTTACATGCGAGTAATTATTTTTATTCTGCCTACCAAGCGGTAATTGTTTACGCTGATACGTTTGCTGTGCACTTGAACTCGATGAATAGGATGCAGAATGACTTAAAACTTTTATATGATTTTGGACAAAACTAATTACATCTGAAATATTTGGAATAGATTTTTGATTTATATTTTGTTTAAACATTTTACGTGTATGGGGATGTAAAGCCCTTAAGGCAATATGACACATTATATAACTATTCAAATTCTCAATGTTCAACGCTTTTATAGCTTTGTATGAATGGTCAAAGATTTCTATAAATGAGTTCAAATGATCTGTTGATTCTCTTTGCAGCGGCGAAAAGGTTAACATTTTGTCTAAGTACCTACCAGCTAACATTCTGTTATCTTGATATTTATCAAGAAGACTTTGCCAAACGAGTTCGTAGTTATTCGCAGAAATAGGCACACTCTTTACAATATTTAATGCAGAACCTTTTCTGCATGACAATAGATAGTGAAATTTATCTCATCATCATCATCATCATATCAGCCGCAAGACGTCCACTGCTGGACATAGGCCTCCCCCAAGCGTCGCCACATTGACCGGTCCCGTGCGTCCCGCATCCAGCGGATCCCTGCAACCTTCACCAGGTCATCGGTCCACCTGGTGGGAGGCCTTCCAACGCAACGTCTTCCGGTTCGCGGTCGCCACTCCAGAACCTTTCTGCCCCATCGGCCATCCGTTCTGCGAGCAATGTGCCCTGCCCACTGCCACTTAAGTTTGGCAATTCTTCGGGCTATGTCGGTAACCCTGGTTCTCTTGCGGATCTCTACATTTCTGATTCGATCACGTAAGGAAACTCCGAGCATAGCCCTCTCCATTGCCCTTTGGGTGACTGTAAGCTTTCTGATGAGGCCCATTGTGAGCGACCACGTCTCAGAGCCATAGGTCATAACTGGCAACACACACTGGTCATAGACTTTCGTCTTGAGACACTGTGGTAAGTTGGACGTGAAGATACCGCGCAACTTCCCGAACGCTGCCCAGCCGAGTCGGATTCGACGGTTGACCTCTTTGTCGAAGTTGGCCCTACCCAACTGGATCGTTTGTCCCAGGTAGACATAGTCATCCACAACTTCGAGTGTAGAGTCTCCGACCCTAATAGGAGTGGGTGTGACATGGGCATTCAACATCAACTTGGTTTTGTCCATGTTCATCCTAAGACCCACTCTTTCGGAGGCTCTACTGAGGTCATCGAGCATTGTATTGAGGTCCTCCATAGTCTCAGCCATGACCACTATATCGTCGGCAAACCGAAGGTGAGTGATGTACTCGCCGTTGACGTTGATGCCTAGCCCTCTCCAGTCCAGAATCTTGAAGACATCCTCCAGTGCAGCGGTGAACAGTTTCGGAGATATGACATCTCCCTGCCTCACACCTCGCTGCAGAAAGACAGGTTCCGAGGTCTGATCCTGAAGTCGAACTGACATGGTGGCGTTTTTATACAAACACTTCAACACCTCGATGTACCGGTAGTCAATTTGGCACCGTTGGAGAGACTGCAGCACAGCCCAAGTCTCGATCGAATCAAAGGCTTTCTCGTAGTCCACAAACGCTAAGCAGAGAGGCAGGTTGTACTCTTCGGTCTTCTGTATAACCTGCCGCAGCGTATGTATGTGGTCTACGGTGTTAAAGCCTTTACGGAAACCGGCTTGTTCAGGAGGCTGGAAATCGTCAAACCTGCGCGCGAGACGATTCGTGATGACTCTTGAAAACAGCTTGTAGTGAAATTTATCTATTTTTGGAATACTTGTCTGATTATGAACCAAAGAACAGAATGTCACGAAAAATGTATTAAAATTTTCAATGTCCCCATCGAATGTAAAAAGTTCTAACTTAGGAAGTCTTGGTCTAGACTCCAGAGAGCGCGAAGTATCTTCAATCTTATTACCATAGTCAGAAGGTTCACATTTCGACGCACATAACTTAACTCGGAAATATAAATCATCAAAACTTTTCAATTCCTGATTACGAAGGAATGACTTAGGGTCATATTCAAGTTCCTTTTCAAGAATTTCAACGATTAGACTTTCAAAAGATGTACGTAAATTATCAAAATCAGCCACGTGCATCAAAAATAATTCTTTCGATGCGGGATCCGAAATATCCTTTGACAAATCATAGGCATTTTGCATTCGTTCAAATATTCGTTGTTTTTTTATTAATTAACACCGTTAATTCATTACTTTGGCACGCTTCAGCCATTTCTTTCATTTCTTTACTTCGGGTAACGGGCCGCGCCATTTTGTTTTATCTACGACGCAGATGGCGTGGTCAAAGTAAAACGAACGAATACGGAATAATTATACGAATGTTTTTGCAAATTAATTACCAATACACCAAATATTATGTACGATTTATAAATATATGTGTATTATGTGTAAATATGAAACTATAGTAGAATTAATATCACACTGACACGGTCAGAATTTAAAGGGACAGAACGTCTGAAATCACACTAACTACGAGTTAGGTAGAAAATTATCTAGCACGGCTAGTATCGAACTACGAGTTTGATGGTTCATATACCATCCGGCTCGAAGGACCACTTTGGTTGTTCGGTTTTTGACCAACCTTTTTTAATTAAATATTTGCTGGCGGCTTATGAACCTAAGCATATTGTATGTAAAGTATTTGTGGGTGGAAATCGTTCATTCCTACCATCTCCAAGAAGGCAATTGAACACCACCTACCTCGTCTCAACTCCCGGGTCAACAGAAGACCTGCAGCATGCACGGCACTTCACAGTTAGGCAGTCCAGACGTACCAAGGGTTCAAGGTCTTGAAGATAGCACACCACACGGTAGTGAGTCCACAAACACTACAGATGCTAAAACGTTTAGCTTGAGACACGATTACAACAAGAGAGGAAGAAACGTTCGTCCAGCTCAGGGCGCTAATTCGTACTGCACGCCACGAGTATATAGAACCGCGACGTAGGTCGAGGGCGAGTTTAGTGATGATTTAACTCAATTCGATAATAAGAATCGAACACCGTCTATCAGGCGGAGTGTGTGGGCATTATACAAGCGGTCCATGCCCTAGAAGCCAGGAGGGTTACGGACGCCCACATACGGATACTCTCCGACAGCGCATCCGTTCTCCAATCCTTACGTAAAAAATGTATTACATCAAAACTATTACTAGAATGTCACAACGCACAAGAACAAATAACAGTATCTAGTCGCAACACAGTGACACTACAATGGATAAAGGGACACAGCGGATCGCTGGGCAACGACGCGGCTTACGAGCTTGCGAGACGCGGATCCAGCTCGGCGGTCTATGGACCCGAACCTGTTGTACCCATCCCCTTCAACCAAATACGCAGGTGGCTACAGGAATTCACCCAGACACAGGCGGAGAACTGGTGAGCCTCGACACCGGGCTGTAGGCAGTCCAAAGAAGCTCTGCCATCCTTGGACAGTAGGCATCACAGACAGTCCCCTGTGCAGGGCATGCATGGAGGCCGAGGAAACCGTTATGCACGTTCTCTTTGAATGCGCAGGTGTAGCCCAGATAAAAACACGAACCCTCGGGTCACCCAGATCTTACACAGATATGTTGAGGAAACCAGGAGCTCTAATTGACTTCTTGAGGGAGGTGGGCTGGTTGGAGTGACCACCCTACGGCCGCCATGGCCCACGTACAAAGGTCCATTTGAAGGACTAAGTGCGGAAACCAAACCCCCCTAACATAGAAAATAGTATATTTTGATTTCGTAGGATTCAACGCAAGCGTGTTGGTATTAGACCACCGAACAATACTTTCAAGATCTGCATTAAGATCATTTATAGCTTGCTCGTAATCTTCCGGCTTAAATGATATATATATACTTGTATATCATCGGCATAAATATGGTATTTACACTTATTAATCACTTTAATTAAATCCGCACAATACAAAATAAACAATATTTGCCCAAGGATGGAGTCCTCCGGAACCTCTTACAACTGAGCATCGCCTGGAAACAACTGTCGATACGTCCGCCCGGCGTATTTCAACGAATTGTGTACGATCGCTAAGATAGCTATCAAACCATTTTACTGAGGTCTCGTCAAATCCATAGAAAACCATCTTCGACAGTAATAAAGGAACGTTAACACAGTCAAACGCGCGTGAAAAATCAAGCAAAACCAAGAGTGTGCACATCCCACCATCTTGAGCTGACAAGACATTGTCGGTCACATCCAACAAAGCCGTGGCCGTACTACGGTCCTTCCTAAACCCTGACTGAACCACTGATACCTACTGTGGAAAAACAAAAGAGGGAAAGGCAAAAACAAAAGATGGAAGGTAAAATCAAAACGAGGAGCATATTCTCAGTCACGCGGCAAACGAGAGTAGCATTTAAAACGTCAGGAGTCACGAAACGCGACGCGCCCTCGTTAATCAGTCCCCGATGCATTGCCAGTGCAAAAATCCAACGCTTATTTGCTCCTCTGAAAAGTGACTGGATTCTGAATTCGAAAAGTTTTCTTGCGAACTAGATTTATTTGAACTGTACTGGCTGTTAAGAATTCCCTGAATAGGATCTCAATTTTTAAATTTTATAACTGGCGCTGATTACATTTTGTTTTAGGATTTTATTTGTCTTTAGTTTCCTGGTCCTTAAACCAATATTACATGCAGGTAGGTAGATATGAAACCATCTGTGAATGGAAATAAAACAAATCAATAGAATAGCAACATACCAGCGCAGGTTTAGTCAATATCCAAGGTAGAGCTTATAGGTGCAACCTCAATCTTGAAATCTTGTTCGAGAAGGATACAAATTTGATGGACACCTTTACAAGAAATATGAAGGTAAAGAGATCGGTGCATGGTCCGGATATTGAGCCAGTCGCCATCTCCAAGGGATGTAGGAGATTGCCAGCCACATGCGTCGGGTCTCGTGTACTACGAATATCTATCGACAAGTCAGTTAGCAGGATATTCCAAGAAAATTGGGTGAAAGAGACGTGCAATTTGATGTCAAAGAGGAATGGAGAGGAATTTATTAAGTTTCAATGAAGTTGAACCGGTCTTTGCCTCAGTCGAGTATTATTTTCAATCATTCTGTCAATAACTCAATAACCTAAACGTGAGGTACCAATCAAATATCATCGTTATCTAAATCAAACGTTTGCCAAAAATGGAGCTATTATTTTTCCAATATTGAAACAGTACACCAAAAAAAACACAGCGCCTGTTCCACATGCTAGCAACGATTGCTAAATAAAAACTCCGCATCGGCACAAATCAAAAATATCCATTCTAGAAATGTTCACCTAACAAACGGGAATCTCTTCGTTTTTCTAATTCTTCCGACCGAGAGAGCAACAAGCCAGATGCTCAAATTAGCAACATACTAGTTTGGTTAGAAGGGGCTTCAAACCTGTGGTAAAACGCAAATCGGAGCGACACAAGCTTGGGAAAATGTTTGTACTGTGACAGTGCAAACAGCTCACACGGGGTGGATGGTAAAAATGTAAATTGGCAAAGCAAAGCGCTCTGGATTAGCACGTTCAATGCACGCCCCGGAGCCGTTCAGTAAATCTATTCATAAATTATACCGCTTATCTGCACGCAATATATTTGGATAGGAAAGTTTGTAACTTTGCCATATTAAAATAATTATGCTACGAGTTACGTAAATTCGTGCAGATTTTATGTACTATTTTTCAATTTTGGTTAGAATTTTCTTGTTATTTTTGGGAAGTACTTAATTGATATTAATTGTTTGTTTGATTGTTTTGAAGGTAGGATAAGCAGTCGCACCTTGCAAATAGGCTAGCTGCATTCGGTCAGAAAAAAAAACAGATGACAACATAGTTGAAAAACAGCTAGCCAAAATAACAAAGACCGGACTTTACAACAGACAGTCCCACATTATTACCAACATAACAAATACACTGGATTACCCTTACCAAAAACTTTTACCATAAAAATGCCGTATCAACTTCAGAACTTTTTCACCAAGAAAAATAAACAAAACAGTCTCATGCTCGTATGTAGCAAGAAATAAAGCAACTTATAAACAGTATACGCTTTTATAACAAGTTGCCAAAGTCAGTTATAGAACTGACCGATGGGAAGTTCAAAAATCACAACAAACGTGTCCTTATTAAAAAAGCATATTATAAAATCAAGGACTACGTTGAAGATAAAAATTTTGGCTTTAGCTCCTTCTGCGCATGCGGCTTCCCTGGTAACTCATAAACGGCACAAATATGTGGATGTCTCTAATTATTCTCAATCTCATTTTTCTTTTTTTTCTTTTCTTCTTTTAATTGGACTTTTTACAATAGTTCGCAATCACCTTTATAGCCCTTTGAAAAGAATAGTTACAGCACTGATAACAACAATTGTGCCACATGTTAAATTTAGTCTTGTTAGTTATATATATATATATTTTTTAACTTAGTATAGATTCGTTTACCGATTATTTTGTGAATGTGTGAACATTGTAGGCCTTCTAGATGTTAGTTAACATTTGTTAACTTTGTTATATATTATATAAACATTTTTTTTTTTTGTTCCTTACGACTTATTGTCGGGCCTACGTTGTCCCCCCATAGTACTAATGCTGTAACATGGAAATATTGTAAAACCAAACCATTTTTAAAAGAGTAACCATGGAGTTTCTTGCCGGTTCTTCTCCATAGGAAACGACCAACCCGAACCGTGCACCTTTTGTCGACGTTTTATAAGTGCCCATGTAGGCCTATGTAAAATAAAAATAAATTAATTTGGATTTTTTTGAACTGAACGACGCGACAAAGTTAATCGCGAGGTTCACAACAAAAAGGAATTGGATGAAGTTTGTTCCGCTCTTTATTTGTACGTTATTTGTACGTATTTGTATTTCCGGACGCTATAACCTTGCGAGAGGGTATTTATTTATTTAAATAGCACCGTGCTTTGACATTCTTTGTGTGGTAGGTAGTTATGCAACCTAAACCGCATCGAGTAATCACTGTGAGAGCATGAAATGCACGATTGCAGTTTAGGGTGGCCCTTGCAGAAAGTTTCATGCATTTCTGTTAATTTAGCACTTTAAGTAGCAGTAAGTCGAAACATGTAACCAATAGGATTATTAGACGTTACATGAGAGCATCCGCTTCTGCTCACACGTATTCATATTCTTTTATTTAAACGTCATAACGCTACCAAAAACTTGACTGGCGCAGCCGGTACGATCGCCGGAAATAAGTTGCGCCGTCCTTCGCGTTTTTACGGAATAAAACTTTTTCGTGTAACGCGTTCGGGTGGCCTTAAAGGCAGCTGTGGTGATTCTACGAACCAAATAAATTTGTCAAGCGGAGCTAAAAATGAGAAAGGCGAGCTGGTGAGTCCAAATTTTCACCTTCCTTTCCCATTTCCTTTTTGTTATCTTGCGATTAGAAGTCTCGCGTTATAACGTTATCTGGTTTTGCATAAAATCTGTGAGGCTAGTTTTTTTTTAATAGATAAAACTTATTTAAATTAATATTACAATTGAAATATTGTTAATGAATTAAAAACATATTTTATTCAGATAAATTGTTTAAAGTTTTATTTGATTAATGATTACTATTTTATACTTAAGAATTGTTTTTTCTTAAGAAGTGTTTAACTCAATACTTTTTGCCTTTGTACTTTATATTATTTTTGTGTGTTAATATAATTAAAAGTGTTAAAATGGAAAATAACGTAAAATTATTATGATTCCAAATGAAATGATTAAAATTATTCCGCTTTTTGACGGCGATAAGCGCCATTTAAATCTTTTTATACGCAAGAGTGAATATATTATAAATAAATACAGGGGAAGTGACGAGCAAATCTTGTATGTAATGCATGCCATAACGAGTAGATTAGCGGGGAATGCAGCCGCGCTTATCAGTGAGCGCGAGGATATTGTTACATGGGAATAGTTTAAGGAGTTATTAATACAACATTTCGGAGACCCACGAAGTGAAGAATATTTTGCTATTGATTTGGAAACATTGCGTATAAGAAATGGTGAATCATTTTTGGATTTTTGCAATCGTATTCAATCAGTGCGTAGTATTTTAATATCAAAAGTTAATAGATTATCGAGTAGTATGCGTGAAAGTAAAATAACTATTTATAATAATACGTCATTAAACGTATTTCTTTATAATCTACCGGAAAATATGGTGCGTATTGTGAGATTAAAAGCGCCCTCCACTTTGGAACAGGCTTTTATCTTTCGTGTTAGAAGAGGTCAATTTCCATGACCAATATAATGCCCGAAATAAAACACTGCTGACGTCCTCCAGTAAGCATGCTATTCCAAATAATACACAAACGTTTAAATTCGGAACAAATAATTATAATAAGCCTTTTAATAATGATACATCTATTTTTACGCAACCAAACACACAACCCAAATTATATTTAGGGAACTCCCAAGGTCAACAATTTGGGACGCGTACTCCACAATTTGGATTTCATTTGGTTATCGCCCACAACAATTTGGGATGCGTCCGCAACAGTTTGGGATACTTCCGCAACAATTTTGGATGCGTCCGCAACCATTTGGGATGCGCCCCCAATAGTTTGGGATGAGCCCTCAACAATTTGGAAATCAACAGCAATTAAATAATAAATCATTACAGCCATTTGGCAACCAGAACCAATCGTTCAATAGACCTTCACTGTCGTTCGGTATTCAGCAACCTAAACTTCAATCGAGTGACGTCACAATGCGTATGGCGCCTCCGGCCCAGGTCTATATAAAAGGATTTAAATTAAATGATCTTGACCTTGATCATTGCGATTATAATCAGTTTCCCTGCGATTACCAATACAACGATGACTATTATCACGATTATTAGCCTTTTATCGAAAATCAAGATGAAAATTATTTAGAAAAAGTTAACAAAAAAGTTTCAACGGAAAATAATGAGGATTTTCAATCAGTAGCCTCGGAAAACATAGAGAAATGATACATTTAAATTGCGGTACATGCCTTAAATTGCCATACATATATATGCCCGAAATAGATGCCAAATTTATGATCGATACGGGCAGTACTAAATCATTTATAAACCCGTAAAAGGCCTATAACTATTTTTACGATTATATTTATTATGACCCATTTGAAGTTAGAAGTACTCACGGTACAACCCAACACGAAGAAGTACTTTCCACGCCAGTATTTCCGATTTTTAATGTTAATGAAACTCACAAATTTCACGTCTATAAAGTCGACCCTAGCTTCGATGGTTTACTAGGTAATGATATTTTAAATAGTGTAGAGGCACTAATAGATTTGAAAAACGAGGTCTTGAAAACTAAAACTACGGTGATACCAATTATGCGCGATAAGAATAAACATATAATAGAGTTGGCACCTCGATCAGAGAAAAGAGTTAAAATTCCTGCAAATTATCATTCTGGTAATGCTTTAGTAGATTTCAGAGAATTTACGGAAGGTGTGCGTATGCCCAGCGCTTTAGTTAAATGCAAGGACGGTTACTTTATTACCATAATTCAAAATACCCTTGACAAACCAATTAAATTAGCCGTTACTAAACTATTTGAAGTAGAACCGTACGAAAATAATATAAATGATTGTGATGTTAATAATTTAAACGAAACTGAAAATATTGAAATAGATAAATTATTAACAGACAACTACCAAATGCTTCGACTAAATCACATGTCATCTGAAGAGTGTAAGACCATTAGTACATTATGTTCAGAATATAAAGATATATTCTATTGTGATGGCATTCCATTAAGTTTCACGAACCAAGTCAAACATTGTATTAGGACAAAAAACGAAGATCCTATTTACGTCAAACCATACAGACAACCCCCTAGTCAGTCGCAAGAAATAAGAAATCAAATCGAGAAGTTACTTGAAGAAAATGTAATTCAGGAATCTCATTCACCTTGGTCAGCCCCAGTTCATTTAGTCCCAAAAAAAAAAAGATGCATCCGGCGAAATAAAATATAGAATGGTAATTGACTACAGACGTTTAAACGAAATAACTGTTGACGATAGATACCCACTTCCCAATATCACCGATCTGTTTGATAAATTAGGTAAAAGCACATACTTTACGACATTAGATTTAGCAAGCGGTTACCATCAGATTGAGATTAACGAAAATGACAGAGAGAAAACAGCATTCAGCACTGAAAACGGACACTTTGAATTCTTAAGAATGCCGTTTGGTCTTAAAACCGCTCCAGCGACCTTCCAGCGAGCAATAGACAATGTTCTAAGAGGGTTGCACGGAATCCATTGCCTGGTTTATTTGGACGATATTATAATCTTTTCAAATTCACTTGCAGAACATATCCAGAAGTTGAGAGCAGTTTTTGATCGTTTGAGATATCAAAGAAACCATGTCCAGGATAAGAAGAAATTATTTTTGGAATAACATGCAAGAGACGATATCAGCCGTAATAAATAATTGTGAAGCATGCCGTAAAACTAAGTATGACAGAAAACCCATAAAGCCTTTTCTACAATTAACACAAACACAAAATGCACCATTTCAAGAAACTTTCATAGATATTTTTGCTATAGAATCTGAATCTCTGAATCTGATCTTACATTAGTCGACGCGTTCAGTAAATTGGGACAAGCAATAGAAATATCAAATAGATCTACACCCGAAGTAATACGTGCACTTATTAAATATTTCTCCATTTACGGAACATCTAAAAAAAATTGTCACGATCCGGGCAGTGAATTTAATAATGAATTATTGAAGGAATTAATGATAATGTACAATATACAATTACACATCAGTACACCTATTAATCCTAATTCAACAGGCATAGTAGAGCGTTTCCATTCGACTATCATAGAAATATACCGTTTAGCTAAATATGATCGAAAATGCACTGATGCAGCCTCCGTTATGACCTACTCAATAACGGCTTATATAATCATACCATACATACAACGACAGGTTTGACACCATTTGAAGTTGTTTTCGGTCATATTGATTCAAATTCTATATTAAATGCAAATTTCGAGAGAAACTATACACAGCAATTATTAAAAGATCATGCTAAGCGTACTAAACGTCTCTATAGTTACATATCTGATCAGATGATAGAAACAAAGCAAAAAATTTGAAATAGCAAGGGTGGTGAGATAAGCAAAAAGTTTGAAGTAGGCGACACAATTTATGCAAAAGAGGTTAATACCAGGTTAAGTAAAGACAAGCCACGTTATAGGAAGGCAAATGTCAGCGGTGATGTAGAACATAATGTAATCCCTGTTACAATTGGAACTAGAAACACAAAAGTTCCAATTAAAAATATTAAACGTCCTCCGCAGGTGGTGCCTCACGCTATTGGCAGTAGCGCAAATAACATGGGCACTTCAGTAGTTGTAAATTGGGGTGTCTAGATCAGATCTTGCGATCTGATCTAGCCCCCAATTTACACTTTTCATCTATTCAAACAGCCCAGTTTTCAACTGCATCACTTTGTATTTATTCAATCTCAGATATCACTCTTCATCTGATTAGAATTGAAATGTTTTTCAACCTGATTTAAATAAAAGGAACTTCATCTTCTGGCAGCATCTGGTAGCATAGAATATCTTCTGAATCAGGAAACACTATATCACGCATTATTTTTCTTGTTACTAATTTAATGACAGGCGGAGGATTTGATGACCTTACAGCTGATTCTTCAGAACCAGGATTTACATTGCCAACTCGAACAAATGTAAAGAGCTTATTGTGATCACTCTTTAGTGTGAGATATCGCGTATTTTCAAAAGTGGATTTTACTGAGTTTTGTTCGGTCTTGTTTGTATTGTCTTGAAGCTTTGAAAATAATGAACTGGTTTTCATTATTTTCTGGTCAGTCATGTCTTGAGTAAATAGAATCTCACCACTAGCATTCTTCAAAATAAGTTTAGAAATGCCTTCAAAAGTATATTTCACTGAATCTTGCATTGTAGCTAATATAAGTTGAATAACAATGTATTTTATTTTTATTTAGTTTATGATTCAACCTTTTAACTTCAATTGTAGGAATCGAATGTCACATAAAATAGCTGTAAGTAAATTTATAGTTACTTGGGACTCCATTGCTATTGCATTGCATTAAGTAGCTTATTAAGCAGACAATCGATCTATCCCCTCCACATTAGAATATTTTTATATTTTTGTTTCTTTAAAAAATAGACGTTTTGATTTGTCAACATAATCTGTTCCTTTTACAGAATTTAAATAAAAGCAATCAGGAAAAAAATTGCATGTTGCATCCAAGGATCATCGTAATACTCCCAATCTTCGAGAACACCTCCACACGAAAAACACATAACTTTATCGTTTAGGCCACTTCCACAGTAAAAAAAACCTGCATCAGCCATTTCCGTCACCAATCTTCGCTTTGAATCTACTGTAGCCCATGTGTCTGAATGAACATAATCGAATTTTATGTTCATTATATATTTCATATCGCGGGCTGGAATAATTTTGAATCATTTTCTTGAATTTTCAATCAAGAGTCTTGATACAGGTATGTATGAAAGTATAATGAATTATTCTATCTGGGGGTTGTCAATTTATCAAGATGTGCTGCGAGTCATACATTACGGAGGGGGGGCCAGACTTACCTAACGACTTTTTTTTTTTGTTGGTATCTTTACAATATTAGAGCACAGCTCGTTGTGGTATTCTGTTTCTAACGTATTTGATAGGAAAAAAAAAAACAAGAAAACATTTACTCATAACCTTTATTCATATCCATCAGCACATTATCCTTATCTTCTAAATTACTATTAAAAATACTTTTATGTTCAATCCATTTTTTTAAACAAGTAACATTTTTTAAAGCACATACATTCGAATGATACACACAACTAAATATATTATTAGACATTCTATAATCATCAAATATTTTTTGTAAACGAGGACAGTTCTTATATTCTAAATTATATATTTTTTCATGTTTTAGAATGTTTCTTAACCACGACATTTATTCACGTCCTTTAACGTAAATGTTTTTATCTTCCAGATAAGGTACAATATATCGATGTAAGTTAAAATATGGTATAAAACCCTCTTTCCAGAAATTTTTACTGTTTCTCTCTATCCAACTTACTTGCACTTTTTCTTTTTTTGTAAGATTGTAAAATGGGAATGGTGGTTTGATTAATAATACCATAACTAGATTTCCACATGCTATTGCTATTTCTTTCACGATAAACTCGTTACTTTCCGTCTTAAACCCTTGCACATCGACTATAGCGTTCATAATAATTTCTTTACAATACCAGTTAAGGGTTTATATTCGAATAAACGATCGTTGATGATTAGACAATAGGCAGATGTATTTTCTGGTATATCTTCAGAACTTTCTATTTCCAGTCTCACATCTACAGCCCCAGATTTTAAAGCTTCGTTTTGTCTTGAGCAATCAATTACAAATAAAGGAGCTTTTTCTTTAAATTCGTGCAAATCAAGCATCGGTTCAGATCGGGTGTTATAATAAGACTGACGAAATTGGGTAAACATTTCGTATAATATACAATACTTATCTTCAGAAAATTTTGCATTAACCGATTCATATGGATAATATTGAGAATTTAGAAAAAGAGTAACATTAATTAATTTACCATGGTCAAATATTGAACAGTCTCTAGTTTTAATATTTTTTCTATTTGTCTGCAAACCAAAGATCACATACCTTGGTTTTTCAAGTTGTGAAGCAGTCTTAACAACCCAGGAATGTTTTGTAGTTCTAGGTAACAAAGGGTATTCGTATAAGTCCCAATTTCTAAAAGCTATTTGTATAGGACGATCCTTTTCTAAATGTTTAAGTAAAGTTAACCTTTCCCGATCTGACACTTTTATATGAGGCTCACGCCATTGCGGTCTCTTCATATTTATTTCAATGGAGTCATTATTATCAAGTGTAACACTGTTAAGATTCGAACTGCTTCTTTTGAGTATAAGTTCATGTTTACAGTTAATTATAATTTTATTATAATCTTCCGCAAATCCTAAAACTTTATTTAGGGGTATCAGGGCACTAAAAATGCCATCATTATCTTTAACTCCGTTCAAACCCCAAATAGCAGCAGCCTTACTTTCCCCCTCGTTCATAGACACATATGATTTTAAAGTTGTAGTAATACCCGCATTTTTTATTCGGTCTATCTCAACACCGTTTATTTCATATCGAATATCTTGAAATAGAAATAATATATAATTATTAGTAAAATTAACATTCTTTCGTGTTAATTTTCCTGCTGCATCTTTCAAAACCGCAGTAGCTCGACCTTCAACGTAAATGTAGCTGGCTGAAGGTAATACGTACAAATCTTGCTGATTTATGGGTATACGTATTTCATCATTTTCATTAAAACTGTTGCTATACGGATTATAAGTATGATATTCGTAACTTACTATAGAGTTATAGAATTGCGGTGAATCGTTTATGTCAAGAATACTCATAATTTAAAGCCCAAGGCTTGAAGAAATAACCTATTCTCTTTAGTGATTTTATTTATTCTTCGTGTATGTCTGCGTCTTCTGACGATTAGAGAATGAGTAACGTTATTCACATTGGCGCTTTATTTTATATTATACACTATCATGTTTCGGCTATAACCTAATCAACATTCGCCTCTTGTAACAGACAATATTAAAGTGCTGACTTATGAGCCAGACATCTTTTTATAAAGTAATTATTTTGAAGACTGCTTTTTCCAAAACTCTTTAAGAAATTTTATGCATAAATGTCCGCAATTAAATAAGTTATTATTTTGAAAATTATTATAGTTATAATGGATGTCGTCAAAACCCACATAACGAATAAATTCTTTTGGCGGTTTTAAGTTTCCGTAACTATCGAAGTATTCAACATATTTATTTAATATTACATAGGCTACCCAATGTGTACCAGAATTTTTCGAATTATCTAAATTAATGATGCCACACTCTCGGGAAAACGGAGTTCTTGGTAACGCATCTCTCATATACACTCCACGAAAATATGGGATGTTTTCCGTAAAGTGTATGATATCTATATTAGTAAGAGCACGATTAGGTAGCCTACGGATTAGTTTTTTTTCTTCAAATTTACTAATCGTAGTCCATTCTTGTAACGGTTTAGTCACAATCCGTTCCCAATACATACACCTTCCACTTTCTTATGATGTCTTTCCATTTCTTCCAAACGCTTTTTTGCATCCCTATATTCCTTGATAGTTTTGACTATACCAGCAATTCCACTTGCTATACTTCCAGCAGCAGATAAGCCAGCAAATATAGGAATTAAAGGTAATACACCACCGGACTTAGGAATGGGTATAATACGGGGGAGCTTCGCAGATGAATCACGAGTTAACTCCCTAGCAGCAGCGTATGCCAATTCTATGAGTTTTTTCTTACACTTTGGTTTTAATTTTTGTACACTTTTTTTTGTATGGGCGATTATATTTTTAAAGTTTTTTTTGATACCATATCCAGAACTCACTTTTGATAGCATTACATTGTTAACTAAATTAGCAGCAAGTTTTTCTCCTGTGCTTGCATCAGAAGACAGAGCGCGCTTTTTCGCCATCTTTAGTAATATTATATCTGCTTTGTGACGATCTTTCAAACTTTTGGAATTATTATATGCGATATCGTGATGTTTGCAATATTCATCTAACTTGTTAACACCTTTATCACCTCGAGCCAATCTTTCACCTAATCTAGTTCCTGGACCACAATAATTATATCCCGGTAAATGGAGCCCAAATGGTAAATTATTAATTAAATTATTGATAAGTCCCTTCATGTATACAAACAGAATGGGGGGCTTTATCATATATCATGATGTTATATTGGCAAACCACTCATAAAACATTTGTATCCTCAATCCAACTATTTTCGCAGGATGATAACCCCAACCATTTCACGAAAACTTTTCTGCCTTTTCGTTTCAAAACTTTTTCAACAAGGTAAATGTCAGGATGTTTAGTTTTTTGTAATTCTTGTTCGTAAAATGCTCCTAAAATAGGTTGTTGTTTAACATCTTGTAATAAATATGTAACAGGATTTGTGTTTTAAACTTCACTGATCTTAAATATCTCTGTTGACCAATTAGGAGTGTAACCTTTTTCAAAACAACCCTTATGCTTACTTATCCGAACAAAATCGCCTATCTCAAACTTACGATATTTTATTGGCGTTCGATTTTGATTACAATATCTCTGTAGTAGTTTAGTTTTATTGTTATGATTAACTTGAACAGGCGGTAAACCAATTGTTCTCTGTATTGTATGATTATATCTATTAATGATATTTGCAAGTGTCCCGTCAGTCCATTTATAATTCCCCTTGAAACTAAATTCTTTGAAAAGCTTACTCTTTATCGTCCTTATTAGGCGTTCTACAATTAAAGCCTGTTTCGTTGAATAAGTGGAGTAGTGGTTAATAGAATTGTTTGCTAATATTCTTTTTAAACTTCTGTTGTAAAATTCTTTTCCTAGATCTGTTTGCAAGTTTCTAGGGATCCGTTTTTCTCTAATCAATAACGTATTGAAAGCTTCAGATACAGTTTCTTTATTTTTTTGTTTAAGTGGTATAGCCCAGGCATATTTAGAGAATCCATCAATGACAACTAAAATGTATTTGCTGTTTTTGTTGAATTTGGAGAAACTTTGCATATCCATTAAATCAGCTTGCCAAAGATCATCAATATCTTTTAATATCACATGCCTTCGAGGAAAATGTATTCTTGCACTTCTATGAATTTCTTTTACAATATCTCTTTTCACTTTGCTCATTCTACCAACTGTTACTTCTGAACTACAAAATTGTACTGAGTTTCAGTTTAATATGGTGAGTCTTTTTATTCTTTTATAATACCCGCTTCTTTTAACTCTTCAATGATTGATAAGATTTCATTGTCAAGATTAGTATTACCAGCAGTTTTAGATGCGATTAAAAGTTTAAGTCTGCCCACTAATTCATTAGGATCATCCCAATAAACAAGTTCAGTATTTTTTTTTTATTTTTTAAGATACGGCAGACCAGCACATCGTTTTTGTTTAGATTTAACTTCTGTAGGTTCTTGTAATCGTTTACAAGAATCGGGAAATAACGGTTTGACTATTTGAGAATATTTTATGCCTTTATCACCTTTAACTTGACCTGCAGGGTCAAAGTCTCTTTTATGAGCATAAGTCATGACGAGTATTTCTTTGTAAACCACTTTATCTTTTAAATTGACTAAACTTAAATCAGGTTTTTTGCGAAGCAATAATTCTTTTAGACCGGGTGTTATTTTATACTGTTTATTAGCTATGCGAATATTATACACTTTACCAGTGTTCTCTTGGGTGGTAAAGAAATTAACTGTTGTATTGCCGATCATATGCTTATTATTCTCACTACGTACGCCAAATGATATAATTCATATCATCATATATTTCAAAGATATCTTCTTTTTTCAACGACACATTAACTTTTTCTGATTCAGACGTGTTACCTTCTTCATCTTCTGAATAAAATTTTTCTAAAGAGCTTAATTCATCAGATGATTCATGTTTGTGCATATCAAGAGATTTATTATGCATAAATATTTTTGAAATTATATCAGTATTTTTGGGTAGGTCATCAAATGTATCTTCATTTTTTATTATAGAAATTTGCTTGTTAGCTGCTATTGCGTTAAAAGGATCTACGAGAGGCTTAAAAAAATACTTCAGATGAGTGTCGGTATTAAACTCATAATCTTTCATTAGTTTCACTTTTTCCTTTATAGCGTCCGCAGTCTTAATTAATTCATCTGCGATCTTGCGGTCCATAATACGACTTATACTTAGAAGTATTTATGCTCAAATAAATTATGTTTTTTTTGAATTCATAATTTATATAAGCATTAATCAAAATAAATAAAGTTGTCAAAGGACTGTCTATATGTGCCTTTGTTTAGTTCACAATCCTTATTAATAGTCAAAAAATCATAAGGATGCATCCAGATTTTAGAATACATATCTTTGAAACTAGAGAACTCCATATCAGAACTAACATGTTCATCATATATATGTTTCATGTTAACTTCATCTTGCTTGAAAATTATCAAAAAGTTAACATTGTCACGTAATAACTGCTTTGGTATTTTTGAATACGTTTGAGATAAATAAAAACAATCTATACTTCTATGTCTGCCCATTGTGAAATAATTTCGTATGTTAATTTGCTTTTCACAAACCACATCATCAAAAATGATGATAGAATTTGGTAAGGCATCATTAGGATGAATAACTTCATCGTCAAAGTTAAACATAATTTTTTTTACATCGGGCACTCTTTCTAAGATCTGTTTTAGAAAAGTATATTTTGGTTGAAAGCTAGTCTTGGAATACAAGTAAACATTTTTAAACTTTAAACCGTTTTTGTGAACTAACAAACTAATCATGACGTTAGTTTTTCCGCAATTCGAAGGACCACATATTATACATCTTATATTATTTGGTAGAAGAACACTGTGCTTTGTGTGTAGCTTATTTTCATTCACCTCTATATTTTTAACTTCTAACGAAACGGGTTGCTTGACCCACTTCATGTTTTTATCTGCCAGAAAAATAATATGTTCTAGTATTTATAATGCTTATCAGAAACGCTAAGTAATTATAATTTACATTATTCAGATATTTAATGTTTTTTTTTTCGTCGTATATATTTCGACAAAATCTATACAGGTTATGTTGACAAAGAATTATTAATAAAACAGCGAATAGAGTCCAAGTAAATATGTATTAAATAACAATATTATTGTTCAATGTAATTAATAATTAAAAGATTAACAAATTAGATGTCAAAGTCACAACGACACGTCAAAAAGCGTTGTCTTATAACTAGTCAAATAACCCGCCCCTAACTAATTAATTAGATTAGATTAGATTAAGACGGGCTGGTGTCCGCAACTCCACGTCTAAGCGCGTATTTTGCGTACAATGTAATTAATTAAATATAGTATAAATTGACAAATGGATTTTACACTTACAAATAAGTAATACTTATTTACTATTTTGTATTTATTTAAAATATTGTGGCACAGTGCCCCCAAGGTAATGTATCTACTTGATTTGGTAGTATCTGTCTTTTGTCGTCATTTCTATTGATAACTACTTTATCTACCTCTTGAGAAAACAATACGTGTTTTATATATTTGATAGTAACATTTTGCATTTAAATATTTTGTTACTCATTAATGCTTTATTATAATTACGTAAACGTAATCGGTTTGTTACAGACTTGGTTACACCCTTAGCTTTCTTAATTTCTCTGTTTAAACTGTTTATGCAGTAAAGCTTAGCTCTAAGCCCAGTGAATTCAGTAATAATATCACCCCCAAGCTCATCTTTAAATAGGCCTGGAATTTGTGCATTGACTCTAGGCATATGATAGCTATTGTTAACATTAAAATTACTAGTATAAAATTTCAGAATTTCTTCTTTCATATCTTGATATATATCTGGAGTCTTAATAAAATAAAGCAAACTATCTGTATCGGTATAGCAAAGCCTTGCTTTATTTTTATATTTATTTTTGATATAGTCATAGTGAAATTTGTACAAATGTTGTTTTACATATTCCAGAACTGTAAAGCCAATATATATCGGCCTGTCAAGAATTATTTTGTCTGGACTTAAATGAACAGCAACAAAGTTTTCTGAAAAAATGGTCATATTTTTTAAGTTAGGTTTCGCAATTAATTTCGCGGCACCAAGGTTTTTGTTTGTTTTGTTTTCTGTATCATTCCATGTCGTCACTAATTTAATGTTAACTTGTTTTCGTCTATTTTCAATAGTTTTCCCAAATACAGCATTGTTCAGTAGTTTAAATAAGTTTTTTTCAAAAGGCGAAGATGAAGCTTGTCGTAATTGAGTATTTAAGTCAATATATTTCTGTAAAAACATTTCTTGCCTAAATGTTAATATACGGTGAACCTTTTTCAGAACAAGCCCGTTTTTTATACATTCTTTTAAATGAACATAATGTATGACATATTTACATTTATCATATAAGTTTGCAATCAATTTTGGGTTTTTGCCACCTGGAGGAGTAAATTTTTCTGCTGCAAAAGGTAAATCACGATGAGCTTCATGTAAGTAGTCTGGATAAACCAAATCAACTTCTAAGATGTACCCGTAATCTGAATCATCTGGTATGCTAGTTATATAAATTGTACATATTTCTTCAGGTGACAAAAATCGGAAACCAGATATTGGTAATTTTTTTGTCATCGCGTAACCGTACAGATTATTGCAATCAAGATATATCAAATAGGTCGATGCTTTAGAGAAATCAAAATTGGGTAAATATTTATTATTAGCTTTTGCATTCCGAAGAGAGCACTGTGATAAGCCTCCACGTATACCTTTTTCTAAAAGCTCATAAATCTCTATATCATTAATTAATTCTAACTGAACCACAAAGGTTCAGTTAGAATTAATAATAGAAAAAAAATAACAACATCGCATCCCAGCTCAAGCTGGGTGCGGAGATATAATAAGCTGGATCAAGGTTATAATGCCTTAAACAAGTATCCCTAAATTTTTCGAATATATCACAAAGTAACAACACATCTGTTTTTAAATACAAATCTGTATATTCACCAAGAGATTTAATTCTAAAACTTTGCCATATTTTTTGTGCGTGGCTATATTCTTCATCGGTTATATGTTCACATCTTAAACTATTGTAAAAACATTCTTTGGGAGGAAGATGTTTTTGATCGTATTTCGAAAAAGAATCCATATAATCATAAGGATAAATGCCTTTTTGATGCAATAATTTCACCAAGTTTGTTTTATAGAATTCATTTGATAAACTTATAAAGTCATTATCACTTAAATTTTTAGATAAGATATCCAAACTAGTGTTAAGGAACTGGCAAGAATCAATGAATTTTATTTGAACAGGGTGTGATATATTACTGTTTTTAATAATTTTAGTAATAGACATGTACTTTTCTTTAGTTCTCGGTATTATTTTAAAATCACCTTCATATTTTGCTAACTCTTTGATAAATAGATGGCAATCATAACCCGCCAAGTTATGGAAAAATACCGGCACGAATGGGCATACCCGGTACATTAAATTGCAATGGGAGTGTGCAGCACCTCGATATTGTGAGGTTACATGATCATGATCTCTCACCTTGTCATCGAATAATAACTGTTTACATATATGACATAAAGTGGCATTATTAAAGTTATTTTCTTGATCTACCGTTAAGGGCATCATAGGTTGTTTATTTGATAATATATGATAAATTTCTTCTACATCCCTTACCAAATTTCGAACAAATATTTCAACACAATCTAGTCCTCTATATGTAACATATTTATTTAAATGACGATCATGTGAGCAACAAATATAATAACCAAAACTAGAAGGTTCGTGAACTTTGTACATACGAGTACTCTGTGTTATAAATTCGTTATGGTTTAATAGAATACTTTCAAAGTCTGCATATATAACGAAGTTAATTTTTTGTTGTCTTTCATAATTTTTAAATTGTAGAATAGTATTTTTCTCTGGAAGTATAGTTAATATTTTGTTACACATATGTGAGTTGTACTTTACTTCACTTGTGAAACATTGCAAACATAAATCACATAAATACATTTTACCTTTATGATGAGTGATTTGCCGTTTAACCAGTCGTAAAAGACTTTTGATTAAGCAATAGTGACCATTGCCATTTTTCTCAAAATACAACAAGTGCACATGATTACACTTTCTTGCATTAGTCACATATAAAGGACCAGTTACAATGTTTTTGTCTAATCCATAAATATTAACACTTATGTCAGAATTGTTCTTTTCAAAATGTCTAATATCAGTGTATGATGGTGGAAACGTCATATTATCTATATTCAGCACTGTGGAGTAATGCGGATATGAATTCGTTCTGCAAACATTACTCTTTTGTGGAAATAATGCTGCCACAATACTCCACAGGAAACAGTGATTATCATTGTTCTGTATATTAATACAACTTTTTGAAAGTTTCACTACATTCGGTAACTCAATATACGAGCCACCTCTCAAAGGATTGTATTTGTTAATATTAATCTCTAGATGACTCATGAAGAGACAAGTCCAACCAGATTCACAGTGTTTAAATTCAGATAGTTTTCTTTGAAATGTATGTATAACATTTAAATATAAATCATTAATATCGGTACTGTGATGTATTGATACATACTTTGTATTAAATGATTTCAGCTCTTGCTCTCCTGACTTTGGTAGAACAAAGTAAGCAAAAAGTTAGAAGTTCACTTTAATACAAATATGTTTTACAATACTAACATTAATTAATTTTATAACATGTTCTTGATTATCCATTAGGAATGCCTCTGGTGTGAGGTACTCTTCTGATGGATTAAGTCGGTATGTAATTATTCTATTTTTAAACGCCGTAGCAATTATATCAACATTCTCAAATTCAGATTGTAATAGGCAGTTCGATTTATGAAAATTCGTTCTCAAGTGATATTATTATTATTCCATTTATTCGTTTTATATACATATTTTTACATTTTTAAATATTATTCTATAAAAAAAAGAAAATAAAAAAACATTTAAAAATACAAAAATAGTAGCCCACCGGTATCGGGAACAGGGTCCAAGCTACCGGTGGTCAGGGCTCCTGAGAGAGGAACCTCCTAACGATACGCGCCGTGTCCAGGAGTACCGCTTTCTGGATCAAGCCCTTGATCCAGCTGCCCAACGAGAGCCTCCTAAGGTGTTGGTCGAGGCTCTTGGCTATTATGCCATTGGCCGTAACGACTATCGGCACAATGATCGCTGTATTCACGTCCCACATGTCGACAACCTCGCGAGCCAGATCAAGATACTTGCTTTTCTTATCTCGCTCAGCCTTCACGAGGTTCTCGTCATGTGGGACCGCTATATCAACAATCATTGCGCGACGCTCAAGTCGGTCTATCACCACTATGTCAGGCTTATTGGCAACAATAGTCCTGTCAGTGATGATAGACCGATCCCAATACAACGTGACATTGCCATTTTCGAGAACTGGGTCGGGCACATACTTATAGTAAGGCACTTCCGACTCCACAAGATTGTATTTAAGAGCAAGTTGCTGATGGATTATCCTGGCTACAAGGTTGTGTCTATGCAAATAGTCTCCGTTAGCCAGACTAGAACAACCGGAGATAATGTGACGGATTGATTCACCCGGCCGGTGACATGCCCGACAGATGTCAACCGTGCCGTCCTTCACAATGTATTTCCGGTAGTTGTTCGTCATCATAACTTCGTTCATAATCGCAAAGACAAAACCTTCGGTTTCCCCGAAAAGGTCACCAAATCGCAGCCAGGCCACGGACGCTAAAAGATCTACATCGGGCCAATGTAGGACCCGAAAGAAGCGTCCGTGAAGCTCCTTGCTCTGCCATACCTCCCTGCGGTCATTAGTATCTAATACTATAGGTTTGCGCCAGTTCTCGTTAGCCAAGGAGAGCGGGGTGAGTCCCTTGTCCACCGCTACCACATTTCGATGCATACCCACGTCAGCGGCCTGGAAGTATTCCCTAAGACTGCATACCTCGCGGTTGTGTAGGGTCTTAGCATTTAAAAAGCCACGACCCCCGCACTTCCGAGGGATATACAGTCTCATAACCGATGAACGTGGGTGATGCATACGATTTGCCGTAAGCAGCGTGCGGACCCTCCTATCCAGGGCGTCAAGTTCAGTCTGAGTCCATTTGAGTATGCCGAAAGAATACATCAATACCGGCATGACCCAGCCGTTGAAGGCGCGCACCTTGTTACCGCCCGATAAAAGACTATTTAGTACTCTTTTCAGGCGGCCAAAGAAGTGCTCCTTCAACGACTGTTTCACGTCAGTAGCATTGATGCCTAGTGCTTCCGACATACCCAAATACTTGTAAGTTTCGGTTGAGGAAAGGGATCGAAGGTGTATGGAATCCGAGAGTTGTATTCCCACGGATTCCATAATCTCCCTTCGCTTTACATGCATGACTGCACATTTGTCCACACCAAATTCCATACGGATGGCGTCACTGAAGGTTTCTGTTACCTTCAGTAGCTTCATCAGTTGCAAGTTGTTGGGGGCAAAGAGCTTCAGATCATCCATGTAAAGGAGGTGTGATATGACCTGACCACCTCTCCTCAACCGATAGCCCAGACCTGAACCCTCCAGCAGTGTACTGAGAGGGTTTAGGGCTAAACAAAACCACAGAGGACTCAGACTGTCGCCCTGAAATATTCCGCGCTCGATCCTTATAGGTTCGCTGTTTTCCTGAATCTGTCGACATCCTGGATAGTGAAGGACCGTTCTCCACTGCTCCATACATGACGTCAGGAAGGCGCGCAGAGTTGCATCAATTTTATACAACTCCAGCACCCTCATGAGCCATGTATGTGGCACTGAGTCATAGGCCTTCTTGTAATCTATCCAACATGTCGCCAGATCCTTGCGGTAACGGCGAACCTGTTGGCTAATAGCAATGTCTATGAGGAGCAGCTCCTTAGTACCGCGGGACCCGTTCCTACATCCATTCTGAGAAGCAGACATGATGGCGTTATTGTCAATATGTTGATTAATTTTCGCTCTCAGAATGGATGTAAGAACTTTATAGACCGTCGGTAAGCACGTTATCGGTCTATAATTTTTAGGATCCGCAGTACTACCTGATTTGTGGAGCAGGTGGGTCATTCCTGTCGTTAGGAACTGGGGCAGTGATCCTGACTCTAAGGCAGACTGGAACTGAGTTGCCAAACGAGCGTGCGATCTTTGGAACCATTTAATCCAAAAGTTGTGCAGTCCGTCTGGCCCTGGAGATTTCCAGTTAGGCAACGGACGGACTGCACTAGCCACATCTTGGGGGCTGATGGTAATTGCCCCCATTTGTGGTATCGGATCGCACGCCCGTTCGACCTCCCGAGTCCAGTCACCCTCGGTGTGACTGACAGGCACCGACCAGATATCGCGCCAGAACGAACACATGGCGTCGTTATCCGGTAGGCGCGTATCAGTCACACCTTGGTTGGGTTGCTCCCAAGCCCTATAAACCCACCTTTCGTTGCTCTGGAATGTGCGATTCTGGGTGTATCGCTCCACTCGCCGCTTGTACCGACGAATACGGTTTGCCCATGCATAGATCTTCTGCTTCAGGAAGTCGATACGCTCTGTGACGCGGGACATATAATCTCGAGAACTGATATCAGTCCCTGAGAACGCCCGCCTCACAAAGCGCATCACTCTAGGGCGAGTGTTGCCCTCCCTGAAGCAGATAAGCTTGCCGATGAGTGCTCTAGCCTCACCGATACGACGCTCAATCCTGCACTGCCAAGCTGGTATAGCTGGTCGTGTAGCTTTGCCAGTTTTGGGAAACTTGAAATTAGCTACACGACATGCTGCTGCAGCCGCACAGTACAAGATCGAGTGGGTGTCGGCAAGGTCTTTGCTGCTATCAAAAACATTTGATAGCTGCGAATCTAGAGCACACACCAGCGCCCTATTTTTCTTATGCATGGGCAAACGAGGTAGTCGAGGTCTAAGCTCAGGCGGTGTGGAGCGATACTCACTGAATGCACATTCCAAAGCGCTCCTCAAACGCGCATTGCATTGGGTACTCACAGATATAGCCCCGTCGTCGTCGTCCTCGCCAACATGGTCGGGTCGCGGTGAAACACTGGGTTGCAGTTGCACCGCTGCCGGTGGCAAGGCAGGTGAGACACGGCTACTCTGTGATTCCTCACGCAGTCTATCAAGTACGGCGTCATCCAGCATACGGTTACGTTGGATGACCCGCACCTGATCCGATAGACGTTGGGCCGACACGTTGACAGCTGGCTCAAGCACCTGAAACAGAGAGAGCATCCGACCACGGTACGCAGTCAGGTTACTTCCCCCCTCTGTAGCCCCAAAGTATGCGCGCATGACGTTTTCGTTAATCGATTGCGTCCATCGCATGCGCTGCACACTTCCACCGGGAGCGGGGACCCTGTCAGAGACCGATGGGCCTCGAGGTCCTAGGCTGTCCGGTGGCCGGCGTCCTCCCCGTCGACGCGTAGGTGGTGGTGTCGTCGGCGGAGAGAAGTATTCGTCGCTCGAGCTCGACGCAACTGCAGCGTCCAGGATCGCTTGACTCACGGTTGTAGGGGATCCCGGCGGCTGCGAGGCGGAGCTGAGCGACGAACCCGAAGATGTTGGGCGTGTGTTTTTGGCTCGGGCCTGGCTTCGTGTCAGCATTTTCTTCTCAGCTTGTCATTCTGGTTTATTGTATGTTGTATGTTGTTCATTTTAATTATAGTTTATGTTTTCTTCTTGTTGTTTTATTAAATATATATGTAGACATTATTTAAATTTAGTTTTATGTAGTTTTAATGGTGATATTGTTCGGATTCATAAATATATTCTAAAAAATTCGAAGAGCGAAGAAAATTTTAGTGTCACTCTTGACAAGCCAGGCCACAGATTCAGATTATTATTATTATTATTAATCCATTTATTTCAGGCTACAGGGCCCATATAAAATAACTTAAACCTAAACATACATAAGAATGGTGTTAGTAACAATACAAACTTATACCTATGTTAGTAGCAATTTCAACAACTATTACAATTTCACAAAGATTAAATGATCATCAATGATCATTGCTTCAGCATTCCAGCTGCAATACTGGAGCAACGATTCATTTGAACACAGTCCAGCCTGTCAGCAATCATGGCCAGGATGCCGTTGGAGCTGGCCCGCACCCTGCGCACCAAGGATGCACATCTTTTACGCATCAATGCATAAAAGCAATCAACGCGCATTTCCGCAAACATCCCTGATGCGCTACAGAAGCGAGGCAGCCCCATCAGCACCCTGAAGGCATTATTATACTGAACGCGAAGGGCGCTGTACGATTTTTGCGTGAAATGAACCCACAGGCTACAGGTGTAAAACGAGGTACAGAAGGCCCTAAACAGAGTCTTCTTAACCCCCGCAGAAGCACGTGAAAACCTGCGGGCAATCATATTCGCTCTGACCGACAGCGCCCTCCGCTCTCTCTCAATATCGTCATCGTCCCTGAGGCCAGCGGTCAATACGTGCCCAAGGTACTTAAAGGTCTGTAACCTCGACAAAGGTACACCATTAATTTTAACATCAGGTACCGTTTCTGGATATTTTCCAGCAGCCCCAAACACCATAACGACACTCTTTCGCACATTATACAAAAGGCCGTGGGCACTGGCGTAACTTTCACACAGACTCACCAACTTTCTAAGGCCACAGACAGAGGCACTGAGCAGCACCATGTCATCTGCGTAGCTAATGTTGTTGACGCATATGCCATCAATATAACATCCGACTCTGGTGCTGCTCAGCTCCACAATCAACTGGTCCATGTACAGGTTAAAGAGAGTGGGAGAACTTAGACCCCCCTGTCTCACAACACACTCCAAACCATATGAACTCAAATAGCCCCGTCCCACCTAACACTGTTGACCTGGTTCCCGTACCAAAATTTAAAAATATTAATTACTTCAGGTGGTAAGTTAGCATCATTTAGCTTTTTCCAAAGAGTGTCGTAGGAAACCAAATCAAAAGCACTCGATAGGTCGAGGAAACAGGCATACACTGCCGTGCTACGGCTTGTATAGTACTCCACAGCGTGCTTAAATCCCAAAATCGCACTTTCAGTGGACAACCCAGGTCGGAAGCCAAACTGGTTGTCATGCAATTGTATATGTTTACTCAATTGCGAATTAAGCACGCTGTCCAATACCTTAGACACAACCGTAGCCAGCGAGATAGGTCGGTAGTTATTCCTATCCGTCAATAACCCAGTTTTATTTTTAACTACGGGTACAACTATCGTTCTTAACATCTCCGGGGGTAGATACGCATGACCCAAACAAAGATTGTACAACAAAGCTAATACACGTGGCAAGTGAGCACTCGCATAACGAAGATGCTCGATGCTGATTGAAATTCGTTTTTAGGTATTTCAATTTGACAGTATCTACAATTCAATCAATTATTAGATCTTGCGATGGTAGGGTGTGTAACTGTAAACAAAGAAACAACATAAACATTAATTATATGTATTTATTGAAAATAAAACTTATTTAATACAAAATATTATAATCATATGAGTAAATAAACAAGTTAAAAAATTACCTAGGTAATGAATACGATAACATTCGATTAATAACTAGGTTACTACAAGTACAATATAAGTAAGTATACACAAAATAAATGAAAACCGTGAATGCACTATCCTGAATGCAGGCTTCCTTCCTGATTAAGAAAGTTTCTCTATTCTAGCATTTTGAATAATCAGAATGTCAGAGGTAATCAAACTTTCTCGATGGAACATAAAAAAGTAACTTGCTAAATGCTATAACATTTCTCTCAATTGAGAGAGTTAACCAGTACCGATTTACGAAAGCCTTAATTCAGGATAATGTGATACTACGCAAGATAATAATTAAACAAGTACATTTCTAACAGTAAGTTTTTCTTAAATGGTCAGTAATAATTACTAATAAAGGTAGGAGAGCAATTGCGGAACTCTTTCCGGGTGGCAATAATAAAGTTACTTAGGTGCTGCCACGCGTCTGTGTTTTGGTCAGTACGATTTTTGACACAGACAATTGCATGACGCCATCTATTCAGGGATTGCACCTTCTCTATTTCGTCACAACTATAAACTTTCAACTCTACATAGTGTGTCCCCTGTTTAAAATCGAATGATTGACGCGAATGCCCATTGGCGAGTCTTCTACTAATGGAGGATTGTAGCTGCGGAATTGGTTTACCCGAGGCTGAAGGCTGATCCAAAGCGTCGTCTTCACTGTCGCTCCCGAAGATATCTTGAACCGTTGCCCTCTTCGGAGCGATTGGTCTGATAACTGGCTTCTTCTTCTTACCCCATGATGAAGACTGCGTACACATAGGGGCAGGACTTGCTTGTGATGTACTCGGTGCCGACAGTGAGCACGACGGGGAGGCCACTTGTTTCCTTTTCTTTGACCTCTTCTCTGGTTCACGCAGCTGAGCTTCGTCGTCGGAAGGGAACAACGCTTCAGCATTTACTTGATGGGACCTGAAAAAATTAAATATATAAGCTTAAAACTTCAGTCAATAAAAGGAGGCTTGCATTTTGCAATCGTTTGTTTACTTATTCTATTCTGTAAAATATTGTCATGAAAAAACTTCAATGTGAAAACTAACAACAATAGAAAACAAGGAAAGTAAATTAGAATTATTAGGTAGTTATGCATAATGTGACGAAAAAACAAACAGTGTTACTATAATGAGCCACATGTTTTGGTTCGAGTTAATAGAGAGAATATTCAACCGTTACGTTTCACTGAATTAATTATATTAATAATTAATAACCAATCAGCTTGGCATAAACCACTCCGATACAAGGACACTGAGATCCCACTATTCACATCCGAATGAATAGAACATTATCTTATTAATGTACTACATTACAATGAAGTAAAAAATAATGTATTATTAATTATGACTTACATTTTTTTCACGGTGTAGTCCTGGATGTTGATATTGACCGGCAGAGATATGTAATGATGCTCCAGATGTCCACGTCCCGATTTAAATACCAAACAATCTACGTTATTTTTAATCCATAAAAGGAAAGTAAGACTTACTGAAAATCCTGAGTCAAATTTGTCTCTATTTATGGAAAATGCTTACCTAGCGCTAACATAATTAAGTAGTTGAATTCTCAACCTTAAACATACGCAATAAAGATTGGTACTAAATATATGTATTTTATTTGCAGCTACAAGAAAACACACATACTAGTCTTATACCCTGACTTTACTTTTGCATTTTTATCATGATAAATGTATGAGAACTTTGTCAACGGACAAACATACATTTGGATCTCTGATATTAGTATTAAATTATTGTAAACAAATCAGCGCCGGCGCCGGTCCGTCGGGAGAGTCCTGTTACATCAAACCATTTATGTAAAGTTTGGGATAACATACAAAAATATTTGATTTTCAACCTTAAAACAAGCTTAAAAAAATATATAAGTTGTGAAATAATGAAAAAATAATCTAATTGGATTCTCAGTCAGGTTGGCAGGGTGGATAGAAGTACCTAACTGTTATGTCGGTAAGAAAATATTTTTATTATTATTCAGAAATTGTTAAATGATTTATTATATATTTTATAGGTAATGCTTATTATTATTTTATAAGTACCTTTTGTGAGATTATAGTCAAGGCATGAATGATATTATGGCGGACTGCATACCATCAGACAATCAATGCATCATGATAATTATAATTATCATGAGGTAATAGAGTCATGTAATTAATATTCCTTTTTTTTTGTTACAGTTCCAAGATTCTCAAGATCTTTTCATTTTCCCCCCTATGGAAACTCGGCTGGTGCAAAACGAGGTTGGCGAGGAATCGTCGAGGCGTTTGAATCTGAAGAGATCCAATGATGGGACGCATTACAGTTTTGTGAAGCGACCTTTAAAAGGATCAAAGGTAATCCGCATCGAAATATACGATGCAAAAGATTTTGCCGATCGCGAAGAAAGTTCATGCAAATGCAAAGCAGATTTGTGCGTACAGCATGTTGTCAAACACGCCATGATGGACGGTATATACCAATCAACCAACGACCTCATCGTTAGGATCCAGGATAATTTGGAAAGTGTTTTTTAATGAATAGATAGGTCGTAAATATGTACTTACTACCTAACTACACTGTTTACTATTAATTATAATAATATTAGTAAGATAAGGTGCCTTATTAAGTACGTGTAAATAGTATGTACCTACTTCATAGTCAATAACAAAGTATTTACTACTTATACTGTGTAACATAACAATAAAGGCTCATTAAAAAAAAATGCATTTTTATTTAGTGCATACCTACTATTATACTAGGTAACGAAATAATGCAACCATCTTCCATATAAAGTACACAAGATCATGTTCACAGTTTCACGTGTAGCACAAAGCCAAGCGCCACACACGATGCATTACTACTTAATAGTGACTAGTCTATAGTATAATACACACTGATCACTGCATGATTCATTCATTCAATTCACATGCAGCATCGTACCCATAGTAACACACTTGTACCTTTGTTTGTATTTAAATAGATTGAATAGATGAACAATGTAAATTGGAGGCTTCTAGATCAGATCGGAAGATCTGATCTAGAAACCCCAATTTACAACTACTCACTTCAACTTCAAAAGGTTGAGGAAAACCCCGGTATCCTTCCCGTGAAACAAGGGCAGGCGTTTAAACAAGTAGATAAGTGGTTAATTATAAAACTTTTAAATTTAGATAGCTTAGGTAATGATCTAGAATTAAGTTTAATGAAATATAATGAATTCAGTAAATTAGTAGATGTTAACAAACCTTACAGCCATGAGTTTTTAGGTATTCGTACTCAAACGGATTATCTAAAGTATAGGACTATCGAAAAATTTCAGCAACTTGTACTAGCTAAAAGATTTAAGCGAGGATTAATTGATCCACTTGGATCCATGATAAAAATTGTTACAGGTAATTTAGATCATAGTGATGCAATTCGATATGATTCTCTCATCTCTCAGTTGAAAAGCAATCAATTATTATTAGATAGTAAAGTAACTTTGGTCTCCAAAATGTTAAATTGTTTTGTTAACAGTACAAAAATCTTACATAAAAATACATTAATTTTAGATGAACGTTGAAAAAGGATCGAGAGATTAGTAAAAAATATGATTACAAAAGCAGAAAATTCTATTTACTCTACTTACATTTTAGGAATGTTTAATATGTTCTTAACAAATTTTAGAACCATTAATATAATTTTAAGTGAGATTGAAACGGCCTTAGCCTTTAGTAAGCGATCGATTGTTAATATCACTGAATTACTGCACATGTTACCATCTATAGCCAAGACTGAAAACCTGTTATATCCTGTGAATGAAAACAATTTAGTTAAGTTTGAAGATTGTTATACTGATAAAGCTTTTATTAAACAGAACCATCACGTTCATAATAGAGATCCCACTTATTGAAAACAGTACTTATAGTTATTTTAAACTTTACTCTTTACCTATTTTTAACACAGATTTAAACGAAACTGTAATAGTAGTTCCTAAATATCCCTACCTTTTGGTGAAAGACTCAGATTACTTACCAGTCGTGAGAGCCTGTGTACAGATTGCGATTAATGACAAATTCTTATGTACCGATGATGATGTGTTGACCCATCTAGAGCCATTATGCGAAAAACAATTGATGAAGTTCCACTCTAATACCGCGAGCAGCATATAGTCGACATTGAAGATTTGAAAGTTCAACGAATTGTCCGCGAAAGTTGGATTCTATATATAAAGAATAACCTTATAGCAAGTAAAAAATGCTATGATGACGTCACGAGCCATGAGTCTCTACAAGGAACATACATAGTTACCCTGGACGATGCTTGTAAGGTTATCGTTGGGCACATACATCTACAAAATTACAAATTCTCTCTTACACACCTGAATTATCCAATAGCTCCAATCATTACCCTACCAGAGATGAAGCCTGAAAAACGTACTAACAGTGTCAGTGCAGTGAATATGAAAGGTATAAATCTAGATGAGCTGAAAGAATTAGCTCAAGTAGTGAAAATGAGCAAAGTGAAATACGGTGAAAATGATAGTGCGGTTGACACGAAAAATATTAGTTTAGGTACGGTAATTCTATATGTAATTCTGCCTTTAGGATTTATGATCTTTCTTGTTTTTAGATATAAAATCATATTGTTAAACTGTATGCGAAATCATCAGAATCCTAACAACTCTGATCATTTCGTTCTTGAGGAGGGAGGAGTTATGCAACCTGAACCGCATCGAGTAATCACTGTGAGAGCATGAAATGCACGATTGCAGTTTAGGGTGGCCCTTCCACAAAGTTCCATGCATTTCTGTTAATTTAGCACTTTAAGTAGCAGTAAGTCGAAACATGTAACCGATAGGATTATTAGACATTACATGAGAGCATCCGCTTTTGCTCACACGTATTCATATTCTTTTATTTAAACGTCATAACGCTCCCAAAAACTTGACTAGGTATTTATAAAGGATACAGTGTTGTTTTGCAGTAAAAAGGTTTAGATTTTTATTTATGGATCTTCTTAGATTCTCACGACTATAATTTTATTTATGGTTTGCTGATGTAATAAAACACATGAAAAAAAACACACGTGGTCACTCCACGTATTTTTTTTTCATCTACGAACAATTAGGTGGTTTCAATCTTTTCGTTGGTGCGGACATTATCATCATCTTCCTACCTCGTCCCATGTCAGTTGGAGTCGACTGAACATGCTTTTTCTTTCATTATCTACTATAAACTGTCACGACATCACCGTTGTTATGAACATTTTACGAATCTTATATGACTATTTTACACAATTATCTAAATACCCTATTCATAATAATATGATGGAAAATATTTCGTGCATGACGATTTTCCTTTGTTTATAAAAACATAATAAACAATCGGAACGTGTTTTGCCTCTGGTATTAAGTTCTCAACCTCAGGCAGTTGGGGGGCATGATGTTCAAAAATTAATTAATTTATCAGAAAAAACAGGCGAATTTTTTGAAAAGCTGCATTTCGTTGGCTTGGAAGTATTTAATTAAAATATGGAATCTGTGAGCCATGATACTGTTGACAATGGACATACACGCAGACAATGAGACCACACTTCAGTATGCGTGGCAGATAAGTTAAACTATACACTGATGGATTTCATTCATTCTTGTATCTTTTTTGTTGTTTATCGTGGCTTCATGACTGTTGTTGATTTACCGATCGAAATAAAATATGCCTCGTTTTATTGTGCGATATTCTCATGGATACTGACCATCTAGAGAAAACTTAGCGCATAAAAGGAATTGGGTTCTGAATAGTTCTGACAACCTATATATTTTTTTTCATTGTTTTAAATTTGTCATCAACAGTGTGTTCTCCACGTCATTATATTTGTCAATAATGTGTATCTGTGACTTTGTGTACTTAATTATTTTGAGTAATTAATCTCTTTTCATCAAAATTACCTTGTTTCGTGGAACTAGTCCAAAACAAGGTGTTTCCTGTAAGAGCTGTAGTCTCCTAACGATGACGTTTACCAAACCTATTATACATCGGAGCCAAACAAACAGTTTAACAGTAAGTGACGTGACTAAGTCGTCTAGTAAGCCTTCCTCAAGATAGTCATGTTTTGAGAGAAACAAAAGAGAGTGTTACTTTTCAGAAGGAATTGTTATTATTATTGTATGTTATTTGACTGCTTCATGGAGCTCGAGGCTAAATAATAACAGTTGCACGGGTCGATCTTCAAGGTTAAGCAGCGCTTGCCGAGGTTCATCCGTGGACAGGTGACCATATTTACATAGCAAGTTGCCTCAGTGCCTCGGAAAGCACATTAAGCCGTTGGTCCCGGCTGTCATTTGAACATCTTTGATAGTCGTTACGGGTAGTCAGAAGCCGGAAATCTGACACCAATCTGGCCAAGGGGGATCGTGTTACCCAGTTACTGGGTTGTGGAAGTCGCCTCATGTCAAATGCAGCTGAATCCGATTAGACTGGAAGCTGACCTCAAGATATTTAGGTAAAGGCTGGGCAGATTGATGGATGGTCTCCTTGTTGCAAGAATGACTGTTAAGCATGAGGTGTCTTGTATGTCGGAAAAAGTGTTTTTAGTTTTCCATTAAAATTTCTCAGTCCGCAGTTTTGATGTCACATTTGGCGGTGTGATGACTGATCTCTCTCCGGTCATGTTGGATTGTGGACTCCATCGGAACATAAGGGTAAAGAAAGAGATTTTACCAGTGTTTGCGGACACACTTTGCCCTATGTATCTCCTGGATACATGACTAATCTACGTTGAGATTGATGTCATCATCATCATCAGCCGAAAGACGTTCACTGCTGGACATAGGCCTTGCCCATGCGTCACCACTTTGACCGGTCCCGTGCTTCACGCTTCCAGCGGATCCCGGCAAACTTCACCAGGTCTGATTGTCATGGAAAACATTATTATAATTATTTTGTTTCAAAGAAAGATATACGTCCTATTCTATTCTTCTCTTTTCTTCTTCTTTGCTGAGGATCGCGACTTACGACGCGTCTCCAAGTTTTGTGATCTTCTGCAGTGTGGACCAGTCAGAACATGCCAACTTGACAGCCATCTTGATTGTTTCTGACCATTTTGCCGATGTTCTGCCTTGAGCGAGTTTTCCTTAAAAAAGTAAGCAAGTGGATCATTATATTTCATGGCCAGGTTGTTAACAAAATTATGAGATTAATTTGGTGGTTCCAGACAATTCAGTGGCTCGTCCAGTAAATAATTAAATTATAGTTCGGATAAATGTTTTCCTTATTGTCCTTTTTAAATAATATACAAGGCAAAGTCGTTTGTGAAAAGGGAGGAAGTCAAAAAAAATGGATGGATTTTCTACCCCAGACAGACTCTACAGTACACCACCTGTTACGATTCTTACATACTATTTCTGCTTCGTTTACTTTCATAAATTTGGTCATACACGCACGCCGGTTATGAATACTAGGCACCTGACTTTTCTGAAGAACATCACCAATTGCCTCCTTGATAAAACAATACCAGCGTCGGTTTACGTCTATATTTAAAGTAAAACCACCTCAGGTTTCCTATTTAGTCGAAAGAATTCCTAACTTTTATATCGGTAATCGATATTACATATCGGTTCGCTGGACGTCAAAAGCGTGCTTTGAAGTAGTAGTCGCTCGGAATACCAAGTTTTGGAAAGTTTATTCTCTGGACTGAGGAACTATATTCATAAATGTAGTATCGATTAGACTGTAAAATACATGGACGCGGGCAAAATATGGGCCTAAAATGCCTTGCTCTTTTTGGAAGGGTTGTGATTTTAGCAGTCTATGTATATATGTATGTTTGTATTTACATATGTTCCTTCGTAGCGCCTAAACTATTCATCCGATTTTGATGAATAAGTTGTCAATCGAATCGTTATTATGGCCTAGGTAATAAAATAAAATAAAATAATTTAAAAAAGCCGTAGTCGGTAAAGATTTTTTAATAAAGTTTTTGTTATAGGTGCTGTTTTCCCCTTTCAAGTGATACCCTCCATTTCCCAGCAGACGCGTAGTTTTTTTTTAATTTGTGTTTAAAGTTACGTGCAAAGGAACGTCATTAAGCGTTTTCATGTTCTTTTCTATCTTTTGATAAAGCGTTAGCCTTGATAAACCTATATGATTATGTTACTCATATACATATTAGGTAGGTAGGTAGCATTATCAAGTGTCCCCGTTATAAAGTTTAAATTTATAAATTGGATTTGCAATTTTACTTGAGTCGAAAAATTATTATGAACTTGATGCCCCCAACTTATTTTTAAATCACACAACGCTTATTAGAGCTTATCTAAATTGATTTCATTTAGGATTTGTTAAGTTAATAGTTACTAAATACTAATGATAGAATCAGATATTTTTGAATAATCTGTTGATAAAGGCGTATTTAAATAAATACGTAGACGCTTAAAAGAGGGAACAGCTGGCATCAAAATAAATCCTCCATACCTGTGTAAATATTGCAATAAATAGTAGAAGATCACAAAAACTTAACGTCTTCATAATCTGATTGTGAAAACCTAACATCTGTTAAATATTGACAACCTGCAACCATCATAAATTTAAAACAACACATCCCTTTTCAAACCTGCCCACAATCTCACTTCGTCTAAATTAATTTTCGTTGCAAAATTACTTAGTGTCAGCTAATCAAACTTATATTAAAACCCAAGTATAATTTGGAAAACGTTTACGTGTTTAAACGATCCTCGTACGCTCGTTAAAACCAATTGCAGAAAAATAACCTTATCCTATTTTATGAAATGCCCGTTTTTGTTTACCTGCCTTGACGAATTGTGAAGCTTTAACAGGATTAGGCATTTTGAAATTAATTTAAGCAATTTGGATTGATGTGACTTTTATATTCATGAATCATATTTTTTTTTGTCGACCGTTTTGCCAGATACAGGTTGTTCGTATTTTGATTTTTATTTTGCTTTGCAATTATCGGTTCCTATTTGTGCTTTTGTTACATCTGTCTGGCTCGCGTTTGACTTCTATTTCATCAGATTTACATTTGGTGGCCTTCAACTTTTGCTTTAATTGTGGGTAATATTCCAATCAAAATTCGGCTTCTGTGCTATGCAATAGTTTGTATCATCATCATCAGCCTTTTTAATGTTCTCACTGTTGGGAGACAGGCTTCCTCTGATAGAGAGGGAATGGGCTAAAATCCACCACGCGGGCCCAGTGCGGATGTGTGACATCTACCAATCCGCACTGGGCCCGCGCGTCTTCGAATTTTTGGTTCCAGGACATGCCGGTTTCCTCACGCTGTTTTCTTTCACCGTTTTGTGAGTAGTGGGGATGAAATAATTCACACAAAGTAAAGCGCCTACCAGGGTTCGAATCCAAGACCTATAACTTGTAAGACGCGGCCGTTACCACTGGGCTACCACTGCTCCACTAGTTTGTATAGTCTTGTATATAAAAATCTCGATGATGTTAAGCAACTAATAAGAAGATTATTTATTCAAATTCTCTATAGAACATTCATATATAGAATGCGTTAAGCAATTGCTAAACAATCTTCAGATTTATATTAATATGGGTGTTTATCTTTTATAAATACCATCCATTGTTTATCTAGGCTTCCTCTTCCCGCATCCATTTATATTCATGCAAAATTAATATTCTTTATTTCTCCAAAAGCATATTTCTCATGGCAATTAAAACATTTCTTTATTAAAACTGCCACTTGCAAGCACAAAATACAATTGTACAAATTAATTTTAGCTCAAGAAAACAACTTAAATGTTATTCGCTGAACTGGGCCAAAAGCCTTCATAACCAAATGCGCTTCTGGTGGGAACAAGTTTTCCGAATTCAGGAGACCTTGCTCTTTGCTAAGATTTGCACTGTTTTGTGTATCTTGAGGCAAAATCTTAGAACATCTTAACTTGAATATCGCTGTCTTATCGTGGTTTTATTGCCGTTTTCGACCGTAAAAAAAGGACAGTCGTAAAAAAAGGTTGAAATAACTCAGTTCTTCTTCATTTACTTTTCCTTGATATCTTATATCGTGGTTTAAAGATTTGGAAGACAATTTAGTAACTTTAATAATTTTGAGGCACTGAGTTTGGGTCCCGAAAAATTGCTTTATTTTTCGGGATATGGAATTTTCAAAAAGGCGTACCAATTGTTTTTTTAAATGCATTAATATGTAACTATTGATCGTTCATGCCCAATCTTTATTTTTAAAATAAGAAGTCGAATTTAGTCTATTTGTTTTTGATACGTGTTTCCCAATCTTTACAGCTCTTACAATTTGATTCATATGATTGTTGTATTCTGAATACTTCAAAACCACATTATCATACTACGAGGATACGATAACGTTGAGATCATGTCCTGAAGGCGGCTCCAAGACAAATATTTAATTTTTATTAGTTTTTCCAGTAGGCTGCCAGTCGATTTAAACTTTTCTGCATAAAAGGCAGCTTACTTTATTGTCTGTTCGTCTGACTGATTGATAGAATAAAAAAGAAAGTTCTAGTCAATTTTGAACCGGTTCCAGTTAGCCGAATGCGTGCAAAAATCTTTGCCCTATTTTTGAAAGGCCTGACCCCAGTTTTAAAAAGCCCACTTAATTTAATCCGTTTTCAAGTTTCACGACAAGCCATGTGACTGGTTGTTAAACTTTTAAACCAACCACAACAGTTATCTTGAGATTTGATAACGTATGAGATAATTGTTGAGTTGATGTTCCTCTCCGAATTCGGCAACAATTACTCTAATAATATAATATTTGCCAATACACATGAGTCCCACACATAACTAAATATAGATACATAACTAAAAAAAAAAAACTATCTTGTTTAAGTTACTGAATTTATGTGGCTGTTTCACATAAATTCAGTAACTTTAACAAGATAGTTTTTTTTTGTTTTTTTCATAAAAAAACGTTGCCCCATTCTAGGACTTTCTTCTGTATCGTGGGTGCGTTTACAATCCCACCGCACTATTCCCAAACCACTGCAACTCCTGAAAGCCAGAATCAACAGTGGCGACCACCAGAAAAGCGCCGAGGCAATGAAGCTCGACGAAGTCCCGGAGAATGAATTTAACTGTCTTGGATCCCGCAACGAAATTAATCAGAAAAGAAAATGGAGGAGTAAGAAAAACACAAATTTCCACTTCCCTCCATATCAAGCAGGAGACAGAACAAACAAGACCAATAGGCACAAAGGGTCGTTTACAACTGGGATAAGCCCAGTTGCCAAGCACCACGGATAAAAATTTGCATTAATATTAATGGGTCCTAACATTGTGAGCTGTTATATTTGATTCCAATAATAGGTATGGCAAAAGCGCTTGAACGCACGGCAATTTGTTCTAGTTTCCACAAGGTCCGTATAGTAAACGGCTCCTGATACAGCCTGTACATTATTCAACATAGTATTGCGTTCATTCTGCCAAAGAATACACTCCCATAAGATATGATGTGCAGATTGTATATATTCACAGTCAGATGTAGAACACTGACATAATGGCGAGGCAACAAGCTTGAAGGAAAATAATTTACTTTTAAAGTTACCATGCCCTGTGAGAAATTGGGCAACACAGTGATCCACCTCCAGCCACGTCCTGGCCAGCCGCACGCGAACGGATGGAAAGAATTGGTGGAGGTGTCGGCCCTTGATGGAATTATCCCACCTACATTGCCATTCGGATAAAAGTTCCTCCCAGACGTCAATTTGTGGTTTAAATAATCTAGAGATTTTGGCACGGTCACTCCGCGTTAAAAAGTCCGCGTCCATGGTCTCTTTTGCGGAATAGTACATTGCAGCACGTCGCTGCACTTCAAGGTCGACCGGAAGTACGCCAGCAAGTACCGGTAAGGCCTCAGTACTAACCGTCCTGTATGCTTTGCATAAGAATATCAAAGCCAAACGCTGACTCTGAAGTAACTTACGTCGTACCGGTGCGTTTACAAACATATAAACTCATATGCACAAAACCCAGAGCCGGAACAACTATCTGTAGGTCATACAAATATTTGTTCCATGCGGGAATCGAACCCGCGACACGCAGCGCAGCAGTCAATCGCTCAAACACTGCGCCAACCGTGCTCCCAAATGAGTCTCTCATTGTCAATTTGGTAGCTAAACGTCAAATTGACAGCGGAGAAAAGACTGGGCAGCAATCCCTGTTCAATTACAGGCACAAACTCAGCTTTTACCAAGGGTGGGCCCTGACAGCCATCTGGATCTTGTTGAAAAGCGAACTACCGAAGAAATAGTTGAATATTCGTAACATAATATTGTACGGCAGCCATTTTATTGACATTTAGATAGATACGTATGAATATAACGTGTGTTTGGATTTTCTTCATTTTATACCTTGTACGTATATTGATGTACCTTTATTTTATTGACGGGGAGGGGGGAGGGAGGTGCAACCTTCAAAAGGCACCTAGACCTGATCTTATAACTCACTCGTCAGCGCAATGTCTTAACCGCAGATTTGTTGCCTGTTATGAAGTCATTTAAGTTCTCATCATCACTGTTTTAGCCGAAATACTGAAACTGTTTGGTTAGGTTAGGACAGGACAGGCCAGGGCCTGCCCAACTAGTGGTACGCTTATCAACTCAGTGCCTCCTATGCAGTCTTCATGGTCTAAAGTTCTATGTGCTTTTAAATCTCCACAAGTAGTTAAACTCGTGCATTCGCTTCCACAAATGCTTTACTTTTTCAAATCAAAAATATTATCCCACACATGTTGATAGGAATGATTGAAAACTACACACAAAACTGTTCCGACTGGCATTCCACTCTGTGAGCTGGATTCAATAGAATCCATCAACGTACACAAACAGACCGCAAACAATACTGGTAATCTGTATTCGCTTTAAAAATGCAACAATACAAAAATATACCTAGCCGTGGGCTTGTGACGAAAGGTAAAAGTCTTTCTTCGCAACAAAAAAATAACTCCGGTAACTATGTATGCGGATAACTGAATAAAAGGAAGCAAATGTACGTTACAGAACTAAGCTGTGCCCTATGTACCTATGTGAAGTAAAACGCAACGAGAGCTATCATGTCATCCCTATTAATGAACGCAAATACTACAAACAGCGGCCGCAAGATGCCAGTACTAGTTGTATGCTACAAATATAAAAAGTCTGTTGACTTAAAAAAAACTGCGTTGTGCTCTGTTTGTAACAACAGATTCGAATCTGACTGCGATGGTTATCCGGAACACACATACCGATTAATGAACCAAAAATCCAAAAACAAATGGCGCTGTAAGATGTGCATTAGGAAAAAGACAACAAATTCTACGGAGACTTCCAATATGACTATGAGAAAAAAACCGACGTATCCTATCACACAGTCGCCCCCGCAAACTCATACAAAGAAAATACAGTCGTCCCCTAACCAGGATTCTCATGTGCTGACTGATTACGATACATCTTACGAAACGGACACCACACCGAACAAACTCTCAAAAAGTGTCGACGGTACAACGACAAATATTTCATCAATATGCGAGATGCAAGATACAATTGCCCAGCTCACTATAAAACTGGAAAGTGCGGAGAATGAGTTGGAGAACACAATATTAGAAAACAATGTGAAAAAAAAAAATTGAATAAACAAGTGGACAAGCTGACTAAAGAAATTAAAATATTAAAGTCATTGTGTCATTCTTCTACAATTATGGAAAGCAGCCCTATAGATAAGGACAAAAAGAAAATACATTCTCGTTTAAGTCAAATCGGGTCCACCTCGTCTTCGCCGAGACATACGTCAAATGCTGATCGCAATACAAACATTACGTTTTTATATCTGCAACAAAAATCACAGCCTTACAAAAAGAACTTCAGAATGCAGAAAAGGACTTTAAAACTTTGACTACCCAAATACAGAGTCTTGAGCAATCTCTAAGAACCACACCAACACAAGAACAGATTTGTCCAAGTAAATCCTGTACAACAAACCCCATTGCCACAGACCTAAAAAAGCACGAATTTGGAAGGATGATAAGGATTTTCGGCGCGCAACAATGCGTTGGTCTGGCTGCTGCCCTAATACATTCCAGAAAGAAAACACAATACGAAAAATATGGCGACCTCGCCCATACGATGCCAAATGCATATAGTGACACAATAATAGGGAGATGTACCAATATCAACCTACGACCAGGTGACAAAATTGTATTATCTTTAGGTGAAAATGACCATAACATGAGACATGTATTATCTCAACTAAAAATTTTACTTAGACATTTTATAAAAATAGCAGTATTATATTAAACGTTTCTTAAAATGACCACCTTGATGTCGATAAATTGAATTATCGCATGGAAAATATTTGTAAACATTACAAAAATTGTCATTTCACGAATTCTGTACACCATGGCTTATCTGATATTTGCAAAACCTTAAATTACATTGTAGATTGCGAGTACTATGATCAAAAATATTTAAATCCAGCTGAGCTCAGGAAACACCTCGCGAGTAGCAAATCAAGCTTTTTGCCTAAGAGGGAGACAATTACCGTACCCAAAAAAGGGACTATTCCCTTTTATTTCAAAAGTAGCAGCAGTAGCGGCACTGAACAAAATGAAAATTCTCGTTTTCCTTCTGAAAAACACAGAATAGGTACTATACCATAATATTTTGCCCCAGTTACAAAAAAACGATAAGTTTTTTCGTACCTAATAACACAACACCTACATCACACAACTTTAGGATACTCCACCAAAACATTGCAAGTGTATTGTCTAAACAGGAACTAATGGAGTTAACATTACAGAATATGCGAGACTTACAGAATGACCCACAAGTGATTTGCCTCTCCGAAAAATTTATTAAAAAAGGATATGAGAACTATCTCAAGTTATCGGATTACGAAATGGCTACAAATTTTTGAAGGGAAAAACACCGAGGAGGCACATGCATTCTCGTCAAAAAGGGCCTACGTTTTAAAGAATTACCGTTTATAAAAAACTATTCATCGGTAAATACATTCGAGGCATGCGGCATAGAGCTAGGAAATGAGAAATTGGTGATTGTTTGTGTATACCGAACACCCCAGTCTGATCCTAATCAATTCTTAACTAAGCTAAATAGTGTCTTAAATGATACATACAAGAAATACATTTCAAAAACACATATTATTTTAACAGGTGACTTTAATATAAATACCTTGAAAAAAAGCAAAATCACTCAACAATTTCAAGACCTAGCACACAATCACAATGTAAAAATTCATATTGATGTAGCTACCCGGAAACTTTCTTGTATAGACCATATATTGAGTAATGTACCGGACGCAATCGCAACAGTACTACCACTTCATCTCTCTGATCACGACACAGCACAAATACTTAGCTTCCCTTGGTTACAAACAACAAAACCTGCAACATATTATATTTACAAAAGAGATTATAGTCTAGATTATATGCATAAATTTAGAGAATGCTTAATAAACCTATCTTGGACAGATATCTACATGGAAAACGATGCAAATATAGCATTAGGTTGTTTCCACGAATTGTCATGTCTGCTTTACAATCTCTGTTTTCCAAAAAATAGGGTAAAGATTAATGAAAACAATAAAATAAAACGAAAGTGGATAAGTAAGGGTCTTAAACAGAGTTCTAAAACAAAGCGCTTCCTACGATATAATTACTACAAGAATAAAAATTTAACAAACAGGACTAGATACACTACATACTCTAATCTATTACAAAAAATTATACAATGCGAAATGCAAACATAAAGTTTATGAATAATAATGACAACAAATGTAAAGCCACATGGACAGTTATAAAAGACGAAATATCTAATGCGAACCCCAAAGACACCATTGAACATATTATAATTGACAACAGAATACTCACTAAACCAGCAAAAATAGCCTCCGCATTTAACAATCACTTTATAAATGCCATCCCGACACCAAATTGTTCAAATGGTTCCCGTTGTGAAACTCTAACTGCTAACTCGATGTTCCTCGCACCCATGTTCGAAAATGAGGTGAGACAACAGATACTGTCGTTGAACAATACCAACTCTGAAGGCTACGATGAACTCAACACCAGAATAATTAAGTCATGTGTTGATGAAATAGGTGGAGTGTTGACATATCTAATTTACCTGTCCTTTTCACAAGGAGTGTTTCCTAAAGCATTTAAAATATCAGTTGTTAAACCGATTTTAAAAAAGGGTGATAAGGCTCATATAAATAATTATCGTCCCATAACACTAATACCCATCTTGTCAAAAATATTTGAGAAATGCATGTCATCATCATCATCATCATTTCAGCCGAAAGACGTCCACTGCTGGACATAGGCTTCCCTCAGGCGTCGCCACATTGACCGATCCCGTGCGTCTCGCATCCAGCGCCTTCCCGCAACCTTAACCAGGTCATCAGTCCACCTAGTGGGAGGCCTTCCAACGTATCGTCTTCCGGTTCGCGGTCGCCATTCCAGAACCTTTCGGCCCCATCGGCCATCCGTTCTGCGAGCAATGTGCCCTGCCCACTACCACTTAAGTTTGGCAATTCTTCGGGTTATGTCGGTAACTTTGGTTCTCCTGCGGATATCATCATTCCTGACGTGATCACGCAAGGAAATTCCGGGCATAGCCCTCTCCATTGCCCTTTGGGTGACTTTGAGCTTTCTGATAAGGCCCATTGTGAGCGACCACGTCTCGGTCCCATAGGTGATCACTGGCAACACACACTGGTCATAGACTTTTGTCTTGAGACACTGCGGTAAATTGGACGAGAAGATACCACGCAACTTCCCGAACGCCGCCCAGCCGAGTCGGATTCGACGGTTGACCTCTTTCTCGAAATTGGACCTACCCAACTGGACCGTTTGTCCCAGGTAGACATAATCATCTACAACTTCGAGAGTAGAGTCTCCGACCTTGATAGGAGTGGGTGTTACATGGGCATTCACCATGATCTTGGTTTTGTCCATGTTCATTTTAAGACCCACTCTTTCGGAAGCTCTACTGAGGTCATCGAGCATTTTACTGAGGCTCTCCATGGTCTCAGCCATGACCACTATGTCGTCGGCAAACCGAAGGTGAGTAATGTACTCGCCATTAACGTTGATGCCCAGCCCCCTCCAGTCCAGAACCTTGAAGACATCCTCCAGCGCAGCAGTGAACAGTTTCGGAGAAATGACGTCTCCCTGTCTCACGCCGCGCTGGAGAAGGATTGGTTTCGAGGTCTGATCCTGAAGACGGACTGACATGGTGGCGTTTTTGTACAAACACTTCAACACCTCAATGTACCGGTAGTCGATCTGGCACCGTTGGAGAGACTGCAGTACAGCCCAAGTCTCTATCGAATCGACGGCTTTCTCGTAGTCCACAAACGCTAAACAGAGAGGCAGGTTATACTCTTCGGTCGTCTGTATAACCTGCCGCAGCGTATGTATGTGGTCTACGGTGCTAAAGCCTTTTCGGAATCCGGCTTGTTCGGGGGGCTGAAAATCGTCAAACCTGCGCGCAAGACGATTCGTGATGACTCTTGAAAACAACTTGTAGACATGGCTAAGAAGTGAGATGGGCCTATAGTTCTTCATCCGGGCATTGTCGCCCTTCTTGAAGAAGAGTACCACCACACCCCTGCACCATGCCTGTGGCGTTTTGCCCTCGAGTATGACGGAATCAAACAGCTTCTGAAGGGCCCTAAGGACCGGTTTTCCACCCGCCTTCAGGAGTTCGGCCGTAATTCCGTCATCACCCGGCGCCTTGTTGTTTTTGAGCTGTTTCAGAGCCATCGCAATCTCGTACAGGCTGACGTCCGGGATATCTTCGGTATAGTGTCGGGTCAATCTAGCTCTTGGGTCGTTTGCTAGACTCGCAACGGGCTTGCTGATCGAAGTGTACAACTGCCCATAGAATGTCTCGATCTCCCTGAGAAGCTCCGGTTTGGCGGATACGATCCTGCCATCGTCGGTCTTCAGTTTCGTGAGTTGGCTCTGCCCAATAGCCAGATCCCTTGAGAACACCTTGGAGCCTTTATTTCGCTCGATAGCGTCTTTAATACGCTCGGTATCATCTCACGCCTCTCCTTCATAAGCTTGAGGGTGTGATCAGAGAGCGTTTTGTTTCTATCTGTACGACGGGTCTTGAAAAACTTAGACCCGACCGTATGGACAGCTTCCACGAACCCGTTGCTATATTCATCCACGGAGCTCCCTAGGCACTCGAAACGATTCTGGAGTTCGAGCTGAAAGCTCTCGGGGTTTTGGACCTGGATCTGTGCTGGCCGGAGCGTGGACTACATCAGTCGAGACCTTTCAAGCTTAATATTAATGTTCAATGTGCCTCTTACCATGCGGTGATCGCTCCCGGTTTTTACCGAATTGATCACAGAGACATCATTGAACATTTGCTTCTTGTTTGACATGATGAAGTCGATCTCATCTTTTGTTGCACCATCGGGGCTCTGCCAGGTCCACTTCCTGTGTTCACGCTTTTTGAAGAATAATCTTATCTCCTTCTCCATAAAACTGGCAAGTAGGTGACCCCGGTGGTTCCGTTGTTGCAGCTCATCCTCGTCTCGTTTGCCCAGTTTCGCGTTGAAGTCCCCCATGACAACGGTGAAGTGAGTTTTGAAACCATGCATGGCTCTGGAGATATCCTCATACATGGTCTCTACCTCATCGTCGGAAAATACATGTATCAAAGGATAATTAATTATTGTGAGCAATTTAATGTTATCAGAAAGGAGCAATTCGGCTTTCAAAAACATAAGTCCACGTCCTTAGCCATCTTTTCACTTTTAAAAGCAATATTGACCAATGTCAACAACAATCAGCTGACGACAGGGTTATATATTGATCTATCAAAAGCATTTGATCTAGTTTAACATGACACATTAATACAAAAATTAGAGGCTGTCGGCATTAGAGGACTGCCACTTCAGTGAATATCATCTTATCTAACTGACAGACAGCAGAGTGTCATTGTCACTAAACTTGATGAAAATAGGGACATGACACACTATTCTTCTGAATATAAACATATAAGACGCGGCGTCCCCCAGGGTAGCATACTGGGCCCTATCTTATTTCTGCTCTACATAAACGACATAGTAAATGTGACCAATCACAAATGCTTTCTTTTTGCTGATGACATTTCCATAATTGTTACTACTGATAAAAAATATAAATCAATTATTGATCATGAAGCGGACATAAATAAAACAATAGACAATCTAATCAATTGGTTAAATAATAATAATTGATCTATTAATCTTAAAAATCTGTATATATACAATTTAATCAATCTTATCCAAATCGATTTAATTTTAAAATGGACATACCACAAATTACACAAGTGACACAAACTAAGTTTTAGGAGTAGTAATTGACGAACATTTAGACTGGAAAGCTCAGGTCGATAATGTATGCAATAAAATAAATAAATTTGTTTACGCTCTCAGACAGATCAAAAAGGTAACAAATATAAAAACGGCTGTGATGTCATACCGAGCATATGTTGAGTCCTCGTTGCGGTATGGATTAATTATGTGGGGAAATAGCAAAGACCATAATAGAGCATTTGTCGCCCAAAAAAAATGTATAAGACCATAAACGGGATTCCATCTGACGAATCATGTCAACCAATATTTATGAAGCTTGGTTTGCTACCGTTACCTTCATTATATTTGTATGAAGCATGTATGTTTGTTATGAAATATAAAGAATTGTTCAAAACAGCAGAGGAAATATGTTCTCGAAGTCGCCGTGATCAATACAGACTTGTACTCATCGACAACATAGCCCCTAGACGTCTAATGCTTGATATAATACATCAAAACAATTCTGTCAACTAGCTGAGGTATGAGGCACGGGGTACAGCGCTCTGATTGGTCCCTTACCAAGGTCATACGCATCATTAAGGGTGGGACAGGTTTAAATAAAACCAGGAAGGTATCGATTTTTATAAATAGTATTTGTAATTTTTTTAAATTAATATTACCTTTTTATTATTAATTATACGGCGTTTTAACATTTTAGTAATAACATAAAATGCTAAAATTAAAAAAAAAATAAACAAAAATCTAAAGGTAAACATACTTTTTTTTCGGTTGTTGGTTCTTAAATATAGTAATATTAAATATTAGTAAAAAACGTAATCAAAAAATCGTTTCACAATTAATAAACTATTCAATTTAATGTCTGTATTTGTAAGGTTTCTAGTTCTATCGATAACAGATTTGGTCATAGGATATGGTGCTTCACTAGTTTTGTTTACGAAATTATAGAGGACAAGAGATAGCTAAAAAAATACTTTAAAAAGAAAGAGACGCAAACATGCGGTGGGCGTGTTCAACTACAAACTTGACCAGTATAATATGAACTCCGATAAATAATATTAGAAAATAAATCTAATTATGTTTATGTAACTATTAACTTATCAATTTAATGTTATGTTATTTTTTCGGAAACTTGATGTCTGGCTGTTGTTACCATAGCAACGTATTGTACAAGAGGCCATTATAAAATTTATTTCATCAATTTTTTATTGACTGACACGGAAGTGTTTATGGCTCACAGAAATGGTCGCTACTAATTCGAAATTGTCGAGTGGCGATCAGTATTACCTGTATATGATCTTTTTAGTCATATGTGTTGACAGACATCGCTCGCCTGTTATTAGGCGTCTAGTGGCTATGTGGTCGATGCTTGTACTAGATGAGCGCCCTAGGTTAACAAAATATAATAAAAGCTGTCTGGCTATGTGTGAACGTGTTTATAATAAATTACCGAATGTATTGAAAATATTAAATTACAGGTTATTCAAAATTAAATAATAAAATTAAATTATATAAATGGCGGAGTGAAAATAATTTCTATAATATTGAGAATTTTTTTGAACATAAATTATAATGTTTGTAAATTCAAATTTGTAAGTTTCCATGCTTTAATTTTAAGCAAAACATGTATGATCTCATATGCTATAATAACACCTATGTACACCATGTTTTACGCAAATAAATTATCTTATCTTATCTAATGAAATAATTATTATTTTGTGGTGAAGATAAAACGTATTTTTCCAGTATTGTGTAAGTTCCGATGTTGACGGTTGGGCGAAAGTTATGGAGGGATGAATAATGCAGGTGTGGCAGTGAATCTTGTTCGTGGATACCGAACTGGAATGTATCTATGTTGTACTAGAAGCATTAGGAGTGATGTACCTGAATAGCTGTAAGATGGTACTCCTGCTACATAATGACGTGTTGTTAAAAGTACCTTCTCGTGTGAAGTTTTCCCAGGTTCTTTACTCACATAACGTTGTAAAGACAGTTGAATGATCACATTCCGTTATATTATTTGAAGTGAAGAGCAGTATTTCATACGTTATAAATGCCCTGATCGTTAAATATTTCTGAGAAAATAATAGAACGTACTTCAAAGTGAACACGAAAATGTTTTACCTAGAACTCGCTGAGGTCTGATGGATCTCAGGTCTTTAGGGTTCCGTACCCAAAGGGTCCAAACGGAGCCCTATTGCTGTCACTCAGGAGTCCGTCTACCCGTCCGTCGGTCTGTCTGTTTGTCGTATGTCACACAGGTTTTATGGTCAAACAGTTGGAGCTACAATCTTCAAATGTTCACTGTACAAGTATCTTGTTGACCCAAAGCCATACAAATTATGACAAAATATTTTGAAGGTTTTTAAGGAGGGCCCAAAAAAATACATCTAAAGGGGGGCGCATACATTCGTTTACCCCACCGAGTTGAGTATCGTTCTTTAGAGCTCTTTAAGTAGATAAATGCTGTATTTTTTGTTTTAAAAAATATTGGAAAACAAAGGAATGAGAAGCCACCAAAGTCAGCCTTTTTTACAAAATTTTGTGATTTTTTTTATTCCCATTGACTTATGAACTTCAAATTTGGTTATAATGTTAAATGCTACGTATTTAAACGTAAAAAAAAAACGTATTTTTCTTTGATATTGCCTATAAAAACCAACTTTTTTTGCGGTTTGGTACGGTATATATATGTGCGAATTCCGATACGAACTTGGCCCGTGTTATTTTATTAGGAGAAGATCATAAATTTAAGCAATAATTATGTAGGCTAGTATTATAAATAGTATTAAAATATTTTATTGTACCTCTTATTCCATTTAAAACCTTGAAATATTTATATCTAAAATAAAAGGAACTCGAGCACTGTAAACGTTATTATCTCAGTCATCTCAATTTATATTTTCTCATTTCATTTCTTTGAAGTATTTTCTTACAGACAGGTAATGTAAATCAATCTCCTAGATATTGTTAATCAAAATATTATGTTTCTCTGCCGCATCATACGATACTTGCGATGTTGTAGCATATTTTTATGATTTCCATTTAAATATTATATTTCTTTCGTGAAATGTGCTTTCGATTAGAGTGCAAGAAATGGAAAATGGCGGCACGTTGCTGTTAGTTTCGCAAACAGTACCTTTGCAGGTAAACTCAGGTAATATAAATGTAAATTCACTAAAATAAACGTAACCGGGTGCCATCGCCAATTGTGCTGGCAACTTGCAACACTGCATCCATATGTTAGCATTAAACCAATGTTGCGTAGGTACTGTGAAGGTTGTAGTGCAGGGAGCGTGTAGGCTGGTACTCGTATATAAATAGTCCTGGCGGGATTTGAACACGTCTTTGAATTTAGAATAAATAACAACAAAGAGACAGCCGTAGGCTGACAGGTGGATTTTATATAATTCTAAAGTAATTCTAGAATAAATTAAACGTCTTTAAATGTAGTGAGTTCGATATCGAGACTGCCCGGATTATTCGTATGTGATCGTGCGCGGTGCTTACGTATTCGTCATTGTTTAGTTTACTAGGGTAGTTTGAAGCGGTTTGTTTTTTTACTTTTGATACAGTAGAAATCAAAGATTACCTATCTACCTATAAGAAATAGTTTATGGTGCTGTTTCGGCTGCGGTCAATGGCGTCATCCACCATCTTCGTCGCCATCTTTTCTTACTTGTTTCTTTTGCGATAAGTTGATACACATTAAATAGACAAAAAATCGTAGCAGCCAGTCGTACGCCATCCATGAAAGTTCTATGTTCACTAAATACGTATAGACGAATATATAAACGGGTCTTTACGTGGTCGTATTCGTGCACAGAGTGAGGTGCTCTTAAGGTGTGTACATTTTAAACTCTGGACCATCATAATCCTACAACTGTCTTAAATATTCTTCCAACATAGTATTATTTAAAAAATATTTTAGAAACAAAATGAAGTTAAAAACAAAAATGAGATGGACATGACGTTGTCAAAGCAAGAATGAAAATAAAATAAAACCGTTACCTTCAGAAATTTGGACAAGAGTACTATAATTTAAATTTGAAACGAAAACAAAGCTGAGAGAAAGCTGTTGCTTAAGACAGGGATCCAGTTGTGAGGGTGAATCTAATCATAGAAAGGATAATAACGTTTCGGTGCTATTTCCACGCTGATGGTAATGAAAGAAAAACAGAGAGGCCCTATGACTGTCTACTCGCACACAAGCTGCAGGTCATGTTTTTAGTTTGTTAATATTGAAGAAGTTCTAGGCTTATGTAGGAGTAAACTAAGTAGATTCAAAATTTGAAGAATGAAACTATGCCGCATACATAGACATAATATACATCCCTGGTATAGAAATAAATTAGCGACGACTCACCAATTAAACGCAAGTTAAGTATAGATAGATAGGTTGCGGGAACCCGTTGGATACGAGATGCACGGGATAGGTCGATGTGGTGATACTTAGGGGAAACGTTTGTTCAACAGTGGACGTGTATTGGCTGAAATAATGATGGATGATGAAGTGATATATATGCTGTTGATTATATTTATTAACGCGGTTTTCACAATTTGTGACATTAATTCTGCGATCAAATTTTCAGATTTCTTTCGTCTAAAGCACTTATCTGAACTATCCAATCTGGCTTTCGTGCGAGTCACAGTACTGTAACTACACTTCTGAAGGTCACTGATGACATCCACAGAGCTATGGACAATAAGTCTCTAATCGTGTTAGTCCTAATTGACATGCGTTGTGCGTTCAACCCTGTTGTAGCGTAACGTAAGCTCCGAAGAGCTAACGCTAGCCACGTTAATAAAAATAAAAGGTTATACAAATTAAAACTATGAAAAAGGATATAGAATATAAAATCTAGGGTCCGGCTTCGCATGACGTGGGCAGCTAACCGGGAAGCAGGTCAGACAGGAAGACGTGGTAGGCCCTGGGTAGGCAGATGAGCTGGCACTACGACGGACAAACAGGCAATCGGATAGGCAGGCTGTAGAGTAGGCAACAGGACGGATAGGCAGGCACATGCAGATAGATGGTCGAGGGTACAGGCAGCAAGGGGTATGGAGGCCGGGCTGTGGCTTCATACGCCGATCAAACGAGCCCTTTAAGATGAAGCGGTGACCGACGAGGTTAATGAACCAGTAAAAATGCTCATATTTAAGTTCCACACTGAATACATTATACTGTGGATTTCGACATTCTGCTTGTGATCTTGCAATCTATTAACTTCTCTTCTTCTGCATTCGCCTGGTTTGACTCATATCTTCAGGATCGCTCTTAGTGTGTCCGCCTTGAAGACATATTTTCTGATTAGTGTAATCTCACTGCTGGTGTTCCTCAGGGTTGCGTTCTCTCTACTCTTCTTTTCTCTATCTTCATAAACACAGTAACCAAGGTTATCACCTCCAACTTCCTTGCGGACGATTTGCAGCTTTATGGACACTTCCTGCTTGCAGACGCGGACTCAGCGATTAATGTCATGAATCGTGACCTGGAGAGAATCAGTGAATGTGCTAAATCTTATGGCTTACAGATTAACCCTCCCAAGTCCCAGGCCATGATCATAGGCAGTCGGTGTTATCGCACTGCGCTTGAGAGTTCTACCTTGACGCCACTAACCCTTAACGGCTCGACCACTCCTAACACCGATACGGCAAAGAATCTCGGTGTCTTAATTGACGGCAATCTTACTTGGCGATCGCAAGTAAATGAAGTTAGCCGTAAGGTGCATTGCTCCTTTCACTCTTTAAAAAATCTTCAAAGTCTGCTGTCATTTAATAATTACATTTATTTAGCCCAAACCTTAATTCACATGAATACAAACGTTATTATTATTATTATTCAGCCGATCATAGAGTACGCCGATGGGTGCTATCTGGATGGTAGCATCCACATGGTAGTGTTCAAGCTTATTTAAGAGCCCGTTAGTAATGAGGAGCTCTTAAATAAGCTTGAGCGCTTACAAAACCTGTGTATTCGTTTTGTTTTTGGTCTTAGGAAATACGATCATGTCACTCAGTTCTGCAAGGATCTCAAGTGGCTCCCTATCCGTCTTCGCAGGAACACTCGCGTATTATGTCCCCTGTTCAACATCCTTTTTAACCCTGCATACCCTGGCTACCTGCGCGACCGTGTTTCGTTTACTCGCCCTGTTGACGTCCTATGTAGATCCCTCCTTAAACTCCATCTTAATTTCCCATCCCATAAATGATAAATGATTTTATTTCTGTAAGTTGGTTTTTACAAACACTTTTACATGTCGAACATATTTTTAAAACTAGATGAGGGCGGCGTTTCCTATCTGACTACTCTGAGAAGAAAGGCCGAAACAAACTCAGAGGTCACAGTCTCTTTTAAAGTCCAGACAAAATCTTGATTAGATCATGTGAAGACCATGTAGACTGATGTCTGAAATGGTCTTTTGAAGAAAGAACCAGCCAGATTGAGTGGACCTGTCCAGTCAGTGCACGCATTTGTCAATAACCGAGCAGCTCAACTCAGAATTTAAGGAGCTCAACGATTCGACGAACAATACCAAAGAAAGGACATTCGGGTAGGCCGCATAAACTACTCAAACTGCCAGACCATGATTAAAAACTAAGATAAATTTAAATAAAAACAAAAAAGAAAATATATATATCCACATAGTCTTCACATTCACAATAATTAAAATAAAATAATATAATACTTTAAAAAGTAAATATTCTTGTCATTGCAAGAAAAAATTCATTGCATAAAACTCGTTTCTATTCCCACTCCTTTTCTGTTCATGCAGTACGACTGTGGAACTCCCACCTACGATCCGTGACTCTAAACTATCTCTGTTTTTAAAAAGCAAGGCAAAACACACTTTCTTTCTACTATCCCGTGATCTTATATATTATAGGTATTTATTTATTTTTTAGTAGTTATGTATTTTTTTATATAAACACATCAACACGGTCTAGGGATATTTTTAAAAAAGCGAATTACTATCAGTGTGTTAATTTTTTATATGACATGTATACATTTAAAAGATACGTTATTTAATATTCTACCATTTTTTAATAATGGTTAAGGTATTTCGATTAAAATTTCAGAATTTTATGGAAAAAAAATTAAGAATAGACGGAAACCGTATATGAATTAACTTTTAATTTATGAGTAAAAACTGAAAAAAATAGAAAAATCATTTATTTTGTGTTTATAAACTTGAAGTTAGTAGTCTGAGAAAGCGCACATGATGTTCATAACACATCGGCAACGATTCGGCATGCTCAGAACAAGGTTGTCAATGTCTTGCTGCGGAATATTGTCCCATGTCTTTCATCATCATCATCATCATCATCATCATATCAGCCGCAAGACGTCCACTGCTGGACATAGGCCTCCCCCAAGCGCCGCCACATTGACCGGTCCCGTGCGTCCCGCATCCAGCGGATCCCTGCAACCAGGTCATCGGTCCACCTGGTGGGAGGCCTTCCAACGCAACGACTTCCGTTTCGCGGTCGCCACTCCAGAACCTTCCTGCCCCATCGGCCATCCGTTCTGCGAGCAATATGCCCTGTCCACTGCCACTTAAGTTTGGCAATTTTTCGGGCTATGTCGGTAACCCTGGTTCTCTTGCGGATCTCTACATTTCTGATTCGATCACGTAAGGAAACTCCGAGCATAGCCCTCTCCATTGCCCTTTGGATGACTGTAAGCTTTCTGATGAGGCCCATTGTGAGCGACCACGTCTCAGAGCCATAGGTCATAACTGGCAACACACACTGGTCATAGACTTTCGTCTTGAGACACTGTGGTAAGTTGGACGTGAAGATACCGCGCAACTTCCCGAACGCTGCCCATCCGAGTCGGATTCGACGGTTGACCTCTTTCTCGAAGTTGCCCCTACCCAACTGGATTGTTTGTCCCAGGTAGACATATTCATCCACAACTTCGAGTGTAGAGTCTCCGACCTTGATAAGAGTGGGTGTGACATGGGCATTCAACATCACCTTGGTATTGTCCATGCTCATCCTAAGACCCACTCTTTCGGAAGCTCTACTGAGGTCTAATAGAAGCTTAATAGAAGCTTGAAAATTGACGTTGATGCCTAGCCCTCTCCAGTTCAGAACCTTGAAGACATCCTCCAGTGCAGCGGTGAACAGTTTCGGAGATATCGCACGCTTAATAATAAACCGGAATATGTCAAAAATTAAGGATTCCCACTTTTGTTAATAAAACGAACTAACTTCGACTGAAGAATCTATAGGTACGATCCCGCCATGCGAAACAAACCAAAATGGTCGATTATTAGTTCACCCCTCTCTTTTCTACAAAAGCGCGCGACAATGCATTTCATGCAATAAATAATCATTTAGTGATGCGGCGACCGTGATATGAGATAGATGTCGTTGTTTTGTGACAACGGTGGAGTAAGGTGAAATAATTCTGTTTATTTTCAAACGCAGGTGGGACTATTTCACTTATTTTTTTTTTCTAAACAAGCATGTTTCGTTTTACTTCATTTTAGTTGAATATGCTTTTATAATACAGCATGTACTATTTAGACTTGTTGCAGTTTATCATTAAATTATAATTGTATAGATAAGAAAGATTGCGTATTAGTGCGTTTTATTATAAAATTATTACTTATATACGAGAAGTAATCCATTTTACATCACTTTATCACCAAAACCATCGGTAGATTTAAATAATACTTGTGTTTATTTCGGTTTACGTTTTAAATGATCCTAAAATCTGAAGTTACTCATGCAGTTTATTACAAAATGTCCTTTCAATTTATTTTAAATACTCATTAATAAAAAGTATTCAATTTCTAGTTACATAGTTTTATGCCTGAAGATGAAGTCTGCAAATAGGAAGCAGCGATGCCTAAAACTTCTTATGATGAGTAATAATGCTCGATGTACTGATACGCATCTTATGATAAGTAAAACTACTGGATGTACTGATACGGATAATTGAAAGCTATTCGAAATAAAAGTAAGTAAATAACCTCGAACCGAAACCGAAAAAACGACACCAAAGTCGATCAAAAGTCTAAGTCATATTGAATGTTTTCTTTGACTATCGCGGTGTTGTGCACTCGGAATTCTTGCCGGAAATAATAACGAATTTTTGACCAAAAACTCACCAAATACCATCGAACCACCTTTTTCACTAGATATTGCTCCAGCTGACTTCTTTCTTTTTCTTAAACTCAAATTACCACTTCGTGGCACCAGTTTTCATTCGGCAGACGACATAAAGGAGAAATCGCGGTGAGAACTTAACTGGATAACGGAAAAGACGTTTAAAAAATGTTTTGATGATTAGATTATTCGTTGGCGTAAGTGTATCGTATCTGAAGGAGCATACTTTGAAGGTGATATTTTTTTTTTTTTTTAACTTTCTTGCGTTATTTGTTTGTCTTACGAAAATTCATCAGCGGACCAAAAACAAGGGCTTAGAGAAAAATATGACCAACATCATGAGGAAAAGATACTGAGCAGAAATGAAAAAAAGGTAGACCGAAAAAATATTACTGATAATAACAAAGTCGTAATAAGACCTGCAAGCTGTTTTATAATGACTAAGTGGAGACACGTCAGCGTTCTACTATAAGTCCAAACTCAATAGTTACAACTTCACAATAACTAATCTTAAGCTGATAAAAAAGGCGCTTTTGAATCTGTACACAGCTATTGTTGGACGGAATCGGATGCGAAGCGTGGCTCGATCGAAATAGGTACATGCATTTGGAAATACTTGGAGGAACCATTAAACATTATTTTTTATTCTGATAATAATTATGCGGGTCAGAATAAACATATATATTTTGAGTAATCACAATTTACGAGACTGAATAAGAATATTAAATAAAACCTACTTAGTTCTGTTGATTCTAATTAATGTTGGTAGATGTACCAAGTACAAGTAAGTATATAAGAAGTTTTTATTATTTTGTATTAAAATGTTTATTGTTCTTTAGCATAATTACGTAAAGCTAGATCTATTAAGCATTTTGTGATGACTTCTACGTTAGTTACTAAGTACAAAAAATTATAAGTTCTTCATCATCATCATCATTTCAGCCGAAAGACGTCCACTGCTGGACATAGGCGTCCCCCAGGCGTTGCCACATTGACCGAGCCCGTGCGTCTCGCATCCAGCGCCTTCCGTAACCTTAACCAGGTCATCGGTCCACCTAGTAGGAGGCCTTCCAACGTATCGTCTTCCGGTTCGCGGTCGCCATTCCAGAACTTTTCGGCCCCATCGGCCATCTGTTCTGCGAGCAATATGCTCTGCCCACTGCCACTTAAGTTTGGCAATTCTTCGGGCTATGGCGGTAACTTTGGTTCTCCTGCGGATATCATCATTTCTGAAGTGATCACGCAAGGTAATTCTGAGCATAGCCCTCTCCATTGCCCTTTGGGTGACGTTAAGCTTTCTGATAAGGCCCATTGTGAGCGACCACGTCTCGGTCCCATATGTGATCACTGGCAACACACACTGGTCATAGACTTTTGTCTTGAGACACTGCGGTAAATTGGACGAGAAGATACCACAATATATGCAACTTCCCGAACGCCGCCCAGCCGAGTCGGATTCGATGGTAGACCTCTTTCTTGAAGTTCGATCTACCCAACTGGACTGTGTGTCTCAGGTAGACATAATCATCTACAACTTCGAGTGTAGTCTCCGATCTTGATAGGAGTGGGTGTTACATAGGCATTCACCATGACCTTGGTTTTGTCTATGTTCATTTTAAGACATACTCTTTCGGAAGCTCTACTGAGGTCATCGAGCATTTTACTGTGGCTCTCCATGGTCTCAGCCATGACCTTGTCGTCGGCAAACTGAAGGTGAATGATGTACTCGCCATTTACGTTGATGCCAAGCCCCCTTCAGTCCAGAACCTTGAAGACATCCTCCAGCGCAGCAGTGAACAGTTTTAGAGAAATGACGTCTCCCTGTCTCACGCCGCGCTAGAGAAGGATTGGTTTCGAGGTCTGATCCTGAAGACGGACTGACATGGTGCAGTTTTTGTACAAACACTTCAATACCTCAATGTATCGGTAGTCGATTTGGCACCGTTGGAGAGACTGCAGTACAGGCCAAGTCTCGATCGAATCGAAGGCTTACTCGTAGTCCAGAAACGCTAAACAGAGAGGCGGGTTATACTATTCGGTCTTCTATATAACCTGCCACAGCGTATGTATGTGGTCTACAGTACGAAAGTCTTTTCGGAATCCGGCTTGTTTGGGAGGCTGGAAATCGTCAAACCTGTATAAGTTTATATCACGACTGATTATTATAATTACTGTTGTTATAAGGTTAAGAAAGCGGATACGATAAAACTTAAAATATAAACTGTTATTTCACAATAACAAATATAAAAGTGTTTTGCGAAATATTTCTGTAATTTTAATTCCGTTTTACTTTTAAAGTGTAATATGTATTAAACATTTAAATAGACTATATTATTAATTAATACTAAACTGAATTATAACATATTAGTTTGCAAACATTTTGAAAATTGATCATTATTTTTTATACTAAACTGACCTAAGTCGAAACTTTAGAAAATAAACTTAATTTATTAATTTAATATAAATGATACAATTAAACTATTATATCAGTAATATTCGTTATACATCTCTCTACAATTTAAGACCAATAAAATAAAAATAACACCATAAACACGTGAAAACCATCAAAATGTTTTCAACAAGGTAGAGACTCAAAACTTTGACCGCGATTTCCCAAAAAAGTGATTTTTTGTCTTATTCCGGTTTATTATTAAGCGTGCGATATGACATCTCCCTGCCTCACACCTCGCTGCAGAAAGACTGGTTCCGAGGTCTGATCCTGAAGTCGAACTGACATGGTGGCGTTTTTGTACAAACACTTCAACACCTCGATGTACCGGTAGTCAATTTGGCACCGTTGGAGAGACTGCAGCACAGCCCAAGTCTCGATCGAATCAAAGGCTTTCTCGTAGTCCAAAAACGCTAAGCAGAGAGGCAGGTTGTACTCTTCGGTCTTCTGTATAACCTGCTGCAGAGTATGTATGTGGTCTACGGTGTTAAAGCCTTTACGGAAACCGGCTTGTTCAGGAGGCTGGAAATCGTCAAACGTGCGCGCGAGACGATTCGTGATGACTCTTGAAAACAGCTTGTAGACATGGCTAAGAAGTGAGATGGGCCTATAGTTCTTTAGTATGGCATTGTCGCCCTTCTTGAAGAAGAGTACCACCACACCCCTGCACCATGCCTGTGGCGTTTTGCCCTCGAGTATGACGGAATCAAACAGCTTCTGAAGGGGCTTAAGGACCGGTTTTCCACCCGCCTTCAGGAGTTCGGCTGTTATTCCGTCTTCACCCGGCGCCTTGTTGTTTTTAAGCTGTTTAAGAGCCATCCTTATCTCATACAGGCTGACGTCCGGAATGTCTTCGGTATAGTGCCGGGTCAATCTAGCTCTAGGGTCTTTTGCTAGATTCGCGACAGGTCTACTGGTTGACGTGTACAACTGCCCATAGAATCTCTCGATCTCTCTCAAAAGCTCTGGTTTGGCGGATACGATTCTGCCATCGTCGGTCTTCAGTTTCGTGAGCTGGCTCTGCCCAATAGTCAGATCTCTTGCAAAGACCTTGGAACCTTTATTCCACTCAATCGCGTCTTTAATACGCTCGGTATTAAAGCGGCGGAGATCGCTTTTCAAGGACTTTGAGATCCGTCTATTGAGCTGCCGGTATTTCAACGCATCGAATGAAGACTGCAGGATCATCTAACGCCTCTCCTTCATGAGCTTGAGAGTAGGATCAGAGAGCTTTTTGTTTATATCTGTACGGCGGGTCTTGAAAAAACTTAGACCCAACCGTATGGACAGCTTCCACGAACCCATCGCTGTATTCGTCCACGGAGCTCCCTAGGCACTCGAAACGATTCTGGAGTTCGAGCTGAAAGCTCTCGGGGTTTTGGATCTGGATCTGTGCTGGACGGAGCGTAGACTTCATCAGTCGAGACCTTTCAAGCTTGATATTAATGTTCAATGTGCCTCTCACCATGCGGTGATCGCTCCCGGTTTTCACCGAATTGATCACAGAGACATCATTGAACATTTGCTTCTTGGTTGACATGATGAAGTCGATCTCGTTTTTAGTTGCACCATCGGTGCTTTGCCAGGTCCACTTCCTGTGCTCACGCTTTCTGAAGAAGGAGTTCATCATATAGAGGTCCTCCTTCTCCATAAAGCTGGCCAGTAGGTGACCCCGGTGGTTCCGATGTCCAACTCCAAATTGGCCCACTTGCAGCTCATCCTCGTCTCGATTGCCCAGTTTCGCGTTGAAGTCCCCCATGGCAACGGTGAAGTGAGTTTTGAAACCATGCATGGCTCCTCTAGAAATATCCTCATACATGGTCTCTACCTCGTCGTCGGGGTGTGCCGAGGTCGGGGCGTAGACCTGTATAACCTTCAGCGAATATCTCGAGGATATTCTGAGTATAAGGTACGCCACCCTGGTCGACACACTCTCGATCTTCACCACGTTGTTCACAAGGGACTTGTGGACGATAAACCCGACACCACCCTGGGACTGCCGGTCACCCTCTCGGAAATAGAGCAGGTTACCGGATTTGAGGATTATCGAGTCCTCCCCGACTCTTCGGACTTCAGATAACCCTATAATACTCCACCGCAACCTGCTCAATTCTTCCTCGAGTTTGGCTATCTTCTCGTCGGTCCGGAGTGTTCGCGTGTTATACGTTGCCAGGTCCAGTCGTCGGTGTTTATTAGGGTAGCCGGGTCCACTCCGGGGATTCTTCGCACCCCTTGCCACGCCATCGCCTCGACCGCTACCGTAGTCGAGGGTAGACGGGCTGCCGGGCACTCGGGGCCGTTTTTCCTTTGTGCTTTTCATTTTGGTTTGGGGTGGTTTGCCTTAATCGCCACGCTTGGCAGGCGGGTTGGCGATCGCAGTTTGCTGTTAAAGTGCACAGAGAACGCTGCTGCCTATTCTCTGGTGTATCTCTTCGTCACCTTTTACGACACCCATGGGAAGATATGGGATGGTGAGATTCTTTACGTCCGACACCATACGGAACATGTCCTTCTGAGGTGCGCAAAAAGTTGATCTTATGTAGCCAGAATTTCAGGAACTTCCTTCAGAGCTCTTCTTTGCAGCATATCCCACGCATGCTCAATGGGATTTAGATCTGGCGAATGAGCAGGCCAGTCTAAGGCCCTAACATTGTGTGTATGTAACCAGGCTGCTACCGGTCTCGCCGTGTGTGCCCGGGCATTGTCGTGCATGAGCAGGAAATCTTGCCCTATTTGTTTTCTGTGGGGCAAGATTACCGGCCCCAGCACCTGTTGGACGTATCGTTCTGCCGTCATATTGCCCCGCACCCAAACGAGATCCGTCCGTCCTCCAAGACGAATTCCTGCCCAAACCATAATTGTTCCTCCTTGGTATGGGTGAACTTCCTGAGGGTTCTGAAGACGGCTCCATCGTCCAGGAACTCGCCAAACACGCGTCCCTCGTGAATCTGGATGGAAGCCGAACCTGGATTCATCCGTGAACAGCACATTGGACCATTGCTCACGGCCCCAGTCCACGTGGTTCCGAACCCATTCTAATCGTCGTCTACGATTGCCTCTCCGTAAAGGTGGGACCCGGAGTGGTCTACGAGAGCGTAGATTGCTTTCATGCAGTCGCCTTCTTACAGTTTGGTCACTCACAAGCACTTGGTGTTCCACTCGCAGCCTTTGGACCAATTGAGACTCCGTCGCATTTGGTTGAGCTCGCGCAGTAATTTGCAAAAATCGGTCTTGTCTGGGGGTCGTAATGCGACTTGGCCCCCGATGCCTCTCCGCTACTTCACCTGTGGCACGATAGCGTGTCCACAACCTTGAAATTACATTTTGGTGGGTCCCTATGGCCTCAGCAACATTACGCTGAACAGACCCAGCTTCCAGCATTACCACAGCTCGTAACATCTCCGCCCTCGTCAAATGTTGGCGTTGCATAGCTACAATACCTCAATTTTAACTTTATCTTTCGTTTAAAAATGAAAAAAACTGTAACTAAACGTAATTCGTATTGTTTTCTAAATTTCACACAAATGAAAATTCCCTCTCCTACACATCAAGACATTTTTATGCCACCGAAACAAAAGAATTTTCAAAAATTTGAATTTGGAATTAGTCTGAGATAAATTACAAACAAATCGGTGTATAAAAGATTCCAATGCGGCCAGTACTTTTCGAGTTATTTAATTGAGTATGAAATATCCCTAGACCGTGTTGATGTGTGTATATAATAATCTTTAGGTACCAATTGTATTTTATATATTATGTGTGTTTAAGTTTAGTTGTTTTACCTTTCCTTGTACTTATACACACTGTGTCTATGTTTCTTATCTAATTCTCCTGTCGTAGGTGGATGCTGGAAAAAAAAATCTTTAGAAATAAGCAGCACTTTTGTGCTATTCTATCTTTCTATGTAATTTATCTTTTAAGTGTTTTGTGTGTACCTACATAAATAAGTCAAGTTGCAAGTTTATTAACCCAAGAAAAAAAGATTCTTCAAAAACACTTTAACATCGCCTAAATCATATTTTGGGGGTAGTTTCAAAAAATAATAATAACTACCTTCAATATTCATTTAGGTTAATATTTGTGCCAAGTTTCAAGTGTATTGACCCAAGACATCAGATTTTTACATACAAACTTCAACACCCCCTAAATCGTCATTTGGGGATAGTTTCGAAAAACGAATAGTGGCAACCATTATCATTTACTTAGATTACTATTTGTGGTAAGCTTCAAGAATTTTGGCCGACGGAATTTGATTTTTCATACAAACTTTCTACCGCCTTTTACCCCCTAATGGGTAGAATTTCCAAAAATACTTTCTTAGTGCTCACTAACGTACCTTGAGGAACCTTTTTGCCAAATTTCATGCTTCTAGCCACCTAACCTTACCTACCTACAACCTACTCACCTGCATCTACCTACCCTATTTACCCTACCCTACCTACATACCCACCTACCCTATCTACCCTACCTACCTACCAATTTATTAAACTATTTAATTGAATAAGAATGAATATACTACAATAAACATGTAACCAACTTTTGTTTCTACCGGCGATCTAATAAAATTTTAGAACACAAAAGCTGCTATTGTGACTTAACTATGTTAGTGAGATACATTCTCTCGCAGATTTTTTTTTAGTTAATAATGAGTACTTTAATCATGTAGTACATAATTTTTAAGTATCATCCATAGTTTTCTCAGCGCACGCCAAATAATGAATTTTATAGGCAAAATATTGATACTTTGGGTTACATTATTGCAATTTTCTTAAGGATTCCCAATTTTTTTGAAAATATGTTTTAGCTTATGTTACTCGGAAAAAATGTAGCTTTCCATAGGTGAAAGAATTTTAAAATCGGTCCAGTAGTTTCGGAGCCTATTAGGTACAAACAAACAAAAAAATAGATAACAGAAAAGTTGCGCAAGAATTTGTAAATTTCTTTACTAGCATACCAATTAAAACTACTGAAACCTTAAATTCTTCGCCCTCGCTTACTTTTGGATTATTAAACGCGAACGTTTCAGCCTGCCCGAATGTATTTAACTTTTCACATATAAACCCCACAACAGTAATAATAGTAGATTATTAACCAAGGGCTGTATGACATCAATTGCATACGAGGTTTTTGGCGCCTGAGCGAAGCGAAGGCGCTAATTAACCCGAGTATGCAATTGATGCTTACGCCCGAGATAAATACTCTGCTTTACATATCGATTGTGAGGTAAGTAAACAACAAGACAGCAGGTTTCAATGAACATTTATTAAGAAGAAAAAAATGTGTATTTAATTAAAATTAATAGTAAAATTATTACAATTTGTAAGAGATATGGTAACGTTCTTTTTAGGAATATTTATAGTTTGAATATGAGTTTGTGATGATAAGACTTGAGTTTGAGTGACTTGAGGTTCTTGCATCGTAAATGGCGGCAGTTGACTGGTACTATTTTCTTCATTAAAAAATGGCTCAGGTGATGTGCTTTGACGTGGAGATTTCAAGTTTATATTTTCTGTTATTTTAGAAGTAATTTTGCTTTTGTTTGCCATCGAATCTTCGATATAACCTTCGGCCACTTTGCTGGACTTCCAGCCGCCGTGCCTTTTTAACAGAGTGAGGTTGGCTCCCGAATCAGCCAATAGAGTCGCTGATGTTCTGCGAAAGCAATGCCCGGTGTATAACTCTACGTTACTCAGTTTTAAATATGTGGCTATTTGCTTTGGCATGCCTGTAAATTTGTTTTTTCCTATTACTTGTCTGTGGCATTTTCCTTTACTGTAATTAAGAAAAAAACGATTTGTATCCACGTTTTCAGGCCGAAGAGCTTGATATTTTTCAACATAATTTGCAAATTCTTCATGCACAACAAATGACCGGTCAATTTTAGTTTTCGTGTTAGGCAGTTTTATGAGTAGTAATTTGTTATGTTTTTCTACATTTTCTATTGTCAAGTTTGTCAATTCCACGGTTCTGCAGGCTCCCGATATCCCAAAAATTAGAACAACCTGTAAAAAAGACATAAGTTGTATTAAAGGCACCAAATTCGCATAGTATTTTTGTGAAATATTTTGGTAACTTATTAAAAAGGGCAAGTAAATACGTAGGTACCTTTATTGCTAAATAAATTTCATCCGGAGCTTCATTTAAGAATTTCTGTACTTCTTCTGCAGTAAATACCTTCGATTTCTTGCTTTTAAAGCCGTCAGACTGCCTTTTCAAGAAAGCAGTAAGTTTAGAAAAATCTTTCAAATTCACGTCATGTTTTGTCATCATTGTAGATTTTAGCATGGAATAAAAGCACCATAAACTGGAAGGTTGTAGCCTCTTAGATAATTCATCAAAATATGATATAAAAACACTTTCAGAAAGAGATTTCACTTTTTTTTCTGACCGCCATTTCATAAATTCGTCGTATGCCTTTACATATCTTTCTTTCGAGTTCGGCGGTAATATATTTTCGACAACTGTTTTTGCCCTTTCTTTAATAAAATCGGGCGTTAGATCTATGTCTTCGTCACTAGACATGTTTAAAACTTTTGAAAAAGAACTCAAACAAGAAAATTAATTATTTTTGCGATGCTTTCGCGCCTCTGCCTTTTTTTTTTTTCACGCACGCAAGCGCGTCAAATCTTGCTGGCCAGTTTGATTTTTAAATCGATTCCATCTAACATACGATGTGGAAACAAATAGTTCCATATTTAAAATAAAATCTTTATAAAATAAATTGTCTAGATTCCGATTCGAGTAATTAATGGATACCGAGAAAAAAAATATTAACTTTTTAAAAATATTCTTCGTGCAGTATGAGTATGACAGTTCTTTTTTCAAATTCCAAAACCTATGCTGTAATGATAGTCATACACCCCGGCATTCAGGGGTATAAGGGTGTACTTAGAGAGCAAGAGATATGTAAAAGCTTTTAAGCAAATCAAGATCAAACCGACTGAAGATCTGCGAGGAATGTTCATCAAAGCTTGTACCTCCATTATTCAGACTATAGCGCCGTACTTAGCTTTAATTTTCAATTTGTCTGTGGATCAAGGAGTCTTTCCAGATCTAATGAAATATAGTAAGGTTATACCACTTCCCATCCGGGGACAGTAAAGACACAAATAATTATAGACCAGTATCCATCTTGCTGGTTTTCAGCAAGGTATTTAAGAAGATAATGCTTAATCAAATGCTCATTCATTTTAATACGAATAACATCTTGCATGATAAACAGTATGGTTTCACCAAAGGACGTTGTACAACTGACGCTGGTGTCACCCTATTAAAACACATTTTTAATGCGTGGGAAGAGTCGCAGGATGCCATAGGTATCTTCTGTGACTTGTCGAAGGCGTTTGATTGCGTTAATCATGAAACATTACTTCTGAAACTTGAGCATTACGGGCTAGGTCAATCAGCGTTAAGTTTGGTTAAATCTTATTTGAATGATAGACAGCTATTAGTTCAAATAAACGGTGTGGATTCGTCGGGGTTAAACGTGAAAATGGGGATATCCCGGGGCTCAATTTTAGGTCCTTTCTTATTTTTAATATACATAAACGATTTACCCCGTTTATTGGAAAACAAACTAAACATGGTGTTATTTGCTGATGACACATCTTTATTTTTTTAAATAAATAGACGTACTTGTCAGGTTGACGACGTAAATAACGCGCTACGGCAGGTTCAGGATTGGTTCACTACCAATAATTTTGTTTTAAATTGTAAAAAAACCAAGGGCGTAAAATTTTTCTTGCCGAATGTCAAAAGTACTGATTGTGACATTATATTAAACAAGGAGAAGCTAGAATTCGTCGATAAAACGGTTTTCCTGGGGATCACGCTAGACTCAAGGTTACAATGGGGTCCTCATTTAATATCACTTGCAGGGCGACTAAGTTCGGCAGCTTATCCTGTTAGAAAGATTCGTCAATTTAGTGATGTAGATACCGCTAGGCTGGTCTATTTTAGTTACTTTCATAGTATAATGTCTTACGGTATTTTACTATGGGGTAGGGCTGCAGATATTAAGTCTATTTTTATTCTGCAAAAACGAGCCATCAGAGCGATATACAATCTTCGCCGGCGCGATTCTCTAAGGGAACTGTTTAAGGGCATTAACATCATGACGGTTCCTTGTCAATATATTTATGAAAACATCATGTACGTGAGAAAGAATTTACATCTTTTTAGTAAAAACGGCAATAGACATAATTACTTTACTAGAAATAGGGACCAATTAGTTCAACCAGGTTTCAGACTGGCTAAAGTAGCCTCATCTTTCATGGGGTACTGTACAATATGTTACAATAAAATTCCTCCCCACATTCTAGAACTGAATGAGACGAAATTTAAAACTTGTATAAAACGCACACTATGCAGGCAGGCATATTATAAATTGGGGGATTACATCACTGAAAAAAATGCTTGGCTCAATGCTAGTCTTGCTCCACAAACACTAGGGCGCAAAAACAAGTGATATGCAGAACATTATTGTTTAGTAGTATAGTTGGACCTGCTGAAGACTGTATGAATATATTTGTATTATATAGACTCAATTTATTTTAGTATTGTATAACTGCGCAGCACTTGTGTGAGTACTATGTACCCAACTGAAGATCTACCATTTGCTATACCTTTGTGTCATTCTTTGACTTATGTGTGCCCTGGCAGTTGAGTGTGTCATTCTCTCTCAAATGTCTCTGTGATGGTGGCGCATGTGTTGGATCATTCGGTTCCTTTCGTGATGGTTGAGCTGGGTGGTGCCGATTCATGCTTCATGTTCGTGAACGGCCGCCGTCAGTTGGGATTAGTCTTAACTTAACTGCTTCGGATGCTAATGTTTTTCTAGTAACTATTATGTAACTGCACGGTACATGTGTGAGTACTTTTAATACTTTGTACCTGTACGTAGTATAGTATGTAGTGATTCTGGGTGCATTGTCCTCACACATATGAATTTATTAATGTATGTACTTATGTACCTAAATATTGTAAAAAAAACATTTTGTAAGTATGGAGTTTCTTGTGCGTTCTTCTCCATAACAAGCTACTTTCCGAATGCTCGGTAGAATCAATTTTTATTCCTTTTAAATTTTAATGTATTAACGTTCAAAAGTGCCGCTTGTTGGCCTAGTTGAAATAAAATATCTTTTTCTTTGTCTTTGTCTTGGAGGAGGCCTATGTCCAGCAGTAGATGTCTTTCGGCTGATATGATTATGATGATGATGATGACTATTTTTATGTCAAGGTAGGTACAAAGACACCGTCGCTAAGATCGGTAATAACCGTGTCTTCTCTCCTTTAAATCATCAAGTTCATCAAAAACAAACACCTACTGACAAAACAAAGCACGGGAAACATTTTAAGATTTTTCTAATATCCGAGTTCATTTTCAAAGTACTTTTTTTTTTTGTTTTGTTCTGAAGCTCTACAAACTTGTTATGAACATTTCGGACAAATTAAAAAGATGATTAACAAACTCATTTCGTTGTTTTTTTGGGAGATTTTCATAACTTTAATTATTTTGACTTGATTCGAAATTCAAATTCCTTACAAGGCCTGATTTTTGTTTGACCAAAGAATAGGCTTGCGATTCAACTCTGCAATAGTGTCAATACTTATTTTTTTAATTCTTTTATATTTATACATAATTATTTTTAGCAGCTTGAAGATACTATACAATTTATTAGTATTTAACTAAATGTTAATAAACTTATTTGCATGTGAGATAAAAACCTTCGCTAAACAAACTTAGTAGGGTTCAGTGATTGTATTAAATTCATGTCTAGCTTGTTTTAATGAACCTACCTAACTATTGGTTTAATTTTGCGTTCATATCAAAGCTCTCATAGCAATATGCTCTAAACAAACCTCTAAACATTAACTAAATCTATTGACTTCAATAATTAAAGTTTACACAACACTTAGGCCGATATCTACCAGACACTTAATTGAATGTTCATCGATACAGGGAGTCACTTAACATGCCTTTAATAAATCAATTTGCCTTTTAGACAATTGAATGCTCTAAGGCACTTCGCAGACGGAGCATCTTCAGTTGAAGCGACTAACTTTCTGTTGCTGCAACAAAAACGGCCAGTTTACGTTTACCGCGATTGACTTTGAGCTGAACGCGTTTTGGTAACCAGCAACTTGACACAAGTGGTATAAACGTCAGTTGATAGTGCAGTATTTGGAATTAAATTAAAGACCAGCGACCATAAACAATAAACGTGACTATAAATGCAAAGGACCCTTATCTCACCGCCAGAGTTGTCTGAACAAGTCTTTAATTTAATAGCAGCTGTTTCAAAGAAACAGGTTGAGTGTGCTTGGAATCAAGATTTTTTAATAAAATAAAAAGGAACAAGCATTCATGAGCATAATTTTTGAATAAAGAATTAAAGTTACAGCTAGCTTACTACTATAAGTCAATCAAACTAGAGCATACTTTTTAAAAGTAAGAAAAGTAGCGCTGGCTGGTCTCCTAATACGCTGTTATTCAATGTAATTATACAAAACAATACCTATTCACTTATTTTCGCCTCAAGGCCCCAAGGTCCCAAGACCAACAAAGCAGAAACAAGTACATGACGAAACAAGACTGAAAGACCAACATTTATGATAAAACAGAAAATAACTTCTTAAGGGCGCGGCGAACAAAGCTCGCAAATGCAATTCGAGGCGAGCGAAAAATTCGTTTGGAGTATTGCTATCTCTGTTTGCACGCACACGCGGTGCGCCGTACGTAGCCGTGTGTGTGTGAGCAGATAGATGTCGCTACCTAATCATCCTATCGACTCGAAAGCCGGCCGACGCGAATGGCGCCCGCGTTCTTTTGTCTTTTTACCCGGCTGCAAGGAAAGGGTTATGTTTTTCGCGCGTATCTTGTATGTATGTATGTATGTATGTTTGTATGTATGTAATATTCTTTATTACCTCATATCTTCCAAACCTGATGATGATGGATTTTTATAATTAATACATCGTTAGATAGGGCTTGGCCGCCCAAGTGTTCTTAGATAAGTGACGTTAAAAATAAACAAAAATGGCGGCTTTTGTGCGCCTTATTGGGAGCGACTCAATATTTTTTTTCTTCGAAACCCATCGAGTGGGGTATCAAAATGAAGGATTTTAAAGGTGATTACAAAAATATTCATATGTTTAATGCGATTCGAACAAAAAAATAGATAACTAAAAAGTTGTAAATAAAAAAAGTTAATTTAAAAATCAAAAACCCGACTGCAAACTAAAAAGATGTAAACAAGTAGAAAATCATGCTCTGCAGTCGGAGGATACATATTCGCGAGCTGGCTGACCACCTGATCCTCCGACTGCACAGCATGATTTTCTACTTGTTTACATCTTTTTAGTTCGCAGTCGGGTTTTTGATTTTTAAATTAACTTTTTTTTATTTATGTAGGTATTCCTTCTACTTATCAAATATGTTTTGTTATAATAAATAATGAATGCAAGTAATATATTACAAGTAAAAGACAAATATTCCAATAATGTATGTCTATTTTCGCATATAAGTAGGTACAGATAAATAACAGCGCTCTGAGCTTAGAATATTAAAAATAAAAACAAGTATTTTGAATAAAAAAATATTATTTTGTTATGTTCTTACTTTATAGATCATCATTCATCTGTTTAAAAAATATAAATCGAAACTTGATAAAGTCGTGTAGGGTGACCATAATTATATTATCGACTGAACGAAAAACAAAATACAATAATGGTAATCAGAAAACATAGTGTCAAAGATCCACACTAAACACGCTTATTTTCTTTCTTTCTAGTGTTTCTTTCTGAAAACTGATGGCCAAAGGCGTTTTTTCCTTGATCGTCGTGGCTCTGAAAATATTTTTGCAGTTTATTATGAAGTCGATTAGCCAGCCAGTTACCAAAGTTTATTAGATCCAGGTAAGGGTCACCGAAGTCCAGATAAAAAAGAATAATGAAATAAACTAGAACGAATTTGGATTTTTGGTTTTTTTTAACAGGAATTTTACAAAAAAGTCCAGCAAAAACTGGAAGGAGGGCATTAAACCGCGCTTGTGCATGCAAGTCCAATCGCATGGTCACCCTACCCTGGGTGAGCCGTAACGTCACAGTAAGTATAGAGGAGCAATGTAGGTAAGTCTTAGCGGTGTCCTTGAGATAATTACCTACGCCCGCTTTGTCTCATGACATGAATAAACAAACAAAAAAAACAAAGCTTCGTAAGTTGATGGATAGGTAGGTAAATACTAATTTATACAAAACTAGCTGTCCCCCGCGGCTTCGCTACCGTCAACTGGCTAACTAACCTAATCTACATATCTACCTACCTACCCTACCCTACCCTACCTACATACCTAATCTATACTACATACATGATCGTACGCAACGCACGCAACAAAAGCTCTCAAAAAGGAATATTTTGCCCGTTTTTGCAACATTTTTCATTTATGCTCCGTTCCTACTGGTTGTAACGTGAAGTTATAACCTATAGCCTTCCTCAATAAATGGACTATCCAACGAAAAATATTTTTCAATTCCTACCAGTAGTTTCTGAGATTAGTGCGTTCAAACAAACAAACAAACAAACTCTTCAGCTTGATAATATTAGTATAGATATACTAAGGTACCTATTAATTTAACTTATTGTATTATGTCATTGGGAAATAGGTACTTCCTGTGAGAAACATCCCAACGTTCGGAGACCATGTCGGCAACCAAACCATATAGTAAATAATAACAAAGTCCGTAAACAACGCAAAGTTCGTAAAAAAGTAGATTACTCAACACCAAAGTTCAAATCACAAGGCAAATCTAAATCCAAGTTCAAAGCATTATTCAGTAGTGTCAGAAATATTAAAATAAGTACAATTTATAAAATAAATAAACGCGCACATAAAGCATAGTAAAGTAATCATCTAATAATGACAACAAACAATCCACAGAACAGTAGAACAAAAATCAGTGAAACACACCCGAAGCACACCCGAAGTGCCCCGAACAAACCCCACGCCGTACGAACGATACACAACCGTGAGCAGTGCGACCACGCACACATTGACATTTGCTTGACGCGACAGCAATACTAGCTATTGGAAATGTGTGATTAATTTGATGTGTTTCGTAATACCAAAAATTATGAATGAAAACTTAATGTTTTTAAAATTGTTTGTTCGATGATTTGTAATTTGATAATATGAGCTATGTTCCTGCTACGAGATTAATAAAGATATTGTTTTTTATAATACAGAAATATCAAAAAGAAAACATGTCATTTACGCTGTAAAAATATACAAAATGGAATTCGCTAAAACTTCATTTAAGGTAAGTATTTAGAAAAAAGAAGACGTAGACCTAGATAAATACTGTCTTAATCCGAATATCAACATAATATGGTGGAAATATGCTAAAATCACAAATGATTTTGGTATTATGTTTGTATGGACAATTGATGCTTCGCCGCGCTCTTAACGTAGTAAAGTAATTAATTTTGCCTCACGTATGACTGGTATTATTACAACGATTAATGGCGTTCATAACTCTTTTAATTATTTTCAGAATTCCTGTAAAACATTAAGGTATTTAGGTGCCATTTTACAGCTACATCTCATGTGGAAAGAATTTTAATGTGAGCGAACAAGAAAATTTCTCTGTTGTAATTTGAAGCGCTCGCGTCTTTTTATGACTATTGCAGTGAAACTGTTTTAATTTTAATTACGAATGTTAAATGATACTGTTCTTAAGTGTTATGTCGCGTACGTTTAAATCGTTGTTATACAGAAGTTAAAAATAATCTACACCATGAACGAGATTTTTATTACTTTTAGTATTATAATATGCTTTATTTTTGACTCACGCAAGGATTGTCTGGACAGTGACAGTAACAAAGTTTTGTGATTTTGGTATTTCAAGTCAATATCGACATGGATAATTTTTATGTGGATTAATAAATAGATAACAGACACATAAGCGAATAATCAAAAGTTAACCAATAACACTAATAATTGTATTTCATCAAACAACAAAAAATAAACTTAAAAAGTTTCCGAAACATTTACAAAAAAAAACGAACAAAAGTGAAGCTTACATATAAAATCATTATATAACCACATACGAGAACGGTCTTTTTCCAAAACTAAGAGGCCACGTATTCAGAACTTTGAATACATAAGCACTAAATAAGGCTCTCTGTTCCTGAGAATGGCTTGGAAACATTCCAATAGCAATAGATAATAAACTCAAATGAATATTCGGTGCAATTTAGTTAAAATTTATAGATTTCTTAAGTGATTAGAGCCATCGTTAGGGGTGTATTTCCATATTTTGGATAGATTGGTCGTCTTGCCATGGAGTTAAGCCTACGTTTACTGATATTTAGAGCTATAATATTTTACAATTCTAGTTTGAATAGTCGTATTGTTCTCTGGTCAATCTTTGGATTTGGTGAAATGGGACCATCTGTATAGTATTAATTATTATGCGTGATTGACTGCCTCGTAAGTCTAGTGGTCGTAATTTCTAGAGGAAAGGTAAGTAGCAATTCTCGAAAACAAATAATGGAAAGTCACCACAACAGACTACATTATATTTAATTAACTTGCCCTAACATCACATTAACTCTATCTCATCGGTTTAGTGGCCCAGACAGGTGACAAAATGTCTTGGTGGCCCAGTGGCTAAGACCTCGCCTGTCGTGCTTGAGGCCGTGGGTTCAAATCTGGGCAAGTACCAATGTGACTTTTTCAAATTCATATGTACTTTCTTAGTCTATCTTGGACATCACAGGCAACGGTGAAGGAAAACATCGTGAGGAAACCTGGACTTATATAGTTAATGTAAGTCTAAAATAGCCAAGTCGTCAGAGGCCTGTGGGGTTTCTCAAAGGCGGCTTAATTAACTCTGACACCGGAGGTGGCAACAACCCACACGAAAAGAATAAGATCGGTTAGGTGCGAAGAGCCACCAGAGTAAGACTTTTTTGTGTTGCCGCTGTCAAAAAACTTCCTAAGGGGCGTAATCTATTATTATTTTGTTTTTGAAAATTAGGGCTAACTATAATATGTTTGATTTGTAGAATATACAATTAATTTTATGTTTTTCAGTCGTTTATTTGCGTGTAACATATATGTTTAAAAGTAAAAGGTGATGTTTAATTCTGTAAGAATTTCAAATAAGAGCTATGACTATGGTCCTAAATATGGGCCAGCATAGTTAAGGTGCATTTGTGTCTAAAGTTAATTTCTTTTTTAAGAATGCTACCATTCACTATCAGAAGAACGAAGGAAAAATTGGGATGAAGATCAAAGGTTACAACAAAGTTGCCGTTAAAGTGTTATAATATAATGGATATACTATATGTAGATATGTGATTTTTGCCAGAAAAATAAGTAATTTCTTACACCCACCACAGAAATTTAATATTATACAAGATAATTATTTATTATTGTTATTGTCTTAGACGATAATTAAGTATTAGTGTTCATTATTTGTAATTCATATTTATAGCCCATATTTGGGTACTGTTCCATAATTAGCGCGTTTTTTGCAGTATTGTTTAATGCTCAATTTTTATAATGCAGCTTATCAATCAAATTATAAGACTGTTACTTTCATGTGTAAAAAATATATGCCTGAATATTATTACATTAATAAAAAGTTTATTTCTATATAGTATATATATCAACATTTAAATAAGTATAATATAGTATACTAAAGTTTGACCAGCCAACTGCAACCAGCGACCCTACAATTTTCTACAATTATTATTGTGACGTGTTTAGGGGGTACCGCAAATAAACTGTCATTCCAGTATTTGGCGTATTATTGTTCCCGAACCGATAATACGTTACATTGGTGGTTATATATATTTGGTTACTTTCCTCGATTTCCGGATCGGACAAAGTGCTGTTGGGTTTTTCCATCTGGATTTTATCAATAGCAAGCCCGAAGTCTGGATTTGTGCTTGGTTGATGGCAATAGGCTCGTCTCCTATTACATAGAACTTAAAAAAATAAATGGATGAATGTGGTTGTGCTATAGGTGCACCCTTCCCTCATCTTATGGTAAATATAGGCGGAGATGTTATACTATGAAATAATCTCTGTTTCATTTAGACTCTGACACCGGGGGTGGCCACATTCTCACATGATTTTTTTTTAGAATATTTAGAGATTACAAAAAATATAATTTAATTTAAAAACTATTAGACGTCTCGAACACTGCACCGTATCACGCAGCGGGGACGTGACGACGAATTCACGACACTGCTCGTTTGAATTTGAATGCGTTTTCTGTGTGTTGCACTACGCGTGTTTTCAATGCAAAGAGATAGTTTCAAGCAACGTAAGAACACGCACTCCCAAGCTACGCTGCGTGATGCGGTGCAGTGTGCCAATCGCCTTAGACATCTTCAAGGATACCATCTCTCAACACAGTCACTATTCGTCGCTTAATAAAACTACTAAATTAGGTTTATAATGAAATTAAATATTCATTTAGAGTAGGAAAATATACTTGAAAGAAAAACGTTACTTAAAAGGTCATATTTTTGAGTAAAGAAACTCAGATTGCTTAAACCTACGGGTTATGGAAATAAGTCTCAACGGATGTCAATCTAAAGGTTATACTAAATAACTTATATGAGCGATTTGTGTATAAATTGCGTCATATACTGTGGTGTTTTGATTTACAGATCCACATTTTTACTCTATTTATAATTCATAACACTATACAAACCATACCTTTTTATCTTTCGATATTGTATCAAATCATATGACTCACTTTTTGTATTCTTTCATACTGTTTGTACCTGAAAAGCATATTTTTAGTTATCTCTGATTGTTTTAATATTTAAAACTTAAATTATATTGCTAATTCGTAATTCTTGCAATATTTTTCTACGGTGACATTTTCATCTGACATGACATCTGTCTGTCTATTTTATTTTCTTAAACCATAGACCGTAACATAGGTACCATGGACTAAACCTGCTTTAAGCTAGGTGTACAGTAATATAAGGGTAGCGTAGACTGACCCCTTTCTCAACCGTTTTTATTCGTTCTGGTCTTTATTTCTTAATTGAAATTTGAATTTAAAATGTAGACGGTATGACACAGAACGATGAAAAATGGGCGTCAGTTTTGGGTTTCGGATCTGGACGGAACGCCGAAAGACGGTTGATTTCTTAACACTACCAGGTGTCCTATGGTATCTGAAGACTCTTTAAACTATAACATATACGGCTGTGAATGTTATCAAATCTTTGAGTGCAATAAATATAATTTATTGAGTGTGGAACTTAAATGTGAGCATTTTTACTGGGTCATTAACCTCGTCGGTCACCGCTTCATCTAAAAGGGCTCGTTTGATCGGCGTATGAAGCCACAGCCCGGCCTCCACACCCCTTGCTGCCTATGCCTGCACCCCTTGCTGCATGTGCCTGCACCTGTGCTACAGCCTACCTGCCCGTTAGCCTGACTATTAGTTCAGCGGCCTTCGACCATCTATCTGTGTGCCTGCCTATCCATCCTGCTGTCTACTCTACATCCTGCCTATCCGATTGCCTGCCCTACTCTACAGCCTGCCTATGCGATTGCCGTCGTGGTGCCTGCTCATCTGCCTACCCATGGCCTACCACGTCTTCGTGCCTGGTTAGCTGCCCACGTCGTGCGAAGCCGGACCACAGTTTTTATTATCTATATCCTTTTTCTTAGTTTTAATTTATATTACCTTTTATTAACGTAGTTAACGTTAGCTCTCCGGAGCTTACGTAACGCTACAATACTTAGTACGGTTTTATTTTCATAGGCATAGGTTATTATTGATAAATCTGCTTTATTTTATTCATGTCATAGTGTCATTACTTCTACGTAAACTAGCTCTTACTTTGATAGAAGATGTAATGGTTAATTTACAAATAATCTGCCTATTTTACAAGCTTGAATTGCATTTAAATTGCAATTTTTGAATTGTTTGTTGTACAAAATCATTGCTAGCATTTTCAATTTTCTTTCAATTGAGACATATGGTATGTCCCAATTGAACGAAAAACGAAAAACCTTAGAAAATCTAGAAAATAAAAGTACCTAATCGAACAAGCCAGGGACACAAGTATATTTATCGCGATTCTCAAGTGTGTATCTGCACCCTCCACGTCCGTATTTAGGCCCATTTTATATTGCTCCGAAGATGAACGTGGGATTTGCTTATCGCAAGCAATCGCGGACTGTAATCCACTTTAAGTTTTTATCTAAATCCGACCTCAGATTCCCTGCAAAATCTTTGTCCTTTTCAATGAAATTCAATTTCGTTATATGTGAGCTTTTGTTTTTTTGTGTGTTATCGCTTATTTGTCTCACATATTTACCTACCTTTGTTGGGGCTTTGGGTATTATGTTCGAAATGTTCTTGGCAAAAGTGACTTTTTAATAAGATGCTGGTCTTGGTTGAAACAAAGTTGGCCGGTAGTTCGGTGTGTTGTCCACATCTACACTACACTAAACTACTATGAAAGCGATTTAAAAGATAAAAGTTTTTGAGTTGATTGCAACCCAATGTAATTCTACATTACCTTGTCCGTGTTTGTTTTCAATTGCAATTATACGTTTCCCAAGGTTCCTTTCTCCTCATCTGGCTAAAGTTAGTCTATGCCAAAGTTCATTTTCGAATGATCAATCAACTAGCTCATTTGCTAGCTGGTTTTTTTTTCTGTATTATCGCTTATTAGTTTACCTACATTAGTTTTAGCTCTAGGTATTGTGTTTGGATTTTTTTTGGTAAAGGAGACTTTATAAAAAGATGGTGTTAGAATTGGTCGAAAATTCAGTGTGTTATCCACTTTATTATGAAAGCGATTGAATAGATAACTATAATTTGATTTGATTCCAACCAAATTAAATTCTATAGTATCTTGTTTGTTTTAGATCACGATAGCACTTTACCCAAAGTTCCTTTCTTCTCATTCATTTTCAATTGATCTATTAACTAGCTGATTTGATAGCTTGTTGTTTTTTCTGTGTTATCGCTTATTGTTTCAGATATTTACCTTATTTGTAGCTCTGGTCATTGTGTTTGGCATTTCATTGGTAAAGCTGACTTTCTACTGACTATTCTAGAGCCAAAGTTATCCGATAGTTGGGTGTGTTGTCCACTTCTAGTATGAAAGCGATCTAAAAGATAAAAGTAGTTTGATTTGATTGAAACGATATTGAAGTGGTTCTGTTGCATCCTGTGTCTTTAGTTCTTAAACTACAGTTGCACTTTTTTTTGATTTCTTGCTATAGGAAAATAATGTGCGAAAAAATATGGGGAAGGACCAGTATTTACTAGTCCCTCGGAAAATTAAATGTTAAAAATAATAATTGTAGCTAGCTTATACCAGCGGCTTCGCCCGCATATTAAGTGGTTTCTTATCACAAGGAAACATTATACTGGGATGGAAAGTAGCCTATGTACTATTCCAGACTTGAATGTATTTCTGTGCTAAATTTCATCAAAATCTGCTCTGTAATTTTTGTGTGAAAGAATAACAAACATTCATCCGTCTATCTTCACAAACTTTCGCGTGATTAATAGTAGTGGAATAAGATTTATGGAAATTAATTTCCGTAACTAGGGGAAGTCCCTATAACACATTAGATTTTTCTTAAGACATTAATTGACTTTGGCATTTAGTTCCTTCTTAATTATAATATTTTAAGATAACCCGATCCATCTCTACTACTGCCCTCTGGACGACCAGCCTCATTACGATAGTAGGTGGCTTGTAAAGCACTAAAGCAAACGTAAACCTAAAGTTCTACGATCGGCCATTTTATTGTAGCCATAAACGAGCAAGTCACAGCTTCGCGAATAAACAGGGAACGTTCAACTGGTAATTGCATATGTGAGCAATACTGCCGTCCGTAGAAAAATGGGTATATCTGCACTATTATGCAAAGTTTTATATAGATTCGGCATCAGAAGGTATTTTTTTTTATTTTCGAGGAACTTTCACTTTCGCCGTCTCACTCTGTCAAAAACAGTTCTGATTTTCCAACATTTTGACAAGTAATGAACATTCATTTTTGCTGAGATTAATTAAACACTTGAATTTGAATGCTTTATAATTACAAGAATTTGGGCTTCAGAAAAAGAAGGTGCATCTAAATAATTTCATTTTTATACGAGCAATTTCTCGAAGTTTCATTAGTAAATTCTTATTTGGACGCGCCGTTATTAAACAATTTTCAAGTTTACAACAAAATGTAGAAAATAAATAAAATAATTTTATTTATTTTGTTCATTTCGTTGTTTGGTCAGATACGCCACTTCTACTTATGGCGGCAGAATATGCGCCGTAACAGTCCTAAGGGAAACATTACACGATTAGTCGGTTGGGGGATTATAGCCATTTTAGTTCTTGAAACTGTTGTTAGTGATTTTCAGTTTGTTTATCGTTTTTGTTGAAGTTTCGTGATTCTTGCTTATAGATGTAGTAAGCAAATGGTTTTATTTGCGTTGTAACGGTCATGACGGGCTTGATAACAAAGAGATCTCTTTCGAACGATTAGTCTAATTGTTACTTTTTTGACTTTGAGAACAGTTTAATTGCTACATGTTTAACTTTGAGAAACATGTCGATCTTCAATATGATATGAAAGGTATTCAATCAACCAACTTGGCCTATCGGTCAGACCACCGCTGAACATGCGCCTCGAAGCTGCACAAGGTTCTACACCTTCCGCATCCAGTCTGTTGAAACACCTTTTTAAGGTCTTCGATCTACCAAGCTAGGGGATATATGTCATGCACCTTAAATTACAAAAAGTCTACATACGAAAAACTCCAAAATCATCGTCCAATATAAACCAAAATACCATTTTTTCCGTGTCATGCTGTCATTTTCGTCATAAAAGGCTTCATTATAGTACAGTGAGCTAAGGTGGCGATACATCAACCGTTGCCCGGTGTCCGGTGTAAGAGAGTTCAGACAGGGTGAGAAGCTTGCGCGGGTGCTAAGGTGGGCGTGCAGTATCAAACATATGAAACCCGCGCCGTTTGCCATTTGCTATACTGATTACTGAGGCTATAGACAAGTGACATTCTGTCAGCAAAAGCGTTGCGATAGCGATTAGAAAATTATGTCAAATATTTATGAAATTGTCGAGCGCTATTAAAATTTCACGTGATGAATCTCTTACATTTTGGCATTTTGACCATCGCCATCGCTGACACTTTTTTTAGAACCTCTGGTGACTTTAGCGGGAGCAATGTGCAATGTGATAGAACGGCCTCCCTAGCGAGCGATCGTCTATTGTTTTACAACGTAGACGTTGTACGCGCGTGGTAGTGACTCTAGTTCCTACCGCTCGCTACACTACCATGCGCCCGCTATCGCGCCCGCCACTGCCGACGTCAACGCGCGTCCACTCTGAACGACGTCAGAGAGGTCGGTTAACTGCCGGACAGGCACTACGGCACTCGACTACAAAACAGGACCCTTGTCAGAACTGATACATGGGGCCAAAGATTAAAATGCTGTGTGCATTCGACAGCTCTGTTATACTCGTGTCAACGGTGCTTAGCCCACTTTAGTTTTGTAGGAGTTGACGATAGATTATTATGGGAAGAAAGTATATCCTTAACTGCCGAGCAATGAAAAAGTTCCACCCACAAAATGCCGACAAACACCTTAATATCTCCTAAGACATAGAACATAGGTTCATAAATTAAAAAGTATAATGAAATCTATTTAATTATGCAAACTTAAACTCTTTCAAATACTTGTCTTTTAAAAGCCATGGATAAAAAAAGTAGAAAAACAAAATTTTGGGGTTTGAAAATTTCGGAATACATTTGTTTCGTTTTTTGTTTTGCTTTTGATTTCATCCTTGTTTTTGCCGTTATGAATGAATTCTTAAATTGTTAAGTCTTACGGCTCTCGTACCCATAAATCATGCCTCTATCACCCGAGGATTGTACGATAATCATCACTATTTTGGAATTGGGGACCAGCCAAAGAAATACGGCCAGAATAATGGGCGTGACACATACTACTGTCCGACGAGTGATCCAAAGGTTTAGGGAGACTGGATTAAACCTGAGAAGACCAGGTACTGGCAAGCCAATGTGCACAACAGTCCGAGAAGCTCGTTTCATTGCGGCAGCCATGTTAAGAAATCGACATCAGACGGGAGTTGCGGTTCAACAACAACTTCTGCAAGTTCGAAGGGAGCCAATAAGCAAGTGGACAGTCAGAAGACGTCTTGCCGAAAGAGGATTGAAGCCTTACAGGCCAGCAAATGGCCCAAAAATGGAACGGCATCATAAGGTTGCCCAATTGCGATACGCCCGCGAGCATACAGAACGGGGTGAGGACGAATGGGGCAGAGTGATGTTCACTGATGAGTCAAGATTTATGCTGTACCATCATGATGGGAGGAAAAGAGTATACCGATGACCAGGAGAACGCTTTGCACAAGCATGTTTTGAATAAAAAGTGTCACAAGGCCGAGGTACCGTTCACGTGTGGGCTGGTATCGCTGCAGAGGGTCGAACAGCGTAAGTTCCAATCGAGAACGGGAATCTAACTGCTGTAAGATACATCAATGAGATTCTCAATGAACGTGCTGGTCCGTTTTTGGCCAATATGCAATATGCATGAAAACTGCATTGTCGCCCGACAATGCAGTGTTCATGCACGATAATGCACGGGCCCACACTGCTCAAATTGTAAATGAGTATCTTCAGGACGTAGGAATCCACAAAATGGAGTGGCCAGCAAGGAGCCCTGATTTGAATCCTATTGAGCATGCTTGGGACGAGCTTGACAGACGTGTGAGAAAAGGAGTTCCACCTCCAATTACTCTTCGTGACTTGAATTACGCGCTCATTGAAGAATGGGAGAACAAAACCTACGTTTACACCTAATAAAACCCCTACTTAGAGATTTGGTTTTATTTGCCAAATGGCCCCAATTTTTTAAAACATGTAATTTAAAATTTGAACACGATATTTACGTTTTTAGTTGGTAATATTCTGATGCACTGTTAAATGTACTTCAATATTGCGGACGGCGTCATTAAGCTAGCCTTTCCCGTTTAGGAGTAATTTGGTGCTATGGCACTGGAACTTTTTCATTGCTCGCGAGTGTATGTCACTTCTTTTGTTTAGTCTTAAAAGGTATTCTAATCTTACTTTCGATATTACGAATTGTTGATACTAAGAAATTATACTTTTCTATTGAGATAGCTTTTCTCTAAAGCTTGTCCGATTGAACTGTACAACAAGACTGAACAGTTCGGTTTTTCTTTCTTTCTTTTGAAAACCTTGCCCCACACTAGGCATTTCTTCTGTATCGTGGGTGCGTTTACAAACGTACGGAACAACTACCTGTAGGCAATACTTCGTAAACCTTATCCATCGCTTTCAATCAGAATTGATCAAGCTCAAGAGCGGGCTCTTTGGAAATAAATAAGTAAAATGCCAAAGAACTCAAAGAAACCATTGCCCATGAATGAAGCATGTATCTACTAATAAAATAAAAGAAGTAAACATCTACTGAGGTACTCAGTCGTTATTTTTAACTTTACTGAAAAATCCGCGTTATATTTCTGACTAGAGGACGCCTCGCGGTTTCACCCGCGTAGTTCCCGTTCCCGTGGGAATACAGGGATAAAGCCTATGTCACCCGGGGATAGAGTAGCTACCCAACGGTGAAAGATTTTTTGAAATCGGTCCATTAGTTTTGGAGCCTATTCGGTACAAACAAACAAACAATCAAACAAACAAACAAAAAAATCTTTCCTCTTTATAATATTGGTATAGACTAGAAGAGAAACAAATCAAAATTCCACACACAGTTTTTATTCGTCTTTTTACTGCCGAGTAGTAAATATAACGGCATATGTGAAAAGACGTAAAATAAAAACGGTTTTGGTAAACTTATGTGTTCGAGTGTACCTCTGTCATTTCCAATTTTATTGCCAAATGTTTGAATATATTAAATTGTTTCATCGACAATTTACGAACTTGTTTGCGAATGCGACTGGTACAGTCGGTGTGAAAATGCGGATAAAATAACATTTTGAATGATGTTTAAAGGCGCTCGATCGTAGAATACAGACGTGCTCGTAAGCAATATTTAATTAAAACAATTATAATAGTGACCTTCTTTATTGTATACATTTTTGCCAACTGTGTAGTTTTGTAGACATAATGAAGACTTAGAAACAGTGAAGTGACTATCAAATAAAATGGATAACAGTCCCTGTAATCCAAGCGGCCGAGTTCAAGTCCCCACCTCGCCAGCGAAGATGACGACGCGGTGTATTTACGAACAGAACATACCCGATAAGATGCCAGATATGTCCATGGAGTCCTTCTTGGCCTCTGTTAAATTAAGCCACAAATCTGGGAAGAAAGATGCGTCGAGCTGTAATTACATTATCGAAACTCCAGCCAATCTACGTAAAGCCCTAATTTCGACATCAAGGCTGTTTATAAATTGGACGTCCTGCCCTGTTAGGGACTTCACTCTGGTTACCAGATGCTACAAGTGCCAATTATATGGTCATGCAGCCAAAACATGCAGAGAGGTCAACGCTGTGTGCGCTCACTGCGGTGAAGTTGGACACTCGGTGTCCGATTGCACGAAGAAAGCGGACACATCAAAATGTGCAACTTGTTCGCGCTTTAAAAAGCCCAACAACCATAAAACGGGAGACCCTGAGTGCCCTGCTAGGAAAATAGCGGAATACAGGCACATCAACTCTATCGACTATGAGGGCGTCTAGTACGTCATACTCAAGGTCACACGCGTTGAGCGTTTGCTGCTGAAACTGCAATGGCCTACTAATCATCAATATGTTGCTGGCTAAGCACATTAGTCATTAGCTGCAAACATTAAGTGTCACTGTTTAATTTTACAATGTTTACTTTACAATTCTCCTTACCAATTATTTCCCAATCATTATATGTGTAATCAAAGTGCACTTTTTTGCGATATAGGTAAATAAGATATTAAGTAAATATGACCTAATAATTTAGTTATTTGTTTATAGTTTTAAGTAAATTAAAATTAATTTCAAAATTATACAATCTTGCCACTATTTTTAGACTTCTTATGTTAAATATTGTTTAAATTCTTTGACCTAGGATAATCATATTTTTAGAGCTCCTACAGCCAGTGTTACAGGATTACCTAGTACAGGCATCTTACATTATTATACCTACATTAGATATCTAAGATTGGAACTGTGTTTTTACCTTTTCTAATTTCTGAATAAAGATTTATTATTATTATTATTATAAACACAACAAATACTGCGATAAATCATGCTATTGAAATTTAAACGACGAGTACTTGCTGCTGTCTTTTATAGCTTCTTAAAGCAGTATATATTCATCTTAGTTTTTTTTAGTGTAGTGTAGTCTTAGTGTTTTTAAGTATATTTAAGATTTTAAGAACCTTTAGAAACTATCATAAGGAATAACTAATCTTTAAACGAAATAAAAGTTTCAAAACTCTTTGAGATTTAAAATTGAATCATTATCATAATATCAAGCTTTTATCTATTACGATGAACAGGCCTTTAAAAGGCTATTTAAACTTGATCACCGTTTATTAGAACTGAAACATTAAAGGGTCGAATAACGATATTATGACTTTATCTGGCAATAAAGGTTTTTTCTGAGGACTCAGGGCGCGTTCACACGAACTCGAACTTTTTTGGAGTGCCACAGCGCATGCGTTGCCCACGCGCCTTCCTTTTTCCAGACTCTATGAAATTTATACACACCAACTTTGATCCTCAAGCTGTGAACATTTGAGCAATGCTGAAAACTGGCAATCTTTTCAAAACGCCAGAGGGTGTCATTTTTCACACAATAAACAAAATACTGTGCGGTGTAGACGTCACTGCCGCAGGCTACCGTTAAACTAAAATTTTGACAAAAGCATCAACTAAAGTTGCTACTTATGCATATTGCCTAAGCCTAAACAATTTTTTTTTTATAGTAAGGTCAAAAAGGGTTCTCTTTTAAATCGGCGATATCATTATTTAGATGACTATCAAGGTCTTCAAAACCTCAATGTCTGGCCAACATTCTATAATAATGCAGCTAATTCCATTGTAGTTGCGTATATTGGGTTCAATTGTGGGAGCACTATTGTTGCGACCACAATGGCTTGGGCATGTAAAAGATAGGTCATAGAATTGTTTTTAAACCTAGAGCAGGTAGGTTCTCCTTTTATAATTTAAATCCAGTGAACATTATGAGAGCTCATAGATATTGACCGAAATTATATAGGTGTACCAAAAGGTGTCTTACCGATCCAGGCGACAGGCGAAAGCGAAGGCGAATGAGATACAGGCGTGATGTTATGTAAGATGTATGTATGTATTTTATGCCGAACGGTTTCTATTGTAGTGACACAATTACCGACTACCTATCTATTATTTTAACCAACTTCACAAACAGGAGGAGGCTCTATGTATTTTTTATGTATGTTCACCGATTTCTCCGTCAGTTGTGGATCGATTATGAAATTAATTTTTAAGTTTGAAAGAGTATACTCCGGAGGTAGTCCTATTGTCACCAATTCGGAATCTGATGATGGGATCCCAAGAAAATCCAGACAACTTCTTAAATATTATATATATATATATTAATAGTTAACCGACTATGATGAAGTAAATACTTATAAATAAATGGTACTGATGAAAATGTTACCATCGTACTGATGATGAAGCCGGCAGGTATACACTGGAACTCCGAAATAAAACAATGTATCCTAGTCATACTTGGGCTTTTTGAAATCGTCATGAGATGTACTTTAGCTATAAATGATTTTCATGGAAATTTGAGGTACCAAAACAAAAAAGAGAAAAATAAAAACCATTTTAACAAAAAAAAACAACCGAAGTCGGTGTCGAAAAACGAAAAACTAAAGGTACCAAAGACACCAATTTCGGAAAGGAAAGTTATTTTTCGCTTAATCGTTTTCATTGTTGGAAATCGGTCTAATTGTATTGTAAAAAAATATTTTTTGAACCTGTGTTTTTATTACATATCCGCTAAACTTTTCGGATCAATTTCGTACCGGGATCCAAGAGAGTTGAATCGTTTCTCCGAAACTCGAAAGCTCGAAAGGCTTCTTTGACTCGGCGCTTTTCTGCAGTTTGCCACTGTTGATTTTGGCATTCAGGAGTTGCAGTGGTTTGGAATAGTGCAACAGCCTTGCCATTTGAACACATTAGGTGCTATCAATATTTATTTTAAAAAATATTGAAAATACTATGTTAATGTCTCAGATCAAACAGTAAACAGATAGAGCGTACGGAACAAGAGAGTGCAACAACTAATACAATCTCGCGTTAGTACGAAACTACGCGTCGCACTGCTTACACGTCACAAGTCATGTCTTATTTGATTTGTAAAAATGCCGTCTTGTATCTTTAAACATTGCAAAAGTTGTTCCCAAAAACAAAAAATAGAAGATGGAATATCTTTCCACAGGTAAGTTTGATTATTTTATAGTTTTGATATTGATTTACCCACTAATATTTACGGCTCACTCGGAATACAATATATTGTCAGTAATTGGTTGGTGTTGCCAGTTTACATCGAAATAAGTTTCCTTGAATTAGGGAAATGTACATGGGGCGTAGGAAGATTGATTAATTTATTCATTTATACAGAAAAAATGTATAACTAGTGTGCAATTGTTTTTAGTAGTTCAGTATCAGTAATGGAACGGAACAAATTTTCATTAATTGTTAATATTTTTTTATATCCGATTTGAAATCTATAAAATATGCACAGCATCTATTCGTATAAATATAATTCAATGAACCAGTGGCACGCGGTGGAGCTGTGACAGGGGCGCAGCGTACCCGGGATTATACCCCATAAGTGATAATATTAAACCTCCGTTGACCATTTTTCGTACATTTTCGGTTAGCCGAAATCTTTGGAGCCTTGTTTTTTATTATGTTAATATAAAGGGAAAACACGTACTCAATTTACAGTTATAATATTTGCACATGTTGCCATAATTAAAAAGTTTCTAGAACAAAAACAGATAAAGTTCCGGTTTGTTTACATTTTCATTGTAATGATAAGCGATTACATCGTAAACGTGTGAACCGATTTAGATGATTCAAACGGATAAAATGGCCAAGACCTTTCATTTGACACTAACATCATCAAAATATCTCAACAAACAAAAAATCACATTTTCAAGTTCCTCGCGTAATTATTTAAAATGTATGATATTGCTTATCAATTCTTTAAAAAACTATCTATTCTTCTTCTATCTATAATTTATTTGATAACCATTACACTGTCCAAATACTACTTAAGTAAGTAACAATAATATTCTTGAGAAGCATCGAAAAAAATGTGGGTCGTTTTTTCCAACATCTGGCATCCTTATGCACAGATGTACGTGTCCCTACAGTGCGGCTCCTGGCTGTCACGCACACAATATATATTGCGGTACCGCTCTCTTGTTCCGTAAGTTCTATCTTTTTACTGTTTGATCTGAGGTTAATGTGGTTTGGCCATGTTGAGTTGATGAATGAAAGGCGACTAACGAAAGGTATTTACAAGGCAGACGTGAATGGAAACGCCGGGAGGGGACGCACTAGAAAGACATACATAGACCTTATTGGTGATGTTCTTCAGAAAGACCAGGTGCGCAGTACTCATAACCAGCGTGTGTGTATGACTAGATGTATGAATGTAAGTGAAGCAAAAGAAGTATGTAAGGATCGTAGCAGGTGGCGTTCTGTAGTTTCTGCCTACCCCCATAGGAAAATGGCGTGAGTTTATGTATGAGTGCATTTATGTACCGTTTAATTATAATAAATCATTGAACTGACCAGTGTTATTACTAACACGCAACAGTAATTCTGTGCATATTATAAAACCATCCAACATTGGGAAAATATGAAATGAAAACATAAAGTAGCTCTTCCGCAGCGTTGCACTTGACTGTACTCACTCAAAAACAACAAGTGTTTCGAAATCAAATAACTGAATTTATATTTCAATTTCAAACCTATAAAATAGTTGAATTACCAAAACAATGTTTTACCGAACTCGTAATGTTATTTGCATATTTTTATACATTTCAACTCGGCTGCAGTGAAAAAGAAAATGACTTTACGAACACGTTTGTTCAAATAAAAGTCAACGATAAATAAAAACAACAAGTTTAAAATAAAAGCACGTATTTCAATATATTCCCTGTCAATAGCTATTTGAGCTTATTAAAAGAGAAGGCCGTACCAACAAATTTTAGATTGCTTTTTAGATGTTGAGATTCACCTCATTTATTGGCACACAGTGTAAATATTGTTGGGCGTTTATACGCTTATGTGCAAACGAGTACGGCACTATTCTCGGAGCTAACAATATTCAAATATTGGTAAATGAAAGCGAAGAGTCTGACTCGATTTATGTCTGTTTTTTTTGTTCAGTATATGTAACTTACCGTGGTTAAGAATGTAAAACTAAATTCTATATTTTCATTATGCACATGAATTTCGTTTTCATGACGGTTACCACAGCACTTACTATAAAATTACTACTATATTGTGATCGCTCATATGATCTCCAAGGGAATGTTAAAAATCACCAACGGGCAATAGAGAAGGCTATGCTTGGGGTTTCCTTGCGTGTTCGAAACAGCAACAAAAAGTTGTAAATAAAAAAAGTTAATTTAAAAATCAAAAACCCGACTGCAAACTAAAAAGATGTAAACAAGTAGAAAATCATGCTCTGCAGTCGGAGGATACATATTCGCGAGCTGGCTGACCACCTGATCCTCCGACTGCACAGCATGATTTTCTACTTGTTTACATCTTTTTAGTTCGCAGTCGGGTTTTTGATTTTTAAATTAACTTTTTTTTATTTATGTAGGTATTCCTTCTACTTATCAAATATGTTTTGTTATAATAAATAATGAATGCAAGTAATATATTACAAGTAAAAGACAAATATTCCAATAATGTATGCCTATTTTCGCATATAAGTAGGTACAGATAAATAACAGCGCTCTGAGCTTAGAATATTAAAAATAAAAACAAGTATTTTGAATAAAAAAATATTATTTTGTTATGTTCTTACTTTATAGATCATCATTCATCTGTTTAAAAAATATAAATCGAAACTTGATAAAGTCGTGTAGGGTGACCATAATTATATTATCGACTGAACGAAAAACAAAATACAATAATGGTAATCAGAAAACATAGTGTCAAAGATCCACACTAAACACGCTTATTTTCTTTCTTTCTAGTGTTTCTTTCTGAAAACTGATGGCCAAAGGCGTTTTTTCCTTGATCGTCGTGGCTCTGAAAATATTTTTGCAGTTTATTATGAAGTCGATTAGCCAGCCAGTTACCAAAGTTTATTAGATCCAGGTAAGGGTCACCGAAGTCCAGATAAAAAAGAATAATGAAATAAACTAGAACGAATTTGGATTTTTGGTTTTTTTTAACAGGAATTTTACAAAAAAGTCCAGCAAAAACTGGAAGGAGGGCATTAAACCGCGCTTGTGCATGCAAGTCCAATCGCATGGTCACCCTACCCTGGGTGAGCCGTAACGTCACAGTAAGTATAGAGGAGCAATGTAGGTAAGTCTTAACGGTGTCCTTGAGATAATTACCTACGCCCGCTTTGTCTCATGACATGAATAAACAAACAAAAAAAACAAAGCTTCGTAAGTTGATGGATAGGTAGGTAAATACTAATTTATACAAAACTAGCTGTCCCCCGCGGCTTCGCTACCGTCAACTGGCTACCTAACCTAATCTACATATCTACCTACCTACCCTACCCTACCCTACCTACATACCTAATCTATACTACATACATGATCGTACGCAACGCACGCAACAAAAGCTCTCAAAAAGGAATATTTTGCCCGTTTTTGCAACATTTTTCATTTATGCTCCGTTCCTACTGGTTGTAACGTGAAGTTATAACCTATAGCCTTCCTCAATAAATGGACTATCCAACGAAAAATATTTTTCAATTCCTACCAGTAGTTTCTGAGATTAGTGCGTTCAAACAAACAAACAAACAAACTCTTCAGCTTGATAATATTAGTATAGATATACTAAGGTACCTATTAATTTAACTTATTGTATTATGTCATTGGGAAATAGGTACTTCCTGTGAGAAACATCCCAACGTTCGGAGACCATGTCGGCAACCAAACCATATAGTAAATAATAACAAAGTCCGTAAACAACGCAAAGTTCGTAAAAAAGTAGATTACTCAACACCAAAGTTCAAATCACAAGGCAAATCTAAATCCAAGTTCAAAGCATTATTCAGTAGTGTCAGAAATATTAAAATAAGTACAATTTATAAAATAAATAAACGCGCACATAAAGCATAGTAAAGTAATCATCTAATAATGACAACAAACAATCCACAGAACAGTAGAACAAAAATCAGTGAAACACACCCGAAGCACACCCGAAGTGCCCCGAACAAACCCCACGCCGTACGAACGATACACAACCGTGAGCAGTGCGACCACGCACACATTGACATTTGCTTGACGCGACAGCAATACTAGCTATTGGAAATGTGTGATTAATTTGATGTGTTTCGTAATACCAAAAATTATGAATGAAAACTTAATGTTTTTAAAATTGTTTGTTCGATGATTTGTAATTTGATAATATGAGCTATGTTCCTGCTACGAGATTAATAAAGATATTGTTTTTTATAATACAGAAATATCAAAAAGAAAACATGTCATTTACGCTGTAAAAATATACAAAATGGAATTCGCTAAAACTTCATTTAAGGTAAGTATTTAGAAAAAAAGAAGACGTAGGGACCTAGATAAATACTGTCTTAATCCGAATATCAACATAATATGGTGGAAATATGCTAAAATCACAAATGATTTTGGTATTATGTTTGTATGGACAATTGATGCTTCGCCGCGCTCTTAACGTAGTAAAGTAATTAATTTTGCCTCACGTATGACTGGTATTATTACAACGATTAATGGCGTTCATAACTCTTTTAATTATTTTCAGAATTCCTGTAAAACATTAAGGTATTTAGGTGCCATTTTACAGCTACATCTCATGTGGAAAGAATTTTAATGTGAGCGAACAAGAAAATTTCTCTGTTGTAATTTGAAGCGCTCGCGTCTTTTTATGACTATTGCAGTGAAACTGTTTTAATTTTAATTACGAATGTTAAATGATACTGTTCTTAAGTGTTATGTCGCGTACGTTTAAATCGTTGTTATACAGAAGTTAAAAATAATCTACACCATGAACGAGATTTTTATTACTTTTAGTATTATAATATGCTTTATTTTTGACTCACGCAAGGATTGTCTGGACAGTGACAGTAACAAAGTTTTGTGATTTTGGTATTTCAAGTCAATATCGACATGGATAATTTTTATGTGGATTAATAAATAGATAACAGACACATAAGCGAATAATCAAAAGTTAACCAATAACACTAATAATTGTATTTCATCAAACAACAAAAAATAAACTTAAAAAGTTTCCGAAACATTTACAAAAAAAAACGAACAAAAGTGAAGCTTACATATAAAATCATTATATAACCACATACGAGAACGGTCTTTTTCCAAAACTAAGAGGCCACGTATTCAGAACTTTGAATACATAAGCACTAAATAAGGCTCTCTGTTCCTGAGAATGGCTTGGAAACATTCCAATAGCAATAGATAATAAACTCAAATGAATATTCGGTGCAATTTAGTTAAAATTTATAGATTTCTTAAGTGATTAGAGCCATCGTTAGGGGTGTATTTCCATATTTTGGATAGATTGGTCGTCTTGCCATGGAGTTAAGCCTACGTTTACTGATATTTAGAGCTATAATATTTTACAATTCTAGTTTGAATAGTCGTATTGTTCTCTGGTCAATCTTTGGATTTGGTGAAATGGGACCATCTGTATAGTATTAATTATTATGCGTGATTGACTGCCTCGTAAGTCTAGTGGTCGTAATTTCTAGAGGAAAGGTAAGTAGCAATTCTCGAAAACAAATAATGGAAAGTCACCACAACAGACTACATTATATTTAATTAACTTGCCCTAACATCACATTAACTCTATCTCATCGGTTTAGTGGCCCAGACAGGTGACAAAATGTCTTGGTGGCCCAGTGGCTAAGACCTCGCCTGTCGTGCTTGAGGCCGTGGGTTCAAATCTGGGCAAGTACCAATGTGACTTTTTCAAATTCATATGTACTTTCTTAGTCTATCTTGGACATCACAGGCAACGGTGAAGGAAAACATCGTGAGGAAACCTGGACTTATATAGTTAATGTAAGTCTAAAATAGCCAAGTCGTCAGAGGCCTGTGGGGTTTCTCAAAGGCGGCTTAATTAACTCTGACACCGGAGTTGGCAACAACCCACACGAAAAGAATAAGATCGGTTAGGTGCGAAGAGCCACCAGAGTAAGACTTTTTTGTGTTGCCGCTGTCAAAAAACTTCCTAAGGGGCGTAATCTATTATTATTTTGTTTTTGAAAATTAGGGCTAACTATAATATGTTTGATTTGTAAATTATACAATTAATTTTATGTTTTTCAGTCGTTTATTTGCGTGTAACATATATGTTTAAAAGTAAAAGGTGATGTTTAATTCTGTAAGAATTTCAAATAAGAGCTATGACTATGGTCCTAAATATGGGCCAGCATAGTTAAGGTGCATTTGTGTCTAAAGTTAATTTCTTTTTTAAGAATGCTACCATTCACTATCAGAAGAACGAAGGAAAAATTGGGATGAAGATCAAAGGTTACAACAAAGTTGCCGTTAAAGTGTTATAATATAATGGATATACTATATGTAGATATGTGATTTTTGCCAGAAAAATAAGTAATTTCTTACACCCACCACAGAAATTTAATATTATACAAGATAATTATTTATTATTGTTATTGTCTTAGACGATAATTAAGTATTAGTGTTCATTATTTGTAATTCATATTTATAGCCCATATTTGGGTACTGTTCCATAATTAGCGCGTTTTTTGCAGTATTGTTTAATGCTCAATTTTTATAATGCAGCTTATCAATCAAATTATAAGACTGTTACTTTCATGTGTAAAAAATATATGCCTGAATATTATTACATTAATAAAAAGTTTATTTCTATATAGTATATATATCAACATTTAAATAAGTATAATATAGTATACTAAAGTTTGACCAGCCAACTGCAACCAGCGACCCTACAATTTTCTACAATTATTATTGTGACTTGTTTAGGGGGTACCGCAAATAAACTGTCATTCCAGTATTTGGCGTATTATTGTTCCCGAACCGATAATACGTTACATTGGTGGTTATATATATTTGGTTACTTTCCTCGATTTCCGGATCGGACAAAGTGCTGTTGGGTTTTTCCATCTGGATTTTATCAATAGCAAGCCCGAAGTCTGGATTTGTGCTTGGTTGATGGCAATAGGCTCGTCTCCTATTACATAGAACTTAAAAAAATAAATGGATGAATGTGGTTGTGCTATAGGTGCACCCTTCCCTCATCTTATGGTAAATATAGGCGGAGATGTTATACTATGAAATAATCTCTGTTTCATTTAAACTCTGACACCGGGGGTGGCCACATTCTCACATGATTTTTTTTTAGAATATTTAGAGATTACAAAAAATATAATTTAATTTAAAAACTATTAGACGTCTCGAACACTGCACCGTATCACGCAGCGGGGACGTGACGACGAATTCACGACACTGCTCGTTTGAATTTGAATGCGTTTTCTGTGTGTTGCACTACGCGTGTTTTCAATGCAAAGAGATAGTTTCAAGCAACGTAAGAACACGCACTCCCAAGCTACGCTGCGTGATGCGGTGCAGTGTGCCAATCGCCTTAGACATCTTCAAGGATACCATCTCTCAACACAGTCACTATTCGTCGCTTAATAAAACTACTAAATTAGGTTTATAATGAAATTAAATATTCATTTAGAGTAGGAAAATATACTTGAAAGAAAAACGTTACTTAAAAGGTCATATTTTTGAGTAAAGAAACTCAGATTGCTTAAACCTACGGGTTATGGAAATAAGTCTCAACGGATGTCAATCTAAAGGTACTAAATAACTTATATGAGCGATTTGTGTATAAATTGCGTCATATACTGTGGTGTTTTGATTTACAGATCCACATTTTTACTCTATTTATAATTCATAACACTATACAAACCATACCTTTTTATCTTTCGATATTGTATCAAATCATATGACTCACTTTTTGTATTCTTTCATACTGTTTGTACCTGAAAAGCATATTTTTAGTTATCTCTGATTGTTTTAATATTTAAAACTTAAATTATATTGCTAATTCGTAATTCTTGCAATATTTTTCTACGGTGACATTTTCATCTGACATGACATCTGTCTGTCTATTTTATTTTCTTAAACCATAGACCGTAACATAGGTACCATGGACTAAACCTGCTTTAAGCTAGGTGTACAGTAATATAAGGGTAGCGTAGACTGACCCCTTTCTGAACCGTTTTTATTCGTTCTGGTCTTTATTTCTTAATTGAAATTTGAATTTAAAATGTAGACGGTATGACACAGAACGATGAAAAATGGGCGTCAGTTTTGGGTTTCGGATCTGGACGGAACGCCGAAAGACGGTTGATTTCTTAACACTACCAGGTGTCCTATGGTATCTGAAGACTCTTTAAACTATAACATATACGGCTGTGAATGTTATCAAATCTTTGAGTGCAATAAATATAATTTATTGAGTGTGGAACTTAAATGTGAGCATTTTTACTGGGTCATTAACCTCGTCGGTCACCGCTTCATCTAAAAGGGCTCGTTTGATCGGCGTATGAAGCCACAGCCCGGCCTCCACACCCCTTGCTGCCTATGCCTGCACCCCTTGCTGCATGTGCCTGCACCTGTGCTACAGCCTACCTGCCCGTTAGCCTGACTATTAGTTCAGCGGCCTTCGACCATCTATCTGTGTGCCTGCCTATCCATCCTGCTGTCTACTCTACATCCTGCCTATCCGATTGCCTGCCCTACTCTACAGCCTGCCTATGCGATTGCCGTCGTGGTGCCTGCTCATCTGCCTACCCATGGCCTACCACGTCTTCGTGCCTGGTTAGCTGCCCACGTCGTGCGAAGCCGGACCACAGTTTTTATTATCTATATCCTTTTTCTTAGTTTTAATTTATATTACCTTTTATTAACGTAGTTAACGTTAGCTCTCCGGAGCTTACGTAACGCTACAATACTTAGTACGGTTTTATTTTCATAGGCATAGGTTATTATTGATAAATCTGCATTATTTTATTCATGTCATAGTGTCATTACTTCTACGTAAACTAGCTCTTACTTTGATAGAAGATGTAATGGTTAATTTACAAATAATCTGCCTATTTTACAAGCTTGAATTGCATTTAAATTGCAATTTTTGAATTGTTTGTTGTACAAAATCATTGCTAGCATTTTCAATTTTCTTTCAATTGAGACATATGGTATGTCCCAATTGAACGAAAAACGAAAAACCTTAGAAAATCTAGAAAATAAAAGTACCTAATCGAACAAGCCAGGGACACAAGTATATTTATCGCGATTCTCAAGTGTGTATCTGCACCCTCCACGTCCGTATTTAGGCCCATTTTATATTGCTCCGAAGATGAACGTGGGATTTGCTTATCGCAAGCAATCGCGGACTGTAATCCACTTTAAGTTTTTATCTAAATCCGACCTCAGATTCCCTGCAAAATCTTTGTCCTTTTCAATGAAATTCAATTTCGTTATATGTGAGCTTTTGTTTTTTTGTGTGTTATCGCTTATTTGTCTCACATATTTACCTACCTTTGTTGGGGCTTTGGGTATTATGTTCGAAATGTTCTTGGCAAAAGTGACTTTTTAATAAGATGCTGGTCTTGGTTGAAACAAAGTTGGCCGGTAGTTCGGTGTGTTGTCCACATCTACACTACACTAAACTACTATGAAAGCGATTTAAAAGATAAAAGTTTTTGAGTTGATTGCAACCCAATGTAATTCTACATTACCTTGTCCGTGTTTGTTTTCAATTGCAATTATACGTTTCCCAAGGTTCCTTTCTCCTCATCTGGCTAAAGTTAGTCTATGCCAAAGTTCATTTTCGAATGATCAATCAACTAGCTCATTTGCTAGCTGGTTTTTTTTTCTGTATTATCGCTTATTAGTTTACCTACATTAGTTTTAGCTCTAGGTATTGTGTTTGGATTTTTTTTGGTAAAGGAGACTTTATAAAAAGATGGTGTTAGAATTGGTCGAAAATTCAGTGTGTTATCCACTTTATTATGAAAGCGATTGAATAGATAACTATAATTTGATTTGATTCCAACCAAATTAAATTCTATAGTATCTTGTTTGTTTTAGATCACGATAGCACTTTACCCAAAGTTCCTTTCTTCTCATTCATTTTCAATTGATCTATTAACTAGCTGATTTGATAGCTTGTTGTTTTTTCTGTGTTATCGCTTATTGTTTCAGATATTTACCTTATTTGTAGCTCTGGTCATTGTGTTTGGCATTTCATTGGTAAAGCTGACTTTCTACTGACTATTCTAGAGCCAAAGTTATCCGATAGTTGGGTGTGTTGTCCACTTCTAGTATGAAAGCGATCTAAAAGATAAAAGTAGTTTGATTTGATTGAAACGATATTGAAGTGGTTCTGTTGCATCCTGTGTCTTTAGTTCTTAAACTACAGTTGCACTTTTTTTTGATTTCTTGCTATAGGAAAATAATGTGCGAAAAAATATGGGGAAGGACCAGTATTTACTAGTCCCTCGGAAAATTAAATGTTAAAAATAATAATTGTAGCTAGCTTATACCAGCGGCTTCGCCCGCATATTAAGTGGTTTCTTATCACAAGGAAACATTATACTGGGATGGAAAGTAGCCTATGTACTATTCCAGACTTGAATGTATTTCTGTGCTAAATTTCATCAAAATCTGCTCTGTAATTTTTGTGTGAAAGAATAACAAACATTCATCCGTCTATCTTCACAAACTTTCGCGTGATTAATAGTAGTGGAATAAGATTTATGGAAATTAATTTCCGTAACTAGGGGAAGTCCCTATAACACATTAGATTTTTCTTAAGACATTAATTGACTTTGGCATTTAGTTCCTTCTTAATTATAATATTTTAAGATAACCCGATCCATCTCTACTACTGCCCTCTGGACGACCAGCCTCATTACGATAGTAGGTGGCTTGTAAAGCACTAAAGCAAACGTAAACCTAAAGTTCTACGATCGGCCATTTTATTGTAGCCATAAACGAGCAAGTCACAGCTTCGCGAATAAACAGGGAACGTTCAACTGGTAATTGCATATGTGAGCAATACTGCCGTCCGTAGAAAAATGGGTATATCTGCACTATTATGCAAAGTTTTATATAGATTCGGCATCAGAAGGTATTTTTTTTTATTTTCGAGGAACTTTCACTTTCGCCGTCTCACTCTGTCAAAAACAGTTCTGATTTTCCAACATTTTGACAAGTAATGAACATTCATTTTTGCTGAGATTAATTAAACACTTGAATTTGAATGCTTTATAATTACAAGAATTTGGGCTTCAGAAAAAGAAGGTGCATCTAAATAATTTCATTTTTATACGAGCAATTTCTCGAAGTTTCATTAGTAAATTCTTATTTGGACGCGCCGTTATTAAACAATTTTCAAGTTTACAACAAAATGTAGAAAATAAATAAAATAATTTTATTTATTTTGTTCATTTCGTTGTTTGGTCAGATACGCCACTTCTACTTATGGCGGCAGAATATGCGCCGTAACAGTCCTAAGGGAAACATTACACGATTAGTCGGTTGGGGGATTTTAGCCATTTTAGTTCTTGAAATTGTTGTTAGTGATTTTCAGTTTGTTTATCGTTTTTGTTGAAGTTTCGTGATTCTTGCTTATAGATGTAGTAAGCAAATGGTTTTATTTGCGTTGTAACGGTCATGACGGGCTTGATAACAAAGAGATCTCTTTCGAACGATTAGTCTAATTGTTACTTTTTTGACTTTGAGAACAGTTTAATTGCTACATGTTTAACTTTGAGAAACATGTCGATCTTCAATATGATATGAAAGGTATTCAATCAACCAACTTGGCCTATCGGTCAGACCACCGCTGAACATGCGCCTCGAAGCTGCACAAGGTTCTACACCTTCCGCATCCAGTCTGTTGAAACACCTTTTTAAGGTCTTCGATCTACCAAGCTAGGGGATATATGTCATGCACCTTAAATTACAAAAAGTCTACATACGAAAAACTCCAAAATCATCGTCCAATATAAACCAAAATACCATTTTTTCCGTGTCATGCTGTCATTTTCGTCATAAAAGGCTTCATTATAGTACAGTGAGCTAAGGTGGCGATACATCAACCGTTGCCCGGTGTCCGGTGTAAGAGAGTTCAGACAGGGTGAGAAGCTTGCGCGGGTGCTAAGGTGGGCGTGCAGTATCAAACATATGAAACCCGCGCCGTTTGCCATTTGCTATACTGATTACTGAGGCTATAGACAAGTGACATTCTGTCAGCAAAAGCGTTGCGATAGCGATTAGAAAATTATGTCAAATATTTATGAAATTGTCGAGCGCTATTAAAATTTCACGTGATGAATCTCTTACATTTTGGCATTTTGACCATCGCCATCGCTGACACTTTTTTTAGAACCTCTGGTGACTTTAGCGGGAGCAACGTGCAATGTGATAGAACGGCCTCCCTAGCGAGCGATCGTCTATTGTTTTACAACGTAGACGTTGTACGCGCGTGGTAGTGACTCTAGTTCCTACCGCTCGCTACACTACCATGCGCCCGCTATCGCGCCCGCCACTGCCGACGTCAACGCGCGTCCACTCTGAACGACGTCAGAGAGGTCGGTTAACTGCCGGACAGGCACTACGGCACTCGACTACAAAACAGGACCCTTGTCAGAACTGATACATGGGGCCAAAGATTAAAATGCTGTGTGCATTCGACAGCTCTGTTATACTCGTGTCAACGGTGCTTAGCCCACTTTAGTTTTGTAGGAGTTGACGATAGATTATTATGGGAAGAAAGTATATCCTTAACTGCCGAGCAATGAAAAAGTTCCACCCACAAAATGCCGACAAACACCTTAATATCTCCTAAGACATAGAACATAGGTTCATAAATTAAAAAGTATAATGAAATCTATTTAATTATGCAAACTTAAACTCTTTCAAATACTTGTCTTTTAAAAGCCATGGATAAAAAAAGTAGAAAAACAAAATTTTGGGGTTTGAAAATTTCGGAATACATTTGTTTCGTTTTTTGTTTTGCTTTTGATTTCATCCTTGTTTTTGCCGTTATGAATGAATTCTTAAATTGTTAAGTCTTACGGCTCTCGTACCCATAAATCATGCCTCTATCACCCGAGGATTGTACGATAATCATCACTATTTTGGAATTGGGGACCAGCCAAAGAAATACGGCCAGAATAATGGGCGTGACACATACTACTGTCCGACGAGTGATCCAAAGGTTTAGGGAGACTGGATTAAACCTGAGAAGACCAGGTACTGGCAAGCCAATGTGCACAACAGTCCGAGAAGCTCGTTTCATTGCGGCAGCCATGTTAAGAAATCGACATCAGACGGGAGTTGCGGTTCAACAACAACTTCTGCAAGTTCGAAGGGAGCCAATAAGCAAGTGGACAGTCAGAAGACGTCTTGCCGAAAGAGGATTGAAGCCTTACAGGCCAGCAAATGGCCCAAAAATGGAACGGCATCATAAGGTTGCCCAATTGCGATACGCCCGCGAGCATACAGAACGGGGTGAGGACGAATGGGGCAGAGTGATGTTCACTGATGAGTCAAGATTTATGCTGTACCATCATGATGGGAGGAAAAGAGTATACCGATGACCAGGAGAACGCTTTGCACAAGCATGTTTTGAATAAAAAGTGTCACAAGGCCGAGGTACCGTTCACGTGTGGGCTGGTATCGCTGCAGAGGGTCGAACAGCGTAAGTTCCAATCGAGAACGGGAATCTAACTGCTGTAAGATACATCAATGAGATTCTCAATGAACGTGCTGGTCCGTTTTTGGCCAATATGCAATATGCATGAAAACTGCATTGTCGCCCGACAATGCAGTGTTCATGCACGATAATGCACGGGCCCACACTGCTCAAATTGTAAATGAGTATCTTCAGGACGTAGGAATCCACAAAATGGAGTGGCCAGCAAGGAGCCCTGATTTGAATCCTATTGAGCATGCTTGGGACGAGCTTGACAGACGTGTGAGAAAAGGAGTTCCACCTCCAATTACTCTTCGTGACTTGAATTACGCGCTCATTGAAGAATGGGAGAACAAAACCTACGTTTACACCTAATAAAACCCCTACTTAGAGATTTGGTTTTATTTGCCAAATGGCCCCAATTTTTTAAAACATGTAATTTAAAATTTGAACACGATATTTACGTTTTTAGTTGGTAATATTCTGATGCACTGTTAAATGTACTTCAATATTGCGGACGGCGTCATTAAGCTAGCCTTTCCCGTTTAGGAGTAATTTGGTGCTATGTCACTGGAACTTTTTCATTGCTCGCGAGTGTATGTCACTTCTTTTGTTTAGTCTTAAAAGGTATTCTAATCTTACTTTCGATATTACGAATTGTTGATACTAAGAAATTATACTTTTCTATTGAGATAGCTTTTCTCTAAAGCTTGTCCGATTGAACTGTACAACAAGACTGAACAGTTCGGTTTTTCTTTCTTTCTTTTGAAAACCTTGCCCCACACTAGGCATTTCTTCTGTATCGTGGGTGCGTTTACAAACGTACGGAACAACTACCTGTAGGCAATACTTCGTAAACCTTATCCATCGCTTTCAATCAGAATTGATCAAGCTCAAGAGCGGGCTCTTTGGAAATAAATAAGTAAAATGCCAAAGAACTCAAAGAAACCATTGCCCATGAATGAAGCATGTATCTACTAATAAAATAAAAGAAGTAAACATCTACTGAGGTACTCAGTCGTTATTTTTAACTTTACTGAAAAATCCGCGTTATATTTCTGACTAGAGGACGCCTCGCGGTTTCACCCGCGTAGTTCCCGTTCCCGTGGGAATACAGGGATAAAGCCTATGTCACCCGGGGATAGAGTAGCTACCCAACGGTGAAAGATTTTTTGAAATCGGTCCATTAGTTTTGGAGCCTATTCGGTACAAACAAACAAACAATCAAACAAACAAACAAAAAAATCTTTCCTCTTTATAATATTGGTATAGACTAGAAGAGAAACAAATCAAAATTCCACACACAGTTTTTATTCGTCTTTTTACTGCCGAGTAGTAAATATAACGGCATATGTGAAAAGACGTAAAATAAAAACGGTTTTGGTAAACTTATGTGTTCGAGTGTACCTCTGTCATTTCCAATTTTATTGCCAAATGTTTGAATATATTAAATTGTTTCATCGACAATTTACGAACTTGTTTGCGAATGCGACTGGTACAGTCGGTGTGAAAATGCGGATAAAATAACATTTTGAATGATGTTTAAAGGCGCTCGATCGTAGAATACAGACGTGCTCGTAAGCAATATTTAATTAAAACAATTATAATAGTGACCTTCTTTATTGTATACATTTTTGCCGACTGTGTAGTTTTGTAGACATAATGAAGACTTAGAAACAGTGAAGTGACTATCAAATAAAATGGATAGCAGTCCCTGTAATCCAAGCGGCCGAGTTCAAGTCCCCACCTCGCCAGCGAAGATGACGACGCAAATCCCAGCCCAATCAGATTTCTCGATTGAAGTCGCATCCACGCCCGACATACAAAGATGGATGTCAACCATTGAGCAGCACTTAAATGAGGTTTGCTCTATTGCCTCTGATGGTAAACTGAACTCGGAGCAGAAACTGAAAATTTCTAACTTGTGTCGTAAAATAGGATCTGGCACCTCACAGATGGCAGTCCTATACCAATCCCTGAAGCAGAAAGCAATCTTAGCACACGATATGATAGATGCCCTAAAAGAAAAGCGCAATTTGATGGAACACATCTCGGATCTCAAGCAGACGATTAAGGACTCTGGTACTGCGGGCAATGTTTCTTTTGCCGACATGGTGAAAAAGGGATCAAATGATTTCGTTCGACCGAACAATTTAAGCTCTGTGGTCATTTATCCTAGTGACAAACTCAAGTCCAGTGACGAAACTAAAGACATGGTAACAAAAATCATACGACCTGATCAAATGAAGCTGCATGTACGAGGTGTCCGCAAGACCAAAAATGGAGGTGTCATTATTAGCACAGAGACCAAGCATGACGCTGGAAAAATCAAGAACGCCGTCCAGCTTTCTACATCTGGACTAACCGCCGATGAGCCCAACAAGCGCAAACCACGGATCGTGATTGTAGGAGTGCCGTCTTCCCTGTCTGAAACTGAAGTCTTCAGGTGTATTTACGAACAGAACATACCCGATAAGATGCCAGATATGTCCATGGAGTCCTTCTTGGCCTCTGTTAAATTAAGCCACAAATCTGGGAAGAAAGATGCGTCGAGCTGTAATTACATTATCGAAACTCCAGCCAATCTACGTAAAGCCCTAATTTCGACATCAAGGCTGTTTATAAATTGGACGTCCTGCCCTGTTAGGGACTTCACTCTGGTTACCAGATGCTACAAGTGCCAATTATATGGTCATGCAGCCAAAACATGCAGAGAGGTCAACGCTGTGTGCGCTCACTGCGGTGAAGTTGGACACTCGGTGTCCGATTGCACGAAGAAAGCGGACACATCAAAATGTGCAACTTGTTCGCGCTTTAAAAAGCCCAACAACCATAAAACGGGAGACCCTGAGTGCCCTGCTAGGAAAATAGCGGAATACAGGCACATCAACTCTATCGACTATGAGGGCGTCTAGTACGTCATACTCAAGGTCACACGCGTTGAGCGTTTGCTGCTGAAACTGCAATGGCCTACTAATCATCAATATGTTGCTGGCTAAGCACATTAGTCATTAGCTGCAAACATTAAGTGTCACTGTTTAATTTTACAATGTTTACTTTACAATTCTCCTTACCAATTATTTCCCAATCATTATATGTGTAATCAAAGTGCACTTTTTTGCGATATAGGTAAAGATAAGATAAGATAAGAAGATATAAGATATTAAGTAAATATGACCTAATAATTTAGTTATTTGTTTATAGTTTTAAGTAAATTAAAATTAATTTCAAAATTATACAATCTTGCCACTATTTTTAGACTTCTTATGTTAAATATTGTTTAAATTCTTTGACCTAGGATAATCATATTTTTAGAGCTCCTACAGCCTGTGATACAGGATTACCTAGTACAGGCATCTTACATTATTATACCTACATTAGATATCTAAGATTGGAACTGTGTTTTTACCTTTTCTAATTTCTGAATAAAGATTTATTATTATTATTATTATAAACACAACAAATACTGCGATAAATCATGCTATTGAAATTTAAACGACGAGTACTTGCTGCTGTCTTTTATAGCTTCTTAAAGCAGTATATATTCATCTTAGTTTTTTTTAGTGTAGTGTAGTCTTAGTGTTTTTAAGTATATTTAAGATTTTAAGAACCTTTAGAAACTATCATAAGGAATAACTAATCTTTAAACGAAATAAAAGTTTCAAAACTCTTTGAGATTTAAAATTGAATCATTATCATAATATCAAGCTTTTATCTATTACGATGAACAGGCCTTTAAAAGGCTATTTAAACTTGATCACCGTTTATTAGAACTGAAACATTAAAGGGTCGAATAACGATATTATGACTTTATCTGGCAATAAAGGTTTTTTCTGAGGACTCAGGGCGCGTTCACACGAACTCGAACTTTTTTGGAGTGCCACAGCGCATGCGTTGCCCACGCGCCTTCCTTTTTCCAGACTCTATGAAATTTATACACACCAACTTTGATCCTCAAGCTGTGAACATTTGAGCAATGCTGAAAACTGGCAATCTTTTCAAAACGCCAGAGGGTGTCATTTTTCACACAATAAACAAAATACTGTGCGGTGTAGACGTCACTGCCGCAGGCTACCGTTAAACTAAAATTTTGACAAAAGCATCAACTAAAGTTGCTACTTATGCATATTGCCTAAGCCTAAACAATTTTTTTTTTATAGTAAGGTCAAAAAGGGTTCTCTTTTAAATCGGCGATATCATTATTTAGATGACTATCAAGGTCTTCAAAACCTCAATGTCTGGCCAACATTCTATAATAATGCAGCTAATTCCATTGTAGTTGCGTATATTGGGTTCAATTGTGGGAGCACTATTGTTGCGACCACAATGGCTTGGGCATGTAAAAGATAGTTCATAGAATTGTTTTTAAACCTAGAGCAGGTAGGTTCTCCTTTTATAATTTAAATCCAGTGAACATTATGAGAGCTCATAGATATTGACCGAAATTATATAGGTGTACCAAAAGGTGTCTTACCGATCCAGGCGACAGGCGAAAGCGAAGGCGAATGAGATACAGGCGTGATGTTATGTAAGATGTATGTATGTATTTTATGCCGAACGGTTTCTATTGTAGTGACACAATTACCGACTACCTATCTATTATTTTAACCAACTTCACAAACAGGAGGAGGCTCTATGTATTTTTTATGTATGTTCACCGATTTCTCCGTCAGTTGTGGATCGATTATGAAATTAATTTTTAAGTTTGAAAGAGTATACTCCGGAGGTAGTCCTATTGTCACCAATTCGGAATCTGATGATGGGATCCCAAGAAAATCCAGACAACTTCTTAAATATTATATATATATATATTAATAGTTAACCGACTATGATGAAGTAAATACTTATAAATAAATGGTACTGATGAAAATGTTACCATCGTACTGATGATGAAGCCGGCAGGTATACACTGGAACTCCGAAATAAAACAATGTATCCTAGTCATACTTGGGCTTTTTGAAATCGTCATGAGATGTACTTTAGCTATAAATGATTTTCATGGAAATTTGAGGTACCAAAACAAAAAAGAGAAAAATAAAAACCATTTTAACAAAAAAAAACAACCGAAGTCGGTGTCGAAAAACGAAAAACTAAAGGTACCAAAGACACCAATTTCGGAAAGGAAAGTTATTTTTCGCTTAATCGTTTTCATTGTTGGAAATCGGTCTAATTGTATTGTAAAAAAATATTTTTTGAACCTGTGTTTTTATTACATATCCGCTAAACTTTTCGGATCAATTTCGTACCGGGATCCAAGAGAGTTGAATCGTTTCTCCGAAACTCGAAAGCTCGAAAGGCTTCTTTGACTCGGCGCTTTTCTGCAGTTTGCCACTGTTGATTTTGGCATTCAGGAGTTGCAGTGGTTTGGAATAGTGCAACAGCCTTGCCATTTGAACACATTAGGTGCTATCAATATTTATTTTAAAAAATATTGAAAATACTATGTTAATGTCTCAGATCAAACAGTAAACAGATAGAGCGTACGGAACAAGAGAGTGCAACAACTAATACAATCTCGCGTTAGTACGAAACTACGCGTCGCACTGCTTACACGTCACAAGTCATGTCTTATTTGATTTGTAAAAATGCCGTCTTGTATCTTTAAACATTGCAAAAGTTGTTCCCAAAAACAAAAAATAGAAGATGGAATATCTTTCCACAGGTAAGTTTGATTATTTTATAGTTTTGATATTGATTTACCCACTAATATTTACGGCTCACTCGGAATACAATATATTGTCAGTAATTGGTTGGTGTTGCCAGTTTACATCGAAATAAGTTTCCTTGAATTAGGGAAATGTACATGGGGCGTAGGAAGATTGATTAATTTATTCATTTATACAGAAAAAATGTATAACTAGTGTGCAATTGTTTTTAGTAGTTCAGTATCAGTAATGGAACGGAACAAATTTTCATTAATTGTTAATATTTTTTTATATCCGATTTGAAATCTATAAAATATGCACAGCATCTATTCGTATAAATATAATTCAATGAACCAGTGGCACGCGGTGGAGCTGTGACAGGGGCGCAGCGTACCCGGGATTATACCCCATAAGTGATAATATTAAACCTCCGTTGACCATTTTTCGTACATTTTCGGTTAGCCGAAATCTTTGGAGCCTTGTTTTTTATTATGTTAATATAAAGGGAAAACACGTACTCAATTTACAGTTATAATATTTGCACATGTTGCCATAATTAAAAAGTTTCTAGAACAAAAACAGATAAAGTTCCGGTTTGTTTACATTTTCATTGTAATGATAAGCGATTACATCGTAAACGTGTGAACCGATTTAGATGATTCAAACGGATAAAATGGCCAAGACCTTTCATTTGACACTAACATCATCAAAATATCTCAACAAACAAAAAATCACATTTTCAAGTTCCTCGCGTAATTATTTAAAATGTATGATATTGCTTATCAATTCTTTAAAAAACTATCTATTCTTCTTCTATCTATAATTTATTTGATAACCATTACACTGTCCAAATACTACTTAAGTAAGTAACAATAATATTCTTGAGAAGCATCGAAAAAAATGTGGGTCGTTTTTTCCAACATCTGGCATCCTTATGCACAGATGTACGTGTCCCTACAGTGCGGCTCCTGGCTGTCACGCACACAATATATATTGCGGTACCGCTCTCTTGTTCCGTAAGTTCTATCTTTTTACTGTTTGATCTGAGGTTAATGTGGTTTGGCCATGTTGAGTTGATGAATGAAAGGCGACTAACGAAAGGTATTTACAAGGCAGACGTGAATGGAAACGCCGGGAGGGGACGCACTAGAAAGACATACATAGACCTTATTGGTGATGTTCTTCAGAAAGACCAGGTGCGCAGTACTCATAACCAGCGTGTGTGTATGACTAGATGTATGAATGTAAGTGAAGCAAAAGAAGTATGTAAGGATCGTAGCAGGTGGCGTTCTGTAGTTTCTGCCTACCCCCATAGGAAAATGGCGTGAGTTTATGTATGAGTGCATTTATGTACCGTTTAATTATAATAAATCATTGAACTGACCAGTGTTATTACTAACACGCAACAGTAATTCTGTGCATATTATAAAACCATCCAACATTGGGAAAATATGAAATGAAAACATAAAGTAGCTCTTCCGCAGCGTTGCACTTGACTGTACTCACTCAAAAACAACAAGTGTTTCGAAATCAAATAACTGAATTTATATTTCAATTTCAAACCTATAAAATAGTTGAATTACCAAAACAATGTTTTACCGAACTCGTAATGTTATTTGCATATTTTTATACATTTCAACTCGGCTGCAGTGAAAAAGAAAATGACTTTACGAACACGTTTGTTCAAATAAAAGTCAACGATAAATAAAAACAACAAGTTTAAAATAAAAGCACGTATTTCAATATATTCCCTGTCAATAGCTATTTGAGCTTATTAAAAGAGAAGGCCGTACCAACAAATTTTAGATTGCTTTTTAGATGTTGAGATTCACCTCATTTATTGGCACACAGTGTAAATATTGTTGGGCGTTTATACGCTTATGTGCAAACGAGTACGGCACTATTCTCGGAGCTAACAATATTCAAATATTGGTAAATGAAAGCGAAGAGTCTGACTCGATTTATGTCTGTTTTTTTTGTTCAGTATATGTAACTTACCGTGGTTAAGAATGTAAAACTAAATTCTATATTTTCATTATGCACATGAATTTCGTTTTCATGACGGTTACCACAGCACTTACTATAAAATTACTACTATATTGTGATCGCTCATATGATCTCCAAGGGAATGTTAAAAATCACCAACGGGCAATAGAGAAGGCTATGCTTGGGGTTTCCTTGCGTGTTCGAAACAGCAACAAAAAGTTGTAAATAAAAAAAGTTAATTTAAAAATCAAAAACCCGACTGCAAACTAAAAAGATGTAAACAAGTAGAAAATCATGCTCTGCAGTCGGAGGATACATATTCGCGAGCTGGCTGACCACCTGATCCTCCGACTGCACAGCATGATTTTCTACTTGTTTACATCTTTTTAGTTCGCAGTCGGGTTTTTGATTTTTAAATTAACTTTTTTTTATTTATGTAGGTATTCCTTCTACTTATCAAATATGTTTTGTTATAATAAATAATGAATGCAAGTAATATATTACAAGTAAAAGACAAATATTCCAATAATGTATGCCTATTTTCGCATATAAGTAGGTACAGATAAATAACAGCGCTCTGAGCTTAGAATATTAAAAATAAAAACAAGTATTTTGAATAAAAAAATATTATTTTGTTATGTTCTTACTTTATAGATCATCATTCATCTGTTTAAAAAATATAAATCGAAACTTGATAAAGTCGTGTAGGGTGACCATAATTATATTATCGACTGAACGAAAAACAAAATACAATAATGGTAATCAGAAAACATAGTGTCAAAGATCCACACTAAACACGCTTATTTTCTTTCTTTCTAGTGTTTCTTTCTGAAAACTGATGGCCAAAGGCGTTTTTTCCTTGATCGTCGTGGCTCTGAAAATATTTTTGCAGTTTATTATGAAGTCGATTAGCCAGCCAGTTACCAAAGTTTATTAGATCCAGGTAAGGGTCACCGAAGTCCAGATAAAAAAGAATAATGAAATAAACTAGAACGAATTTGGATTTTTGGTTTTTTTTAACAGGAATTTTACAAAAAAGTCCAGCAAAAACTGGAAGGAGGGCATTAAACCGCGCTTGTGCATGCAAGTCCAATCGCATGGTCACCCTACCCTGGGTGAGCCGTAACGTCACAGTAAGTATAGAGGAGCAATGTAGGTAAGTCTTAACGGTGTCCTTGAGATAATTACCTACGCCCGCTTTGTCTCATGACATGAATAAACAAACAAAAAAAACAAAGCTTCGTAAGTTGATGGATAGGTAGGTAAATACTAATTTATACAAAACTAGCTGTCCCCCGCGGCTTCGCTACCGTCAACTGGCTAACTAACCTAATCTACATATCTACCTACCTACCCTACCCTACCCTACCTACATACCTAATCTATACTACATACATGATCGTACGCAACGCACGCAACAAAAGCTCTCAAAAAGGAATATTTTGCCCGTTTTTGCAACATTTTTCATTTATGCTCCGTTCCTACTGGTTGTAACGTGAAGTTATAACCTATAGCCTTCCTCAATAAATGGACTATCCAACGAAAAATATTTTTCAATTCCTACCAGTAGTTTCTGAGATTAGTGCGTTCAAACAAACAAACAAACAAACTCTTCAGCTTGATAATATTAGTATAGATATACTAAGGTACCTATTAATTTAACTTATTGTATTATGTCATTGGGAAATAGGTACTTCCTGTGAGAAACATCCCAACGTTCGGAGACCATGTCGGCAACCAAACCATATAGTAAATAATAACAAAGTCCGTAAACAACGCAAAGTTCGTAAAAAAGTAGATTACTCAACACCAAAGTTCAAATCACAAGGCAAATCTAAATCCAAGTTCAAAGCATTATTCAGTAGTGTCAGAAATATTAAAATAAGTACAATTTATAAAATAAATAAACGCGCACATAAAGCATAGTAAAGTAATCATCTAATAATGACAACAAACAATCCACAGAACAGTAGAACAAAAATCAGTGAAACACACCCGAAGCACACCCGAAGTGCCCCGAACAAACCCCACGCCGTACGAACGATACACAACCGTGAGCAGTGCGACCACGCACACATTGACATTTGCTTGACGCGACAGCAATACTAGCTATTGGAAATGTGTGATTAATTTGATGTGTTTCGTAATACCAAAAATTATGAATGAAAACTTAATGTTTTTAAAATTGTTTGTTCGATGATTTGTAATTTGATAATATGAGCTATGTTCCTGCTACGAGATTAATAAAGATATTGTTTTTTATAATACAGAAATATCAAAAAGAAAACATGTCATTTACGCTGTAAAAATATACAAAATGGAATTCGCTAAAACTTCATTTAAGGTAAGTATTTAGAAAAAAAGAAGACGTAGGGACCTAGATAAATACTGTCTTAATCCGAATATCAACATAATATGGTGGAAATATGCTAAAATCACAAATGATTTTGGTATTATGTTTGTATGGACAATTGATGCTTCGCCGCGCTCTTAACGTAGTAAAGTAATTAATTTTGCCTCACGTATGACTGGTATTATTACAACGATTAATGGCGTTCATAACTCTTTTAATTATTTTCAGAATTCCTGTAAAACATTAAGGTATTTAGGTGCCATTTTACAGCTACATCTCATGTGGAAAGAATTTTAATGTGAGCGAACAAGAAAATTTCTCTGTTGTAATTTGAAGCGCTCGCGTCTTTTTATGACTATTGCAGTGAAACTGTTTTAATTTTAATTACGAATGTTAAATGATACTGTTCTTAAGTGTTATGTCGCGTACGTTTAAATCGTTGTTATACAGAAGTTAAAAATAATCTACACCATGAACGAGATTTTTATTACTTTTAGTATTATAATATGCTTTATTTTTGACTCACGCAAGGATTGTCTGGACAGTGACAGTAACAAAGTTTTGTGATTTTGGTATTTCAAGTCAATATCGACATGGATAATTTTTATGTGGATTAATAAATAGATAACAGACACATAAGCGAATAATCAAAAGTTAACCAATAACACTAATAATTGTATTTCATCAAACAACAAAAAATAAACTTAAAAAGTTTCCGAAACATTTACAAAAAAAAACGAACAAAAGTGAAGCTTACATATAAAATCATTATATAACCACATACGAGAACGGTCTTTTTCCAAAACTAAGAGGCCACGTATTCAGAACTTTGAATACATAAGCACTAAATAAGGCTCTCTGTTCCTGAGAATGGCTTGGAAACATTCCAATAGCAATAGATAATAAACTCAAATGAATATTCGGTGCAATTTAGTTAAAATTTATAGATTTCTTAAGTGATTAGAGCCATCGTTAGGGGTGTATTTCCATATTTTGGATAGATTGGTCGTCTTGCCATGGAGTTAAGCCTACGTTTACTGATATTTAGAGCTATAATATTTTACAATTCTAGTTTGAATAGTCGTATTGTTCTCTGGTCAATCTTTGGATTTGGTGAAATGGGACCATCTGTATAGTATTAATTATTATGCGTGATTGACTGCCTCGTAAGTCTAGTGGTCGTAATTTCTAGAGGAAAGGTAAGTAGCAATTCTCGAAAACAAATAATGGAAAGTCACCACAACAGACTACATTATATTTAATTAACTTGCCCTAACATCACATTAACTCTATCTCATCGGTTTAGTGGCCCAGACGGGTGACAAAATGTCTTGGTGGCCCAGTGGCTAAGACCTCGCCTGTCGTGCTTGAGGCCGTGGGTTCAAATCTGGGCAAGTACCAATGTGACTTTTTCAAATTCATATGTACTTTCTTAGTCTATCTTGGACATCACAGGCAACGGTGAAGGAAAACATCGTGAGGAAACCTGGACTTATATAGTTAATGTAAGTCTAAAATAGCCAAGTCGTCAGAGGCCTGTGGGGTTTCTCAAAGGCGGCTTAATTAACTCTGACACCGGAGGTGGCAACAACCCACACGAAAAGAATAAGATCGGTTAGGTGCGAAGAGCCACCAGAGTAAGACTTTTTTGTGTTGCCGCTGTCAAAAAACTTCCTAAGGGGCGTAATCTATTATTATTTTGTTTTTGAAAATTAGGGCTAACTATAATATGTTTGATTTGTAGAATATACAATTAATTTTATGTTTTTCAGTCGTTTATTTGCGTGTAACATATATGTTTAAAAGTAAAAGGTGATGATTAATTCTGTAAGAATTTCAAATAAGAGCTATGACTATGGTCCTAACTATGGGCCAGCATAGTTAAGGTGCATTTGTGTCTAAAGTTAATTTCTTTTTTAAGAATGCTACCATTCACTATCAGAAGAACGAAGGAAAAATTGGGATGAAGATCAAAGGTTACAACAAAGTTGCCGTTAAAGTGTTATAATATAATGGATATACTATATGTAGATATGTGATTTTTGCCAGAAAAATAAGTAATTTCTTACACCCACCACAGAAATTTAATATTATACAAGATAATTATTTATTATTGTTATTGTCTTAGACGATAATTAAGTATTAGTGTTCATTATTTGTAATTCATATTTATAGCCCATATTTGGGTACTGTTCCATAATTAGCGCGTTTTTTGCAGTATTGTTTAATGCTCAATTTTTATAATGCAGCTTATCAATCAAATTATAAGACTGTTACTTTCATGTGTAAAAAATATATGCCTGAATATTATTACATTAATAAAAAGTTTATTTCTATATAGTATATATATCAACATTTAAATAAGTATAATATAGTATACTAAAGTTTGACCAGCCAACTGCAACCAGCGACCCTACAATTTTCTACAATTATTATTGTGACGTGTTTAGGGGGTACCGCAAATAAACTGTCATTCCAGTATTTGGCGTATTATTGTTCCCGAACCGATAATACGTTACATTGGTGGTTATATATATTTGGTTACTTTCCTCGATTTCCGGATCGGACAAAGTGCTGTTGGGTTTTTCCATCTGGATTTTATCAATAGCAAGCCCGAAGTCTGGATTTGTGCTTGGTTGATGGCAATAGGCTCGTCTCCTATTACATAGAACTTAAAAAAATAAATGGATGAATGTGGTTGTGCTATAGGTGCACCCTTCCCTCATCTTATGGTAAATATAGGCGGAGATGTTATACTATGAAATAATCTCTGTTTCATTTAGACTCTGACACCGGGGGTGGCCACATTCTCACATGATTTTTTTTTAGAATATTTAGAGATTACAAAAAATATAATTTAATTTAAAAACTATTAGACGTCTCGAACACTGCACCGTATCACGCAGCGGGGACGTGACGACGAATTCACGACACTGCTCGTTTGAATTTGAATGCGTTTTCTGTGTGTTGCACTACGCGTGTTTTCAATGCAAAGAGATAGTTTAAGCAACGTAAGAACACGCACTCCCAAGCTACGCTGCGTGATGCGGTGCAGTGTGCCAATCGCCTTAGACATCTTCAAGGATACCATCTCTCAACACAGTCACTATTCGTCGCTTAATAAAACTACTAAATTAGGTTTATAATGAAATTAAATATTCATTTAGAGTAGGAAAATATACTTGAAAGAAAAACGTTACTTAAAAGGTCATATTTTTGAGTAAAGAAACTCAGATTGCTTAAACCTACGGGTTATGGAAATAAGTCTCAACGGATGTCAATCTAAAGGTACTAAATAACTTATATGAGCGATTTGTGTATAAATTGCGTCATATACTGTGGTGTTTTGATTTACAGATCCACATTTTTACTCTATTTATAATTCATAACACTATACAAACCATACCTTTTTATCTTTCGATATTGTATCAAATCATATGACTCACTTTTTGTATTCTTTCATACTGTTTGTACCTGAAAAGCATATTTTTAGTTATCTCTGATTGTTTTAATATTTAAAACTTAAATTATATTGCTAATTCGTAATTCTTGCAATATTTTTCTACGGTGACATTTTCATCTGACATGACATCTGTCTGTCTATTTTATTTTCTTAAACCATAGACCGTAACATAGGTACCATGGACTAAACCTGCTTTAAGCTAGGTGTACAGTAATATAAGGGTAGCGTAGACTGACCCCTTTCTGAACCGTTTTTATTCGTTCTGGTCTTTATTTCTTAATTGAAATTTGAATTTAAAATGTAGACGGTATGACACAGAACGATGAAAAATGGGCGTCAGTTTTGGGTTTCGGATCTGGACGGAACGCCGAAAGACGGTTGATTTCTTAACACTACCAGGTGTCCTATGGTATCTGAAGACTCTTTAAACTATAACATATACGGCTGTGAATGTTATCAAATCTTTGAGTGCAATAAATATAATTTATTGAGTGTGGAACTTAAATGTGAGCATTTTTACTGGGTCATTAACCTCGTCGGTCACCGCTTCATCTAAAAGGGCTCGTTTGATCGGCGTATGAAGCCACAGCCCGGCCTCCACACCCCTTGCTGCCTATGCCTGCACCCCTTGCTGCATGTGCCTGCACCTGTGCTACAGCCTACCTGCCCGTTAGCCTGACTATTAGTTCAGCGGCCTTCGACCATCTATCTGTGTGCCTGCCTATCCATCCTGCTGTCTACTCTACATCCTGCCTATCCGATTGCCTGCCCTACTCTACAGCCTGCCTATGCGATTGCCGTCGTGGTGCCTGCTCATCTGCCTACCCATGGCCTACCACGTCTTCGTGCCTGGTTAGCTGCCCACGTCGTGCGAAGCCGGACCACAGTTTTTATTATCTATATCCTTTTTCTTAGTTTTAATTTATATTACCTTTTATTAACGTAGTTAACGTTAGCTCTCCGGAGCTTACGTAACGCTACAATACTTAGTACGGTTTTATTTTCATAGGCATAGGTTATTATTGATAAATCTGCATTATTTTATTCATGTCATAGTGTCATTACTTCTACGTAAACTAGCTCTTACTTTGATAGAAGATGTAATGGTTAATTTACAAATAATCTGCCTATTTTACAAGCTTGAATTGCATTTAAATTGCAATTTTTGAATTGTTTGTTGTACAAAATCATTGCTAGCATTTTCAATTTTCTTTCAATTGAGACATATGGTATGTCCCAATTGAACGAAAAACGAAAAACCTTAGAAAATCTAGAAAATAAAAGTACCTAATCGAACAAGCCAGGGACACAAGTATATTTATCGCGATTCTCAAGTGTGTATCTGCACCCTCCACGTCCGTATTTAGGCCCATTTTATATTGCTCCGAAGATGAACGTGGGATTTGCTTATCGCAAGCAATCGCGGACTGTAATCCACTTTAAGTTTTTATCTAAATCCGACCTCAGATTCCCTGCAAAATCTTTGTCCTTTTCAATGAAATTCAATTTCGTTATATGTGAGCTTTTGTTTTTTTGTGTGTTATCGCTTATTTGTCTCACATATTTACCTACCTTTGTTGGGGCTTTGGGTATTATGTTCGAAATGTTCTTGGCAAAAGTGACTTTTTAATAAGATGCTGGTCTTGGTTGAAACAAAGTTGGCCGGTAGTTCGGTGTGTTGTCCACATCTACACTACACTAAACTACTATGAAAGCGATTTAAAAGATAAAAGTTTTTGAGTTGATTGCAACCCAATGTAATTCTACATTACCTTGTCCGTGTTTGTTTTCAATTGCAATTATACGTTTCCCAAGGTTCCTTTCTCCTCATCTGGCTAAAGTTAGTCTATGCCAAAGTTCATTTTCGAATGATCAATCAACTAGCTCATTTGCTAGCTGGTTTTTTTTTCTGTATTATCGCTTATTAGTTTACCTACATTAGTTTTAGCTCTAGGTATTGTGTTTGGATTTTTTTTGGTAAAGGAGACTTTATAAAAAGATGGTGTTAGAATTGGTCGAAAATTCAGTGTGTTATCCACTTTATTATGAAAGCGATTGAATAGATAACTATAATTTGATTTGATTCCAACCAAATTAAATTCTATAGTATCTTGTTTGTTTTAGATCACGATAGCACTTTACCCAAAGTTCCTTTCTTCTCATTCATTTTCAATTGATCTATTAACTAGCTGATTTGATAGCTTGTTGTTTTTTCTGTGTTATCGCTTATTGTTTCAGATATTTACCTTATTTGTAGCTCTGGTCATTGTGTTTGGCATTTCATTGGTAAAGCTGACTTTCTACTGACTATTCTAGAGCCAAAGTTATCCGATAGTTGGGTGTGTTGTCCACTTCTAGTATGAAAGCGATCTAAAAGATAAAAGTAGTTTGATTTGATTGAAACGATATTGAAGTGGTTCTGTTGCATCCTGTGTCTTTAGTTCTTAAACTACAGTTGCACTTTTTTTTGATTTCTTGCTATAGGAAAATAATGTGCGAAAAAATATGGGGAAGGACCAGTATTTACTAGTCCCTCGGAAAATTAAATGTTAAAAATAATAATTGTAGCTAGCTTATACCAGCGGCTTCGCCCGCATATTAAGTGGTTTCTTATCACAAGGAAACATTATACTGGGATGGAAAGTAGCCTATGTACTATTCCAGACTTGAATGTATTTCTGTGCTAAATTTCATCAAAATCTGCTCTGTAATTTTTGTGTGAAAGAATAACAAACATTCATCCGTCTATCTTCACAAACTTTCGCGTGATTAATAGTAGTGGAATAAGATTTATGGAAATTAATTTCCGTAACTAGGGGAAGTCCCTATAACACATTAGATTTTTCTTAAGACATTAATTGACTTTGGCATTTAGTTCCTTCTTAATTATAATATTTTAAGATAACCCGATCCATCTCTACTACTGCCCTCTGGACGACCAGCCTCATTACGATAGTAGGTGGCTTGTAAAGCACTAAAGCAAACGTAAACCTAAAGTTCTACGATCGGCCATTTTATTGTAGCCATAAACGAGCAAGTCACAGCTTCGCGAATAAACAGGGAACGTTCAACTGGTAATTGCATATGTGAGCAATACTGCCGTCCGTAGAAAAATGGGTATATCTGCACTATTATGCAAAGTTTTATATAGATTCGGCATCAGAAGGTATTTTTTTTTATTTTCGAGGAACTTTCACTTTCGCCGTCTCACTCTGTCAAAAACAGTTCTGATTTTCCAACATTTTGACAAGTAATGAACATTCATTTTTGCTGAGATTAATTAAACACTTGAATTTGAATGCTTTATAATTACAAGAATTTGGGCTTCAGAAAAAGAAGGTGCATCTAAATAATTTCATTTTTATACGAGCAATTTCTCGAAGTTTCATTAGTAAATTCTTATTTGGACGCGCCGTTATTAAACAATTTTCAAGTTTACAACAAAATGTAGAAAATAAATAAAATAATTTTATTTATTTTGTTCATTTCGTTGTTTGGTCAGATACGCCACTTCTACTTATGGCGGCAGAATATGCGCCGTAACAGTCCTAAGGGAAACATTACACGATTAGTCGGTTGGGGGATTTTAGCCATTTTAGTTCTTGAAATTGTTGTTAGTGATTTTCAGTTTGTTTATCGTTTTTGTTGAAGTTTCGTGATTCTTGCTTATAGATGTAGTAAGCAAATGGTTTTATTTGCGTTGTAACGGTCATGACGGGCTTGATAACAAAGAGATCTCTTTCGAACGATTAGTCTAATTGTTACTTTTTTGACTTTGAGAACAGTTTAATTGCTACATGTTTAACTTTGAGAAACATGTCGATCTTCAATATGATATGAAAGGTATTCAATCAACCAACTTGGCCTATCGGTCAGACCACCGCTGAACATGCGCCTCGAAGCTGCACAAGGTTCTACACCTTCCGCATCCAGTCTGTTGAAACACCTTTTTAAGGTCTTCGATCTACCAAGCTAGGGGATATATGTCATGCACCTTAAATTACAAAAAGTCTACATACGAAAAACTCCAAAATCATCGTCCAATATAAACCAAAATACCATTTTTTCCGTGTCATGCTGTCATTTTCGTCATAAAAGGCTTCATTATAGTACAGTGAGCTAAGGTGGCGATACATCAACCGTTGCCCGGTGTCCGGTGTAAGAGAGTTCAGACAGGGTGAGAAGCTTGCGCGGGTGCTAAGGTGGGCGTGCAGTATCAAACATATGAAACCCGCGCCGTTTGCCATTTGCTATACTGATTACTGAGGCTATAGACAAGTGACATTCTGTCAGCAAAAGCGTTGCGATAGCGATTAGAAAATTATGTCAAATATTTATGAAATTGTCGAGCGCTATTAAAATTTCACGTGATGAATCTCTTACATTTTGGCATTTTGACCATCGCCATCGCTGACACTTTTTTTAGAACCTCTGGTGACTTTAGCGGGAGCAACGTGCAATGTGATAGAACGGCCTCCCTAGCGAGCGATCGTCTATTGTTTTACAACGTAGACGTTGTACGCGCGTGGTAGTGACTCTAGTTCCTACCGCTCGCTACACTACCATGCGCCCGCTATCGCGCCCGCCACTGCCGACGTCAACGCGCGTCCACTCTGAACGACGTCAGAGAGGTCGGTTAACTGCCGGACAGGCACTACGGCACTCGACTACAAAACAGGACCCTTGTCAGAACTGATACATGGGGCCAAAGATTAAAATGCTGTGTGCATTCGACAGCTCTGTTATACTCGTGTCAACGGTGCTTAGCCCACTTTAGTTTTGTAGGAGTTGACGATAGATTATTATGGGAAGAAAGTATATCCTTAACTGCCGAGCAATGAAAAAGTTCCACCCACAAAATGCCGACAAACACCTTAATATCTCCTAAGACATAGAACATAGGTTCATAAATTAAAAAGTATAATGAAATCTATTTAATTATGCAAACTTAAACTCTTTCAAATACTTGTCTTTTAAAAGCCATGGATAAAAAAAGTAGAAAAACAAAATTTTGGGGTTTGAAAATTTCGGAATACATTTGTTTCGTTTTTTGTTTTGCTTTTGATTTCATCCTTGTTTTTGCCGTTATGAATGAATTCTTAAATTGTTAAGTCTTACGGCTCTCGTACCCATAAATCATGCCTCTATCACCCGAGGATTGTACGATAATCATCACTATTTTGGAATTGGGGACCAGCCAAAGAAATACGGCCAGAATAATGGGCGTGACACATACTACTGTCCGACGAGTGATCCAAAGGTTTAGGGAGACTGGATTAAACCTGAGAAGACCAGGTACTGGCAAGCCAATGTACACAACAGTCCGAGAAGCTCGTTTCATTGCGGCAGCCATGTTAAGAAATCGACATCAGACGGGAGTTGCGGTTCAACAACAACTTCTGCAAGTTCGAAGGGAGCCAATAAGCAAGTGGACAGTCAGAAGACGTCTTGCCGAAAGAGGATTGAAGCCTTACAGGCCAGCAAATGGCCCAAAAATGGAACGGCATCATAAGGTTGCCCAATTGCGATACGCCCGCGAGCATACAGAACGGGGTGAGGACGAATGGGGCAGAGTGATGTTCACTGATGAGTCAAGATTTATGCTGTACCATCATGATGGGAGGAAAAGAGTATACCGATGACCAGGAGAACGCTTTGCACAAGCATGTTTTGAATAAAAAGTGTCACAAGGCCGAGGTACCGTTCACGTGTGGGCTGGTATCGCTGCAGAGGGTCGAACAGCGTAAGTTCCAATCGAGAACGGGAATCTAACTGCTGTAAGATACATCAATGAGATTCTCAATGAACGTGCTGGTCCGTTTTTGGCCAATATGCAATATGCATGAAAACTGCATTGTCGCCCGACAATGCAGTGTTCATGCACGATAATGCACGGGCCCACACTGCTCAAATTGTAAATGAGTATCTTCAGGACGTAGGAATCCACAAAATGGAGTGGCCAGCAAGGAGCCCTGATTTGAATCCTATTGAGCATGCTTGGGACGAGCTTGACAGACGTGTGAGAAAAGGAGTTCCACCTCCAATTACTCTTCGTGACTTGAATTACGCGCTCATTGAAGAATGGGAGAACAAAACCTACGTTTACACCTAATAAAACCCCTACTTAGAGATTTGGTTTTATTTGCCAAATGGCCCCAATTTTTTAAAACATGTAATTTAAAATTTGAACACGATATTTACGTTTTTAGTTGGTAATATTCTGATGCACTGTTAAATGTACTTCAATATTGCGGACGGCGTCATTAAGCTAGCCTTTCCCGTTTAGGAGTAATTTGGTGCTATGTCACTGGAACTTTTTCATTGCTCGCGAGTGTATGTCACTTCTTTTGTTTAGTCTTAAAAGGTATTCTAATCTTACTTTCGATATTACGAATTGTTGATACTAAGAAATTATACTTTTCTATTGAGATAGCTTTTCTCTAAAGCTTGTCCGATTGAACTGTACAACAAGACTGAACAGTTCGGTTTTTCTTTCTTTCTTTTGAAAACCTTGCCCCACACTAGGCATTTCTTCTGTATCGTGGGTGCGTTTACAAACGTACGGAACAACTACCTGTAGGCAATACTTCGTAAACCTTATCCATCGCTTTCAATCAGAATTGATCAAGCTCAAGAGCGGGCTCTTTGGAAATAAATAAGTAAAATGCCAAAGAACTCAAAGAAACCATTGCCCATGAATGAAGCATGTATCTACTAATAAAATAAAAGAAGTAAACATCTACTGAGGTACTCAGTCGTTATTTTTAACTTTACTGAAAAATCCGCGTTATATTTCTGACTAGAGGACGCCTCGCGGTTTCACCCGCGTAGTTCCCGTTCCCGTGGGAATACAGGGATAAAGCCTATGTCACCCGGGGATAGAGTAGCTACCCAACGGTGAAAGATTTTTTGAAATCGGTCCATTAGTTTTGGAGCCTATTCGGTACAAACAAACAAACAATCAAACAAACAAACAAAAAAATCTTTCCTCTTTATAATATTGGTATAGACTAGAAGAGAAACAAATCAAAATTCCACACACAGTTTTTATTCGTCTTTTTACTGCCGAGTAGTAAATATAACGGCATATGTGAAAAGACGTAAAATAAAAACGGTTTTGGTAAACTTATGTGTTCGAGTGTACCTCTGTCATTTCCAATTTTATTGCCAAATGTTTGAATATATTAAATTGTTTCATCGACAATTTACGAACTTGTTTGCGAATGCGACTGGTACAGTCGGTGTGAAAATGCGGATAAAATAACATTTTGAATGATGTTTAAAGGCGCTCGATCGTAGAATACAGACGTGCTCGTAAGCAATATTTAATTAAAACAATTATAATAGTGACCTTCTTTATTGTATACATTTTTGCCGACTGTGTAGTTTTGTAGACATAATGAAGACTTAGAAACAGTGAAGTGACTATCAAATAAAATGGATAGCAGTCCCTGTAATCCAAGCGGCCGAGTTCAAGTCCCCACCTCGCCAGCGAAGATGACGACGCAAATCCCAGCCCAATCAGATTTCTCGATTGAAGTCGCATCCACGCCCGACATACAAAGATGGATGTCAACCATTGAGCAGCACTTAAATGAGGTTTGCTCTATTGCCTCTGATGGTAAACTGAACTCGGAGCAGAAACTGAAAATTTCTAACTTGTGTCGTAAAATAGGATCTGGCACCTCACAGATGGCAGTCCTATACCAATCCCTGAAGCAGAAAGCAATCTTAGCACACGATATGATAGATGCCCTAAAAGAAAAGCGCAATTTGATGGAACACATCTCGGATCTCAAGCAGACGATTAAGGACTCTGGTACTGCGGGCAATGTTTCTTTTGCCGACATGGTGAAAAAGGGATCAAATGATTTCGTTCGACCGAACAATTTAAGCTCTGTGGTCATTTATCCTAGTGACAAACTCAAGTCCAGTGACGAAACTAAAGACATGGTAACAAAAATCATACGACCTGATCAAATGAAGCTGCATGTACGAGGTGTCCGCAAGACCAAAAATGGAGGTGTCATTATTAGCACAGAGACCAAGCATGACGCTGAAAAAATCAAGAACGCCGTCCAGCTTTCTACATCTGGACTAACCGCCGATGAGCCCAACAAGCGCAAACCACGGATCGTGATTGTAGGAGTGCCGTCTTCCCTGTCTGAAACTGAAGTCTTCAGGTGTATTTACGAACAGAACATACCCGATAAGATGCCAGATATGTCCATGGAGTCCTTCTTGGCCTCTGTTAAATTAAGCCACAAATCTGGGAAGAAAGATGCGTCGAGCTGTAATTACATTATCGAAACTCCAGCCAATCTACGTAAAGCCCTAATTTCGACATCAAGGCTGTTTATAAATTGGACGTCCTGCCCTGTTAGGGACTTCACTCTGGTTACCAGATGCTACAAGTGCCAATTATATGGTCATGCAGCCAAAACATGCAGAGAGGTCAACGCTGTGTGCGCTCACTGCGGTGAAGTTGGACACTCGGTGTCCGATTGCACGAAGAAAGCGGACACATCAAAATGTGCAACTTGTTCGCGCTTTAAAAAGCCCAACAACCATAAAACGGGAGACCCTGAGTGCCCTGCTAGGAAAATAGCGGAATACAGGCACATCAACTCTATCGACTATGAGGGCGTCTAGTACGTCATACTCAAGGTCACACGCGTTGAGCGTTTGCTGCTGAAACTGCAATGGCCTACTAATCATCAATATGTTGCTGGCTAAGCACATTAGTCATTAGCTGCAAACATTAAGTGTCACTGTTTAATTTTACAATGTTTACTTTACAATTCTCCTTACCAATTATTTCCCAATCATTATATGTGTAATCAAAGTGCACTTTTTTGCGATATAGGTAAAGATAAGATAAGATAAGAAGATATAAGATATTAAGTAAATATGACCTAATAATTTAGTTATTTGTTTATAGTTTTAAGTAAATTAAAATTAATTTCAAAATTATACAATCTTGCCACTATTTTTAGACTTCTTATGTTAAATATTGTTTAAATTCTTTGACCTAGGATAATCATATTTTTAGAGCTCCTACAGCCTGTGATACAGGATTACCTAGTACAGGCATCTTACATTATTATACCTACATTAGATATCTAAGATTGGAACTGTGTTTTTACCTTTTCTAATTTCTGAATAAAGATTTATTATTATTATTATTATAAACACAACAAATACTGCGATAAATCATGCTATTGAAATTTAAACGACGAGTACTTGCTGCTGTCTTTTATAGCTTCTTAAAGCAGTATATATTCATCTTAGTTTTTTTTAGTGTAGTGTAGTCTTAGTGTTTTTAAGTATATTTAAGATTTTAAGAACCTTTAGAAACTATCATAAGGAATAACTAATCTTTAAACGAAATAAAAGTTTCAAAACTCTTTGAGATTTAAAATTGAATCATTATCATAATATCAAGCTTTTATCTATTACGATGAACAGGCCTTTAAAAGGCTATTTAAACTTGATCACCGTTTATTAGAACTGAAACATTAAAGGGTCGAATAACGATATTATGACTTTATCTGGCAATAAAGGTTTTTTCTGAGGACTCAGGGCGCGTTCACACGAACTCGAACTTTTTTGGAGTGCCACAGCGCATGCGTTGCCCACGCGCCTTCCTTTTTCCAGACTCTATGAAATTTATACACACCAACTTTGATCCTCAAGCTGTGAACATTTGAGCAATGCTGAAAACTGGCAATCTTTTCAAAACGCCAGAGGGTGTCATTTTTCACACAATAAACAAAATACTGTGCGGTGTAGACGTCACTGCCGCAGGCTACCGTTAAACTAAAATTTTGACAAAAGCATCAACTAAAGTTGCTACTTATGCATATTGCCTAAGCCTAAACAATTTTTTTTTTATAGTAAGGTCAAAAAGGGTTCTCTTTTAAATCGGCGATATCATTATTTAGATGACTAACAAGGTCTTCAAAACCTCAATGTCTGGCCAACATTCTATAATAATGCAGCTAATTCCATTGTAGTTGCGTATATTGGGTTCAATTGTGGGAGCACTATTGTTGCGACCACAATGGCTTGGGCATGTAAAAGATAGTTCATAGAATTGTTTTTAAACCTAGAGCAGGTAGGTTCTCCTTTTATAATTTAAATCCAGTGAACATTATGAGAGCTCATAGATATTGACCGAAATTATATAGGTGTACCAAAAGGTGTCTTACCGATCCAGGCGACAGGCGAAAGCGAAGGCGAATGAGATACAGGCGTGATGTTATGTAAGATGTATGTATGTATTTTATGCCGAACGGTTTCTATTGTAGTGACACAATTACCGACTACCTATCTATTATTTTAACCAACTTCACAAACAGGAGGAGGCTCTATGTATTTTTTATGTATGTTCACCGATTTCTCCGTCAGTTGTGGATCGATTATGAAATTAATTTTTAAGTTTGAAAGAGTATACTCCGGAGGTAGTCCTATTGTCACCAATTCGGAATCTGATGATGGGATCCCAAGAAAATCCAGACAACTTCTTAAATATTATATATATATATATTAATAGTTAACCGACTATGATGAAGTAAATACTTATAAATAAATGGTACTGATGAAAATGTTACCATCGTACTGATGATGAAGCCGGCAGGTATACACTGGAACTCCGAAATAAAACAATGTATCCTAGTCATACTTGGGCTTTTTGAAATCGTCATGAGATGTACTTTAGCTATAAATGATTTTCATGGAAATTTGAGGTACCAAAACAAAAAAGAGAAAAATAAAAACCATTTTAACAAAAAAAAACAACCGAAGTCGGTGTCGAAAAACGAAAAACTAAAGGTACCAAAGACACCAATTTCGGAAAGGAAAGTTATTTTTCGCTTAATCGTTTTCATTGTTGGAAATCGGTCTAATTGTATTGTAAAAAAATATTTTTTGAACCTGTGTTTTTATTACATATCCGCTAAACTTTTCGGATCAATTTCGTACCGGGATCCAAGAGAGTTGAATCGTTTCTCCGAAACTCGAAAGCTCGAAAGGCTTCTTTGACTCGGCGCTTTTCTGCAGTTTGCCACTGTTGATTTTGGCATTCAGGAGTTGCAGTGGTTTGGAATAGTGCAACAGCCTTGCCATTTGAACACATTAGGTGCTATCAATATTTATTTTAAAAAATATTGAAAATACTATGTTAATGTCTCAGATCAAACAGTAAACAGATAGAGCGTACGGAACAAGAGAGTGCAACAACTAATACAATCTCGCGTTAGTACGAAACTACGCGTCGCACTGCTTACACGTCACAAGTCATGTCTTATTTGATTTGTAAAAATGCCGTCTTGTATCTTTAAACATTGCAAAAGTTGTTCCCAAAAACAAAAAATAGAAGATGGAATATCTTTCCACAGGTAAGTTTGATTATTTTATAGTTTTGATATTGATTTACCCACTAATATTTACGGCTCACTCGGAATACAATATATTGTCAGTAATTGGTTGGTGTTGCCAGTTTACATCGAAATAAGTTTCCTTGAATTAGGGAAATGTACATGGGGCGTAGGAAGATTGATTAATTTATTCATTTATACAGAAAAAATGTATAACTAGTGTGCAATTGTTTTTAGTAGTTCAGTATCAGTAATGGAACGGAACAAATTTTCATTAATTGTTAATATTTTTTTATATCCGATTTGAAATCTATAAAATATGCACAGCATCTATTCGTATAAATATAATTCAATGAACCAGTGGCACGCGGTGGAGCTGTGACAGGGGCGCAGCGTACCCGGGATTATACCCCATAAGTGATAATATTAAACCTCCGTTGACCATTTTTCGTACATTTTCGGTTAGCCGAAATCTTTGGAGCCTTGTTTTTTATTATGTTAATATAAAGGGAAAACACGTACTCAATTTACAGTTATAATATTTGCACATGTTGCCATAATTAAAAAGTTTCTAGAACAAAAACAGATAAAGTTCCGGTTTGTTTACATTTTCATTGTAATGATAAGCGATTACATCGTAAACGTGTGAACCGATTTAGATGATTCAAACGGATAAAATGGCCAAGACCTTTCATTTGACACTAACATCATCAAAATATCTCAACAAACAAAAAATCACATTTTCAAGTTCCTCGCGTAATTATTTAAAATGTATGATATTGCTTATCAATTCTTTAAAAAACTATCTATTCTTCTTCTATCTATAATTTATTTGATAACCATTACACTGTCCAAATACTACTTAAGTAAGTAACAATAATATTCTTGAGAAGCATCGAAAAAAATGTGGGTCGTTTTTTCCAACATCTGGCATCCTTATGCACAGATGTACGTGTCCCTACAGTGCGGCTCCTGGCTGTCACGCACACAATATATATTGCGGTACCGCTCTCTTGTTCCGTAAGTTCTATCTTTTTACTGTTTGATCTGAGGTTAATGTGGTTTGGCCATGTTGAGTTGATGAATGAAAGGCGACTAACGAAAGGTATTTACAAGGCAGACGTGAATGGAAACGCCGGGAGGGGACGCACTAGAAAGACATACATAGACCTTATTGGTGATGTTCTTCAGAAAGACCAGGTGCGCAGTACTCATAACCAGCGTGTGTGTATGACTAGATGTATGAATGTAAGTGAAGCAAAAGAAGTATGTAAGGATCGTAGCAGGTGGCGTTCTGTAGTTTCTGCCTACCCCCATAGGAAAATGGCGTGAGTTTATGTATGAGTGCATTTATGTACCGTTTAATTATAATAAATCATTGAACTGACCAGTGTTATTACTAAAACGCAACAGTAATTCTGTGCATATTATAAAACCATCCAACATTGGGAAAATATGAAATGAAAACATAAAGTAGCTCTTCCGCAGCGTTGCACTTGACTGTACTCACTCAAAAACAACAAGTGTTTCGAAATCAAATAACTGAATTTATATTTCAATTTCAAACCTATAAAATAGTTGAATTACCAAAACAATGTTTTACCGAACTCGTAATGTTATTTGCATATTTTTATACATTTCAACTCGGCTGCAGTGAAAAAGAAAATGACTTTACGAACACGTTTGTTCAAATAAATTTCATTGATAGCACCTAATGTGTTCAAATGGCAAGGCTGTTGCACTATTCCAAACCACTGCAACTCCTGAATGCCAAAATCAACAGTGGCAAACTGCAGAAAAGCTCCGAGTCAAAGAAGCCTTTCGAGCTTTCGAGTCTCGGAGAAAAGATTCAACTCTCTTGGATCCCGGTACGAAATTGATCCGAAAAGTTTAGCGGATATGTAATAAAAACACAGGCTCAAAAAATATTTTTTACAATACAATTAGACCGATTTCCAACAATGAAAACGATTAAGCGAAAAATAACTTTCCTTTCCGAAATCGGTGTCTTTGATACCTTTTGTTTTTCGTTTTTCGACACCGACTTCGGTTGTTTTTTTTTGTTAAAATGGTTTTTATTTTCCTCTTTTTTGTTTTGGTACCTCAAATTTCCATGAAAATCATTTATAGCTAAAGTACATCTCATGACGATTTCAAAAAGCCCAAGTATGACTAGGATACATTGTTTTATTTCGGAGTTCCAGTGTATACCTGCCGGCTTCATCATCAGTACGATGGTAACATTTTCATCAGTACCATTTATTTATAAGTATTTACTTCATCATAGTCGGTTAACTATTAATATATATATACAATATTTAAGAAGTTGTCTTGATTTCCTTGGGATCCCATCATCAGATTCCGAATTGGTGACAATAGGACTACCTCCGGAGTATACTCTTTCAAACTTAAAAATAATTTTCCCCTGTCACGTATGCCCAACAGCTTTTTTTTGGTGCGCGTGTATAAACGAGCACTATCAGCTTCTTCCAACATAGAGCAGTATAAACCTGTGGCATTAACTAAATCTTGGGTTACTTGCTCATCCCTATCCATTTTCGGGAATAAGCCAACCGCTGTTTTCAACGAAAATCTATCTGACGCTATCTCTTTTGCGGTTCCGGACCCGTTTTCAAACATAACAGTCTCTATATACAAATTTTCTAACTTAACACTAACTTAAGCTATATAAACAATGAGGTTAATTCAACTTCCATTTTAAAATGAATGTCCCTACGTCGTTAGATGATCACAAAAACACTCGTCTCTACACTTAAGCTCAAATCACGTCTACTTACTCCTCTTGTCGCTCCGCCAGCTCCCGGTCAGGCCATCTGCACAGCTCGTTGCACCTCACGCTGATTGATCTTCTCTTCGATCCAATTCTGATGACACCTTCTGTACAGCCGGACTGCTACGCCAATGATGATAACCGCCAAACACACAGCGATGAACAACAGCATCGCGTCGTTAGTTGATGCATAGCTCCTGTGTAACTTTCGTGGTATTTGAACCACCCGCTGCCGTCTGGGCGATAACAACTTCTTCCTTAGATGAAGGGCTCGTCAATGGGGCCAGGCCATGGGGGCCGATGACTGATGCCGACTGAAGTGACTCCAACTAGTTCCCGATCGGACAACTATAACGCGGTCCAGTCGACTGGCAGGGTCGCCATGCGATGTGGAGGGAAGGAGGGGTTAAGTAAAGACCGTGATGTATACTACTCCATGAGTCAATTGGAGACTGAAGACTCAAGGCTCTCTTTATTAACGGAATATATACCTAGTGCGTGCGTGCTATTTATTATAATAAAACTATCATAGCTTATCTACCTTAACTTGAACTAAGATCTAAACATGACGTACATGACATACCACACTAGCAAGCTCGGCCGCCGGTGTCGCCAGACGAACCTGTCCGGAACACACAGACACACCTCTCCTAAAACAGTTGCATTATGCACCTTCCCTCTCAATATTTTGAAAATATATGAGGCGACTGCCAGTTCCCTCCTAACCCTCAACTCATTGTATCCTACCATACCCAAAATAAACCGAGCAGTACCCTTTCAAACTGTAAGTTTTATTAGTCATTATCATCATTTCAGCCGAAAGACGTCCACTGCTGGACATAGGCCTCTCCCAAGCGTCTCCACACTGATCGATCCTTTGCGTTTTGCATCCACCGGACGCCCGCAGCATTAACCAGGTCGTCACTGCACCTAGAAAGAGGTCTTCCAATGCTGCGTCTTCCGATACGCGGTCGCCACTCCAGAACTTTTCGGTCCCAACAGCCATCCGTTCTGCAAGCAATGTGCCATCCGTTCTGCAAGCAATGTGCCCTGCCCACTGCCACTTATGTTTGGCAATTTTTCGGGTTATGTCAGTAACCTTGGTTCTCTTGCGGATGTCTTGGTTGTCTTCATTTCTGATTCGATCACGCAAGGAATTTCCGAGCATAGCCCTCTCTTTGCCTTTAGTTTTATTAGTAACGATAACAGAAATTATAAGTCATAGTCATCATGTTTCAACAAGGTGCGTAACCTTTATATTCCTCGACTGTGCCCATCTATCATCATTATCTAAAATAAACTTGAGACACAGATAGTGCTACAAAATGTGTCTAACCCTAGTTAGTACCTCCTAAAGAGACTCCTAGATAGTTACCATTAATATGACGTAAAAACATTTTCTCGTCTTGCAATTTGACAAAGTAGGCTCTCAGCAACTGAAACGATGCCTAATGTACTTCCTTTGAGAACTCGGAGCCAAATGACGCGTAAAAAATACCGAAAGTAAAATTTTCATGGTAGGCTACTTACTTTTACTTTTATATATATAGGTAGTCTAGTCACTTAGGAATATTAAGAACTACTACGACACGTACTACTGCTACTTCGATTATGTCCAGTGTCTACAAATGCATAAACACGGTCATAAATTAAGTATCAATCAAATCTTTAGGAAAAAAAACTTGTGAATTTTATATTAATACCCAACAACAACACAACACGTGACTATGTAATGAAGACCTGACAGAAAGAGGTTTTCTTCTGTTCAAATGTAAAAGCTGCCATTTCTTTAAATAGTTTAAAACAAAATCACTGTCTATCAACGTAAACGACGCAGAAGAAGTATGTGGCGTTCTGTAGTTTCAGCCTACCCACATGGGGAAATAGCGTGAGTGCATGTATGTGTGTAATATTAGGCATTAAACTATCCTAACCCAACCCAAAAACCATGTTTACAACATTCCCTCATTATTCTGCATCACAAAATTAATACTTACATAGGCCGCGCAAAATCCCGGCCTCACAACAAAACAAGGCGACCGCATGAACATCGTTACCAGATTTCACCCGTGAGATAATGGAATGGAACTACTTAGCCCCCTCATGCTCTTTCATATATCTGTCTATGTGAGTTTATGTCTTAACATGTGTGCAGTAATGTGGTGATGTCTTTATTACCTGTTCATCTCCTTTAAAGTTCTTTATAAGTTTGCTGTTGTTCGTTTTTTTTATCAAGTTCAGTCTTGTGTGTTGTTTGATGTAGAAAAATTTATTGTTGAATGCCACTATGTAATATTGATAGACTTATTGCCATTTTAAATTGAATTTGGGATGGATCAATTTTGGTTTGAGTTTTTATCTGTTTTTCTTAAATGCTTTTAGTGTAATAATGTGAGTGTATAACCTATGTCTGAAAATAAATAATTATTATTTATTATTATCAGTGATCGGAATAAGGTGAGCTAAAATGCCTAAAGTTCGTAAAACAACAGAGCCAAAGTGGAGACGCCTTACGACAAAATAAGTTTTCGTGACTAATGGCCCGGGTTTCGGGGCATAGTTAAGTACAACCAAAATTAATACAGTAAAACAAATATCAAATTAATTTCCTGTTTCTGTTTAAAAAAAAAACGGTATGCACGATTTTATTGTTTTCAAAAAATAAAGGTAATCTTTTTATCTTCGTTTGAACTATATAAGTAAGCGTGGACGCTAATGTCATTTACATACCAGCTTAAATAATTAACTGAACAAATAAACCGAAAAAAAAAATTGTCGTAAGGAAGTCTCCACTTTTGTTGTCTCTGTTCTTTGAACTTTAGGTACATTAGCTCTACCTATTCCGATCACTGATTATTTAGTTAACGAATGTTGAATGACTGTTACCCATCTTTCAAGTATTCTACCAAAACTATATTAGAAAAGTGTCCTAAAATTTGGGACCAAAACTATGTAGATGTATAATAAAACTATTACAATTAAAACCTAGAATAGTAACAGACAAAAGTGGTAAGTAGAAGTTTAGTTCCGAAATTAAGACGCAGACATCAAAAACTAACTTATCAGATTTTGCGACAAAGAAACAAAACTAATAATCTGTCTGAGGTCAGAAATCAGAATAAAACTAGGTCTTGGCCTTGGAACTTACAACTAGTTTGAAAGGACAGTCTTCATTATGGATAATACCTTTCTCAAGTAGTACAATACAACTCTGGTCGGTCAATCATGCCACCAGCCCCAGTACTCTCCAGGGGCATTTATTATTCGACCAGAGGTAGTTGCCGTGCTCCTTAAGTAAAGAGCTGTAAGTGTCATGTTATTGAAATTTGACCTACTTGCTAACCCCTTTTAGTGATGAAAACCGAAACAATATTAATTTTCAACAACACATCTTTGGGTCAGTAGTTGAAGGAAGATTAGTTCGGGTTTTGAAGGGCTTTACCGTGATTTCCACCTCGTTAAGATTAGGACGGGAATTACTTGGAAAATGTTTATCATAATATATATTTAACTTTACATCATAATGTTACCAAGCTATTAAAAACACAAAGTCTACCTCAACGTCATATTCCTACTAATTGTTATCATGAAGAATACAGTGATGTCTCCGCATAAATAATAAAACTGTTTATACCGTAGCTTGCTAAGAATATTTCGTCCTTAGAGAATTTTTAAATTACATACCAGTATGAATACTCAATGTCGAATGTGCCATCTACCAATCCGCACTGGGCCCGCGTGCTAGAGACCTTTGTCCCAGCAGTAGGAACATTAACAGGCCGATGATGATGATGATGATGATGAATAATACTCCACAGACAAACAAACAATCCATTATAGAACATACAAATTCGCCCAAATTTCTATGACGTGCAACTTTAATTAAAGTTTTAAAGCAACTTCACAAGAAGAAAATTCATAAAGTCTTCAGACCTCGTAATTACTTTTAAAATCTGGCACCACAACCGCTAGAGAATGATAAGCGGGCCATTGCTCCCCATTGTCCTGTCGCAGCCTCGCAACGACTTCACGGCTCCGGCTTCGACTTACAAAAGAGAGCTAAACATAATTGTGCCTCAATTAAAATACGCCCGCATTACGCACACATACACAACATCTACTTCCAGCCAGGGTTAGCAAAACAGAAAAGCCTTGGGAAGCATGAGGTTACCGAACCGAACAAAAGAAAATGCCAGCTGTCTCAAAAGCGCAATGTCAGTTCAATATCGCCTGGATCGAACTCATTAACATTTTGAATTAAGGAAATCAACTAACACAACTCAAAGTGAAAAAGGAACTTACCTAAATAAAAAAGGTTGCCTCAAAAATATTGCAATCAAGAATCCGCCTTAACATTATTGAGTTGAAAAGGTTCATTGAATATCTGAATCAGCACCATCCGGCAGCCCTACCGTTACCGCCGCCATTTAATGTCAGGCAGTTTTATAAGCCTCGCATAATTCTAGGTCGTCTGTTCAGGTCTTAAAATCCGCGAAATCTCCGTAATAAAATCTATAATGACGTGACATCAAACAAATCGTGGTCTTGCCTAATCTTACGACCACTTTGAGACGTCTGAAAATTTCATTCTGGCGATGGCACTAAAATAGGTAGGTATTTTTATACACCGTAAGTTAAACGATTCTGTTTTTCTCCCCTTTATGAAAACTCTGGAAAATGAATGTTCAAAAGGCACAATCTGGTAACACAAAATTCAATTCTCAATTTTATAAAGAGCACACGGCGAAGTATGAATATGCATTTTCCGAAAGAGAAACAAAGGTGGCAAAATATAGATACATATTTTTGAATAGCGCTCACCTTGAAGTGAATTTGATGACCACTAGTGCCGCTGCAAACTTGTATAAAATAACATTTGATTTAGCAAGAACTGCGTCATAAAATAATAATGTATTAAAACGGTCAACTCAAACTGGAGTAAGCTTTGTCGGGATCGTAAACTCCCACTAGCCACAACTGTCACGTTCAAAAAGCATTTTCGACGTGGAAAATAGAAATTAACTCGCCAGTCATTCACATAAAGCTGGGTATTCTGGAATCAATACCCGACGTTGAGGCTCGCCGTGATATTCCATTATTGGGCACATTCTTGGGAATATTGTCACGTTGTCGACGCCGTACTGGAAAATGGCCTATTCCGTGCATTCCCTTGAGCGGGCGCGGACAACATTATCAACGTTTGTTACAGCTTTTGCGCAAGATAGTGCTGAAGTTAAGGTATCTGGGGGTCCATTCTACAAACCGCGCAGTACTTACAAGACTGAAAGACGTATTAGACTTTACGTGACACTCGATTTGTCTGAACTTACTTTGGTACTTCAGAGCAATGAAATAAAACAGCTTCATTTCGTATCGCCCGTCTCACTGTTATGTCAGCGGAGGTATGTTGTATCTGCCACATTCAGATATAACATTTCAAATCGATTTTAGTTTTCACTTAGAATGCTCTTAGCTCTTAGAACAACACCCTCGAGATGAGTTCATCTTTCAAATGTATTTTAGAGCGCATTGAAATTGATGGCTTTGTGAATAGTAGATCATATTTTCATCGAAATACGTAAACAAACCTAATTGGTTTCTGTTTTCAATATTCATTCCGTTTTCAAATGGAATTTCAATATATTTATTTATTTACAACAAACCATTATACTCAAATTAATACTTTTTTTATAAAGAAGCACTTTTGAATTGTCAAGGAGTCGATCAGAAAGAAAGGATAAAGCAAATTTTCCATTCTGTTCTACACCAATTTTACTAAGAAAACCGTATTAAGAGGACTTTTCCAGTATTTCCAGTGATTTAAATATTCTTTCATAAACTAATACCTACTACTTCACGGTTAACTGAACCTGTTACTTGGCTTTCTAGCTCGTACTTTGTCAGAGATAATTTATTTGAGCCCTTTTCTAACGCTACTTTTTAGGGTAAAACAGTTTCCTGGGAAATATTCATGTATTTTTTACGTTTAATTTGTTTTATTCTTTCGAGTAGCATTGGAACATTTTTTTTTTCTGTTCTGTAATAAACGTACTTGAATCTTTTAGCGGTCATGTAATTTTAAAGGATAAAAATTTCCATAAAACTCAAGTTTGTATTTATAGCCAAGAAGGCCATTCTTGTACTTAAAAATCTGTCACATTGCAGTCGCAATATCATTTCTGTGACAATTTATTTAAAATTATTGTTGTGAGGTACGAGTATTTTTGACAGTTTGTGACTGAGATGCAAATGCAAAAATACTTTGCCCCACACTAGGAATTTCTTCCTGTATCGTTGCGTTTACAAACATATAAACTCAAATACACCACACTCAGAGCCGGAATAACTATCTGTAGGTCATACAAATATTAGTTCCGTGCGGGAATCGACCTGCGACGCGCAGCGCAGTAGTCAATCGCTCAACCACTGCGCCAACCATGCGCCCAAAAATAAATACCCCGTGCAATATCAAAATGGCTCCTCTCTCAGCATGTGCAACGATATTTAAAAAAACGCCCTGCGCGGACGTCTCGCTGCCCCCACCGCGCGCCCCGCCGCGCCCCACTCTCCTGCCTCGTCGCGCCTCTGCGTGACATCACTGCGGTCGTCGTGTCTTCGCACGCCGCCTACAGGTGTCGCTACTAGTAACTTAGTTTGCTAGTAGGGACATCTTATTGACCTCTTCCAGGTTAAATCCACGATTTATTGGTCCTTGGCGGAAACCTAACGGTGTTAACGAAGCCAAGTGGTGTGTTGACCCGCGCACTCGCCAAGCCCCTTCTGGGCACGGCAGTCAGAAGGAATTGGGAGCAGGAGTGTTGGCCTTGGTAGATAGCCTAGTCAACCCCTGTCTCTGCCCCACAGCATTCACCTGGCACGGTCGGGTGTGTCTACCCCGACTTGCCAGACTTCTGGTACACAAGTGGTGGGTTTCCCACCTTCGGTGTGTTTACCGGTACCTTAGGACCCCTGTCACCCAATAATATTGGTGATAGGATAGCAAGCTTAGGGCTCACCCCAGGTACATACCTCCCAGCTGGGTGAAAGTGGGAGGTGTGGGCTAACCGGTTCGGTAGGATTGCACACATCCCCGGGCCCACTCACCCGGGGAATATACCCCTTCCCGGCTTCACCGGAATCTTTATTTTCTGTGACAATGTCGTTCGCGGCTATTGTCGAACTCCTTCAGGAGAGACTCCTGCCTTACAAAGCAATACGGCAATGCCGTAAAAGAGGCCCTAGCCTCTTCCAAGCCCGCTTCGGGCCCGATTGTGGCCCCTGGTCCCATGCCTCACAAGCCATTTCTGGACCAGGACTCCCCATGGTCGCCCTCCCCTATCCCCCAGCCCAGCCAATAGCCTAGGTCGCCACCCCCTCTGAGGCCACTGAGCCTAACTCTCGCCCGGTCTCACTTATGGAGCAAACCCCGTTCCCCGACGATCATCATGATGATGATGAATCACGGGACTCCTCCTCTCCCTCCACCTCCTCAGAGGAGGATGACTTTCAAGTCGTAGGAGGTAAGAGGAAGAAAAATAAAGCCTCAGCCCAGGCCTCCAAGGCCAAAAAGACCTTTGTCGCAACTCCGTTTGCGTCACCCGTCGCCTCCCCTTGGCCCTCTCCCGAGCCGACAGGCACCCAGCCCACCCCCACTATCACCTCCCATTGGACAAGTTGCCCCCCTAGCCCCATGGTTACAGCTACCACCAGGAAGCTCCCTCCCCCTCCACCCATTTATCTTCAAGATAAAGGGACGTGTAACGATGTTTCCAACGCCTGTATTGAGCGTAAAATCAACTATTCCAAAGCCACTGCATGCCAACAGGGCATCAGAATAGAAGTCCACACATCCCGAGATTTTCGTTCCATACATACACCCTACCGGAGGAAAAGTCCACCTGAGTGGTGATAAGACGTATTCCGAAGGAAATCCCTACGGAGGAAGTCCGGAAGGATTTATTAGCCAAAAATATCCCGGTCATTGAGGTCCACCGATAGCATAAAGCAAGAGGCGACCAACAGTACGATATAGTTTTGGTGGTGTGCAGCCCTACTGAGAGTCACAACCCCATAATCAATCTCAGAACAGCATGCTCTCTGTCGGGCATATCTGTTGAAAAGCCCTACCGTCCCCATCTCGATGGTCAGTGTCACAATTGCCAGCTCTATGGTCATTCTCAGACCAACTGCTATGCCACCCTCAGAAACGTAAAGTGCCTGGATGATCATAGCACCAAAAACAGTCCCCGTCCTAAAAACCGTTCAGAATGCTCGGAGCCTCCCAGCTGAGTGCTATGTGGCCAAGTCGGGCACCCTGCCAATTACCGTGGCTGCCCTAATGCCCCAAAACGCGCGCCTAAAATGGCCAAACGTCACGATGCGCGCCAAGCACGCACAGCGCAAACCAACAAGGTGGCTCCCAACACCGTCGTTGCCGCGCGCCCACCCCCGGTATCCCAACCCGGCACGAGCTCCTGTCGCTGTGTCGCTGAGACTATATTCAGTGCATACGCGATCTGGATGACTCCAGAGGCCCGAGCCCTTCACGCTGAATTAATGAATCCAGCTAACTCCATAAACCCCATTTCATGCCTCGAAATCTTCCCGAGGTATCCCACCATTACCAAGGAACTTAGCCTTGTATTTGTCAATGGAAAATGGGTACGCAATTAAGAAATGATTACCTTAAGCCCCGATCCCTTAGGTTTGGTTTCTTTAATGCCAATGGCATTAGTACCCAGCGTGATGACATTGTCACGTTTCTTCGCGATCATCAGCTGGATATCTTCCTCATCCAGGAAATATTTCTAAAGCCCACCACCGTGATCCCAAAATTGCCAACTATCGTATAGTTTGCAATGATAGGACCCGCTTCCATGGCGGTAAAACTCTCATTTATTATAAAAATGCGCTTCACTGTAGCGTAGTCACTCCACCCGACCCCACTTTGTACCTTAAGTACTCAGCCTGTCAGCTAGGAAAGACGGACATGAAGTTATCAAACGATCACCATCATCTCCGCCTATTGCCCTCCTCACTCGGCGCCATCGGGAGATAACCTATCCTAGCGGGTGATATCAATTCTAAACATCCAACCTGGAACAGTACCATTACTAATCCTAGAGGAAAGTTGGTGTTGAACCTAGGCTCAACTCTTTATTTCGACGTCCTCGCCCCCATGAACTTTACTCATTTCCCGGAAAATGTTACACATAGACCGGATATCCTTGACGTAGCGAATCTAGTTCGTTTAGCGTTTCTATATAACTGAAAGTTACGCTCCATAGAAACGCTAAACGAACTAGATTCCGATCACCACCCTGTGATCATGCACCTAGGTAGTCACTCAGGCCTCCTAGATCTAGGATAGCCGGCCTTCACTCAAACAATCACCGACTGGAGGAAAGTAAGTGCAAAACTGAAATCCACCAAGACACCCCAGTTAGTCTCAATCCCCAATCTCTTAAACTCGGTCGTTGACACGACAGTTGCGATCGACTCGATTACAACTCACGTACAGTCCGTCCTGAACGAGTGTTCAAGGGAGGTTCCAGTTCTGGACATCCAGCAAGGGAAACTCCCGGATGATGTAACGTCCGTGACGATTTATCCAGCAAGGGAAACGTTTTGGGGACACTTTTATTATGCGTACAGCTAAGGAGTGGAATGCCCTGCCGGAGTCTGTGTTTCCCAATAGCTACAATCTAGGGGTCTTTAAGTCAAGAGTGAATGGGTTTTTTCTGGGCAAGCGTGCTTCACTGTCGACCACATCATCGCTTTCCATCAGGTGAGATAGTAGTCAAGCGCGAGCCCATTTACTATAAAAAAAAGTACGAAAGCTGATAGCCGAGAAGAACGCAGCTATCCGTGACAGCAGTAACTTTCGCTGTGTCGCAAACAGAGTTCACATGCGTAACTTACAGTGTGCTGTAAAGGAACGTATTGCTGAGTACCGTTCTGCGACATGGAATAAGATGCTGAGTGAATTTGAGCCCACCCACCACTCTTCTGGCACCTTCAGAGCAAATTACGCTCCACTGAAGACTCAGCCATATCCTCGCTTATTCGCCCTGATTAGAGTGTTGCATTTGAAAATACTGAAAAAGCCGAATGCCAGGCTGACAGCCTCGAACTTCAATGCACACCCAGCTCCCAACCAGTAGAACAAGGTGAGCTTGGTACATCGGAACCTACCAGTTATCGTACCATTAGTCTGGTAAATTCTCTCGGAAAAGTCTATGAACGGCTTATTTATAAGCGGCTCAAAGACTTTGCCGAGCGAAAGAGCCTTATCCCCCACGAGCAATTCGGCTTTCATGCCAAACCCTCTTGCGTCCAACAAATTCACCGTATCGTTGAACACACTAGTGCTGGGTTCCAGCGTGGTTTAATAACGGGTGCCTTGTTCTTCGACATAGCGAAAGCGTTCGACAAATTCTGGCACAATGGCTTAATTTATAAGCTATATAAACATTGCGTGCCAGATCGTCTCGTGCTCACCTTACGAGACTGGTTGTCGGACCGAACTTTCCACTACCGTGTCGAGGGAGAACTCTTCTCCCCTCACCCCAAACGAACCGGAGTCCCTCAAGGCTGCGTAATATCCCCTTTATCTTTCACGCTGTACACCAGCGATATCCCAAAAACTAAAGAGGGCCAGGTAGCACTATTTGCTGACGACACGGCCCTCTATAGCACGGGCACAGTACTCAATGCCATAGCCCTAAAACTCCAGAGAGCCGCCAACGCATTGGCCAAGTGGTTCCACCTCTGGAGAATAGAAGTCAATCCATACAAAAGCCAGGCTGTCCTCTTCTCGAGGCCTGACCGAAAGTACAATTATCGATTTAAAAACCCCCGTCCTCCCAAACCCATCACACTGTACGGGAAGCCAATCCCTTGGGAAAAGCAAGCCAAGTACCTAGGTGTCACCCTTGATAATCACCTAACTTTCGCCAAGCACATTAAGGCGGCGCGCTCGCGATCTGCCTTCGCTATGGGCAGACTTCATGGGATGTTAAACGCAAGCAGCAGCCTGTCACTTAAGTGTAAGCTGCGCATTTTCACTGCGGTCATCCGTCCCATCATGACCTATACCTGCGCTGTCTTCGCACACACAAAGCCCCACCACATTCAAGCCAAGTACCTAGATGTCACCCTTGATAATCACCTCACTTTCGCCAAGCACATTAAGGCGGCGCGCTCGCGATCTGCCATCGCTATGGGCAGACTTCATGGGATGTTAAACGCAAGCAGCAGCCTGTCACTTAAGTGTAAGCTGCGCATTTTCACTGCGGTCATCCGTCCCATCATGACCTATACCTGCGCTGTCTTCGCACACAGAAAGCCCCACCATATTCACAAGGTTCAGGTTATACAAAACCGATTCTTCCGAAAGATCACGGGAGCCCCCTGGTTCGCTCGTAACCAGGAACTTCATGTCGATCTCAGAATCCCCACAATCCAGCAGTTTATGAAACGCATTACCAAGCGCGTTTTCGACTCTGCTGTCAATCATAGCAACCCCCTAATTCAAGCGGTCTCCCGCTATGAGCCTACCCAAATCTCTCAAATTCGCCGACTAAGGCTCATTCTCTCCATTCCCGATGACGCCACTACACTGTTCCAAGAGAGGAACAAAGGGACCAGCACAATTCGAAAACACAGACCGCCCTTGTTCCACCCTCGTCACCGAGGCCCGCCGCGACGTCCCCGTCAAAATATTCAAGCTAGCCCGCGCAATGCTGTGCCTTAGTTAAATTTTTGTTAGGTAATTGGAGTTTCTTGTCCGTTCTTCTCCACTTAGGCTTCCGGACGGATGGTAGAATCACTTTACTAAGATCCAGCCCTAGTTTTCCCCCCAGTGACGCCCTGAGCCGAGGTTCGATCCCACAGGGGGTAGCCCTCAGCGTTGTCGCTTAGGTTTAGAAATTCGTGCCTGGCTGGAGGCTATATAGCTTAGTCTCCACGGGCTCGCCCGGTTAAGCAGTGGAAAGTCACTATGACAGAACTGTGAGACGACACGTAGAAAAAAAAAGAAATGGTATTCTGATAAAGCCCACTGTTAATGCCACGGATACAGACATCTGTGCTCTTACATATAATTATCTACTCATTATGATTGAAACATTGGTTAAATAAACTCCAACAACATTATAGTAAGTTTTACTTACTATAATGATACTCAATTCGATATAATTTGCGTAATAAACCTCCCTAATCACTTCACAGCTCATAATAACGTACCTGCATTTAATCATTTTTTAATGTCATAATTCTATGACGTCACAGCAATATTTTAAAATTAACACCTTGAAAGGTCAAAGCTTCATTAACATGTATTGGATCTAATAACAACGGCATCTTTATATAATACAGTGGAGATTCGTAGGCGCTAATATTATTATTATGACACCTAGTCATTAAAGTGGAAAGCTACTTAGATAATCATCATTTAAGGACAGGCACTTAGCAATTAGAAATTGAATATATTTCAACTTTATGTTATTATTGTTTTGGTGCCCAATAGTTGACGAGTAAGGTCCTTAAACATAGCTGTTAAACGTTGTTATAACACGTACGGGTTTTACCAACTACTGCTTTAATAGAACTTTATAAAGGTTGTCTCAGTAAGAGTGCACTTTTTCATTTTAAAATAAAAACAAGTATGTTATAACAGAGTTATGATATTTTTATTGTATTGTAAAGAAGATATGTTCCGATTAAGTATGGAATAAAATATCCGGCAAATTACCCCCACGGCTCCGATGACAGGCCATTACTCTTTTCATTAAATTTTCCATGACTTTTGCACAGAGATGTGGCTGTATCTCATCGATGACGCGTTGGATTTCCGATTTGGGCTCAGGAATTGTTTCGGGTTTATTCGCATAAACCCGAGATTTCACAAATCCCCAAAGAAAAAACCCGCACGGCGTTAAATCAAACGATCTTGATGGCCAGTTGACATCAGAATTTCGTTAGATAATGTGTTCTGGATATCGTTGCTGCAATAAGTCGATTGTTGCATGCGCGGTGAGGCAGGTTGAGTCGTCCTGTTGAAACCACATGTTGTCCAGATTCACGCCGTCCAGTTGAGGCCACAAGTAGTCCGTTATCATATTCCTGTAATGAGTCATATTTTTGAAATGAGTTTTCACAATTATAACGCATTTTTCTTTCGAAAAGCGCTTGTAAGCGTTTTTAATAATCGGAATAAACAGAGGTCAAATTCAATCAAATTTCAGAGTTGCCACATGCATGAAAAAAAAAAAACCAATTTTAAAAAGGGCACTCTTACTTTTTTCGAAAAAAGGGGCTGCACAGAACTACGATATCGCTCTTCTACGGCATTAGAAAACATTTTGATTCAAACTTGTCATTTTAATTCAAAATTTTCATTTTAATTCAAAATTTTCATTTTTATTCAAATTTTCATTTTAATTCAAAATTTTCATTTTAATTCAAAATTTTCATTTTAATTCAAAATTTTCATTTTTATTCATTATTTATTCAATCTTAATCTGCCATATTTGGCAAATATTTACAATATTCACAACAATCGTCTTAATAGCCAAAAAAAAAAACATCTTGAAGACCTCAATCTACACCAGCGCCCCTTACGGCAAATTCTAACACGGTAGTCCCCATTGACATCAAAGTTATATTTATTTATTTATTAGTTTATCCTCGCACTGGAACGCCTTGCAGCAATTACACCAATTGAGCACAATCTTATAATAAACTCACTATAAGACCAGGTTTCCTCACGATGTTTTCCTTGACCGTTGTCAGCGATGCCCAAGATAAACTTAGAAAGTACATATGAATTGAAAAAATCACATTGGTACTTGCCCGGATTCGAACCCACGACCTCAAGCACGAGAGGCGAGGTCTTAGCCACTAGGCCACCACGACACAAATCATATATTGATGTCATAAATCTGGTTTTCCAAGTGGAGAACCTCTCGACAAAGTGGTGGCAACTGGTGGTATGAATTTGCCTGAAAATCCTCAATTTTCGGGCACGTGGAAGCTGCTGCGGTTGAATGAATATTATCAACAGCCAACCGCATCACTTGATTTGCGTTTAATTTTGATGCTTCGATAATTTTCGTTCCAGGAAAAGGGTATAGGTAAGTAAACCATAATTGATTGCAAGGTACCTACAAGTTATGGGTTTCCGGGGTGGTATTTTAAGACGTCATCGGGGTAGTTTTAGTGAGGTAATGATCCAACACTCCCTGGTCTTTTCCCCAAAAGTCCAGGTGCCTTTTGAAAATCTCCCACCGAAAACAAAAAGTATAAGGAAAGCGCCCTCTGTAGGCGTGACGACGCGTTAGTGTTTGCCATACAAATAAACGCGACGATCGCGTGTTCGCTCGATGATCGTGTTGTATTAGGACAGTGCCTTAGAGTTCAGCTACAGGCACACAACTGCATCGTGTTGTGTTGTGTTGTACGCGCTAAAAATATACCAAACAAACGAATCTATTCAAGCCTAGGTCATGTCACAACGAATTTTGTAACCAGTCAACTACGTCAGCAGGCGCCACAACACGACACAACACAGTAACGTGTACCCGGCTTTACAATTTACTTCAATCAACAGAAAATTAAACCTCTACATTTTAATGGATTTACAGACAGAATATTATTCTTTATTGCCCATACACCAAAATAAAATTATTCATCAAAAATATATTTTTAAAACAAGCTTTTTTCGTATTCTTCTCAGCAAATCCTTTCATTTCATATCCATATCATTTTAGTGCATAAAAATAACAAGTTCGCCATATTGGATTTAGAATGACGTCACTTAGCTAACCATACATTGTCATCCAAACAAAACGTGTATGCAAAGTTCCTCTTAATAGGCTGAGGATAACTGCTTTAAGAATCAGTTGCAAGATTTGACCCGAACACAATTTGTGGTATTCATTCCACATCGTTCTAGTCTACTTACGTTTCATAACACTATACAAGCCATACCTTTTTTATCTTTCGATATTGTATCAACTCATGCGACTAATTTTTATGTATTCTTTGATACTGTTTAACACCTGAAAGGCATAGTTTTAGTTATTTCTAATTGATTTTATAGCTTCAACTTAATTTATATTGCTAGTTTGTGAAATCTTAGATTGTTTTATATTCTGACATTTTCTTCTGACTTGACATCTGTGTGTCTAATTTATTTTCTTAAGCCATATACATAACATACCATGGACCAGACCTTCCTTAAGCTAGTTGTAGATTATAATAAGGGCAGCGGGAGACTGCCCCCCTCTCTAAACCGATTTTTATTCGTTCTGGTCATGATTTCTGGGATTTTGGGTGGGTAGGTGCAAAAAAGTTAACACATGTTCCCAAATCATTAATTTTAATAGTATTTTCAATATTGTAATTAAAATTCATATTTAATATTTTATATCAACATACCCTCAAATACATATCTTGTGGGCAGTAACATACACATGCCCTAAACAGTGTTTATTGCATTAACTTGCTGGCTTCAGCTGTCACTTGTACTTTGACCTCACTGACTTTTGAACTTGAACACTAAGTCACAATTATGAGCTCAATAGCTGACATTGCGGAGACACAACGTTTGGCAATTACATCCCTCAACCAGCGGATGGCTGATTTTGAAGAACATCTGAAGATTTCATTAGCTGGAGCAGACTGGAGCGGGCTTCACAAGGATTTCACAACCTTCAAAGAGCATGTGTGGAGTGTCCTCAGTGCATTGCAGTTGCAGATTGCTGAGGTAAGCAGGAGTGTTGATGTCATTGAGATGCGTCACAGGAAAAAGTTCTTGCTGCTTGGCGGTGTGCCTGAGAAGCCTGGTGAGAGGCTCCCAGAGAGTGTGGCATCCCTTCTGCAGGATAAGCTGGGCATTGCTGATCTGGCAAAATCTTCATTAACAGTATGCCACAGACTGGGTACTGCTTCAGAAGGTCACTCTAGACCTATCCTGTTTCGGTTCGTGGAGTATGCTATTAGGAGTCAAATCTGGAAAACCAAGACCAAGCTGAAGGGTACTTCTTATGTGGTGTCTGAGTACCTCACTCGTCGGCGGCAGTCTGCTTTTACAACGGCTCGCAAGTTGTTCGGTGTGACTAATGTGTGGACTATGGATGGAAACATTAACGTCAAGCTCCCTAATGGCAAGCGTCGTCGTGTCTTCACTGTAGAGGAAGTCAACGCGCTGGGTGCGGAGTATGGCAAGTCGCTGGATCAAGTGGTTCTTCCGGATTTTAACCCTGGCTCGCGCCTGGCCTATCCAGACACGATCTCATTTACATGTCCTACAAAATTAAACCCCCTAAGCGGCGGCCTGCTATTGTTTTTATCAGGAATTTCGTTAGAGTAAATAAAGAAAAGCTCAATAGCGATGCCCAAGCCCTGGATTGGGTTGATATTGCCCAGTCATCTTCAGTGGATCAGAAAGTTGAAATGTTTAACAAGTATTTACTACAGCTCATGGACACGCATGCGCCACTGAGGGCTGTTCGTGTCAAGCGCCCCCCAGATTCATGGATAACCCCTGGAGTTCGGATGGCAATGAGACGACGAGACCGGGCCTTTGGCAAATATAGGCGGGACCGCAGTGAGGAGAACTGGACCCTGTATAAGTTGGCTAGAAACCGCTGCAACCAGATGGTAAGAGCATCTAAACGCCGATACATTTGTGAAAATGTCCTCAACTCGTCACCGGCTGATATTTGGAAGTTCTTAAAATCGCTTGGCATAGCAAAGACCTCTTCTAGTATTGTTTCTCTTAATCTGCCTTTGGATGTTCTTAACAAACATTTTTCAACGTCCGCTACGCTTGCGACTGACGTCAAAAATAAAACTATTGCTGATATTACTTCCAAGCCAATGCTTTCTCCTGACTCTTTTTCTTTCTCCACCGTGACTAACCTTGAGGTCCTCAAATATTTTACCTCAATTAAGTCTAGGGCTGTGGGCTGTGATGGGGTCAGTCGAACTATGTTATTTTTTATGATTGAGAACTTAATTCCAATTATTACTCACATCATCAATTCATCGTTGCAGATTGGTGTGTTTCTGCAATGTGGCGTAAGGCCTTACATTATCCCTCTTCCTAAAATTCCCAACCCCAGTTTGGCTATTCACTTCAGACCAATTTCCATTCTCCCTTCCTTTCTAAGATCCTAGAAGCGGTTGCTCTTAAACAAATATCCTTCTATGTCTTCAAGAATAACCTGTTGTCCAATTGCCAATCCGGTTTTCGGCCTGGCCACAGCACAGCCACAGCTCTGCTTAAAGTTACTGAAGACATTAGGGACGGCTTGGAGAATTCGAGGTTAACGGTACTTGTCTTCATAGATTTTTCCAATGCTTTTAACACCGTTGATCACGACATTCTCCTGGCCATACTGTCTCAAATTGGGGTCTCTTCGTTGTCACGTGATTGGATTTCATCATATCTTCGTGGACACCAACAGGCTGTGCGTGCTGATCAGGATTGCTCTGACTGGTGCGACTTGGTAACTGGTGTTCCACAAGGCGGTATACTCTCTCCTCTTTTATTCTCTTTATTTATAAACTATATTACTGTTATCCTCAAATGTTCTTACCATCTGTACGCTGATGACTTGCAACTTTACGCTCAGTCAGACATTGCCAACCTTGACAATTGCATTTCTCTACTCAATGCTGATCTTCGAGCTATCAGTGAGTGGTCTGGCAAATTTGGGGTTTCTGTTAACGTCGGGAAATGTCAGGCCATCCTCATTGGTAGTTCGTACTATTTGAGACGTGTGAACACTGCCCAACTTATGCCACTGATGTACGAGAACTCCGTCATTTCTCTTTCACCTCATGTAAAAGATTTAGGTCTGTACATTGATGACAGTTTTAGTTGGAATAAACACGTGGCTCAGGTGAGCCAGAAAGTCGCTTTCTCGCTGCGGTCTCTCTATAGATTTAAGCATTTCCTCCCATCCAGCACCAAAATCACTCTGGTCCAGTCACTTGTGCTTCCCATTATCGACTATGCTGATGTTTGTTATCCTGATCTATCCCAATAACTTCTAAATAAATTGGATCGACTTCTCAACAATTGTATTCGCTTTGTTTTTGGCCTTCGTAAATATGATCACATTTCTTCCTACCGTTCTCAGCTTAAATGGCTGTCTATCCGCCTCAGGAGGTCCCTCAGATCTCTCTGCTTGCTCTTTACTATTATGAACGATCCTTGTGCTCCCGATTATCTAAAAACGTATTTCAATGTATTGGGCAGTTCTCACAGTCGTAACCTTCGAGCTTTTAAAAATCTACTCCTCCAAATTCCTTCACACCGCACTGGTTTTATGTCTAATTCATATGCTGTCTCAACAATAAAGCTCTGGAACGCACTACCCTTTAGCATTAAAAAGGCTGAAAGCAAATGCACTTTTAAAAGAAAAGTTCGTGACCACTATTTCAATCAGACTAAATAGCTTTCATCTAGAGTCAGAAGTCTAGTTGGTATAATTATTATTAGGTTTCTCGTTTTTTTTTTTATTGGTGTTTTTTAGTCTATTTTATTTGTATATGTGTATTATTAATATAATTATATGTAAGTATATACATTTTCGTATACAATTTGTTTAAAAATTATTTTGTACCCGTTCACAACGTTGTCCTTTTTAACCGAAAGGTTGACTGGTAGAGAATGCCTTGTGGCATTAAGTCCACCTATGTACCAATATTCTTAATTGAGATTTGAATTTGAAATTCAGAAGATATGATACAGAACGATGAAACCGGGCGTGAGCTGTTTAGTTTGATTTTGGTTGCGAAATTTCATGGACATATTTTAGCCTCGATCTTTAAAGTATATTTCTATTCTTCAAACTCTCTAAACTGTTATATTCAGTATGTGAATGTGGTTAATAATCTTTTAAAAACAATAAATTAATAGCCTGGGCTCTTAAATGTACTTTCACTGCTAATTTAATCGATGTGCCAGTCCAGTACGGAGAGCATGAGCTGCATCCGTCAAGCCTACATCGTTGCCCGCCAGCAGCACGCGCGGTTTCTGAACCCGCCTTCATTCCCGTCTGCCTGAGACGCCACAGCCCAGCTCATTCTTGATTACCTGGTTACCTGCCTGTTTTGCCTGCTTGTCCGTCGTGGTGTCCGCTCACCTGCCTATCTCGGGCATACCACGTCTTCCTGCCCGTCCTGCTGCCTGCCTAGCTGACGACCTCATACCATACACGACGTGCGAAGCCGGTCCTAATTTTATCTTCAATATTAACGTGGCTTACGTTCAGCTCGTCTGAGCTTACGTAACGTTACAACTTACATACATACATACCTACATTGCAAGTTAAAAAAAAACCTTGTAATTACCCTAAATACCACAGATATAAATCTAACTAGATGACGCGATTGAATGTACTTCGCGTGCCAAAAAACGGAGTAAAGTTACGAATTTACGATCAATGGTCGTAATCTCATTTATTGGCAGCGGAAATCCACAAATTTTTGAAAAATGCCTTTTTATTTTATATTGAGCTGTAAAAAATGTATAGAAAAAGTTGGCCGAGCCATTGGGCATGTTTTCTTTCATTTGTAAGTTGTTTTTTAAATTGTTTGTGAAAAAGTGGCACGCTTAGTTTTCATACAGATGGAGGGACTTGCGTTATCTAGTTAGATTTATGGCTGTGCTAAATACCCTTTCGTCTACTTTTCTAATTACATTTCATTGAATCTGCCAATCTTTATTAATTTTAAACAAAAAAATACTTAGCACTAATCCAAACGCTGACAAAAGGATAAAAGCCTTACAAATCGTTGTTAAACCCGACTTAATTTTGGTCTATCTCTCGCAAGCATTCCTCTAACTGAATAATTTAAAGCTATATTTAACACGATTAAATTACAACCGGCATTCTAATAATGCCTTTACCATCAATTAAAAACAAGATAAACAGAACTGCAAATTATTTACAACAGATACGAGTAACGTAGTTGACTAACACTCAACTAAAATTTTGTTTACAAAACTAATTCAATTCTAACTATTCGCTTTTGTTTCATAATTATTTTGCCAAACATTTATTCCCAGGAGACTAAACTGAAACAGTGTTGCCTCGGGAGAATAATTTTGATTCAACTAACAACTAACAAAATATTCCTTTTGAGACTAACTATCCTAATATTTTATACCATTTAATAATAATAATAAAAGCTCTTTTTATAATAATATAAGCCTTAATTCAGACACATTTACATTTTGACAATTATTTATTATAATTTAAGTAAATAATTGTCACGACTTTGGTGAGTCGACATCGACAACTTGGTCTGTTTGCCCATATTTAGCAAACGCCCCCTCCAATTCTTTCCATTCTCTTCTATCCAATACCATCCTGGTCCACGCTTTCCCTGCTATTGCTGCTTTATCAACGTCCCATCTTCGAAACTGTCTTCCGCGTTTCCTTTTTGCGTTCCTGGGATACCAAAAAACTAAGTTTTTACTCCACTTTTCAGTACCTCTTATTATGTGGCCTGTCCATATCCACTTGAGTTTACGAATCCTGGTTATGACATCATCTTCTTTCGTGCGCTTTCTAATCGTCTTATTTCTTATTCTGTCGCTTTTCCTGATATTGAGCATGCTCCTTTCCATCGCTGTCTGGCTGCTTCTTTTCCAAGCATTACCTATCCTTGTATCTACTTCTTTAGTCATTGATTTAGTTGTTGAAATAAGTTGGCCTAAGTAGGTGTATTCCTTCACATATTCGATGGGTTTGCCATTAAGTAAGATGGTGTCTTCGATCGCGTTTGTCATGACTTTGGTTTTAGATATATTCATCGTTAGGCCAATGTGGCGGCTTTCTCTTTCTACGTCCACTAGCATGTCTTGAAGATGGTTTCTTGACATAGCGAATATAATGATATCGTCAGCGAATCTTAGATGGGTTAACCGTTCCCTTTTTATATTTATACCGTATTGGTCACATTTTAATTTGCGAAAAATATCTTCTAAAACCGCAGTGAATAGTTCAGGGGAAAGCCAACGCCTCTATTTATTTTTATTTCTTTGACCAGTTTTTCCAGTGTTATCTTGGATGTACTGTTTGCGTATATATTTTTCAAAATCCTAATGTATTTGTACTCTACTCCTTGATTTTTTAGGCTTTGCCAGATGCTTTCGTGATCAATTGAATCGAATGCCTTGTTATAATCAATAAAACAGCAGTAGAATGGTATATTATACTCCGTATTCGTTTAAAATACTTGCCTCACAGCATGAATGTGATCTAGTGTTGAGTATCCCGCCCTAAATCCGGCTTGTACTCTTGGTTGATTCTCATCGAGAGTTCTTGTTATTCGACGAAGAATAACCTTCGCAAAAACTTTATAAATATTGGACATTAGGCTGATAGGTCTGTAGTTGTTTATTTCGCTCTCGTCGCCCTTTTTGTGTAGTAGTGTTATCGTAGAATTCGTCCACTGAGTTGGTATTGTTTCGGTCTGTAATACATCGTTAAAAATCTGTTTTAGTATAGGTACAACGGCGTTTTTACAATCCATTAATAGTTCAATGCTGATGAGGTCAGGTCCAGGTGCTTTGTTTGATTTCTGAGTTTCGATGGCTTTGTTTATCTCCTCTTCTAGGATAGATGGCAAACTTTCGTGACTCTTTAAATCAGTTTCGTCTATGTTATTTTTTCTGAAATACAAGTCTTCGTAGAATTTTGTAGCTATCGATAATATATCTGGTCTTTTACTCTTTGTGACGCAAAAACGATCCTTCATATTTGGTATCCAGTTTGTCTTGTCCTTTAACAGTTTTACAGCTCTCTTAATGCCTCCGGTCTTGGTTATCTGTTTCTTAAAAATGTCAAGTCTATGTTGTTCTCGGTCTTTTTTCATTTGTGTTTTAATTTTTTTACTTAGATTACCTATTTCTTCTCTAATACTATTTGTTTTATTTGCAATTTTAATCAGCTAAGATCTTTTTTCTAGGAGCTCTTTAGCTTTATCCGATATGTTTTCTTTTTTTTTATCTATTATAGACTCGCGCTTGACAATCTCACCTGATAGTAAGCAATGATGTGGTCGACGGTGGAGCACGCTTGCCTATCAGGGAACAAAGACTCCGGCAGGAAATTCCACTCCTTAGCTGTACGCATAATAAAAGTATTCTCAAAAAGTTTAGTGCGTATGGGTGGGATGTCCACCATGTACCGATGACACATCGCCGTACGTCTGGTAGTCCGATGATGGAACGGGCTGGGTGGAATTAAATCATGCAATTCCATCGCACACTCCCCGAAATGTAACTGATAAAAAACTGACAAGCTGGCAACTCGGCGACAATGTTCAAGGCTCTGAAGCTTTGACTTAACCAGTGCCTCATCGCTGATGAGCCTCTTGGCATCAAGCTGGTCCGTATCTCTTGCCATGTAATCTAGTATGTTTTTCTTGTAAATTTTCTTCAGTGCGGGCTTGGTTGCGTGGTTTGACGATTCTATTGGTGAGTCAATGCGATCTCTTTTTCTTTTCTCCTTTTCGTCTTCTTTAGACTCTTTAGTGAACAATTTATCTCTTATGAGGTAACAAATTTTGACTTTTGCTCCTCTTCCTTCAGTTGAGGCAGAAGTTGCCTTCTCTTTTCTAAAACTTATTTATTATAATCCTCTTTGACGTAAATATCTGCCATGATTTTCTATTTGATCTTAAGGATTTCTTTCTTTCTCCAATTTGTTGTAAAAGCTACTAGGATAGGACGTACTTTGTTGTCGCTCTTTTCGCCCATTCTACAGGCGTTTTTTATTTCATGCGAGTTAATACGGATCTTCAACTCTTGTTCGAGCAGTTTTATAATAGATTCGATTTGGGACTCACTGCGATATTCTTCTTTCACACTAAAGAAAATTAGGTTATTTCTTCGTCTTTCTTCTTCCATATTTTCAATTTTATCCTGTAAGTTCTTTACGTCTGTTTTCAGGCTTTTATTTTCTTCTGTAAGTGTTATTAGTTTTTCATTAATAATTTCTATGACGTTTTTGGTGACCGTTTCAGTTACTTCTTTCGTTTGTTCTGCCATTTGCATTTTCAATTGTTCCAATAATTTTTCCATTTGGTTTTCCATTTTTTTTTTTATCGGTGCCAAAAGGGTTGAGAGTTGGTGACAGTTGAGTTAAGTGTGAAACGGAACGCAAAGCTGTCAAGTTTCCGAACGAAATCTTTGGTTCCTTGTGTTGGCAGCACTATGTCCGTCGTTGTATTGTTTCACACACACCGTCACCTGTCAACTTCTCAAACTACCGGTCGAAGTATTCAAGCGTATTTTTATCACTTATTGAGCTTCTTTTCAGCGTTTTGGGACTGTATTTCGATGGATCCACTTATAAAGAAGACACAGAGTTACACTGTTGCATAGCGTGATTGTTATTTTCACTTATTTTAATTAAGTTTCGAGAGCGTTTTGACACAGCGGTTAACGTGAACAACACCAGTACTGTTATTTGGAAAAAAAATCCATTATGGGCCGTTGATTTGGAAGTTCATTTTTTTTTATAGGTTGTACTCATAAATAGAAAGCTTTTTACAAATTTTCAAGTCTCGGAAATTTTATGTTTTTTTTGTATGTTTTTCGTGAGGTAAAAATATGAGAATTAGTCCCGGAGCGAGCGAAGTGAGCTCGGGAGCTTAGGGCACCCCGACACGGACAGGTTAGGTTCGAAGAGATGACGGGAGCTGAAGTGAGCAAGGAAAGCGAGCGAACTCAGCTCCCATCATCTTCTTCGTGTTAGGTTACTTTAGACCCTCCAGACAGAAATAGGAGCCCCGCGCAGCGGGGCTCCGTCGACATTGTTGTTAAATAGTAATTGTAATAGTATAGTAATTAGTATGTAAAAACTTTAACCATGAATATCTTCTTAACCATGGGGTTTCGCGGGGTTGGGATGGTACAGTGGGGTAGCCCCACTACCCCCCACTTCCCTACCTCCCTTCCCGCCCCAAAAATCGATGGACTGATAGAAATTTGTATTCTAACCTAAAAACTTTAAACATGGATATCTCCATAACCATGGGGCTCCGAGTGGTGGGGATAGTAAAGGGGGGAAGAAACCCCGCCCCCCCACCCTCACCCCTCCCCCCGCGCCATAAATCAGCGGCCCATAAAGGAAATTTTAACCTGTTATTTTATACCATTTTTTTAGCAAATAAATGATTATGATTGCCTCGAGGCTGAATACTGCACTGTGTAATGCTACGCAAATGAAGCCGCGGGTAAAACCTAGTCCTTCTATAAAAGAGATTTTGTGTTCATATTGATGCATAAAATGTCGAGCTTGAAATAATATCCTTTTGTCTTTGAATATTCTTGCCGAGTAGGGTTCCTTTTTATATTGAAACAATAAAAGACGGTCTTAACTTTGTTCTTGTTAATTAAATTAAAACAGAAGTCAAGAAAGAATTAATTTTATATTGTTTTAGTTAATTTAATGTTTTGGTTTTCCGATGATAAATTTATTTAAATACTGATCCATACTATTATTTATAATGAATTAACTGGCGTTGTCTGGGTCATTTACTGGCTGAAATTATAAATATAAAATTGCCTGTTGCCGTTGACTTTTGTTCGTAATCAAATTTCAACCAGCTTAGTAAGTTGACCAAGCCATGATGTTTCTAAATCGTTTTTGCTGCCCACTTCTACGAATAATTTTCCAATTATCATATTTCTACCCACAAATGTTGCGCTGTTATGTGTGCCCATAAGATCTATACTTCATAAAACATAGCTTGATCTCTGCGACAGCTGTCAGTATCAATACAGTAACAATAGCGCTTGACAGGCTAACAATAACGTATACGTCAGTTTGACATATGTCGCATAGATCAAGCTATCTTTTACGAAGTTTAATACAGTTTAATAATTGATACTAACTAACAAAATGCTCTACCTTACTAAGGTATCATCTGACCAAAATACGTAACAATTTACAAGCACACAAAACTTACCGGCAGATACCAGTATTTCAAGTAAACAGTGGCGACCACTCAATAAATCAGATGAGCGAGTATTAGAAACTTACTTTACTCTAAAATCACTGATAGCATCACATAGCAACTATTTCAGAATCCCACAATCCCGGCATCCCGATGTCCGGGGCCCGGGACTCCCGTCTTTATGTCCGTGACTGGCGCGCATTGTTTCACCACTCGAATCATTGTTAATTAACAGCTACGCTTGAATACCGATTTAGTAAAGCTTGCTATATTTTGGTGGAGGGATCTGGCTTTGCATTTGCAATTATTCAGTATCTAGGTAATTATTTGAATATAGCAGCTACCTACCTCATCATATCATCATCATATCAGCCGAAAGATGTATATTTCTGGACATATGCCTCCCCCAAGCGTCATCACATTGACCGGTCCCGTGCGTCTCGCATCCAGCGTACCGCCGCAACCTCCACCAGGTCATCAAACCACCTAGTGCGAGGCCTTCCAACGGAACGTCTTCCGGTTCGCGGTCGCCAGTCCAGAACTTTTCTGCCCCATCGGCTATCCGTTCTGCGAGCAATGTGCCCTGCCCACTGCCACAATTCTTCGGGCTATGTCGGTAGCCCTGGTTCTCTTGGGGATCTCTACACTTCTGATTCGATCACGCAACTACCTACCTACGTACTAATTTTTGCACAACTAGTTTTTGCTAGCGGATTCGCCCGCGAAAATAAGCCCAAGGGAAGGAAGTGCCTACCGGGACAAAAACTTATCTTCATAGTCTATGGGGATGCCTTTAGTCGTCAAACATAAAGACTTACACATGTCATTTATGATATCAGTAATAGTACATAGGTATTTGAGAGCCTAATACCTATTATACAGTAATATACAGCCCTGTTTTACACATGTGAACTTTATTTTATGTCGAGAAAGAGCGATATTTCCTTTATAGATTACTAATTATTATAATGATGTGTTTACCTAAATAACCTAGCAACATAGTTAGAGAAATATGGTTTAAGAACTTTATTATTCCTCATTAAGAATTTACAATAATTCACTTACTGAGAAACTAAATTTACATAGTATGTTAAATGTTTATGAGCGCACAAAAACTACGCTACAAGTAATTGTATAATAATAAATAAGAGGGTAGTGATAAAAAATAAAATATACAAAAATAAGTAAATATCAACTCATCACCAACCGAGCAAACACGGATCTAAAGTAAAAGTGGATGAATTAATAGATGTGGCATACATGGCGTACTGACTAATAATTATCTTTTTTTCTTATGTTTTATTTTGTTTTTTTTGTTATTGACACATTATATATGATTTAAGTTTATTTTTAAAAGAAGGCATACTTTTTGCTTCTTTTATTTCCATGGGTATTTTATTGTACATGTTAACACCTTCAAATTCAATATTTCTTTTTCCGTAATTAACTGTTCTGGGAGGACGTGTTACTAAGTAATTGGAGTTGCGTAGTTTAATTTTTTGGACTTGATGTTTTTTTGTGAAACTTAGTGTTGTGTGAATATCTTTATGTAATATTTTGCGTATTAATATACATGTATAGTACATATATGTTTGGGATATATTCATTATTTTTGTATCTTCATATATTTTCTGAGTTGACGTTCGAAATTTGTAATTAAATAATATTTTGATTAATCTGTTTTGTGCTGTTTGTAATATTTCTAGATTAGATTTAGCTGCAGTACCCCAGATTTCTATTAGGTAGTCTATATGTGGTTTAACTAAAGAATTATAAATTATGTATCGAACTTTCCGAGGAAGACATTTGTTTATATTGTGAAGAGCTCCTGTAAGTGATAAGAGTTTACATCTTATTTTCTCTATGTGAGGCTTCCAACTCAGGTAGTTATCCAAAATTAAACCTAAATACTTCTCTTTAGTTTTCCTTTTGATTAATTGATCATTTATTTTAAGTTGTATATTATCGCTTATTTTTTTATTTTTGGGGGCAATAACAACAAAATTTGTTTTTGTAGTATTAATGGTGAGGAGGTTAGATTGGAACCAGTCATTAAGTGTATTAAGATCGTTTTGGATATAAGGTATCATAGCTTCGATAGAATGGCCAAAGTAGAAAAGACTTGTATCATCTGCGTAAAGCGAGATGTCTCCTTTAAGGCCAATCTGGGATATGTTATTAATATAAATTAGGAACAACAGTGGTCCCAATATTGATCCTTGAGGTACACCGAAAGTGACAGAATGTGAATTACTTTGATATTGACCTATTTTGACAATTTGCTTACGATTTTGCAGGTATGATTTAAAAATCTGTAGTGCTTTACCTGTGATACCGACGTGGGACAGTTTTTGTATTAACAGATCGGGACTAATTGTATCAAAAGCTTTTTTGAGGTCGATAAAAACACCTAAAGCTGTTTGCTTTTGATCGATTTTGTTTTTTATTTTAGTTATAAGATCAATAGTTGCCGAGAGAGTATTCGAGTGAGGTCGAAAGCCATATTGTTTTAGATATAAAAAGTTTTTTGATTTAAGAAATGATTCCAAACGGTTATAAAGGATTTTCTCGAAAATTTTTGAGATAACAGGAAGGACGGATATAGGACGGTAGTTACAAGGATCGGACTTACTTCCAGATTTGTAAATAGGGATAACTTTAGCAATTTTTAAGTCCTCGGGAAAAATACCTCGATCTAAACAAAGATTCAAACATGCTGTAAGTTCATTAGCGATTATCTTTTTTACACATTTTAAAGATTTTGTACTTATACCATCAATGCCAGAACTAGTGTTTGGGTCTAAATCGTCAATAATTTTTATAACTTCATCCGTGTTTGCTGGTATTATACAATTTAGTTCCGTTGAATCACTTGTTGCAGGTTCTTGAGTTAGGTTTCCGTTTAATTTATCAGTGATGAGATTTGCTAGTGATGACCCAATAGTTGAAAAGTAAGCGTTGAACCTTTCGCATATTTCCTTTTGATCTGTAATAGGACCATTCTCAGTCTCGAGTTTTTCTGGCCCAGTCCTTTCTCTAATTTTATTTTTGGAAAGATCGTTTATTAATTTCCACATTTTTCGGGGTTTTGTCATACTGTCCTTAAAACATTTATAGTAATACGTATTTTTCGTTTTTTGTATGTTGTACGCTACTCTAGCTTTTGTCTTCACAAATTCTGTTGTTAATGTCGTGTCTGAGGTGTTTGATTTATATTTTTGCCATAGTAAGTTTCGATTGTTAATATCATGAATAACTTCTTTTTTTATCCAATCTTGTCGTGGAAGGTTCAAAACTTTGATTTTAGAAATTTTACTCTTAGTTAAACAAGCTTGAAGTTTGTTAGCCAATCTCTCGTATAAGGGTTCTTCATCGTTTGTATTTTTTATAATGTCTTCAAAACACCTGTACAGTTTTGGGTAATCCAATGCCATATATTCCACTTTCACAAGGGGGGGAGGATTATACTGTTTGATTTCTAAAAATATTTGCTTATGGTCGGACATCGCAGATTCAATCATGACGATATGAAAGTTATTTTCTTGCAGGTTGGATGAGACATGATCTAGTATGGTTTTGGTTGAGGTAGTTTCTCGGGTACAATATTTACGGTCTATTTTGTTTAAAATTTTGTAGTTACTTTCTTTCAGTGTGTTCCTGTAGTTACGAGTTGCTTGATCTGCGTTTAGCAAGTCTATGTTAAAATCGCCAAATACTATTGCTCTCTTCTTCTTCTGTAATTGTTGCGAATAAATCTCAAGGAAGTTGTTCATATTGCTTTTGTCTGGTTTATATATAGCACCAACGCTCAAGGAGAACTTTTTTACATAGATCCAGAGATAATGAGTATTGTCTACACAATTTTCTTCCATAAGATGATGTTTTAGATTGTTATGAACAAATATTGAGACCCCGCCTCCCCTTTTATTTTGTCTAAAATTATAGTAGTGAGTGTAGCATGGGATTTGAAATCTTCTTGCCTCATCATCACTTTTGATCCATGTCTCAGAAAGTACAATAATGTGCGTGGTTGCTTGTAAAGATGCGATTACACATTTCAGCTCATCGAATTTACCTGGTTTAACTATACTACGAGCATTGGCATAGAAACATTTAAGTGACTTTTTTGTAACGACTATATCAGTATAATTATTCGCAATTTGGTATGTTATTCTCTCTGAGCAGTAAGGTAGTTTTTTGAAGTTGTTGACATAGGTGTTTGTTCAATGATCGAGATAATTTTAGGTACTCCTTTAATATACTTGATGATAAGGTGATTTTCCCCGGCAGCTGTGCGTTTTTGCAGCTCGTCTTTCAGATTTTGCAAATATTTACGTTGATATGGCGTTTGGTCGGCATAAATTTTTATGTTCTCGGTGTCCAGGTTATTCCTGTTGCGCAATATAGTTTTCACTGTTACCTCAGATGAAAAACATACTTTAATTGAGCGGGAATGCTCGGGCTTATATTTACCAAGACGCATAATTTTCTCATGTGGGGGACAGTCATTGTATGCAAGTTTAATTATTCTGGTAACTTCTGCCTTTTCGTATTCTTGGCGTTCGGTTGTAGTTTTGTTCTTAGGTTCAGGTATGCCAGAAACTATAACATTTTTAGCTCGCATATTTCGTTCTTGAGTTTCATTGATAAACTCTTCAAAGGTCGTAGGTGCTTGGTCTGAAGTCGACGCTGGCATACACTTGAGGTTCCTTACTTCGGCCTCTAAAAGCATTACTTTTTTTTCTGTGTTTTCAGAAACAGTTGTTATGTCATAAAGTTTAGATTTAATATTTGCATTTTCCATGATTAGGTTTTCAATGGTTTTACTAATGTTGCCCACTTCATTCCTCATGGCAGTAACATCTTGACGCAGCTTATTGTTATTTTCTGCTTGGTCATTTTTAGAGGTCTTTAAAAGCAACATCATTTCGGACATTTGCTTTCGCAATTCAGACAGCTCGGTTTTTATCAAGTCATCATCATCGGTTAACTTTCGTTTATAATTACGATAAGTAATCTGTGGAGTGGTATCAGTATGTACTTCAGATAAATTTGGTTGAGAACCTCCTACTCTTTCGCCGTTGCCACTTCCAGTCGGTGAGCGTACTGGATTCATTGTATAGCTGTGTTCAGTAGGTACTCACGTGAATCATACGCGCAGTGCAAGTGTGAAGAATACAAAAAGTGAAGAGAGCGGCGATATCTCGTTGCTTCCACACTAGGCTTGACACGTAGAAGAATTTAGCTATAACTCAGTCGAAGTTAATTATGCAAAAATACGTTATATTTCGATCACTTAAGGTTTAGAATGGGTTGATGAGAATTTAATAAGTTTTAAAATTACTTGCGACACGACTGCTCTGTACGCTCGATAACAATCGCATAGAAATCGCCTTTAAATTCTAAATAGAACTAAATAATAAAGGCTTTTTAGACACGTGCGACTGGACATTGCAAAAACAACGAGACTACGCTTTTTCATAGAATTTGTTCCAAAACTGCACTATTGACAGTACAGCAACTTCTATCAAACAAGGGGTTGCCACATTGTCGCTTTGTGCCTGTCTGCGGCAACCCCACGGTTACAAAAACACGTTTAATAAGTCAAATATTCTCTGTATTTTCCACTTTTTATGATACTTTCATGTTTCGTTCTAAAACAAAGGGATGGTGTTTTGCTCATAAAAATGCATTATACATTGTTATAACAGCGGGGGTTGCTGATGTTCTCCATTTCCAGGACACGCGATTGGGGGAAAATGCGGACATTTTTCTGAATACGTAACATGCGACTGACCCGACCAGATGGCTACGATACCGTTGTAACTGGATTTAATTTTTGAAATAATTTTGTCACTTTGTATTATTTTTTATTTATTTAATTTTCGCAAAGTGAATACATGGAAAACAGGTTATTGGCGATTTGCCGAAACTTGGGTGGGCCTATCTCAGCAGTGGATGCTTTTCGGCTGATGTGATGTGATGATGAGTTGAAATTTACATTGTCAAATAAAGGACTGATTTCAAGGAAACCTAATAGGATGATCTTACCTTTTCAAACGGGTATTTTTGCTTTACATTAAGTAGGAAGCGTTGTTAACGCTTCCCACCGAACTATTCCCAAACCACTGCAACTCCTGAAAGCCAGAACCAGCCGTGGCGACCACCAGAAAAGTCTCGAGGCAATGAAGCTCGACGAATTGCCGGAGAATTAATTTAATTGTCTTGAAACCCGCAACGAAATAAATCAGAAAAGATTAAAGCAGTAGTAGGAGAAAAACGCGTTAAAAGAAACGATAAGCGCGTAAAGCGTTAGAAGAAACTATCTACTTCAGAGGCTCCATGCACAGGCATGCGCAGGCTTAGGGCATGTCTTAGTACATTCTAACAATTCGTTGATCTACCCCATTACAATATCTAACAGTTATAAGTATATTATAAAGTACTTTTCGCACGCAAAAAGGAAAGAAGGGTTGTGAAAAACAAGAGTCGTAAAAAGTTTCAGGCAGTCAAGAGGCTATTCATCTTGTTTTAAACAACGCCTTGTAAATATTTTTGTTGAGTGCGTTGGGAGAATAAAGAATTTGTCAAGTGTACACCTTCCTTGTTGCCTATTTAATTAAATAATTTTGTTATGAAGGACATTTGTGAATTTTATTTATTTTCGAATCGCGATTAGTGCAACTAAACTCAGTTTATGTAAATAGCTTTAAATTGACTGTAAGTGACGTAGGCTGGTAATTGTTAAAACTTGCTTGTTTAAATAATATTTTTGTATAACTCACATGAAACGTGTCGTACTTGGACCAGAAGTTATAGAGATGAGAATCACTCTCATCTATCGATAGTATTTTACACAGATAAATATAATATAGTCATAGACTAAACAAGAAATATGGTGTAATCGGCCCTAAATCGAAAATACACATCAAAACATACCAAAAGCTTTGGTATAGGACTTATTCGAAATAAAACGAGCCCAAATGCCATAATGAAGAAGAGGGTTCCACGGCCACCGAACACATATTCTGAGGGTAATTTCCTTACCCTTTACGCTTACATCTAGAACTATCTTCTATATGATTGCCTTTACTACAATACTAGTTGCTTCATCGAACCTCACCTGTCTTGTGTTTGGTAATCTGTGAACTTGTGCATTCAGAATGCAACATATTTTTTTAAATCGACTTCAATAAGGAGGAGTTTCTCAATTCGACTGTATTTTTAATTATTTTTTCGTTTGTTAACTCAGAACTTTTTACTAGATGAACCGATTTTGATGACTCATTTTTTATTTCAAAGCTGGTGCTTCTGCGTTTGTCCCATTTAACTTCGAAGATATACAATAGAACTCTTCAATAAATGGCGGCAAATCCGCCGAGATTCCTACAATCCCATGTCTATTTATTGTTTACGCCATTTCAGAACATAATATCGCGCCAGTACGCTCCATTTCACCGGTTGTGTTCTAGTTTCATGTTATTCGGGTAATCAGTCGGTGTTATTGTTTTTATTTCTTCGTTTTTTGACACCGCCTTCCGAAATTAAGTTGTTTTTAGTTTGTATTGTTTTTATTTGGAAGTAGGTTGTATTTTTATTTAGATATTATCTTGATGTTTGATTCGTGAAAGACGTGGTAAGTGTAATAGATAAAACAAGAAACACTACAAAAAAATCTCCATTATCATTCTCTTCCCCTTTTTCAATTTATATGGAGCTGGCATGAAATGTTTTTTTTCCCTTTCTCAGTCGAAACCTCAATACTCACTCCCTTTTCTGGCCATTTCATCTAATACGCTATAAAATTAAACCAGAGCAATCCTCTTTAAAGTAACAACTAACATACAAAAGTTCCATCCAAAAATTTCTGAATCACAATTTTACAATCCCAAGATGGAACCGTCTTGAGCGCATAAAGTGGTGCGGTCGGCGATCAGGGGCGAAGGGGCACAGCCTTTTCAAATCCTCGCGGGTCGCCATATGCTTCCGGATCCCCGGATACTCCCGAAGACATCTGCGGCCATCCGCAAACCCAATTTAATGCCTCACGAAATCTTCACAAAATAAATGGAAAGAGTATCCTTCGCACAATACTGTAATGTAGGCACTCATAAAACGGACGACGAAATAATGTTTACGCTAGGAATGTTACGTTTGTTTGAAATGTGGTTCGATTATAATTTTATGTTTGAAAGAATGGGATGTTGTGTTATTGTCTTTTCCATAGAGTTTTTTTTATGAAATGCGTATTTAATTTCGAAATTCGTTCATAGTAATTTTTTTTTATTTTCTGCCAAACAGCAAACCAGTAAAACAATCTTACAAACGCAACTTATCTGCAGAAATATTTGCAATCAACACAAAACATTTTAAGCATGATACAACAATCTCGACTCTATTATAACAAGCAAGAACCGATTAACATTATTAACAATAAACGTACTCAAAGAATCCCAATCTAATCAGTTGTTTCAAAGAAGTCAGTAAAACTGGGCAGTAAGTATTAAATGAAATTTCTGAAGCGTAGGAGCGTATCATGCAAGCGACCTGAGTGGAGCCTCGGTGAATCCATTCTGCGGGGATTTCCGTAGCGGCGGTACTCAGCGAGACTTACGAGAGTATGTACGCGAAAAATTTAATTTAAAAAATAACTCCGCCTGTGTTTGTTGCTTTATTCATTTTTCATTCAAAAAACGGACTTGGAGAATGTATCTTTTTCTATTGAGGGACTGAAACACAGCCAACTCGCTCAGACAAATAAAAACGCGGTTTTCGAAAAACTTTTCTATCAAAGTTAATTGTTTAGCTTCAAGGTGATAGAAGAATGACCGCGCACTTACTCCAGATAAAATAAACGTATCAGCTTATTTAACGATAAAAATGTAGCGGGAATTAGATGGCACGTTGTTGGCAGGCTCCTCCACACGTTATGGAGGGGTATCATACGATACGTGACATTTCACCTTCATTAATATGATAACAGCGTGATAGGTAACACGCTCCAACGTACCCAAGACGTAATACAATAAGGGTATTTTCCACGCGAGAGAACTCCGAATTCTTCATTTGTCCTCAATACTCTGGACTAAATTGATAACGGTACTCCAATGTAACTAGCAATGAACGGAAATTGGATTAAGGTCTCAACAGACCTAGCTTTCAAAAGAACCTTTTTATTTTTCTAAAATGAAGCACTGGCAATTTCAATGCGACTAGTTATATGATTCCCAATAAAATAAATGAGAAAATACCTATTTTCTGATGAGGGTATCTTCTTAGATTTAGTGAGAACACAATTTCCAATTCCAGAACTTTTTATTGTGAAAAAATGTTATTTTCATCACAGAATTCCAGCCATTGCTATTAAATTTCGAAAGTTTGATCAAAGATAACCGCCATTTCAGCTGGCTCACCACAAACTTTACTTGATTGAATTGCCCCCCTGCCCCCCTCTCAATTTAAAACATGGTGGTCAATGGTTCACTTACGGTTTTTTAAAAATATAAAAAAATATAAATAATGTGCTTGAGTAAATTGTAGCAATCTTTATACAACTTGATGAACAATCAAGTTAACTTAATCTCGAGATAAGTTCAATGATTATTTAGATAAACATTCAATTATTCAACAGTGTAGGGTTAATGAGTTAATTCATTTGATAATTTTCAAAATACTCGTAACTTATGTAAATAATATTATTATAGTAATAAGCTGACTGGATGTGTCGAACAGTGCCAGCACAACTATGTAGATAGCATTACTAGTATCTAAATTGAAAAAATAGCTATTACATTCGCATTACTTAAACCAGATGAAAAACCTACTAAGTAGCAGATAAAATAAGATTATTTCAATACTGAATAATTGTCGCCGCACCGTTAGGATTGAAAACTTATCACAAAGAAGTCCTGCCAAATTAAAAAACAACTTTTGCACAAAAGATCAAATAAATATATTTTGGATAAATATAATACCGCCTCCAAAGTAACCAACGAACGACAAAGTTGCTTACTTTCAGAAAACTCACACCTTTAGTACAGTTTATTTTGTGATACACTTAAAGTGGGAGCAACACGTTCCACCTAGTGTTTTGTTCGGCTTCTCACTAGTTGAACGAAGTATTTCTAATATAAACTCTGTCAGTCTTATTACAAAAAGCGGTTTAACTAAAAACCCAGGTTTAAATCTCTATAAACTGTGGTTTATACAAAAATGATATTACAAACGCGCGTTTAGCGATAAACCATAGACCAAATCTTGGTCTAACGCTAAACCTCGGCGGCCCCTAGTTTAACGATGGTCTAAGTCGTATCTGTCAAAGTTTATTTTTTAGGTTATACCATCTTTTTAATTGTGTTGTGTTGTTTTTACCCGAAAATAGATATTAACATGGTTGATTTAACTAATATTGAGGATATTACTTTTTCCTCGGTACTCCAATTCTCAGATCGTTTTTTTTTGTTGGTCCATCACAATATATTATTAACAAAGAGGCAATTGTTCTATTAGAGACTTCTATGACATAAAAATTCCAAAGCATAATGAACTTTGTTCAGCTTGCGATAGTTTTGTTTAATTTTATGGTTTCATATAACGCGCGAGAATGTTACGTTTCGTTACACGTACGTAGATGTATTATTAGTAATTAATACGAATTTAAGTAATTTGCTTAAATCTAAACAAAACTTCAATCGATAAATAACATATGTTTATATCCATGGAAAATAACAAAGTCTCAATATTTATAACACTTCTAAACATCATTTAATCCTTATCATATTATCAAAACGTTTTCTATTCTGTGCATACGGAACGTTGCAATAGAATGATATTATGGTGAACGAATGATATTTGTATTAATCTGTGGTTAATGTATAGACAATGGTTAAAATGACGAAACTAAGAAAACCACGGTTTTATTGAGTTTTGTAATACGAACAAATTTAGACCATGGTTTTGCAGATAAGCCTGGACTTGATAGTACAGGTTTAAACCATGCTTTATTTCGTTTTTTGTAATAAGACTGTAAATGTCCTAATGATAGTTTGTAACTGTTTTATACTGGTAATTTTGTAAGGAGCAATGGTTAAAAGATGAATTTATGAAAGAATGTAGGTCAAATGAATAATTAAATTGGTAAAAAATACCTATTTGCATTATCTATAAATATTATATAATATATAAACTTGAAGCAAAAATTGCATGGTGCACGAAAGACTAATAATGGATGATTTCAAATATGATTAGTGGTGGATCAACATTACATCACTAAGTTAATTATAGCTAACATTAAAATGCATTCCTATTTCATTTTCAACCCATAACCGCAAATCATTTCAAATTCAACCCGGTAACACATTCCTATGTAAATAGAATTACTTTTTTGTCACACGGAAAGCGCGTCATAAACACGGTGGTCGAGTCTTTTCACACCGCTCCATCGCCATTTTTCTTTCTTCATAATACTAAGAATGATTTATGCTTCGTGCAGGAATTTATTATTCTCTTAATAGTACCAAATTTTGTTGGAGCACGTTATGCTTGAGACGTGGGACACACCGGCGTGAAATAAATTTTTAGCATCTTTTCGATAGCACTCTTTGGAGTATAAACAATTAATGAAAATAATTTGAATTAATTTGTTGGAAGCGCTAAGACTCTTCCGGGTTTGGGGATTAATGATTTATTTCTAGGTTGACACAAAAATGTTTGCCTTTCTGTAAAAGTTTTATAAATAGCAGCATTGTGTTAAGAATAAGCTGAATTCATCACGCATTAGTAATAACTTGATTGCTATTGCCGTATCAAAACTTTAATAATTAGGTTTACCATCTTAACCAAAATAATTTGTCAAAGACAGAAATTAAACACAAAAATACAAAAACCTGCACATTTCCATTTATTAAACGTATCATTATATACTCACAAAATGGTTGCTTACATTAGGACACTACCAGTCTCGGGGACCACTCAAAGCCAAGCTACAAAGCTAAAGCTGTTTTTCCTCCTTTGGCAACACTACAGCTAACAGCTGATTTGAATTTGTCCTAATAATTTTAATTTTAAATATTAGTTTTCATTCATAATAAGGCCTATTTCCAATTTATTAACTAGTTTTAAAGCGTAATTAAGTGTTTTGTGTTAAATACAGACACTACTAGTGCAAAATAAGTGTTAAAATTTAATTGTGTTTCGTTGACAGTTACCGGCTCAAGCGAATGTTATTTTTCGCCTCGGTATCAGGTACAATACTACATATTTTACTTGAATTTGGATTGTTTGCTTTTTAATATTTTGTTAACAATTAATTGGATCACTTTTATTACGGTTACAAGTTGATGCCAATGACCTATAAAACGTAAACATAACCTTAATTAGTTTGGTGACAGAACTTCTTTCTTAAAGATCTAAATTTCATTTTTCCGTTCAACTAATCATCTGTTACTCATTCTACTTCTCTTTTCCGACCTCTTCTTTCTTCTCTTTAATCATGATAATGACTCGCAGCGCGCGGGCTCGCCTAGAAGAGACCAAACTCAGTCAGGCTTTGAGCGAATTAAAGGCGTCTCAGGAGTTCTGTGACCAACTGATAAGGGAAAAAGATGAAAACGAAATAGAGTTCCTTAGTGTCCTTGACAGGAATAGCAAACTGAAAACAGAAATGGCTCAGTTATATACTCAACACACTGATGCCATAGCAGCCCGGGACAGGCTCCAAGTTGTTGTGGACGGGTTCAGCCAGTGTAGCAATGAGTATGAACAAGCTCTTAGTCACAATTATTTACTACAACAGCAGCTACATGAGGCTCAAAGTCAGATTGAATATCTTGAAACTACAAATTATAACATCACTGCCTCGTTGAATCAAAGTCTATTCAATGAATTGGTGCCTGTTGCCCCGTCAATGGTTACTGCAATAAATCCCTCTTACACAATAGATTTAACAGGTCATGATGATTCAAAATCAATTAAATCATTGAGGGTAGTCACTAGTAAAAATAAAATAAAAAAGTACATTAAAATTAACAAATACATAGTTAAAACTAAGAAAATGATCAAAAAACAAAGGTTTTTCATCAAAAATGTAAAACTTAATAGAGAAAGGTTGAATCTACTTAAACAATTAGATATGTATTCATTTAATTTAGAAAAAAGTACTAGGAAATACCAAACTGACACAGAAGACTTGCGGTATGAACTTGACCATCTACAGGAGAAACTTACTTCTATGACCATCAAATATACAGCCTCTGAAAACCAAATGAGGGAATATGTATTGGCAATGAATGAGCTTGTAAGCTCACAAACTAACAAATGTGATCATTGTCAACCACCATCTGTTGAACCCACACCAGACCATTCATTGACAATATGTGATGCCACCATACCGCAGTCTAGTGCAAGTTTGCCATTAGAAATTACTAACCGTTTGCCTAAAAATAATGTAAATACAGAAATAGTATTATTTTGTGATGAAATTGGAAAGGATCTAGGCCACTTGTTGACAAATAGATATCCAGGACACTCAATAATGAACTACTGTATGCCTGGTTGTTCTTTATTTGACATAATTAAAAAAGTTATAAAATGCAATTTTAACCAGGATACAACATTATTAATATTTATTGGTAATAGGGGCAATGTGAACAAAGGAGAATTACTCCAACATTATAACTCTTTGTGCAACCTTAGTTTAAAAAAAATTGTGATGTTCACATTCCCATACAGCCAAAGTTTGCCACAGGAAGAAAACATACTTAGGTATGAATTGAATAGGACATTACATAATTTAACATATAGTAGTAATTTATTCCATTTAATTGACACTAACAATTATGTTGGTAATCACTTTTATTTGACAAAAGATAAATTTTTCATGAATAGGTACTTTCTTTCAAAGTATTATAAAAGACAGATAGCTGTGTCGCTATCATATTATTTTTCTACTACAGCCAAGAATTTGGCTTAACAACTTGCTTCTATTGAGCAATGCCAAGGAATGTTATTTAATTCAGCCAATAATTTGGTATCAGAAATTGATATTAATAGTAATTTAAATTAGAAATTAGGACAATAGGGACAACCTCTTGCAAAAGCATACAGCATAAAAATTGCAAAGTAAAATCAAATAAAAGTTTAAATTCGGTAAATAGTATTAACCTGGTGCATCAAAATATTCAAGGATTTATGAACAAAGATTTAGAAGTAGAATTATTTATGAACTTTAACAGTATTGATATTCTTTGTATAACAGAACATTGGCTTAAAAGCCACCAGTTATTGTTCAATTTTAATAATCAGCAGGTTGGTAGTTCATTCAGCAGAGTTAATGCTATACATGGTGGCTCATTGATTTTAGTAAGTAACCAGCTTAAATTTAAAGACCGTAAGGATATTGTGAGCCTATCTGTTGAGCGGACAGTTGAAATAGCTTGTATAGAATTGGAGCAGTTTATTGTATTAAGCGTATACAGACCCCCTTCAGGATTGTATGACTGCTTCGAAAAGGTAATGGATGAAGTGTTACACAAGATTTGTAACTCGAATAAATCCATTATCACTTGTGGTGATTTTAATGTTAATTTATTAGAAAACTCAGGTTCTTGTAGTAAAATAATAAGTCTGTTTCAGTCCTACAATCTTGTAAACCTATTTTTGGAGCCCACAAGAATAACCCCTTCTAGTGCTACATGCTTAGATAATATTTATACTAATGTTATACCAGTCCACAAAGAAATTATAAATTTACTAGATTCTGATCATTGCGGGCAGAGGATTACTATACCAAACCAAAGCAACAAAGTGGCTAAAAAGGATATCACTGTTAACCCCAAAACTGCAAGTCGCTTGGCAGCTTTTAAAGTTAAACTCATTAATAAATTAACAATTTTGTCAATTGATGCTGATCCTAATCATCTATATGATGATTTTTTTAGTATATACTGTAAACAATTTAATTCGACCTTTATTCCCAAGACTATCTCCGTTAATAGTAACGCATCATTCAGTGATTGGGCTACCATTGGTATTCATAAAAGTAGAACACGGCTTTATGAGCTGTACAGTGAAAGGACTTATGTAAACACTGCTGAATTTAATTTATATGTTAGAAACTATTCAAAATTATTTAAAAAAGTTTGTTGTTTGGCCAAGTCGCGTTATTTGAGCTCAAAGATTAAAAACAGTAGTAATGTTATTAAAACGACTTGGAATATTATTAATAGTGAAACGGGAAGATCTGGTAACCGAAATATTGACTACGGCCTGTCTATTAATGGCAACATCATAAAATCAGACTCACAAGTCACAGTGGCCTTTGAAAATTTCTTTTCAGATATTCCTGTTTCAACGACTAAATCCTTAAACTCATCACCTTCTGTTGCTGAGTCTTTGCTAAAAGAAAATGTTAACGTTTGCGATTCGGAATTTCTTTTTGAACATATTACTTGTAAAGACATAATTAAAACCTTTCACACTTTAAATGTTAAAAAGACTGCAGATCTGTGGGGTCATTCTGTAGAAGTTGCTGAGTCTATTATTGACATTGTCGCACCTAGTTTAGCTATTATCTTTAATAATTGTATCAACAGTGGGGAGTTTCCCGACCTTATGAAAAATAGTAAAATAATACCTTTGTTTAAATCAGGTAGTACATCAGACCCTACAAATTATAGACCTATTTCAGTACTACCTTTTTTTTTTTTTTGGTTGGGAAATCATCCAGTGACTTCTCCCGCTCTGGGTGAAGCGGGAGGGCGTGTCAGACTTTTACTGACTAAAACCCACCCGTGTTCCTTCAGTTGCTTGAGCCAGGGCCGCGGTAACTCTTTTTCAAATTTATCCGCGACCCAGACAGGCATCGGCCCTAGCGGACCCCGTCAGATTTCAGTACTACCTACGTTTAGCAAAATATTTGAGAAATTAATTTTAGAGCAATTGCAAAGATTTTTTAATAAACATAAATTATTACATACCAAGCAGTTCGGTTTTACAAGGGGTCGTTCAACTACTGATGCCGGTGTTGAACTTTTAGGACATATTTATAATGCATGGGAAGATAAGTGCGATGCCTTGGGAATCTTTTGTAATTTGTCCAAGGCATTTGATTGTGTTTTTCATGAAACGCTAATCAGGAAACTCCGCCACTACGGGATCCGGAACAGCGCTCTGGATCTTCTTACTTCATATTTGAGTAATAGGATTCAGACCGTTGACGTTAATGGAAAAAGATCTCCTGGATCTATGGTAACAATGGGAGTCCCACAGGGCTCGATTCTTGGTCCTTTCTTGTTTCTTATTTATATTAATGACTTGCCTTACCTCATAAAGGATAACCATGATATAGTGTTGTTTGCGGATGATACTTCACTTTTGTTTAAACTTAAACGTCAGCAGCTGGTTACTGACGATGTAAATAGCGCAATCTCAAAAGTAGTTCACTGGTTCAATGTTATTAATTTACTTCTTAATGAAAAAAAAACCAAATGCATTAAGTTTACCCTACCTCACGTTAGGCAGGTGAAAACCGATGTGTTGATAAAGGGCGAAGAATTGAATCCTGAAAATAGCACAGTATTCTTAGGCTTAACTTTGGATGCTAAGCTTCAGTGGGGCCCACATATAGATAAATTGTCAAAGAAGCTAAGCTCCGCAGCATATGCTGTTAGAAAAATTCGTAATTTAACTGACATAGAGACAGCCCGTTTAGTATACTTTAGCTATTTTCATAGTGTAATGTCGTACGGTATTCTGTTGTGGGGAAATGCCGCCGACATCCAGACTATCTTTGTTTTGCAGAAAAGAGCTGTTCGGTCAATTTATAAATTAAGCCCAAGACACTCTCTCAGAGAGAAATTTAAGGAGATTAATGTAATGACTGTGCCTTCTCAGTATATTTATGAAAATCTTTTATATGCCCATAAAAATATAAAATTGTTTAAAAAATACAGTGATATCCATAACATAAATACTAGGAATAAACACAAATTTGTAGTACCTACAACAAGGCTCAAGAAAATAGGTGGCTCGTTTAGATGTCAATGTGTACGCTTTTATAATAAGCTTCCAAGCCACGTACAACATCTAAGTCTTAATAAATTCAAATCTTTTATTAAACGTAAGTTGTGCCAGAAAGCGTTTTATACAACTAAAGATTACCTTGAAGACAAAAAGGCTTGGGATTGAGCTGCTCCAATTAATTTTGTTTTTTTTTTATTATATTTTGCAACGTGAATTTTGTTGTTGTTTTTTTGGTTTTCTTGCAATGACAAGAATATTTACTTTTTAAAGTATTATATTATTTTATATTAATTATTGTGAGTGTGAAGACTATGTGGATCATTCTTTTTTATTTTTATTTAAATTTATCTTAGTTTTTAATCATGGTCTGGCAGTTTGAGTAGGTTTTTGCGGCCTACCCGAATGTCCTTTCTTTGGTATTGTTCGTCGAATCGTTGAGCTCCTTAAAGTCTGAGTTGAGCTGCTCGGTTATTGACAAATGCGTGCACTGACTGGACAGGTCCACTCAATCTGACTGGTTCTTTCCTCAAAAGACCATTTCAGACATCAGTCTACATGGTATTCACATGATCTAACCAATATTTTGTCTGGACTTTAAAAGAGACTGTGACCTCTGAATTTGTTTCGGCCTTTCTTCTCAGAGTAGTCAGATAGGAAACGCCGACCTCATCTAGTTTTAAAAATATGTTTGACATGTAAAAGTGTTTGTATAAACCAACTTACAGAAATAAATCATTTATCATTTAAAAAGCGTTAGTTTTGAAACTAAGTTATTTTTAGTGAAAAGGACGAGATGAATCCCGAGTAAGCTAATGTGTGTACAGTCCATGGTATTGACTAACTGTTTGTTGCATGAGGATATAGCAAATTCAATTTTAAAGGCAAAAGGATATGAGTAGTTTGAAAGGTTTATACTTAAATTGGCTGGTGAACAGAGATTAACATTTTATAGAGAAGAGGAATTAACAGTTTTAAAAATACTTTACAGTTAATTTTTGTATGTTTCGTTTTGGGCCGGTATTTTTGTATGGGTTTGCTTTTGACTCACTATCTACACTTTTAAATTAAGAATTTAAAGTTGTATAATTATTTGTCAACTTTTATCCTGAAATTAAGTCAAACTTTGGCATTGAAATAGGATTTGACACGCTCTCAATTCAGAAATCAGTATTTCAGCTGGCTTTACAGTCTTTTCTAAAGTATGTACTAAAAAGCTTCATATTTTCTTTTACTGTACAGCGAGTTTTATACTAACACTCCTGTCGCCACTACATATTTTTATAACCCCAGCCTGCAGTACCTACAAAACTTTAATGAAACACCACAGCATACAATATAATTTTGTCTTACTCCACAGACATGCAATAACGCGCAAAGTTTTCAAAATGAATAGAAACAGTTTGGGAACTTTGCGAAGGAAGATGAGCACTCAAAAATGTAATTTTAAAATAGCTCATGCAACGGTGCACTGTATACACAGGCAAATTGTGAATTATTCGGACAGTGTTTTGAATATTTCGACAATAACGTGGGTGAAATGCATTTTTGAAACACAGACCTTAGTAAAAACCTATTGTTTTCTGGTACTTCTTAAAACAAATAAACTCACTACCTATGTATTAGCAGTCGGTCTGTCATAATAATTATGTTTTCCATAATAATTGCTCTTTGAGCTCCTCCTTATCAAAATGAAATAAAATAAAGAAAGCAAGAAAATACTTTATTTAGCTCAGACTAAAATACACACAATATACTAGATACATAACAACATCAGATAAAATACAAATAAAAAAGATATTAAATATAAAACAAAAACAGGGTTAGGCTCTCTACAGAAGAACTAGCAATATCTCTTGGTACGATAAGCATATCAAAAAAAAGAGAAAATAAAACCCAAACTGATTCTGACTATACTTATAATGATTTAACAAGAGGTATACTTATCTAGAATCCCAAGTTCTAAATTTTCAATACAATTATATTAAGCCCATTCTCGTCAATCCTGAGGACCATAGCCCACCACAGCTTAAACAAACATTCAATAGGCTAAGAGAATATTCCAGAGAGAATAATATTATACAGAACCAGCGTTCGAACATTCTTGAAGTCAGATTATTCACGAAATACATCTATGTATATTCCGAGGTATTCCCAGGTATATTGCAGAAGCGTACACGTGCTGAAGTATCTATTACGTGTCTGGTGTCGGTTGGGTTATTGTGTATATCTTAGACGAATACGAAATGCAACTGTAATACTATCTGATAGACAGAATTGATATATACTGGAGCTTTATTTGTATGGTAATTTTTGTTTGTATGCGTTTTCTTGTTTTGAGTTAGTATGTTACAGATGAGATATTTTTAAATGTCCTGGCAAATGTTTGTTGGCTTCCAACGGTTAAATAATGGGCTGTCATGTTGTCTGTACAAAAGGGCTTAATCTGCACAAACAATATTTGGTTTAGATAAACCATCGCAGAACATTTACGATGCTCCAGCGTGTTAAAAAAATATATTTGACAAAAAAAACATCTTCGAAGAAATCTCCACGGGACAAGAATAATTTAAAAGACAAATAAACTCATAATGACCATCCTCTTACAAATTTCATACCACTGACACTCGACTGAAGATATAAAATTCCGATAATTTTGCACACCGCATATGGTTACATCAATATTGTTTCCTTTGATACAAATTTCCGCAAATGTAATTACAATAAATTATGTTTGCAAATGTCGACTGTCGCAACATTTGGTATTATTGTGAAAGCAAAATAATGATGTATGCCTCAGGGTACTACTGTGCCATCAATTAGTGAACGAACGTATTAATGCTGAATTGAAAACCAATGTAGCTTATTATTCCTGTTAATGGATATCAGCCGAATCATTTGGTTTTGGTCGAATGACAAATTAATTTTGCGTAATCCCTCGATGTCGACATAGAAAACTGATTTATTAACAACTATTTAAATGAAAGGCCACTGGTTTGCTAGTTCCTGATGGGTTGGTTAGCGACTGACAAGCCTGTGTTGTGCCGCTGAATTAATCAATCAACATTAAATAATTATTAACATTAATTGTGTTTTGTTTGAATATTAATTTTGCAAATGACGTGAAAACAAGAGGACCTGTTGTGTATTATATGTTGCTAATTAAACGGCTTCGAGCAATGATTCATTTAAAAAAAATCTTTTATAATTTCTTAGGAATTATTTTCGTTCCTCAGGGAAAAGAATTTAATATTATCAAAATATTAATATCCTGTTAAGAAAGTAGAGATGACTCGAATTCGAAGTAGCCTGTATAATATCATAAAAAATTGATTAAATACGATATTTTTTTAATATACATTGACTGATCTTTTATAGTACTTATTCTTTGGTTATATAAAAAATATATTAAAATGAATGAACAAGATGATTTCGATAAGCCACGGTTGGCCCAAGCTCAAATGGTTGGATGGCATAGAACAAGATTTGAAAACTGCAAGAGTAAGAAACTAGACAAAAAAGCCGTGAATCGGTCACTATGGAGAAAAATATTTAGCAGGCTAATGCACACCGATGGCTTTAATGTCTGGATGATGATGATAATTTTTGATACATCTACAACAAAACGGAATCTATACCTACTTAAATATAAATGATTTTAAAATAGAATCCAAACTAATATGTATACTAATATACTATCACTCATAAGAATTAATAATAACCCAGTGCCACAAAATAAATAATAGAACAAGCCAGTACTCAGTCAAAGTAAGAGAAACGTGGGTCGTATATAGGAGCATACGTGGTCTCACATCAAGTATGCTAAACTCGATGCACAAAATAAATATAAATTGTAGGAGAGCTCTTTGCATAATCCCTAGAATTTAAAGCAATTACGATCCCTTTCATATCTCGCTCAGAAATAAATATTAAAAATCCTCTTCATAGCATTGGTAAATAATATTTTATTAATTCCTGAAACAAGTTTTACTGAAAGCATGATTTCAATTAACAGGAATCAATCAGAACGCAATTTTCATGAATTCCTGTGTTCACTGAAATTTGAGATAATTTTGACTTTATTTTCATATTTGATAACAAGCAAATAAATATTTTACTAGCCTAATTCATTAGCCTATAAATCTATGGAGTTGATCGCACAAACTTTCACCTCAACAGTTCAACAGGTGACTCGATGCGTGTTTTAAGCTATTGAGTAGACGGATTTTTAAACTTTAAGACATTGGAGTTTTTCTAAACTCTTTTCATTTGTGATGAACACTGTCATTTAGTTTATTACGCAATTAGGGTGCTGCACTCACAAAGATAAACACATTCTCATGCCAACGCAAGTACATAATAAAAAGACAAAATAAACCGAATTGATTTAGGTCCCTGTTTGCCAAACCAGACAAAGACCTGTCACAAGGTGGAACTACCAAGGTGCTCCATGAGGGTCCAATGTACTTGTATAGGAGAAGCACATACCGATTGAGTGACACCTCCATATGTAGCAGTGATTATTTTTCAGTTGAAATGAATGATTATGGGATGGATATAAGAACAGAGGAAAAATATAAAGCATTTTTTACAAAAAAAATACTACCAACTTCCAAATAAAAAAAGCTACAAAGTGAAAATAAACTTTCTTTTTGGAAATCGGTGTCTTTCGTAGGTACCATTTTTTTGCATAATGGTAGGTAATGTCATGTTTTAATTCTTCACTTTTTAGTTGTACCTACCTAATAGGCAAGTAGTTTAGTAAGGTACCTATAATGCCAGAATAGACTACACGAATATCATGAAACTTGAATATAACCGGTGAAATAAGAGTGTACCAAGGTGAATTGTACACATCTGCGTACCCCTTTTATAGCGTACTGTCGTGATCTTATGTTATGAAATGGTATAAACAATAAATAGACATGCGATTGCAGCAATCGCGAGAGATTTGCTGTTATTTATTGAAGAGTTCTATTGTATATCTTCGAAGATATTCATCAGACCTTCACCAAATTAAAATTGGACCAAAATAAAGTCGAACATAGAACCTATTCCTTTTTGAAAGTTGGTTAAAAATGGCTCGATGGGTGGTATGCTTTAAATTCATTTAGCCCAGAACCCTGTCTAAACTGCCCTGAGTTAACTATATTAATAACAACGCTAGACAATCGAATCTACAAAGACATTCGGTCTTCATGATAGATGAATTTCCACAGCAATAAAACAAATCTCACACAAAACCGTACTGACGTTTGTGAGCCATGATTTCCTACGTTCGAGAGTTCCTTTGAACAAAAGCCACTACAGGAAAATCAAAGCCGAAATCCACTGCCATGGAACAAATTTAGTTTCACCTTGCTTTACTGTCAAAACAACGCGCTACTTTGATTTGGCGATACATTTTTATTATATCTGCTGCCAGACAGATTGGATGTTGTCGCCATCTCATGACAATATGTCTCAAATCTGCCTGAAGAGTGGGTCCTACCATTAAGGTGTCATTTAAGGAAACCCCGTTTGTTCCCTTACATGACGCGTCATAAACCACTCTTACCTTGGTGGTCAGTTTATCTTGTCGAACCACTGCGTGATGGGGCAAATAAACTCCATCACTTTTATTTATTTCAGATTTGTCGGTGATTTTCTCTAAATGGCCCAGCAATAAATACTCCTTTATCACATCAGTATACTGTGATTTTAATTCAGGATCCCTAACCAACTTCCTTTGTAAACCTAGCAATCTTTTTAGCTATATTTTTAGAATGACCGTATTTACAAGGTGGATCTTCTGAACGAAAAGGTAATTTTACGACGTAACGCCCATCTTTCTCTCTTTTCGTTATGTTTGCGTAAAACTCGCAAGCCTTTTTTTTTTTTGTAACAGTGCTTTATTCAAAAGCTTCATCATATCTTTATCACTTTCACAATGTCTCTCCATATTTACCCCATTTCCCAGATGTAGCATGTGGCGAGAGCGTCGAACGGTAAAAATTATTACCAAAAAAAAGTAAAGATACTCGAGCAACATTGCTACATATGTCAAAAGTGGTATTACAAACGAACGCTTATAAACATAAGGCAGGTAACATACATATGTACAGAATATAGTTTATAACTGTTTTTTTTTTTTTTTTTTTATTAAATATTCTACCGCGGACGTGTGGCAGTCCGCGCTCTTTTTTATTGTGTATATTTTGTTTGTTATTTTTTTTTTTTTCATAATTATTACAATTGTTGGATTCCTACGTCGGACATTATTTTAAGGCTTACTTAACTAACTTAAATTAACGTGAGTTCATCCCTCAACAAATACTATATATATATTACACACTGGCATTACAATTTTATGTTTCTATTATTCTTATCTTTATGTTATTAACTATTTTGTTTACTTATTTCTATTGATACACTGCTTATGTTATTACTATATCTATTGGTACACTTTGTGGGAAGATGCATGGCAGTGCGAGTAGACCAGCCCTGGCCGACGGTTCCGGTTATAGAACCCCGTCGTTAGGACGTTAAGGTGAGCATGACTGCACCATGCAGCTTCACATATATATATTCTTTTTTTTTTGCTTTAGACAGGGTGATGGTTTGGGTATGTGTTTGGGTTGGAGTTTTTGGATGGGACTTGTTAGGTGGTGTTTTGGCTGCTGACCAGGGACTTTGCTAGCGTGAGCAAGGCCTCTATGACGACTACGTCTCGATGCTGCATGGCCGTCTTAAGATTGTAGTTGACGACCGTTTTAGTCGGCGCATCCATCGCCCTCTTAGCAAGGCGGCCTGCGGCGTCATCGGCGTCGTCGGTGTAATAGACGCAACTGACTGTATGTCTGGACACCGCCACTACCGCGTGGGAGATGCTGTCGTGGACCTGAAGCCTCCTGGACTTGGTGTTGATGATGATAACGCTGTCGTAGGTCAACCCCTGAGCCTCATGTATGGTTAGCAGGCGCGACCCCTCGCCAGACCCATATCCCTGGCTCGGAAGAGAGGCTTTCTCCCCCTGCGTATGAACCAGGAACAGGGTGTTTTGGGCAGTACCCGGTATTTGCGCCCCTGTGTAACCTTTCACCTTCAGGGAGTGGACCCGCGACAGCGACGACTTGGAGGAGTATATACCGGGGTATATCTCACTCAGTGCAAACGCCACGTCCATTGGATTGCGGTGTGTGCAGAGAAACTCCTGGGTGATGCCAGCCACCAGGTCTGGACGGGTATACCTAAGCTCGAAAAGATTCTCCCTGTCCAAAAATGGAAGCTGGTTAACGTCTCCGACGAGGACAAGCTCGCTCGCTCCAGACAACTTTACTGCCATGACTATGGCCCCAAAGTGGTTCATAAGAGCCTCGTCTACCGTAAGACGGTAGCATTTGTCTTGGCTCTTGAAACCGTTTGCTAGGATTGAGGCCATAGTGCGCACTTTGGTCTTTGCTCGGTTTCCTAAGCGGCGCGCAAGCTTTTCTCTAAGATCTTTGGCAGCTTCTGTTGTCGTGGTTGCTATCACGTCCCTGTCCTCTTCGAAGTGCTTTACCAGCCAGGTTGTCTTACCGCAACCCGGAACTCCGTTAATCCACCTGATATTGGGTACCGCCCAACTTTCCTGTGATGCCTGGATACCGGAGGTCCCCGAAATGGAGTGTGCCATTTCCAGGATCTTATCGTCCGGCATGATTTTGGTACATTTGGCGGTAACCACTATCGGGTCGTCATTTGGCATACTGAACTTGAGTTTGCCTGAGCGCTCCGTCTCCTCCTTGTCCAGGGCCACAAAGCCACTCCTCGCGCTGTAGGCTGCCATATATGACCCCGTCATTTCCCCTTTGATGACTTGGGATGTGACGTTGTCATACACCGCTGCCCCTGCTTCCTCGAGCAGTACCCTTAACAGACCCTCTGTGTCTCTCTGGAAGGTCTGCAGGATCTTCCTGCATGTCGTAAGATTGACCTCTCTGGTCGCTTTTACGATTGATACGTACTCGAGGAACGCGCTCTTTACGTGGTCCGTGGTACCCGACTTTACTGCGAGGGTCGGCGGGCTGACTTGCCCTTTGTCGGCTCGTGTTGGCTTAGGCTTTTGCTGGGTTGGTTCCTTTGGTGTTTTTCTGAAGAACCTCTCCAGTGCTGTCTCCTGCTTATGAGATGGTGATGCGTAGCTGGTGCTTGGGCGCAGTGCACTGAGGAAAGTGCCAAACGCTTTCAGGCGACTCCTCGACCGGGCCCGGTCCTCCGGGTTTATGGTGTTACACTGCACCTTTGCGGCTTTTTCGGCTGCTGCCTTCTGCTGGGCCCTCTCCGATCCGCTTTGAGTGGTGGGGCTTGTTTTGGGGCTCATTGCGCTGGCTATTAGTTGTCTGGGGGCTTTGAGGAAACTCAGGGTTTCCCCTCTGTCCTCGTAGACAACAACCTCATGATGTTCTGAGGCCTTTAAACAGCCAAAGCGGTCTGCGACGTCTCCTCTCTCTCCTCCCACCACCATTGCGTCCACACTTATGGTTCGGGCCGTGGCTGACGTGTAGTCTCCTGCCTCCCTAATCTTCTGAAGCAATGAGCTTGCCTGAGCAAATGGAGTAACCTCTCCCCACTCGAGTAATGCGATTGTTTTCCCTTTAAATCGCATTAGACGGCATCGGTGAGTGGCCACTTCCATTTGAGGTAGTGCAGCATACTTGCTGCCTGTTATGCTCGTTTTGGTGGTGCTTCCGTTAATCAGGGCGGCAAGGCCCGGTGAAAGGTCTATTCGGGCCGCAGCTTGACTTGAGCCTGTGCAGAAGCCTATGCCTAACTTCTCTTGTTCCCTGTTCATGAACAGAGCGACGCCTCGCAGTCTGATGCCAGGGACTCCGTCTTCTCCGCTTGCCAGGAATTGTGTGGTAGTCATGCTAGGGGCTGGTTGTAGGCTGGCTGTTGCTGCTACCGCTGCTGCTACCGTTGGTAATGGCCGTTGGTTAGATTGTGTGTGTGTAATTTGTGTATCAGTCAATGGTGTACTTGTTGTTGTTTGTGTAGTTGTGGTTGTTGTTTGTGTGGTTGTGGTTGTTTGTGTTCGATTGTGTGGTCGACTTCGCAAGGTTACGTCCGTTTTGTTGGCCTTTGCTGCGATTGTGGCGACTTTGCTCGCGAATGCCAAGAATGGAATCCTAGTAGCCGGTCTCCCCATGATGGTGTGGAGTGTGGACTGGCTAAGCTGGGTTTCGAATTTTACCTTGAGCTCCATTCTATCTTGGCTGAACCTTGGGCATTCGAACAGCAGATGCCAGACTGTCTCTTCACAACTCGGGTCACAGACGCACGAGGGACTATCTTTGAGATGGAAGCGGTGGAGATATGCTGAGAATCCGCCGTGTCCTGTAAGGACTTGTACGTAGACCGGTGTGAGCACTGCGTCTCTGAGTGTCCTTTTCGCCGCTAGGACGTCTGGAAAGAACGCTTTTGTGACCGATCCTGTACTCGAAGACTCGTACCGCGCTTGCCACTTCCTTATAGTCCCCTCCCGAATCTTCTTCCTCACGAACGAAACGGGGACCTTGCTGTATTCTGATGTGAGTTTTGTTAGGGCTGCCTCCTTGGCCAGCTCATCCGCCCTCTCATTCCCGGCAGTTCCCACATGGGCCTTGAGCCAAAAGAGCCTCACTTCTCTGCCCTCCTCTCTGATTTCACGGACGCTTCTCTTGATTTGGAGTGCCAGGTGGTGAGTGACAGACGGTCTCCTCAGCAGGTCAAGTGACGATCTCGAGTCACTTAAGATGCTTACGGAGGCCGCCTTGGATTCTCTTGCCATCCTGACAGCTCTGAAGAGAGCGTACATTTCCGATTGGAAGACTGTGTTGTGAGGCTCCAAGCCAAAGGTGCTGAACCTTGACTCCGTCCCGTTTTCCCACCAAGTTAGGGCAGCTCCGACTTTCCCCTCTATCTTGCTGCCATCGGTGTATATTTGGGGGCCGATTACTTGGTGGGTTGCCAGGGTTTCGGGAGTCAAGTTCTCTAGGCATTCATACTCGGTTGTTGTGAGTTGCGCCGGGTGGGGGTTTTTGGAGTGGTGCACGTTGCACTCCAGCACGCGGCCCAGCGGTATAAACTCTTGGGAATGTCCCTTTTTGATCTTGAAAAGGGTTGCCGCCTCGATTACCCGGAGGTCTAGGGGGAGTTGGCCTGACAGGATAAGTGCCGATGCCAGAGACACCGTGCGGTATGCTTTGCAGATTTTCTGCGCGAAGCCCCTCTGCAGTGAGTCAAACTTTTTCCTTGTCATCAGTTTCTCAGCTGCAGGGGCCCACGCACTCGCTGCATACATCACGATGGGCTCTATCACCGACACGTATATTGTCCTGATTATTTCTCTGTTCAGACCCCAAGTCACCCTCGCCGCACATGCCAACTGCTTATAGATGTCTGCGGCCTTTCTACAGGTCGCAGACACGTGCGCATTTAAGGTGAGTTTGGAGTCTATCGTGAGACCCAACAGTTTCACTTCCTCAACCAGGTTTAGCCGCGTTCCCGACATATGAAGTACCGGAACGTCGTACTTTCGCTTCCTCGTTAACACCATCGCATTAGTCTTGTGCGCGGCGAAACGTAGCTTATTTTGGACGCCCCATTCCGATACTTTGGCTAACGTGCTGTTGGCTGATTGCTGCAGGGGACCGGCTGTGAAGTCAGAGAAAACCAGGACAACGTCGTCCGCGAAGGCTTGGCAGTATACCCCCATACTAGCCATTTTGTGTAGGAGTGGATCTAGGATAAGGTTCCAAAACGTCGGTCCGGCAATTGAACCCTGGACGCATCCTTTCGTGGTTCCCTTCTCGCTAGTCGCTCTGGCGTAGTTGACCCTGACGTTTCGGTCTTCCAGGTATGAGGCGACGAGAGTGTAGATATTAGCTGGACAACTCTTGGCTACCATCTGCTTCTTGAGTGCGGGCCACCACGCGTTGTCAAAGGCTCCCTCTATGTCCAGTGATATCAAAAGCACGATCTTTTTGGCTTTGATTTCGGCTCGTAAGTGGCCCACTAGAGCATAGAGGGCGTCCTCAGTCCCGCGCTGTGGCATGAAGCCGTATTGGTTTGTGTGTAGTGTTGGGAGGAAGTGCCACTGTAGTCGGCCCACTAGTAGTTTCTCGACGATTTTTCCTAGGACCGAGAGCAGACCTATAGGCCTGTACGACTTAGGGCTGGTGTAGTCGTCCTTTCCTGGCTTGCGGATAATGCACACATGGGCGACCTTCCACTGCTTCGGGAAGTGTGACAGCGACAGACACTTGTTTGCTATCGCTAAGAACACCTCCCTATCGCAGTTTATTGCCGCTATGCAGATGTCTGCTGTTAATCCGTCGGGACCGGGGGGGGGGGGGTTTTCGGATTTTGGTTCTGGAGAACCATTTCCAGCTCCGCGGTCGTGAAGGGCGGATCGTCTGCAGACAGACCTTGGGGGTTTTTCTCCTCCACTAGCCTCCTTAATGCAGTGTGGTAGGGTTGTTCGGCATCCGTTGAGTCGTCGGGGTAGAAGGTTTTTGCCAGAAGATCCGCAGATTGCTCTGGACTGAGCGTCTCGCCTGCGTTGTTTCTCAGGAGTGCGTCTTCCTTTCTTCTGGCTGTCTTCCTTATTACCCTGTAGATACCGTCCCACATGCTCTCTCGGTCCTGCTTCGTGCAGAACTCCTTCCAGTTGGCTGTGGCTGCTTCCGTTGCTGCTGTCGTGTAAGTTTGTTTGGCCAGCACGTACTCTTGGATGGTGAAGTGTCTCCGGCTTGCGGCTGCGTTCCGGATCCTTCTCTTCTTCGTCATGGCGTCTTTTTTGAGACGGTCTAGAGAAGGACTCCACCATGGGGGTTTGGCGTTGTGTTTGGGCGACCCGAGTTTTGGAATCGCTTCCTCGCATGAGCGGTGGATGTTCTGAGTATAGTTTGAAATGATTGTCTCCAGATCTTCTGGGTTCGATGCGTTCGAGACTCTGACTTGGGTGATGTCACTGTCTGCTAGGCTAGTCTTGAAGTGGGTGTTGAAGTCGGACCACTTGGCCTTCTTGGTGTTGTAGATGCGCGTCGAAATCGGCCGTAAGGGTTCCAGGGCCTTTTCTAGGCGCATCGAGAAGGTTATAGCGTTGTGGTCTGAAGTTGTTAGACTAGTTTATACCTGTTGAAACAATGATAAAGAGCGATAGCCGAATGGGCAACTGCACTACGATCTACGCACGAGAGTATGCGAAGCGGCTCCTCGTGGAAATAAACAAAATATTCAACTTAATATGATTTTAGCAAAGTTATATGAGATGATTTATCCTAGTTTTTCAAAATTTTGACAGAGCTGCGATTATATTCAGATTATACACTGTCGCCTCGACAACATTCACTACACATTATCTCGATAGAACATTAAATATATAGAAAAATAAATATTTTCCTACACACTAAATTAAATACCTAAGCTTCTCGTGATGTCGATCTCCTCGTAAAATAAACGTTCACTATAATGTAAATAGGCAAATCTCGAGGACGGAGTCGCGCCTCGCTCGCAACGCTAACCTAGCGCCTTATCTACTACTCCACATCGTATCCTAGGATCAGGTAACATCAGTCGAGGTAATGTGTCGGTGAGCGGGCTAGCGGGGGCTCGCCACAATACTAGTATTGCTTGCCGCGTTTACCGTAATTGGGATATCCGGAGTAATCGTAACCGCCGTAGCCCCCGTAGCCGTCGTATCCGTAGCCGCCGTAGCCGTATCCGTCGTAGCCGCCGCCGTAGCCACCCTGTCCGTAGCCGTAGCCGCCATAGCCGCCGTTACCCCAGGCGCCCTGGCCGCCGTAACCACCGCGCCCGCGACCGCCGCGCAGGCCCCGGCCGCCGCGTCCTCCACGTCCACCCATGCCCCCGGGGCCGTCCGGCTTGCGAGTCGCGCGCTTCACGTCCACCTCCTTGCCGGCGATCGTCTGCTTGGGTGTCTTGAGCAGCTCATTGACCACCTGCTCAGATTCGAATGTAATGAAGCAGAATCCTTCCTCTGATTCTTAGTTTTGTCGAAAGGCATCTCGACTTCAATGATAGTTCCAAAATTACTGAAGAAGTTCTTGATTTCATCATCAGATATTTCACTGCTGAGCCCGCCAACAAATATCTTTCCATGTCTCGCCTTGCCTTCTTAGGATCCACTTTTTTGTTGTTAATTGTGTGCTCGCCGGCAGCCATCACTTTATCTATGGAGTCTGGTGCCTTGAATACGATGAAGGCAAATCCTCTGGATCGGCCGGTATTTGGATCAGTCTTGACATTGATGCTTTCAATCTCGCCATAGGCGCTGAAGTGGTCACGTAATTCCTTGTCTGTAGTCTCCCAGCTCAGGCCTCCAACAAAAAGTTTTCTGTCATCATCGCGTCCAGGGGCTTCGGCACTGTTGTGTTCTTGTGTATCTCCGCCACCATTTTCTGCATTTCCATTAAGTTGATTATCAGTAACGTCTTGTGCAAAGTTGTCGTTATTGGCCATGATGACTGACTTATGTTTAGGCTAAAATTAATAATAAACTTAAACCTAAGGTCCAAACGCGACCTTTGGTTTAAGTTTATTATTAATTTTAGCCAGGGATCTAAAGGTCCCTGGTTTCGGCACCAACATGTACAATATCGGTACAAGGTGCCTTGGAGTCTGTTATACTCAAATAAAACGTAGTACTTCAGAGCAAGACAATTTTAATATTATAAACCCGAATCGTATACACTCTGCCAGGTAACGAAACCATAGCGCGATCTAATTCGATCCCAACGCCATCTATCGAGCTATCAGGTAGTTTTCTTAACAAAATATTGAGTATTTTTGTGGGATAGCGTGGGGATCGAATTAGTCGTGTTACTACTATTTTTACATTGAATATTCCGCCCACCAAAAGGAATATGTTCCTTTTCGAACCGCCCACCATGAACAAACTCAGCAAATACAAGAACAATGGACTGTATGATAATTACAAACAAATACTAAATAGTGGACGGCTTCATTACATATAATTGCAATATAATTGACAGGTATGGTTCCGATCAAAACATGACAAACACAACAAAGATTTATCTACTTGACAAGTTAGAATAACAACATACAAGTAAAACTTTTTCATAACATTACCGAGTTCGCTTGAACTCCATCAAAACATAAAGTAATGTTTCATAATACAAAAAAAAAAAAACACAGTATTTAAACAATAGTGCAGCGTGAAAAAAAATACAAAAAGAAAACAAATCTTAGCACAAAATGAATGCTTTGTGACTTATTCAGTAACAGGAAGAAAACACAATTTTGAAATTGGACGCTTAATCGTAGTGCCCTTACAACGAATAGTGACAACGCGCGTCAAGCTATCTTTACCCGGATGCAGCTGTATAATTCTACCATATAACCATTTAGCCGGAGGTAAGTTATAGATTCCTTTATTAATACTACATCGTCTATTTTATAATCAGGGTTACGAATATTCCATTTGTGTGTTTGGAAGAACTGTGTTAAATATTCCTGTTTCCATCTACGCCAGAAGTTTTGCACCATACGTTGTACCAATTGCCATCTGCGTAAAGAACTAACTGTGGCATGCTCATAATTGTAGTCGGGTGCCACTACCAATGGATGACCCACAAAAAAATGGCCAGGAGTTAAAGGTACAGGATCCTCTGGATCACTACTACCTTGAGACAAGGGCCTAGAATTTAAGCATGCCTCAATTTGGGAAAGGACTGTGGACAGCTCTTCAAACGTCAAAGTAGAGTCACCTACGACGCGCTTCAGGTGATGTTTTACGCTTTTAACTCCTGCTTCCCACAATCCACCAAAATTTGGAGCGTGGGGAGAAATAAAGTGCCATTCGGTTTGAGAGTTTGCAAGAGCAGCTGCAATGTCTTTGGACATTGAGCTCTCCTGGTTGAACAGTATAACTGTAACTCCTTGGCAGCGCCCACAAAATTGGTGCCATTATCGCTCCAGATATGACGACAATGACCACGCCTGGAAATTAATCGTTTGAACGCTGCCAGGAAACCCTCAGTTGTTAAGTCTGAGACAGCCTCAATGTGTACTGCGCGCGTGGCCATACACACAAATAAGCAGATGTATCCCTTATACGACCGCTGCCCACGACCCTTAGAGACCCTCATATTAATGGGGCCCGCATAATCGACTCCGGCATTAAGAAACGGCTTGCTTGGGGTCACTCTGCAAGCTGGAAGCTCTCCCATCAACTGTTGTTTTGTGGTCGCAGCATATCGAATACAGGGAACAGAATGACGTATATGAGCACGTACAATATTTTTTACCCGACTGATCCAGTACTTGGTGCGTATAAAATTGAGTAGCAGTTGCTGTCCTCCATGAAAAGTCTTTTCATGAGCGTCGGCCACAATTAACTTGGCCAAACTAGAATCATGAGGAATAACAACTGGGTGCTTTGTATCATCAAGTAGTTGAGAATAGCGCAGTCTTCCCCCAACGCGCAATATCTCACATTTATCAATAAACACATTTAATTTATATAATGGACTCGTTTTGTCTGATGGAACTTTATTTTTCAGAGCCATAAATTCTGCATGAAACCATTGCTGTTGGCTTTGCCTGATACACACATCTAAGGCTTCACGAATTTCTGAAGCTGACAGGTATGCTGTAAACTTAATGTTTGCTTTACGAACTCTTGTTGACTGCAAAAACCTTTTACAATACGCAACAACCCTCGCTAAACGTGTAAGCGATGAATACCTAGATCCCCAAATGGCATCAAATTCAGACACGAGGTTAGCAGTGTAAACCTTAACAGGTTTCTTCTCATCATTTGTGCGTATTGCGCTAGGTCTAGTATATTCTATGTGATCATTTCTTAACCAACCTGGTCCTCGTTTCCATAGATCATCATTAAGTAGAATAGCTGAAGAAACTCCACGAGAAGCGATATCCGCTGGATTGTCTGTGGATTTAACATAAGCCCACTGTATATTGTCTAGCAAACTAAGGATCTCGGAAGTGCGGTTGGCCACGTAAGTTTCCAACGACTTGGATGATCATTTAACCAGGCCAAAACAACAGATGAATCTGTCCAAGCATGGATGTTAGCCTTCGGAATATTCATTACTTCAGCTACTTCGATCAATAGTTTTGCTACTAAAACAGAACCACACAATTCCAGCCGTGGAATGGATATCTGCTTAATAGGAGCTACCTTTGTTTTTGCCATTATGAGGTGTGAGTGTATTTGCGCAGTAGCATCGATAATGCGACAATACACCACAGGCTTGTGCTTATCCATCTGGGAATGTGAAAATCCACCAGTTTCTCTAATTCTGATCTGTAATATCTCCACTCTTGTGAGAGATCTGGTGGCAGTTCATCATCCCAGCCTATACCACTAATCCATAATTTTTGTATGAAGACCTTCGAGGTTATAATGCACGGCGCTATCCACCCTAACGGATCATAAAGCCGTGATATTTCTGATATGACCGTTCTTTTTGTTTCAGATGCAGCAGGAGGTGACATCTTCACACAAATTCGTCAGTGTTCCGGTTCCAGGTAAGTCCCAAAATCTTAGTTACCTCATCAGTTTTAATTTCCAGATCTCTACCAGAATTTTCCTTTAAGGATTCCAAAAAACACATCCTATTGCTTGTCCATTTTTGCAATTGAAATCCTCCTTTCTCTAATAAACTGTTCATTTCACTATAAATTCTTTCTACTTCTGTTTCAGATTGGCAGCCAGTCATTAGATCGTCCATATAGAAGTCTAACTTCACCCTTTCAGCAGCCAATGGATACATATTACCTTAATCTCATGCAACTTGCTGCAATGACTTGACAGCCAAATAAGGGGCGCATGACGTACCAAAGGTGACAGTCAGAAGTCGGAAGTCCTCTATGTCTTTGTTAGGATCCTCTCTCCATACAATTCTTTGGAAATCCGCACCTGACCGCGCTACTTTGATTTGGCGATACATTTTTATTATATCTGCTGCCAGACAGATTGGATGTTGTCGCCATCTCATGACAATATGACTCAAATCTGCCTGAAGAGTGGGTCCTACCATTAAGGTGTCATTTAAGGAAACCCCGTTTGTTCCCTTACATGACGCGTCATAAACCACTCTTACCTTGGTGGTCAGTTTATCTTATCGAACCACTGCGTGATGGGGCAAATAAACTGCATCACTTTTATTTATTTCAGATTTGTCGGTGATTTTCTCTAAATGGCCCAGCAATAAATACTCCTTTATCACATCAGTATACTGTGATTTTAATTCAGGATCCCTAACCAACTTCCTTTCTAAACCTAGCAATCTTTTTACAGCTATATTTTTAGAATGACCGTATTTACAAGGTGGATCTTCTGAACGAAAAGGTAATTTTACGACGTAACGCCCATCTTTCTCTCTTTTCGTTGTGTTTGCGTAAAACTCCTCGCAAGCCCTTTCTTCAGGCGTAAGAAGCTTTTTCGTTAAAGCAGGCTCAGAATCTAGTTCCCATAAACGTTTTAACATTTCGTTCTCTTCTATTTGAGTGTGCATCGCGATCACAGTATTGTGGGAATCAAGAGACCTATCCGCTTTACTAACATGGCCTGACACAATCCAACCTAAATGCGTGGCTTGTGCAACCGGAGAGCCCGCGGGGCTCTTGATTAGACCCTCCTTTAAAATACAGCAATATGTTTCAGCTCCTAACAAAATGTCGATTTTATTAGGGCAATTGAACTTTGGGTCGGCCAGATGTATACTGTGAATTTCTGGCCAATTTTTGAGTTCGAAGTTTGTATTTGACATAACTGAGGTTAGTGAGCTTAATACATGCGCAGTTACTTTTAGGGTAAAAGAGGGATCATGCAATGATTGTATATTAATAGTAACCACATGTCTAGAGACAATACTGCCATGGCCACCTCCTATACCGGCAATTGTAGTCTTCGAGACTACTCTCTTTAAACGAAGCAATTGCGCTGCTGCCTCAGTTATAAAAGATGCTTGTGATCCTTGATCCACCAATGCTCTCAACATGTGAGAGGACCCATTTTGTGATTCGGCCTTTACTAGAGCCGTGGCTAACAAGACTTGACCCTGTGCTTGTCCATTCACAAAATGAGTTGCTATATTTGCACTGACATCATGTACTGGCTCTGAAGTACCTTCATGTGGGGTTGCAGACACCGCTGGCGTAGTACCCCACTGGCTCCACTAAGGTTCTTAGGATGCAACAACGAATGATGCTTCCGCTGACATATACGGCATTTTGAAAGAACACGGCAAACTTTGGAAGTGTGGTTACTGCCCAAACAATTAAAACATACACCCAAAGACTTTGAAATGGCACGACGCTCGTCAGTATCTAGTTGACAAAACTTCCTACAATTGGTGAGCTTGTGACTCTCAGAACAATGTGGACATGAACCATTAATAGCACCATGCATTACTTTAGCGTGAGATGTACAATTACTATCGGCTTTTGATTTATGTTTAGGTTCAACGCATTCTAGGGCTCAAAAACGCGTCTCTAAAAACTCGCAAAGCTGTTTAAAGGAGGGTAGATCGTCGGATGATTTACTAACATGCAGTTCCCACTACTTCCTAGATTCTAAGTCCAACTTCAAGCTTACAACATAAACAACAATAACGTCCCACGAACTAACATTAATCCCAATATTGGCAAGTTCGTGCAAACAATCATTAGTAACATCAAGCAAATCTTTAAGTGCCTTCGATGATTCGATTCCAATATTACGTTGGCCAAATAGTAAGTTTAATATACATGTTGACATAAATTTCTTATTATTGAACCTATGTTGTAACATATCCCAACATTTTTTATAGTTAACATCAGTTATAGGAACATGTCTTATAAGCTGCTCTGCTTCACCTGACAGCTGAGTTTTTAAATAGTGGAGACGTTGTACGTCATCAAGTTTTTTGTTATTGTGGACTAATGATATGAACAAATCTCGAAACGACGATCACTCTGTATATTTTCCACTAAAAGTAGGTAAAACTATTTTTGGCAATCTTCCCACACTGTCAGATGAACTATCGCAAACTTCTTTATTGGAACTATTAACTTTTAATTGAGACAGAGCATTTTTTAATTCAACCTTATACATTAAATACGTTTCATAAACCTTTTCATAAATATCTTCCTGAAAGTATTCATACAATTCTTCACCTTCACATTCGCCTACTATTCCTTCGTATTTTGCAGTAAAATTCCTAAATTGGCCCTCCAACATCTCGCGAGACGTGCAAGACGTGCGTCCACATAGTTGTAATTTATCCGATCTTTCGGAGACTTTTTGAAGTTTATCAAGCCCTTCTCAATTTGTCCTTGGACATCCTTCAACTTTCTCAATTCCTTTTCCATGTTTTATGTCAACAGTATTTGTCTAAGTGTCAATAGGTATGTGGGATTTTTCTAAGTCCAGTGAAGAGTAATTTTTCTAAGTCCCAACAAGAGTAAATTTTCTAAGTGCCGCCAAGTGTAATTTTCCTAAGTGTTTTGAACACTTATAAAATCGCTTCGAAATCGGGCATAGATTCGACGTCTGGTCGTTTTTATCGAAACTATTCTAAGTCCCTGACCGCACTATTTTTAAATAACACTTAAATGTACTCACGGTTTTTTGTCCACTGTCCACTTATGCACTTCTCTACTCACGTGATACACAATCCTCAACACTAGGTTTGTTCACCGACTACTAGCGCCACCTCGTATCAAGTAGCGTAACTATGTAACTAATCCTTGTTGCGTGCATTTTGACCAGAGTCGGTCACCAATATAAAGTGTTAAACTTAGGGAAATATTCCGTAATCAACGTAATTGAATGCTGCGCGATAGAATTGACAGCACACAACATTATTATTGTATGTATGTATAGGGTGCCCCAATATAATTTGGATAAATTTTTCGAAAATTTGAATAATATTTTACATTTGCTGTGTTTAAAATTGAATAACAAAAAGATTGTCTTATGTGGGGACTTTAATATCAACTTACTGAAAAGAAATAAACAAACCTTGGACTTCGAATATACACTGCTAAATTATAATTTAAAATTACAGTTTTCTCAACCCACTAGGCTAAGCAGTGCGACCTGCTTGGACAATATAGCGCATAATGTAAAAGGTTGTAAAGGAGAAATTATAGAATTGGGTCTGTCAGATCATACCGCACAACTTTTGAAATGTCCTGTTAGGAAGACATGTGTCTTAAAGCGTTGGAAACTAAAGAGGCGGAATTACTGTCAAGATAATTTAGTGAAGTTTAGAAATTGCATTAAAAGTCTCACTTTTTCGGACATTTATACAACTGACGACGTGAATGAGGCCTACGACTATTTTCTTGACCTATTCAGATGTTTTTACGATCTTTGCTTTCCCTACGAAATAGTAACAAAATCAATCAATAAAAAATCAAAATGGATCACTAACGGTATAAGGAAATGCAGTAAAAAGAAACGTCACTTGCTATGGCAATATAGAACAAATCCTACCACAAAGAATAAAAAAACCTTTAAGACATATTCTGCAAGGTTTAAAAGAGTTATTACGTTAACACAATCATCACGAAATAACTACTTCATTAAGACGTCCAAAAATAAATCTAAAGCGACATGGACCATAATTAATAATTCTAAGACCTACTTCCCTAAAGAACCAATAACACAAATTCAAACAGAGACACAGAAAATAACGAACCCATTAAATATAGCTCAGGCTTTTAACAATTTTTATATTAATCAGGTTACCAAACCAAAAAACAAAACTATGCCAGAAATTAACGTACATTCAAATACATCAAATTCTTTATTTATGGAGCCGACCATACCTCAAGATATAAATAATCATATTAACTCACTTCGAAATACAAATAGTGTTGGTTATGACGGAGTATGCACTAAAGTTATCAAAGAAGTGTCTCATTACATAGCTCCACATCTCAGTCACATAATTAATATGAGTATTTCCAGCGGAATCTTCCCTGAGAAATTAAAAACGTCAATAATTGTACCATTGCACAAAAAAAACGATAGGCAAATTATGTCAAATTATAGGCCTATCGCGTTAATACCTGTCTTTTCAAAAATATTTGAGAAAGTCATTTATAAGTCCTTGTACAACTACCTTGAGAAATCAAACATATTAGTAAATGAGCAAAAGGGATTTCGTAAACAGAAGATAATTAACATGGCTATACATGACCTGCTTCTCCCCATTTTGTCAAATGTAGATAAGAGAAATCCTGTATGCGCTATCTATATGGATCTAACTAAGGCTTTTAATTATGTGGATTATCCTATACTAATACATAAACTTGAAAAATATGGTATCAGGGGAAATATACTTGATCTCATTCGATCTTACTTAACGGACAGAAAGCAATTTGTAGAAATCGCACAAATATCCTCAATTACCAGTTATGAGGAAAAATATCGTTCCGAAAGTGAGGTAATTAAATACGGCGTTCCTCAGGGTAGCGTGCTAGGACCCCCCTTTTTTTTGCTCTACATAAATGACCTTCCGAGGCAAATAAACCACCCCATGGTACTGTTTGCCGATGATAGCACCGTAATCATTAAGTGTGATGATCCCAATAATTATGAAAATGAAATAAATATGACATTAAATAGAATTATATCATGGTTTGACAACAATAATCTAATTATTAACTTGGAAAAGACTAAAATCATGCATTTTTATCAAAGGATCCCAAATAAAATCCTTGACATTAGCTACTTAGGGACAAAAATAGAATCAACTACTGCTACTAAATTTCTTGGTATTAATATAGACAACAATTTGACATGGAGACCCCAGACAGACGAAATATGTAAAAAACTTAATAAATTTGCCTATGCTCTCTATAAGCTATCAAAAATAGTGAGCCTAGAATCCGTACTTACAGCCTATCACGGCTATGTTGCATCAACACTTAGATATGGCGTAATATACTGGGGCAATTCAGTAGATAGACAACTCGTATTTAGAGCCCAAAAAAGATGTGTCAGAGCTATGTGTGGCCTTAAAAGCACAGACAGTTGTCAACCTTTCTTTATACGTCTAAAGATTCTTACCTTGCCATCGCTTTACATATACGAAACAAGTATGTTTGTCAAATCTAACATTTCATTATACAAAATTGCTACTAAAAGTAACTACAGAAAATTACGCGATAAAAATAAGTCAGAACTTGAAGTGACTTATGGAAAAACTGCACTAATGAATAAAAGTACTTTCTGTATGGCCACAAAAATATTCAACAAACTACCTGAAAGAATAAAAACGTTAAATAGGAACAATTTCAAAACAGAACTATTGAGAATTTTGATAAATAAATGTTATTACTCACTACAGGAATATTTGGACGACAATTCTATAATTACTGCTTCAGACAATTGTGCATCACCTCACCTATTTTGACGATTTTGAATTTTGTTTGACAATAGCATTAATATGACATGTAACGTAATATATTTGACATTTATATATAATTTTATTCGCAATTGACTGTATTCTTAAACTCGACAATGTTAATTAAAATATTTTTGTACACTTTGATTGATTTTGAATTTTGTTTGACAATAGCATTAATATGACATGTAACGTAATCTATTTGACATCTATATATAATTTTATTTGAAATTGATTGTATTTTAAACTCGACAATGTTAATTAAAGATATCTGTACGCCCTGATTGATTTAGAATTTTGTTTGACAATAGCATTAATATGACATGTACAATAATCTATTTGACATTTATATAAAATTTAATTTGAAATCGATTGTATTAAAATATATTTGTACGCCTCTGTGCAAAACATAGAGGATCTACCTATCTGTAACATCTCGCACTCTGTTGTAATTTGACCTATGTTTACAAATAAAGCATTCTGATTCTGATTCTGATTCTGATTACTTGTGTTCCTCCAATATCGCCCTTCTGCTCGTATGGACCATGTACAATATCGGTACAAGGTGCCTTGGAGTCTGTTATACTCAAATAAAACGCAACTTCAGAGCAAGACAATTTTAATATTATAAACCCGAGTCGTATACACTCTGCCAGGTAACGAAACCATAGCGCGATCTAATTCGATCCCAACGCCATCTATCGAGCTATCAGGTAGTTTTCTTAACAAAATATTGAGTATTTTTGTGGGATAGCGTGGGGATCGAATTAGTCTTGTTACTACTATTTTTACATTGAACAATGCTTTAAATTCATTTAGCCCAGAACCCTGTCTAAACTGCCCTGAGTTAACTATATTAATAACAACACTAGACAATCGAATCTACAAAGACATTCGGTCTTCATGATAGATGAATTTCCACAGCAATAAAACAAATCTCACACAAAACCGTACTGACGTTTGTGAGCCATGATTTCCTACGTTCGAGAGTTCCTTTGAACAGAAGCCACTACAGGAAAATCAAAGCCGAAATCCACTGCCATGGAACAAATTTAGTTTCACCTTGCTTTACTGTCAAAACAATATGGATGTTTCTTTGTTTTTGTTTATCTTCACGCACAACTTCATAAGGAAAAGGTTGTAGGCGTGTTTCTTAAGGCACTGAGTACCACAGATTGTGATTTTCTGATCCGTTTTTTTTAACAGTTGCTCTTGTGATTGTAAAATCTTGGTGGTAGGTATTTTAGTTCAAAATATACTCTACCTACACTGTAATATTACTTTTGTTTTTTGTCAAAAATTATTTCAAAGTGATCTCGATTTAATATTTCGGACACGTTTGCTTTTAGTGTGCGATCTAGTTTGTAATAATAATAGATAAATAAATTTTTTACCCCGAAATAAATAGATCATCACGTTACCTAGCGCCTTAAAAGTCGAGATGCCGTGCATCGTATTTACCTTTAATGATGTCATTTTTAGATAGTTATGTTGATTTATTATATTTTTAACCGACTTCCCAAAAAGGAGGAGGTTCTATGTTCGACTTCAAGTTTTTTTTTGTTTTTTTTTTTTTTTTGCCTATGTTCACCGATAACTCCGTCAATTATGGACCGATTTTGAAAATTCTTTTTTTGTTTGAAAAAGTATGTACCGAAATTAGTCCCATTTTAATTTGGTGAAGATCTGATAAAGAACTTCGGAGATATACAACAGAACTCTTCAATAAATAACGGCAAATCTCTCGGGATTGCTGCAATCGCATGTCTGTTTGTTGTTTATAACATTTCATAACATAACATCACGCCAGTTCGCTCTTAAGGGGTAAGCAGAAATCTCATTTCACCGGTTATGTTCAAGTTTCATGAAACCTATTCTGGCGATTTAGTTCCCTTACTAACTTGCCTATAAGGTACGTGCAACTAAAAAGTGAAAAATAAAAAAAACTTTTTGCAAAAAAATACTACCGACTTCTAAATACAAAACTACAAAGTGAAAAATAACTTAATTTTTTGAAGTCGGTGTCCATAACGCAAAAAAATGGTACCTACGAAAGACACCGACTTCAAAAAATTAAGTTATTTTTCACTTTGTAGTTTTGTATTTGGAAGTCGGTAGTATTTTTTTGCAAAAAGTTTTTTTATTCCTGTTCATGTTGTCGTTGGAACAGGAAAAATAAAATAAATGAGAATAAAAAAATAAAAAAAATAATATGTGAGTGAAGCAAAAGATGTATGTACGGATCGTAGCAGGTGGCGTTCTGTAGTTTCTGCCAACTCCCATGGTAAAAAGGCGTGATTTTATGTATGTATGTTATCATTATTCAGATTTTGTAACTTCGATGTTTAAGTTTCGTGGATTAACGCTATGTAGGAGCATCAAAATCATTTCAAAATTATATCAAATTAAATTATCGATAAATTCATTCTGATAATAGGAACTGCCTATCATTAGTAAAATAACAAAGAATTTATAAGATTTCTTGTCAGCTATAAAATTTTATTGTAACATATTTCACTGCTATAAATAAACCATTCATTATTCAAAACTAATGCTGCAATTCATCAGAGTATTAACTTAACCAACCGTTACACTGAACCAGCATTTCACCAAAACGTCGAACGAATAGTTGATTTTTGAATTCGAATAACGCAGACAAATTACAGAGCAAATTCAAAGCAAAGCTGAATCCGCGATACAGCAGCGTTCGAGCCATAGAGCAGCAAGACGCCACGGCGGCCACTGCTATGGACTGCATTGTCAAAACTTTCCAGACAAGCCAAGCTTGAAAATGAGTGTCACCGTTTACTCATAGAAATGGAAAATCAATCTGCCTAGCGTCTTCCCAACTACGTTTGGGTGGACTTGAGCTGTTATTTGTATACAGCCCTTGGTATTGGTCATTGGTATTGGCCATTGGTATTGGCCATTGGTATTCAGCTGTACAATAAATGAACCAATACCAACCAAACAATGCCAATGCAATACCAATGCTTTACAGGGAATAACTGGGTAACACGACACCACACATAATGTCAAGACAAGTGTAACATTTTCTGTCTTCTCATTTTTTTAAGAGGAAATGTGGGCAGAGCGCTCCGACTGAATTTCCTTAGTAAAAGTCATATTCGAGGTTAGGCTCTCACCTATTTCTTCCTCCTATATGAGACAAATTTAAAAGATATTCCATAAATGAAGAAAAAAGATATGATAATATTATTTATTATAAACTTGATTGTAGACCACAAAAAAACATACAGGACAAACGTTCACAATAACAAGTGTAATATGTTATGTTTCTATGTTTTACTTTCAAATTTGTATACCCTTTTAGGCCTCTGCAACTTTGAGCATTGTTTGAGGGTTCTAGTGCATCTTTAGATAATCTACTTATTATCAAAAAGGTAACATAGGGGCATAGTATGTATCTTTTTTTTTCAGTTTATGGAATATCTTTTAAGGCGCTACCCCGAGCAAAACGCCGCGCTAGCCGTTTTTCGTGCAGTTTTTAGGAGCTATCTACTCGTTATTTAAAATGAAATATCAACTAATAAAAATACATTAAATTTCTACATATTATTGATTCCAAAATTGTAGAATTCTTTTTTTTTTAAATTTAGTATATGTTTCACTAATCTCCTTCCAACAAAACCATAAAAATGAGAAATAATGATTGATAGCATGCATCTCCTCGTAAAGTGTTCATTAATATTTGTTTGTACTAACACTAATGGATAGACAATTTGATAACGAACATTTTGGTAGATTTATTTTTTTCAAAAGACCAATATTCGATTTTTTAAAGAAGTTATTCTAAAATCTGGGCGTATTCACTACTGTAATTCATGCGCCACCAGTGCCGCTAGGCCAATAGGAATGCTCAAATCTCATGCTGATTTTTTGGTCAGGGTACCGCCTTAAATTGGTCCAATATTGGAGGAGGAAATAGGCGAGAGCAAAACCTTGAATTATGCCTTTTAAAGATTTTCAAATGACAGCCGGGATCAACAGCCAACATTTCCTTGACATGGAGGCATCTCAGTGTTTACATATGGTTGGTCAACCATACACGGATCAACCTCGGCAAGCGTTGTTTAACTAAAAGATCGAACCATGCGGTTGTTATTATTTAGGCACAAACTCCTTGACTCATACAAATTGATGGCAAGTTACAATTTTGACTATGGCTGTGACACCCGGCACACTATTTCGTGCCACTATTATTTTTCTAGCCGCCGCTGCCGTGCGCGGTGATTCTGTGTTCTGTGGTTCGAGTAATGAGTTTAATTTGTAATATTTAGGAAAATCGCGAATACGGGCCGAAGTAAGCTGGCATCCGCTTTTATACACTATCACTTACCCATACCATTTTCTAAGGCTATGGGTACAATTTTAGGGTAAAAAATTGTGATTTAATTTAAGTATGACTAGAAAAACAGTAAGTAGTTGAAAATATTGACTTCCTGACGCACGGCACCAATCTACGAGGCGAAACTTGGGGGCGGCATAGCTATGTCACGGGGTCCCAGCGCTAACAAAGAAAGTCTCGTTCAAATTAATATGACTAGATGGCGCGATATGCATCGATTTGTTATTGTGTGAATTGTGTGTAAAAAAACATTTTCTAGAGTTGATCATAAAAAGTTTATGTTTTTGTTTAATCAAACTCTCCTAAACTCAAAATTATCGAATATTGGGCTCTTAATTCACATTTCAAAGATTATTTGAACGGTCCCCAGCCCGTTCCATCATCGGAAAACCACACGGCGATGCGTCATCGGTACTTGGTGGTCATCCCACCCATATGCACAAAACGTTTTGGGGACACTTTCATTATGCGTACAGCTAAGGAGTGGAATTCCCTGCCGGAGTCTGTGTTTCCCGATAGCTACAATTTAGGGGTATTTAAGTCAAGAGTGAATAGGTTTTATCTAGGCAAGCGTGCTTCACCGTCGACCACATCATCGCTTACCTTCAGGTGAGATAGTGGTCAAGCGCAAGCCTACAGAGGATAAAAAAAAATCTTTTAAAATTGATTCCATTAGATGGCGTGATTTTAAATTTCTGAGCCAAATCATTTGATTTTATAAATTTGTATTGTAACACATTTTGGTACAATGAAACTGTGAAACGTGCAAAAAAATACTATAAAACAAATCGTCACGGTATTTAAAGAAAAATTGTCACAAACCGAGAAAACTCTTTTACTTGCAAGTCACTGCTAACACCATCTATAGCCGTGGAACGAAACCGAACATGATCGATGTATTTATAAGTTGAGACCGCTGAGACACTACCAATCAAAACGCTGTATTTGCATAAACTGAGTTTAGTTGAACTAATCACGATTATATTTTCTGTAGCTATGTTCAACAGATAACGTCTTTCGGATTAAATCATGATGATGATGATTAATGAAAATTTTACCGGAATAAGTGGTTTATAGGCCTTAGTTTCAAAGAAAAATATGAGTGAACTGTGGTCAAGCTTACTGTCACCATTGACCTCATTATTTAGTTGCCCGAGTACGGTGCATACAGTTAGAAGGACCCATCATAATTATTTTACACAAATCCTAATTATTCTGACACCTGAGATACAGGACATGTCCTAGTTTGTTTTTTTACAGAACCTTAAAATGTTTTTTTTTTCACAATAATAACATCATGTGGCAGAAGTGTACCTTCCTTTAGGACACCAACATTTCATTTCAGCCGAAAGATGTCCACTGCTGGACATAGGCCTCCTCCAAATATCTCCAGTTATGGTTAAGTACCATGTAATACAGAAGAGCTTGTTGCTAGACGCGGGAAGTATCTATACTTGGAGCTGCTGCTGAAAAAAATATAATAATATATCATAAACATCAAAATCAATTTCACTTTTATTTACCCGTGAATCAAACCCAGAATCTCATGTCTCACCTCAAGGGCAGATTTTTTGTAAATAAAGCATTACGTCTTCTGTGTAATTAAGAGCTAGTTTACGCAAAAGTATAACGTGCATAAAATAAAATAGATATTATCAATAATAACCTCTTCCTGTGAAAATAAAACCGTACTAAGTATATGACGCCATTTATACAGAAATCGCTCATAAAAATTATTTGACATCCGTTGGGACTTGAAAAAAAAAGAAAGAAAGAAAAATTGTTTATTTGCGCCAGGCACGACGCATACCATAAAAATAACAAAAAAAACTTAAATACAATAATTACAAAGTATGCGTCACAACTACGCAAAACGGTCATCGCTCAGCATAATGCTGGGGACTCGTGTGCGAGACAGAGCCACAGCGCTGGTTTTCAGCGATAGCCGGTGTCGACTGGGTGACTCCGAAACAATTAAACCTAGTGGCAAGTGACGGAGCGAACAGTTTTATTTAAGAATAAAATAATAATAAATGAGTAAACATAAATATACGTAAATGAGCGTTTAAAAGTGCAGATATAAAAACAAAAGGTTATACTTTTTATTTAGTGTAGGTAGTATAGTAGTGGATATAGGGAATATAATATTCAAGCAAAGGAAGGTATTATTGTAAAGAAGTTCAAGATAGGTTCAATAAGAAAAAAATACTATGACACAACAGTTCTTCCGGACTGGGGACACAGATGGCAACAATAGGAAATATTTTGTGTAACACAGATTGAAAAGATAAGTAGGTACTGTGGACATCTTATAAAATTGAAATACTATTACTTATTGCCATAACCCGTAGGTTTCAGCAATCTGAGTTTCTTCACTCAAAAATATACTTTTTATACTTTACTCTTTAGTAATGTTTTTCTTTCAAGTATATTTGCCTATCCAACACGAATAACTTTAATTATAAACTAAATTTTGTAGTTTGATTAAACAACGAATAGTGATTGTTTTGAGAGATGGGATCATGAATATGCTTAATATTTCAAACTTGAAGATGTATAATAGTATTTTAAATTAAAGAATATTTTTTATCTCTAAATTTTCTTCTTCTTGTCATGTGAGGATGTGGCAATCTCTGGTGTCAGAATAGAATAGACTATGCTTTATTGTACACCAAAAAAAGAAATTACACATCCATACATCTATACCATTATTATAAAGAGGAAAGATTTTTTTGTTTGTTTGTTTGTACCGAATAGGCTCCAAAACTACTGGACCGATTTCAAAAATTCTTTCACCGTTGGGAAGCTACTCTATCCCCGGGTGAGATAGGCTACTTTTTATCCCTGTATTCCCACGGAAACGGGAACTACGCGGATGAAACCGCGAGGCGTCCTCTAGTATAAGATATACAACAACTTAATACTAAGGGTACAAAGGCGGTCTTATCACTGACAGCGATATCTACCAGAGAACCTTTGGATGGACTGAAAGAACTTAAAATAAAACAGGACGTAGCCTACGGTATACTGCTACATTAAAACATATTAAGACATTAATATTATATAGCTATATAAAATATTATACATAAACTTACAAATAAACATACATACATAATATTACATATTCCAAAACTTTCAACGAAGGGTTGACAATATAGAAAAGGTATAACAATGAAAGAGGAAATTAGATAGAAACAGAAAAACATTAAAGTGAAAGGCAATGGTTCATAACAAGATTTTTAAAAGCGGGCTTGTCTTACTGACATCGGCAACTCATTCCACAATCGCACAACCTGGACCGTGAAAGATTTCAGAGTCTAAATGAAAAAGTGATTATTGACGACAAGACAACATAATAAAGTTACTTTAAACACAAATGTACCTAAATTATGCTGGCCCATATTTAGGACTACAGTCATAGCTCATATTCGAAATTCTTGACTGAATTAATCTTGACCTTTTACTTTTAAATACATATGTTACAAGCAAATAATCTTCTGAAAAACATAAAATTAAACGTATGTTCTACAAAGCAAACATATAGTTACGCTATTTAGCCCAAATTTTCATCAATAGAAGGCTATCAGAGCCATTGATAAGTTAAGTCATCGAGAATCTCTTAGGGAACGATTTAAAAAGATTATTATTATTACAGTTTCTAGACAATTAATTTATGATAATATTATGTATGCAATGAATAATATACATCTCTTTAGTAAAGTACACAAACATACATACACAATTGTAATACTACAAATAAAGATAAGTTAGATCAACCATTTTATAGATTAGCTAAAGTACATACGTTTCTTTTATACAGTTGCTATTAGTTTTAATTAAATACTTGTTCAGACATCTCTGGCGGTGAGATAAGGGTCCTTTGCATTTACAGTCACGTTTATACTTTAAAGATATTGACTTAGGATGAAATCACCTGTTTGATGCAGTTTAGGTTACCTACCTTTATTAAGTTAAGGTGTTCCGCCGATCAAACAACTTTGGTCTGCGAGTTACGGCAACTGGCAACTCGTAATGAGGTATTTATGAAGATTTTCAAATAATTTTAGGACAATGCGAAATATTTTAGGCAATTACCAAATATCCGTCCCACTCAAGTTGTGAGTGTTCGACAGTTTTGGTTGCTGGTGTTTAATTCAATTCCAAATACTGCAACTACCAACTGATTTTATACCTCTTGTATCAAGTTGCTGGTTACCAAAACGCGTTCAGCTCAAAGTCAATCGCGGTAACCGTAAACTGACCGTTTTTGCAGCAACAGAATGTTAGTTACTTCATCTAAAGTTGCTCCGCCTGCGAAACGCCTTAGATCATGCAATTGTCTAAAAGTCAAATTGTTTTATTAAACGTATGTTAAGTTACTCGCTATATCGATGCACATTCAATTAAGTGTCTGGTAGACATTGGCCTAAGTTTTGTGTAAACTTTAATTATTGAAGTAAATAGGTTTAGTAAATGTGGTTTGTTTGAAGCATATTGCTATGAGAGCTTTGATTATGATAAAATAAAATCAATAGTTAGGTTGGTTCATTAAAATAAGCTAGACATGAATTTAATACTGTCATAGACTAAATACGTGTTCCTTGGTTACCGTTGTTGACTGGATATATGTCATTCAATATAATACTGCTATCTAGAAATAATATGTTTTAATTCATATATAACATCTGGCGACGATGCCGTTCGATGTAAAGAAAGCAAAACGTTCGCGAGCCATCCTACGCGGTGTGCTAACGAAAACTAATAACGCATTTCAAGCAGAACATGTATATACTCATGAAGAAATAGAAACACGATTACTCACACTTCAAAATACATACCAAGGACTGCAAAACATACAATTACAGATAGAACAGGAGACCGAAGACGAATACCTGGAATCCGAAACCGATTACAGGTACGAAGTGGACGAACTTTATACAAATTTTACGTACAATAAAAAAACATTTTGCAAAAAAATACTACCGACTTCCAAATACAAAACTACAAAGTGAAAAATAACTTTATTTTTTGAAGTCGGTGTCTTTCGTAGGTACCATTTTTTTGCGTTATGGACACCGACTTCAAAAAATAAAGTTATTTTTCACTTTGTAGTTTTGTATTTGGAAGTCGGTAGTATTTTATAGCAAAGGTTTTTTTATTTTTCACTTTTTAGTTTTACGTACCTAATAGGCAAGTTAGTAAGGGAACTATTTTGCCAGAATAGATTTCATGAAACTTGAACATAACCGGTGAAATGAGAGATCTGCTTACCCCTTAAGAGCGAACTGGCGTGAAGTTATGTTATGAAATGTTATAAACAACAAACAGACATGCAATTGCAGAAATCCCGAGAGATTTGCCGTTATTTATTGAAGAGTTTTGTTAAATATCTCCGAAGTTCTTCATCAGATCTTCACCGAAGAATTTTCAAAATCGGTCCACAATTGACGGAGTAATCGGTGAAAATAAACAAAAAAAAAAAGAAATTGAATTCGAACATAGAACCTCCTCCTTTTTGGAAAGTCGGTTAAAATTGATTCGACTTATGAACACTTTCAAACTTCCTGAGCCGTTACCCAGCGTATCTTCCTCACAAGATGCCCACGAATTCACGAGCATTCATCGAGACGTACATCCCAGACTCAATTTCCAACCTTTTCAAGCAAACGAATCGTTTAAAAACTTTATAAAAAGACTGTCTGTTTACATGATGCTCAACAATATTACGGATCCCACAACGAAGGTCTACACACTGCTGTCCACTTTACCACCTGACATTCATGAAAGAATTTACGACCTGTGTTCACCCGACGACCCAATCAAGAAGACCTATGAAGAACTTACTGATATCTTGGACCATTTCATCGATCCAAAACCTAGCATATGTGCCTCACAGCACACCTTCATATCAAGGCTACAACAAGCGGATGAATCGAGCACTCTTTACGCGTCAGAACTAAAAAGACTGTCATCAAAATGTGATTTTAAGTGCTCACATTGACTGAAACCCAATCTCAATTCATTTTTGTCGTTACAATTTATACGAGGGTTAAAAGATGGAGAAATTCGCACAAAAAATTTACAAGCAAAAACAAACAGCGCCATTTTCTGAATTAGTTCGCACGGCCACACCTATGGAAATGGGAAAAATAGAAAATTCGACCATATTTACATCCATTCGTCCACCACCATTGGACACGATCAATATAGTTTCAAATGTACATAATGAATTACAACACTCACCGAATAAAGCACGTTCAATTAAAAGACTGACTTCTATAAGAGAGCTTAAAGGTAAATGCTATCGCCGTGGCAAAGACGACCACAAAGCAAATGAATGTGGGGCCATTAAAAGTACATGCCGAAAGTGTCAAAAGGAAGGACACCTAGCACGAGTCTGCCTTCAAGGACATAAACGCAATGAAACGAACTTGCTGATTGACGACTCTACAAGCAGCGCCAGTACCAACAGCATCGCAGAAATCAACTTTGTAAAGAATTAAATCTCAGACAAATTCATTATAACTATCGAAATTGAAGGAAAGAAAATAAGAATGGAATTTGACACGGGTGCAACACTCTCTACCATATCACTAAAGGATTTTATGAAGCTGAAAGACTATTTCACACGAGCATCAAACTAAGAACTTATACAGGCGAAGTTTTTAAGCCCATCGGTGTCACGTTTGTTCGATGCAAATATAAAAACCAACTATTCTATGGAAAACTATACGTGATTAACAAAGACGTGAAACCCATCTTGGGTAGAAGCTGTATGAAGGAGTTTAACATTAAACTAGCCGAAATAAATTTGGTTGATACATGCAAGAAGATACAAAATCTTGAACAATTGCTTAAAGAGTTCGAACCCACCGTCTTCACTACAAACCTAGGTGAAATTCCAAACATTCGAAGCCACCTGACTCTTAAAGATAATGCGCAACCAATCTTTATTAAACCTCGGCGAATTCCATATGCGCTACGATCTAAAGTAGATGAAGAAATCGACCGACTTGAAAAATTGGGAATTATTACAAAGATTGATCACTCCGATTGGGGAACTCCCGTCGTCCCAATAGTAAAACCAAACGGAAGCATCAGACTGTGCGCCGACTATAAAATTACTTTAAACAAAATGATAGAAGACGAAAAATATCCAATACCACTAATTGAAGATATTCTATCTGAAATGAACGGCGGACAATTTTTCTGCACCTTAGACATCACGCACGCCTACCTGAACATGGTGATGGATGAAGAGAGCGCCCTGCTGCAAACTCTGAGTACACACAAAGGTACTTTTAAAGTGAACCGACTCATGTTTGGAGCCAAAGTAGCCCCAAGTCTCTGGCAAAAATACATGGACCAATTACTACTGGGCCTTGACGGTGTCAAGTGCTTCTTCGATGATATAATAATTCAAGGATCGACAGAAAAACAATTATTATCCAGATTGAAACAAGTTTTGCTTAAACTTCAAGACAGCAACCTTCGTGTTAATAAAGAAAAGTGCCAATTCTTCAAAAGAAGTATCAATTACTTGGGACACACGAAAGACAAAGAGTGTTTACATAAAAATCAGGACAAGATAAAAGCAATTTTAAATGCACAACGCCCAACTAATGTAAATGAACTAAGAACGTTACTAGGTATGGCAAATTATTACAACAAATTCATACCCAATCTGGCATCCATCACTGCCCCCTTAAATGAACTCTTGAAGGAAGGAGCAAAATTTACATGGTCTACAAAATGTGAAGAAAGCCTGAAAAACATAAAAAAAGAGATACTAAGCGAAAGAATTCTAATACACTTCGATCAGAATAAACCACTTATACTGGCCACAGACGCTTCACCTACAGGACTTGGTGCCGTGCTAAGTCACAAACTACCCGATGGCTCAGAAAGACCAATAGCATTTGCTTCTAGATCCCTAACCAGCAGCGAAAAGAAATACAGTCAAATTGATAAAGAGGCGACAGCTATTTTCTGGGGTTTAAAGAAATTCTTCCACTATTGTTACGGCCGGAAATTCACTCTAATTACAGACCATAAACCTCTTACATCAATTTTTCACCCGCACCAAACCTTACCAGCCTTGAGTACCATGAGGCTATTCCATTACGCACATTTCCTATCAGGATTTGACTACCATATCGAATATAGAAGTTCATCAAAGCACTCCAACGCCGACTACCTTTCGCGTTTTCCCGTTGAGAAGATAAATGAGAATAAATATGACCAGCATTACATATTTCAGCTGAATCAGATAAACGCATTAAATATTTCACCAAAAATAATAGCAGAAGAAACAAGAGAAGACTCAGAATTACAGAAATTACTTGAAACACTCCATTCAGGCACTACACTTAGGGAGTCCGGATATAAAGATAATGAACTAACTCTGCAGAATGACTGCATCTTAAAAGGCATGAGAGTTTTAATTTCACATAAACTACGGCCACGAATCTTAGATGAACTTCACGCGGGGCATGATGATGATCTTGAAAATGAAACTTCTTGCGCGGAGTTTCGTATACTGGAAGAACATTGATAAAGATATCGAAAACAAAGTAAAACCGTGCAGAACCTGTCGATTAAACCAGAATGAACCGCCAAAAGCCCCTCTGCATCATTGGGAAGACCCTACTGGCCCTTGGCAAAGAATACACATCGATTTTGCAGGTCCAATATCGGGCTATCAACTTTTTATTGTCGTAGATGCATTTTCCAAATGGGTAGAAATAATCCCTACAAAAACTACGACGAGCGCATTCTGTATTCAGAAACTAGACGATTTATTTAACACCTTTGGATTACCCTACAAGCTGGTGTCGGATAATGGAAGACAATTTGTCTCTCAAGAATTCCAGACATTCTTAACTACCAATGGCATTGTTCACAAAACGATAGCACCTTACCATCCCGCAACTAATGGACAAGCTAAAAGATTTGTTCCGACTGTTAAGAAATCACAGCACAAATTAGAGGGGGAGAGTGGTGGAATACTACACAAGGTTCGTACAGTTAGAAGTCTTCTCCGGGCTACGCCAGTCATCTCAGGCGACTCGCCCTATATGCTCATGTTCGGCAGAGAGGTAAGAACGAGATTGGTAGCCAAGATTAGAGCTCCACCAAAGGCACTACATAGGGGCAGAAGAGAAGGGGTGAGAGAGTTTGCAGTCGGAAGCAGAATGCATGCTCGCAATTACTCTGTATCAGGAAGGAAGTGGGAGTTTGGTACAGTGACCCGCCGACTGGGAAACCTCCACTATGAGATAGAGATTGACAGCGGATGCACATGGATGCGCCACCTCGACCAGCTGCTCCCGGCGCCTCTGATTCCTAGGAATCACGGCGGAGGCGTGTCATAGACTAAATACGTGTTGCTTGGTTACCGTTGTTGACTGGATATATGTCATTCAATATAATACTGCTATCTAGAAATAATATGTTTTAATTCATATATAACAAATACAATCACTGAACCCTACTACTAAGTTTGTTTAGCGAAGGTTTTTATCTCACATGCGAATAAGTTCATGAATCTTTAGTCAAATACTAATAAATTTTATAGTATCTACAAGCAGATAAAAATAATTAACAAGCGGGTATAACAAGACAGAGGGTAAGACATAATCGAGCATAAAACAATTAAGTTCGCATCGGTGTCAATGGGCAGAATTAAAAAAAATAAGTAGTGATACTATTGCCACGTTGAATGGCAATGCCTATTTTTTGGTCGAAAAAATCAAGCCTTCAGTAAGGAATTTGAATTTGGAATTTTGAAAGTCAAAATAATTAAAGTTATAAAATTCGCCCAAAAACTAACGAAATGAGTTTGACAATCATCTTTTTAATTTGTCCGAAATGTTCATTACAAGTTTGTAGAGCTTTAGTACAAAACAAGAAAAAATTGGTACTTTGAAAATGAACTCGGATATAAGAAAAATCTTTAAAGGTTTCCCGTGCTTTGTTTTGTCAGTAGATGTTTGTTTTCGATCAACTTGATAATTGAAAAGAGAGAAGACACGGTTATTACCGATCTAAGCGACGGTGTCTTTGTACTTACCTTTACATAAAAATAGTCATCATCATCATCATATCCGCCGAAAGACTTCCACTGCTGGACATAGGCCTCCCCTGAGCGTTGCCACATTCACCAGTCCCGTGGGCCCGCATCCAGCGGATCCCCGCAACCTTCACCAGGTCATCGGTCCACCTGGTGGGAAGCCTTCCAACGCAACGTCTTTTGGTTCGCGGTCGCCACTCCAGAACTTTTCTGCCTCATCCTCATCGGCCATCCGTTTTGCAAGCAATGGGCCCTGCCCACTGCCACTTAGGTTTGGCAATTCTTCGGGCTATGTCGGTAACCCTAGTTCTCTTGCGGATCTATATATTTCTGATTCGATCACGTAAGTATACTCCGAGAATGCCCTCTCCACTGCCGTTTGACTGTAAGCTTTCTGATGAGGCCCATGAAGAGCGACCACGGCACAAAGCCATAGGTCATCACTGACAACACACACTGGACATAGACATTCGAAAAATAGTAATTATTAGCTATTTAAACAAGAAATTTTTAAATTTTAATATATTTGGAAAATTGCTTACTAAACTTCCAGAAGCCACAATTCATCATAATTGGGTCAGGACCAAATTTTTGACGTAATCGCACAACGGAAAATGTGTTATTCTGGAAAATAAATGTAGCACAATATAATTATTAGGGTGTTGTAAATAGTTGTAAGATTGTAGGTAGATAAGTGGATATTCTATTTTCCTACCTAAAATCTTACAACTATTTACGCACACCCTAATAATTATATTGTGCTACATTTATTTTCCTGTGCGACACATATTCCGTTGTGCGAATACGTAAAAAATTTGGTCCTGACCCAATTAGGTTCAAGTTCTAAAATCAAAATGATCGCAGCATTAATGTAACAAATTGGCAAACCCGCGTTAGCTGCTGTGATTGGTTGAATTAAATATAATCAACAGCATATATAACACTTCATCATTATTATATAAGCCAAAACACGTTCACTGCTTAACAAAGGCATCCTTCAAGTATCACCACATTGACTAATCCCGTGCATCTCGTATCCACCAGATTCCCGCAACCTATATATCTATCTAAAATTCACTTGCGTTTAATTGGTGAGCCATCGATAATTTATTTCTAGACCAGGGATGATGTCTATGTATGCGGCGTAGTTTTATTCTACAAATTCCGAATCTATTTCCAAGTTTACTCCTACATAAGTCTAGAACTTCTTCAATATTAAGAAATTAAAAACTAGACCTGTAGCTTGTGTGAGAGTAGACAGTCATAGGATCTCTCTGTTTTTCTTTCTTTACTATCAGCGTGGAAATAGCACCGAAACGTTATTATCCTTTCTATTATTAGATTCACCCTCATAAATGGATCCCTCTGTCTTAAGCAACAGCTTTCTCCTAGCTTTGTTTTTGTTCCAAATTCAAATTATGCTTTTATTGTTCAAATCTCTGAAGGTAACGGTTTTATTTAATTTTCATTCTTGCTTTGACAACGTCATGTCCGTCAAATATTTATTTTTAACTTGATTTTGTTTGTAAAATATTTTTATACAATACTAAAATGTAGGCAGTATATTAAAGACAGTTGTAGAATTATGATGGTCCAGAGCTTAAGATGTACACACCTTAAGAAACCTCACTCACGCCAAAGTTTGTATTTCTACTAAGTTAAAGGTGTTGTTAGAACTGTAATGCCTCATTTAGATAATCGGTAAACAATTCGCCGAATAACTCGCCGGATAATTTGTGCACGAATACGACCACGTAAAGACCCGTTTATATATTCGTCTATATTCAGTGAACGTACGACTGGCTGCTACGAACTTATGTCTATTTAATGTGTATCGACTAATTGCAAAAGAAACAAGGAAGAAAAGACGGTGACAAAAATGGTTGATGACAGCCGTCAACCGCAACCGAAACAGCACCATAAACTATTTCATATAGGTAGTAATACAAGGTCTATGATTTATACTGTATCAAAATTTTAACCGCTTTTTTCCGCTTGAAACGACCCGAGTAAACTGAATAATGAAGAATATATAAACACCACACGATCACATGCGAATAATCCGGGCAGTCTCGAAATCAAACTCACATTTGAAGACGTATAATTTATTCTAGAATTACTTTTGAATTATATAAATCCCACTTGTCAGCCTACGGTTATGTCTCTTTGTTGTTATTTATTCTTAATTCAAAGACGTGTTCAAAACCCGCCAGGACTATTTATCTACGATTACCAGCCTACACGCTCCCTTCAACATTACTGCCTTCACAGTACCTACGCAACATTTTTAATACTTACATATGGATGCCGTGTTGCAAGTTGCCAGCACAATTGGCGATGGCACCCAGCTACGTTTCTTTTTAGTGACTTTATATGTATATTACCTGAGTTTACCTGCAAACGTGCTGCTTGCGAAACTAACAGCAACACGCCGCCTTTTTCCACTTCTTGCACACTAATCGAAAGCACATTTCGAGAAAGAAATATAATATTTAAATGGAAATCATAAAGATATTTTACAACTTCGCAAGTATCGTATGATGCGGCAGAGAAACATAATATTTTGATTAAAATTTCTAGGAGATTGATTTACATTACCTGTCTGTAAGAAAATACTTCAAAGAAATGAAATGAGAAAATATAAATTGAGATGACTGAGACAATAACATTTATAGTGCTCGAGTTTCTTTAAATTTAGAAATAAATATTTCAAGGTTTTAAATGAAATATGAGGTACAACAAAATATTTTAATACTACTTAAAATACTAGCCTACATAATTATTGCTTAAATTTATGATCTTCTCCTCCTTTTTTTGCTTTATTTTGATATTTTGTTACAAACTATGAAATAAAATAAAACCGGCCAAGTGCGTATCGGACTTCGCACATATATATACCGTACCAAACCGCAAAAACAAGTTGGTTTTAATAGGCAATATCAAAGAAAAAACGATTTAAATTTTTTTTAATTGTTAGTAAAATATACGTAGCAGTAAACAGTATAACCAAATTTGAAGTTCATAAGTCAATGGGAAGAATAAAAACACCGACACAAAATATTGTAAAAAAGGCTGACTTTGGTGGCTTCTCATTCCTTTGTTTTCCAACATTTTTAAAACAAAAATACAGCATACATCTACTCAACGAGTTCTAAAGAACGTTACCCAACTTGGTGGGGTAGACGAATTTATGCGCCTTTATCTAAAGGTAGATGTTTTTTTTTGGGCCCTCCTTAAAAACCTTCAAAATATTTTGTCATAATTTGTATGGCTTTGGATCAACAAGATACTTGTACAGTGAAAATTTGAAAATTGTAGCTCCAACTGTTTGGTTATAACACCTGTGTAACATACGACAGACCGACGGACAGGTAGAGGACACCTGAGTGACAGCAATAGGCCTCCGTTTGGACCCTTCGGGTACGGAACCCTAAAAACTGAGAACCATCGGACCTCAGCGAGTTCTAGGTAAAACATTTTTGTGTTCACTTTGAAGTAAGTATTTTTTCAGAAATATTTAACGATCAGTGCATTTATTACGTATCAAATACTGCTCTTCACTTCAAATAATATAACGGAATGTGATTATTCAAATGTCTTTTCAACGGTATGTGAGTAAAGAACCTGTGAAAACTTCATACGAGAAGGTACTTTTAACAACACGTCATTCTGTAGCAGGAGTACCATCTTACAGCTATTCAGGTACATCACTCCTAATGCTTCTAGTACAACATAGATACATTCCAGTTCGGTATCCACGAACAAGATTCACTGCCTCTCCTGGATTATTCATCCCTTCATAACTTTCGCACAATCGTGAACATCGGATCTTACACAAAACTGGAAAAATGCGTTTTAAATTATTTCATTTGCTTTTTTTTATTCAGTTATCCGCATAAAAAGTTACCGGCGTTATTTTTTTGTTGCGAACAAAGACTTTTACCTTTTTAACGTGATTTATGTCAAAATATTCATTCGTTATTGTATGGAAATGTAAATGAAGTTAAACTGTTGTGATGCAGGGGAGCGGGTGATGTGAGAGTGCCTTTACAATAGAAAGGGGGGGAAATGAGGGTGAAATCCGATGGCGGTAAAAATAACAACGTCACACGCCCCTGGCTAGGTATATTTTTTATGTTGTTGCATTTTTAAAGCGAATTCCGATTACTAGAATTTTTTGCGGTCTGTTTGTGTACGTTGATGGATTCTATTGAATCCAGCTCAAAGAGTGGAATGACAGTCGGAACAGTTTTGTGTGTAGTTTTCAATCACTCCTATCAACATGTGTGGGATAATATTGTGGATTTGAAATAGTGAAGCATTTGTGGAAGCGAACGCACGAGTTTAACTATTTGTGGAGATTTAAAAGCACATAGAACTTTAGGCCATGGAGACCGCGTAGAAGGCACTGAGTTGATAAGCGTACCACTAGGTGGGCCGATGACTTGGTGAAGGTCGTTGGACGTGCGAAGCACGGATCTAGTAGTTGTGGCAACATTTGAGAAAGAAATACCTAACAATTTAGTCTTTTGACTAAAATAATGATGATGAGATCTTTAGAGACTTCATAACGGGAAACATCTCAGCAGTAAAGACATTGTCTTGACGAGTGGGTTACAAGATCATCATCATCGTCATCACTAGTATTTTAATGGTCCTACTGCTGGTACTCAGGCCTCCTCTCTGTCAGAGAGTGAACGAGATCATACCATTGGAAAACACATCGGTAGGTATCTCAACCTCAGACTCTCCAGGGATGTGCCTTAACTCGGGGTGATCTTTTAAGAGGTCACGGGATTTCTTCCAAGAGCTGATAATGATCACCGGGGTGGTTTTAGTGAGGTAAATATCCCACACAGCTTCACCTCTTTCCCAAAAGCCCAGGCGTCTTTTAAAGATTGCCCCCGTCAATCAAAAAGGTACCTCATCCTACGCATTAGGTAAAAAATGAAGAAAATCTAAACACACCTTATATTCATACCTATCTAAAAGCCAATAAAATGTCTGCCGTACAATACTACGAACATTCCAACTATTTCTTCGGCAGTTCGCTTTTCAACAAGACCCAGATAGCTGCCAGGGCCCACCCTCGGTAAAAGGTGAGTTTGTGCCAGTAATTGAAAAGGGATCGCTGGCCAGTCTTTTCTCCGCTGTCAGATTGACGTTTAGCTGCCAAATTGACAGTTAGATACTCATCTATCTTGATAAAGTTACTGAATTTATGTGGTTATGTGAAGTTTATGTGTCAATTTTTAATTGTGCATGGGACTCTTGTGGCAAATATTATATTATTAGAGTAATTGGTTCCGAATTCGGAGAGGTTAATCAATTCTACAATTATCTCATACGTTATCAAATCTCAAGTTAACTGATGTGGTTGGCTTAACAACCAATCACTTGACTTGTCGTGAAACTTGAAATTGGATTAAAAGATTAGAATGGGCTTTTGAAACTGGAGTTTAGGCCTTTCAATAAAAAATAGGGCAAAGATTTTTGCACGCATTCGGCTAACAGGAACCGGTTCAAAATTGACTAGATATTTCTTTTTTATTTTATCAATCAGACAGGCGGATAGACAATAAAGTAAGCTGCATTTTATGCAGAAAATTTTAAAATCGACTGGCAGCCTACTGGAAAACCTTAAAAAATAAAATATTTGTCCCGGAGCCACCTTCAGGACACCATATCAATAATCGTATCCTCGTAGTATGATAAGGTGGATTTGAACATTTTCTAAATACAACAATCTTATGAATCGAATTGTAAGAGCCCTATTTATTTGAAAACACTGATGATTCAAAACAAATAGACTAAATTCTACTTCTTATTTTGAAAATAAAGAATGGGCATGAACGATCAATAGTTACATATCTAATGCATTTAAAAAAAAGATATATTAGGCGTTTTTGAAAATTCAAGCTTTATTTTTCGGGCCCATAACTCAGTGATGTAGCTACAGCTAGGTTAGTATACTATGCTTATTTCCACAGTATTATGTCGGTATTCTGCTGTGGGGATTAGCAGCAGATGTTGACTCAATTTTCATATTACAAAAGAGGGCAATCCGCGCGATCTATAAAATGGGTCCTCGCGAGTCCCTCAGAGATAAATTTAAAGAGATCGATATACTGACTCTACCTTCACTTTATATTTTGGAATGTATTTTGTATGTCCGCAAAAATTGAGGGCTTTTCAAAACTAGAAGCGACTTCCATAATTTAAATACACGTAGTAAGCACGAAATTGTAATACCCAAATTCAGATTAACTAAAACTAGCAAGTCGTTTCTTAGTTGCCAAAGTCATTTATAGAACTGACCGATGGAAAGTTCAAAAATCACATTAAACGTGTCCTTATTAAAAAAGCATATTATAAAATCAAGGACTACGTTGAAGATAAAAAATTTGGCTTTAGCTCCTTCTGCACATGCGGCTTCCCTGGTAACTCATAAACGGCACAAATATGTGGATGTCTCTAACTATTCTCAATCTCATTTTTCTATATTTTTTTTTTCTTCTTTTAATTGGACTTTTTACAATAGTTCGCAATCATCTTTATAGCCCTTTGCTATGAATAGTTACAGCACTGATAACAACATTTGTGCCACATGTTAAATTAAGTCTTGTTATACTTATTTTATTTATTTTTTACCTTTGTTTAGATTCTTTTACCGATTGTTTTGTGAATGTGTGAACATTGTAGGCCTTCTAGATGTTAGTTACCATTTGTTAACTTTTTTATATATTATATAATCTTTTTTTTTAGTTTCTTACGACTTATTGTCGGGCCTACGTTGTCTGCCCGTAATGCCCGTAATGCTATAACATGGAAATATTGCAAAACCAAACCATTTTTTAAAAGAGTAACCATGGAGTTTCTTGCCGGTTCTTCTCCATAGGAAACGACCAATCCGAACCGTGCACATTTTGTCGACGTTTAATAAGTGCCCATGTAGGCATACGTAAAAAAAAAAAAATATTTTCAGTGCCTCAAAAATATGAATCTGACTAAATTATCTTCCAAATCTTTAAACCACGATATGAGATATCGGGGAAAAGAAAATGAAACCGAATTAAGTTATTTTAACCTTTTTTTACGATTGTCCTTTTTTTACGGTCGAAAACGGCAATAAAACCACGATACGACAGCGCTATTCTAGTTAAGATGTTCTTAGATTATCCTCAAAATACAAAAAATAATGAACATCTTAGCAAAGAGCAAGATCTCCTGAATTCGGAGAACTTGTTCCCACCAGAAGCGCATTTGGTTATGACGGCTTTTGGCCCAGTTCAGCGAATATCATTTTAGTTGTTTTAATCAAATTGCTTAAATTAATTTCAGACTGCCTAATCCTGTTAAAGCTTCACAATTCGTCAAGGCAGGTAAATAAAAACGGGCATTTCATAAAATAGGAAATGGTTATTTTTCTGCAATTAGTTCTAACGAGCGTACGGGGAACGGTTAAACACGTAAACGTTTTCCAAATTATACATTGGTCCTAATATAATTTTGATTAGCTAAGACTTACTTTACTTAGATTACTTAATTTAGACGAAGTGATATTTTGGGCAGGTTTGAAAAGGGAGGTATTGTTTTAATTTTGCGAAGGTTGGAGGTTGTCAATATTTAACAAATTAGTTATAAAGAATATTATCCCATTTATTTTGAATTCGACTATATATTGCAATATTTACACAGGTATGGAGGATTTATTTTCATGCCAGCTATTCACACTTTTAAGCGCCTAGGTATTTATCTAAATACGTTTTTATCAACAGATTTAAATAATAGTATTCAAAAATATAAATAGATTTAAAGATAATATTATATGGGTATCTTACAGTCTATTCGATACTACATTTATGAATATAGTCCCTCAGTCCAGATAATAAACTTCACAAAACTTGGTGTTCCGAGCAACTGTTACTTCAAAGCACGATTTTGGTGTCCAGCGAATCGATATTGCAAAAAGTTTGGGATTCTTTTATATAGGAAACCTGAGGTAGGTTTAATATAGAGGTAAACCAACGTTGATATTATTTTATCAAGCAGATAAGTTAACTAATAACGTAAACGAAATTTATTGTTGATGTTCTTCAAAAAGGCCAAGTGCGTAATCTTCATTTTCGGCGTATGTGTATGAACAAATGTATGAAAATAAACGAAGTAGAAATAGAATGTACTGGAGAGTCTGTCTGTATTTACTACCTACTGTACTGTCTACCGACATACATAGGAGAGTATGAGTAACTCTTCGTCTTCTCATCACTAAGAACCAGCGAATCCTGATGAGATAAACGACACTGTCTTTCATCATCATATTCTAACCCTTTTCTCATGTTATACTTTCATTATCATCATACCTCACACAATTCATCCATTTTTTCTTTGACTTTCTCCCTTTTCATCAAACGACTTTGTCTTGTAATTTATTTAAAAAGGACAATAAGGAAAACATTTATCAGACCTATAATTTAATTATTTACTGGACGAGTCACTGAATCGTCCGGCAGCATCAAATGAATCTCAGAATGTTGTAAACAATCTGTCCATGAAATATTATGATCCACTTACTTACTTTTTAAGGAAAACGCGCTCAAGTCAAGAAGGCTGAGGCAGCATATTCTGAGTGGTCCACACTGCAGAAGATCTCAAAACATGAAGACGCGGCGTGAGTGGTCGCGATCCTCAACAAAGAAGAAGAAAAGAGTAGAATAGAATAGAACTTGTGTCTTTCTTTGAAACAAAACAATTATAATAATGTTTTCCAAACCAATCTGTGGAGATTTGCTGGATGCCAGACGCACGGGATCGGTCAATGTGGCGACGCTTCGGGGAGGCCAGCAGTGGACGTCTTTCGGCTGATATGATGATGCTACTAATCTTAACGTAGATTAGCCAAGTGCCCATGAAATACATGGGGCAAAGTGTGTCCGCAAACACAGGTAAACTTCCTTTATCCTTATGTTCCGATGGATCAGTCATCACACCGCCAACTTCAAAACTGCGAGCAACTGAGAAATTTTAATGTTAAACTCAAAAACAGTTTTTCCGACATCACACCTCATGCTTAGCAGACATTCTTGCCACAACAAAACCAACGGAGCAGTTACATCCATCAATATGCCCAGCCTTTTCCCAAATAATTATGTAGGAGTCGACTGCCAGTCTAACCGGATTCAGCTGAGTACCAGTATTTTACATGGAGCTACCCAGTAACTGGGTAAACGATACTACTCTTTGGACTACTCAGAACCCAATTATTTTTATGCGCTCAGTTTTCTCTATATAGTCAGTATCCATGAGAATGTCGCACAATAAAACGAGGCATATTTTATTTCCATCGGTAAATCATCAACAGTCATGAAGCCACAATAAACATCAACAAAAGATACAAGAATGAATGAAATCCATCAGTGTATTGTTTAACTTATCTGCCACGCAAACTGAAGTGTGGTCTCATTGTCTGCGTGTATGTCCATTGTATTGACAATGGACATACACGCAGTATCATGGTTCACAGAATCCTCATTTTAATTAAATACTTCCAAGCCAATGAAATGCAACTTTTCTAAAAATCCGCTTATGTTTCTGATAAAGTAATTAATTTATGAACATCATTCTGCCTGCGGTTGAGAACTTAAAACCAAAAGCAATACCCGTTCCGATTGTTCATTATGTTTTTATAAACAAAGGAAAATCGTCAGGCACGAAATATCTAACATCATATTATTATGAATCTATTATTTAGGTAATTGTGTAAAATAGTCATATTAGATTCCGTATGTTCGTAACAACGGTGATGTCGTGACAGTTGATAATAAATAATAATCTCCTGATAATGAAAGAAAAAGCATGTTCAGTCGACTACAAATGACATGGGACGAGGTAGAAACATGATGATAATGACCAACGGTAAGAAGGCGGAATCTGCTTACTGAAGATGTATTTTTTCATAGACCACGTCCACGTATTTTTTTTCATGTGTTTTATAACATCGGCAAACCATAAATAAAATTATAGTCGTGACAATCTAAGAAGTCGCATTTGACAGCTAAAAAAATACATAATAATAATTAAACTTGATGCTTTCGACTGATACTCGTTGTTATATTGTAAGGGTAACATAGTAGTTAATTAAGATTATGAATTTAATTTTTCAATTTCTTATGTTCAAGTTATCGTGGCATGTAAAACGAGAAAAGTCATCGGACTTCCTAGATTAGAACGATTATAAAATTTCTAAACTTTTTTACTGCAAAACAACCTTGTATCCTCTAATTACTACCACATAAAGAATATAAAAGCACAGTTCTATTTAAATAAATAAATAACCACTCGCAAGGTTATTATAGCGTCCGGAACTTCTGCTCGTACATATATTGAGCGGAACAAACTTCATCCAATACCTTTTTGTTGTGAACCTCGCGATTAACTTTGTCGCGTCGTTCGGCTGCTTTATTTCTTGCTACATACGAGCGTCGTTTTATGACGGTATATTGTAGGAAAGTTCATTTTAGAGTAACAGAATGATAAAACAACTGTACACATACTCTAAGACACATAAACTCATGCCATTTTCCCATGAGGCATGGCATAAACGACAAAACGACACCTGATACGATACTTACAAACTCCTTTTGCTTCATATTCAAAACAACCATCACAAAATATATCAATTGGGTACGTACTTAAAATAACAAGAAAATTCTAACCAAAATTGAAAATAGTACATAAAACCTGCACAAATTTACGTAACCCGTAGCATAATTATTTTAATACGGCAAAGTTGCAAACTTTCCTATCCAAATATATTGCGTGCAGATAAGCGGCATTGCGGTAATTTATGAATAGATTTACTGAGCGGCTCCGGGGTGCATTGAACGTGCTATTCCAGAGCGCTTTGCTTTGCCAATTTACATTTTTACTATCCACCCCGTGTGAGCTGTTTGCACTGTCACAGTGCAAACATTTTCTCAAGCTTGTGTCGCTCCATTTTGCGATACACTAAAGGTTTGTAGCTCCTGCAAACCAAACTAGTATGTTGCTAATTTGAGCGGCTGGCTTGTTGCTCTCTTAGTCGGAAGAATTAGAAAAATGAATAGATTCCCGTTTGATAAGTGAACATTTCTATATTGGATATTTTTGCTTTGTGCCGATGCAAATTTTTTATTGAAAACTCGTTACCCGCATGTGGAACAGGCGCTGTGTCTTTTTTTGGTGTTCCATTTCAATATTGGAGAAATATTAAATCCATTCTTGGCGAAAGCTTGATTTGGATAACGATGATATTTGATTGATAGCTCACGTTTAGGTAATTGAGTTATGACAGAATTATTGAATACTAGAGGACGCCTCGCGGTTTCACCCGCGTAGTTCCCGTTCCCGTAGGAATACAGGGATAAAAAATAGCCTATGTCACCCGGGGATAGAGTAGCTTCCCAACGATGAAAGAATTTTTGAAATCGGTCCAGTAGTTTTGGAGCCTATTCGGTACAAACAAACAAACAAACAAAAAAGTCTTTTCTCTTTATTAAATAATATTGTTTATTGTATAATGCTCGACTGGGGCAAAGACCTGTTCACCTTCATTGAAACTTAATAAATTGCTCTCCATTCTTCTTTAACATCAAATTGCACGTCTCGTTCACACGATTTTCTTGGAATATCCTGCTTATAACTGACTTGTCGATAGATATTCCTAGTACCCGAGACCCGACGCATGTGGCTGGCAATCTCCTACATCCTTCAGAGATAGCGACTGGCTCAATATCCGGACCATGCACAGATCGCTTTACTTTCATATTTCATGTAAAGATGTCCATCAAATTTGTATCCGTCTCGAACAAGATTTCAAGATTGAGGTTGCACATATAAGCTCTACCTTGGATATTGATTGAACCTGCGGTGGTATGTTGCTATCCTATTCATATGTTTTCATTTCCATTCACAGATGGTTTCATATCTACCTACCTACGTGTAATATTGCTTTCAGGACCAGGATACTGAAGTCAAATAAAAACCTAAAACCAAATGAAATCAGACCCAATTTTCAAAATTTAAAATTTGAGATCCCATTCAGGGAATTCGTAAAAGCCAGTACAGTTCAAATGAATTCAGAATCCAGTCACTTTTCAGAGGAGCAAATAAGCGTTGGATTTTTGCACTGGCAATGCATCGGGGACTGATTAACGAGGGCGCGTCGCGTTTCGTGACTCCTGATGTTTTAAATGCTACTCTCGTTTGCCGCGTGATTGAGAATATGCGCCGCGTTTTGATTTTACCTGCCGTCTTTTGTTTTTGCCTTCCCCTCTTTTGTTTTTCCGCGGTAGGTATTTGTTTCCGCCTCTAGGGTTTTTGTATGCTTGCCGTGTTGTGACATACTTTCCTGTTCAGTACGGAAGGGAAATGTTTTTATGTGTTCGATTTTTGCTTTGTATTTGAATAATATAAGAGCTTTACCGTTTTGAGGCTTGTTAACAATTTTCGTCTGAGTTAAATTATAAGAAATTTGCTTACCACGAGAATTTCTATAAGCTAAATCATATTGATGGTTGCCTTAACTTTGTAGAATACTAACAAATTAGATTATTATTTCCACGAAAAGAAAGCCATTAGCAAAGTCAGTAGGTAGAACATAGAGCCTTTATAGCAACAGGATGCACGTAAACAATAGCCGGCAATAATAGGGGAAAAATTCTGTACCAATTATTATAATAACAGTCGGTAACTTAATGCGAGCACAAAATTATCCATCGGCCTGCTATGACAATTAATGAAAATGAAATAATAATGAAAAGACTTACGGTAGTTATTGAGCCTTACCGAATTATGTGCCTTCATTAAATTGAACACGATAATACTATACGACGACCACAAAGAGTATCGAAGCATAAAGTTGAAGCGAACACAGTTTACCAATTATTGATGACAAGCTTCAATGGACCAGAATTGGATTCTGGACAGAATGGGATGCCGACCAGAATAGGCAGAGAGGATGGAATGGTTTGGACTGCACAGACATGCCAATTTAATTTAATACAAAAGTAATTAAGCTGATCTTTAAAGCGGTGGTCAATTTATTTTATCGGGTAGCGGGACGAGATGGGAAATGAACGTGTTCGCCGCGGGAATTGTACGGTAAGGTTCTAACGTTACTTTTAACTGGCAGAGAAAGATTAGCCCCGATGCAAACCCGGATAGGGGACTGTTTTTAATCGAAATTGAATCTGGAGAAGAAGCTTATTTATAGTTCATCAATAAAAGCTTTTTATAAAGGCGTCAACGTTATGCTAATATGGTTTTTAGCTTTATGATAACACTTAAGCAAAGTCATAGACTTCAATCTTAAAAATAATTTCTTTTAACTCTAAAAGGCATGAACAAGAATTTTTAAGATTTTTTTTTAGTACTTAGCTAATAACTTAAAGGTTGTTGTTTTTAAGAAAAAGGTGTAAAATGGTAGCTTAAGAGTTTTCCGTAAATTTTCTAAAGTTGGATTTATCCGATAGATGGTAAGTCGCAAGTGGCTTGTTTGTATCTTCCGCAAGCATGGCAACCCCGTCTTCCCATAATTGACTTTCCTTGTATTACTTCAAAAGTTATTCTAAAACCCAAAACGAGCGTAGACATTCTAGTAAAATATGAGATAAGAACTCTTTAAGTAGCTAGAATGGAAGTGTTAAGAAATTCGTAATGGGGAATCGTTTCATGGAAACATGAATTTATATGAAACTCAAGTTTACTTGAGTTATCATATGAATCTTCTAGACGTTTATGGAGGAATAACATTTATATTTATGTGTTTAGCTGAACGTTTCAGTAGTCGTTCAAATATATGTCTGTCTGTTTGTATAAGTAAGAGTGGGATTTCGAAGTGCTATCGATTCATTGGACAGCTAATTTTCCCTGCATATATAATATTAGGTGTTGTCTTTTGAAATTTGTCAATTCCTGATAGGACCTGTATCATCATGTGGCATGTGTTCTGAACCAAACGTTTCGTTCACTAGTTGATAGTTAATTGCAACACCATGTCAGTGGGCTGTCAACGATTTGCCAGTTTGGATTGACAGCTGACACTTGACAAGAGTCGAAAACGAAAATTTGTCGTTAGCACACGGTGAATTCGGGTTCTTGTCAAAACATATCTAATCGAGATGTGTTTCGCCCATTATCAATTACAATTGCGCCCGCCGTTCGCAATCGTTGTTGTGGGGCGCCCGCGAAGGTTGGTTTTGAATTTATTTCACGCACAACGAAGACAGACAGCCGTCAGTCTATCCCTTACTGTCCCAATATCATATATATTCTCCTATCCCTAATCTCACGGCACGATATTGATCGACCCCCAGGAGCCTACCACAGGAATCCCAGGTAAGTGCATATATTACACCATAATATTACCGGCCAACCTTTGTGACACCTTACACCCGTAGTAGGAACCAGTATATCTCTCAATAAGGATTCGTTCCTTATTGAGAGATATACTGGTTCTCAAAATGTCCCCCTAGCTTTCCACTGCTGCGTTACGGCAGTTTCGTGGGATACAGGTTCAGATAGGGTCCAGGAGTCCCAACGCTGCTATGGGCCCCGGTGTTGAGCTCCTGGCTTGGGACCCGAAGACCTGTATTTAAAGCTTTCAGACACAGGCACCTTAACTAATAAAATATCATTATAGGACCCTACTTATTATATTTCCTAATCTTGTATACACGCTCCAGATTTGCACAAACCATAGTCTAAGAAGCTAATCTTCACCACGGTCGAGGCACGTATGCCAGTGACGTTTAAATAAAACTTCCGCCATATTTCGGAGAATAGTCTCGAACGGTAATACAAGAGCGAGTAAATGGCAAGAGTTCGCCACTCGCCCCGGGCTCGTGCTAAATAGGGAAAGTTTGTGTTAATATGGGATATTTTTATACTGTCATGTCGCTTTAGCGTCGGGAGAGACTGTAACTACTGAAATATCTGATGATCTTAATAGCTTTTAAGTGGGAATCGTGGGAGTTTTAGATCTTCTTATAAAAGTTACAATAAAAGTCGTTTTACGCTTTTGAAAAGTATTACAACAAGAGCTAATCCAGACGCTCAAATCGATTACAAACGAACCCGTAAACAAGTCCCAAGCTAACAATAAATAAAGAAAAAACAAACCGAATATAAATCACGCTTAAAATAACAGAACAACATCTCGTTACGATCGAGTGAATGCGCTGGAAGACGAAGAGCTCGCAAATTATGAGGCTCTCCCTGTGGCCGTTTATATAATCTCGGAGTGCAATAAAAGCCGTCCAGGCTATACATTGCAAGTACACCAAACCCATTAGAGGGCGCAGCGCAAACATCCTCGCAAACTAATGGCCCGGCCATAGGTAAACTGCGTCCTGAAGTACTTACCAAGGAACACGATGTAAGAACCTTAAACTGTGTGCATTGTTCTCGATTATTGGCGCCCGATTAGGTCTAGTTGTATTTGAGTTGTTTGAGCTCAGTTTCTGTCAAAATTGACGTGATAATTTGTCAAACGCGCATTAGCTACTTTGATTGGTTCAATGAATCTTCAAAAGCCAATCGCATTTGCGTTTAATTTGTGACGCATGGATAACTTCTTTTCGAAGCGAGGCTTATTAACTAGCTGTAGTATAGGGAGGCTGTGGTGGTCCGTTAACGCAGATTAAATAAGTTGCCCCAACTTTTTCGTTTGATCCCTTTTTAGTTAACATACAGATTTAGTTCATGGGCGCTGTAGTTGTAAGCTTTGTGTGTCTTGTGAAGAAGTAAAAATATAAACGGTGTTTTTACTGTCGGCTACAAAACCTGTCTGGGTCTATTTTTGGTACGATCACATAATTCAATGTTTGGGCATTGTTTGGATTGCTTTTGCTAGATAATGTTTTAGTTTTTTTAATATATTTTTTTAATTTGGAATCAGCAGACTTTAGAGCTATTTAAATATATTAGGTCCTTACCTATGAAATTGACGTTTTGTCGTACTGGCCACTTTGGTCTAAAATATCACCTCTTTGGTTTGGAATGCCAATTTTAAATTTATACAGCTATTTACTCATGCTTTTGTGTTTGGAAAACCATAATTCATTTGTTTTTTCCTCTTTTGGTTTTTTCTTTGCGCCAGTCAATTTACAAAATAAACTTGAAATATCGCGATATTTACGAGAACAAGTTCCATCGTGACACCACGTAAAAGAAAACACAGTGCGTTTTTGGTTCCAACGTTTTCGTTCTGGAAATTTCGACCTGCAGAACAAGCCCCGTGGACGGCCGGATACCAAAGTTGATAATGAAGTATTGAAGGCTATTGTGGAAGCAGATTCATTGCAAACCTCGTTTGAGTTAGCTGCAGGCTGCGGTGTTAGTGATAAAACTGTTTATATCCACTTGAAGCAAATTGGGAAGGTGAAAAAGCTTGAAAGGGGGGTACCTCATGAATTGAGTGCAGCAAACCGACAAACGCGCGTCGACTGCTGCGTTACATTACTCAACCGGCACAATAATGAACGGATTTTAAATTAAATCATTACTCGTGATGAAAAGTGGATCCTGTACAAAAATTGCAAACGCTCATCGCAATGACTGAACCCTGGCGAATCTGCCAAATCCTCCCCGAAGCGAAAATAGACTCAAAATAAATTACTTGTGAGCTTTTGGTGGACTAGTGCCGGTGTCGTTCACTAAAGCTTTCTTAAATCTGGCCAGATGATTACGGCAGATGTCTTTTGTCAGCAACTGCAAACCATGATGGAAAAGCTAGCTGCTAAACAGCCGAGGCTAGTCAATGGCTCTAGGCCACTGCTGCTTCAAGACAACGCTAAACCACACACTGCACAACAGACGGCTGCCAAATTAGGGGAGCTTCAATTGGAATGTCTAAGACATCCACCGTACTCCCCGGACCTTGCTCTAACAGATTACCATTTTTTTCGAAATTTGGATGACTTCTTGCAAGGGAAAAATTTCATCTCCGATGGGCAGTCCAAAGCGCCTTCAAAGATTTTATTGATTCCCGTCCGAATGGTTTTTTTAGTAAAGGGATCATTGAACTACCTATGAAATGGCAAAAGTGCATAGATAGCAATGGTACATACTTTGATTAAATAAATATATTATATTAAAAAAAAAACGACTTTATGTTCTTCCCTTACAAAACGCCAATTTCATATGTAATGACCTAATACTTGATTCTACAAAGGATGCTTTGCATGGTTTTGGACATTCTGAATATTTTCTGCGAGTTTTTACCAAAGCTGACGAAGAATTCGTTAACCGCATTGCAAGACTGACCGGGCGAGGAGGAGTGACTTAGAAGTTGGTTGGAAGGGTTTTTCTTTTTTTGTGTACTTTAATTGTTTTTATAGTGTCCCATGGTTTTTTAGGATTTTGAGAAGCCTTATTTAATTTCTCATATTCGTATTTTCTTTTTCTTTTTTTCAATAGGTTTGTACAAAAATTTCTGTATCGTTTATTGTGATTTTTAACGTTTCATTGTCTGGAGATTGTTTGATTTTCTTGTGCAGGGAGTCTCGGTTCCGGAAACAACGCAGCAAGCCTGGCTTAATCCACGGTTTCAGAGTAATTTTACTTGCTAGGACATTTTTTGTCATTTGTGTAAGTTTGTCTATTGCATCAGTAGGGTCAGACATAAGGAAAGGGGGTAAAGTCTTTGTTTTCTATTATGATGTCAAGTTCCTTGTAATTCACCCTGGATAATATTTTCTGGGCAGTTGTTTTTTTATTATTTATACATAGTAGGAAAGAGCAATGATCAGTTACCGTTGTGTCGTAGATTAGAGTAAGTATAGTAGCCTTTGATCGTATCATGATATGGTCTTAGCAGTTTTTGCCTCTAGTAGGCAGTGTGTGCGCTGGTAGGAATCCGTGATACGCCATTGTGCTACGATATTAGTGGGATCGTGAGTCTTGGTTGGTGGGTTTAATATCCAAGTTAATGTCTCCAGTTACGATAACTGATTTGTAGGAACTGAGGGTTGCACGATTATTATTGAGTGCTAGAATATTATTGAGTGAGAGTTATAAGGAATGTATGAATGTTTTCGTTTGACGGAGAGCGGTAGACACAAAGTATACCCCGTCACTCTGATTAAGGTTATTGGTTGTTTTGTATTATATGTTACATAGTTATGTAGAGTGGGAATAGAGGAGTTGCTAGAGCACGGCAGCCAGCATTCTGTAAGAACAAGGAGATTACATTCAATATTCATACGGTGTATTAGCGTTTGAAGGTCTAAGTAATAACAGTAGTGATGGACCGTATATTTTACGTTAGAATGGTAAAGCAAGAGCTTCCATTTTTCACATATGATTTAGTATCTTCAGGGGCACATACGTGATTCTCGGATACAGAAAATTGATCAAGATTTGTCATTATATAATTTATGTTTTTAGACATAGTTGTTTGAAATGAAGGGCAAACCAATGCAATCAATAAGGCCATATAAATGAGGCAGTAATAACTTAGGGACATTTATTGTCGGTGATGATGAGTCAGGTGTAGTATTAACGTTAATATATATGCGTATGTGTAAAGTGTAGGTGGTTGAGGTGTTAAGTGTGCAGTAGTCAACATTAAACAGCCCAAATACAGTGCCAGAATAAGTTTCAATAAAATACAGTGAACATAGAAAAAGCTGAATCGAGAACCGGTAACAGAAAAGGAGAGACTATTAAAAGCTGAAATAGTCATGGATTGTTTGCAACAGTCGGTGTTGACATCTCTTGAAATTGCAGTTTACTTTTAATAACAATAGAGGGGCTGTAAGGATGCTTTTGCATCATGATACGACAGTCCACTGTTCAACAAAACATTTACTGGTTCATCTTGGCATAGTTTCGTGCCAGATAGAAAAGTCGCTTAGAGATGGAAGTTAACTGTTCCGCAGCATAAATAGGCGCTTTTAGAGCTGCTATGCACAGGTGAGTAGAGTTCAGCTTGTTGTTAAGATTCTGTTTGTTGAAGTCCTTAACAGCTGCCAAAAAGTTGGTTTTGGTTACGGTATTCGTAAATTCGACTGTGAGGGTAGAATATGTACTTTCCTTCTTTGACGGCTGTCGAGAAACGTCGCATATGTCTGATGATTCTAACCCTTATTCAAGTTGCTTTAATAACTCCAATAAAGCGTCATATAACATCTTTTTAACCGACTTCAAAAAAAGGAGGAGGTTCTCAATTCGTCGGAATCTTTTTTTTTTTTTTTTAACCGACTTCAAAAAAAGGAGGAGGTTCTCAATTCGTCGGAATCTTTTTTTTTTTTTTTATGTATGTTCCCCGATTACTCAAAGACGCCTGGACCGATTTCAAAATATCTTCTTTTGTTTTGAAGGGTATACTTCCTAGTTGGTCCCATAGTCATCAGGTCAGGATCTGATGATGGGATCCTAGAGAAATCGAGGGAACTCCTCAAATATTATAGGCATTTATATCGTGATTTTGGTATTTTTACCAACAATGCAATCACTTGCACTCAGAAAGTATAATTTGGTGAAGTGGAACTGATGAAGAAAACCACAGATGGCCACTGAAACTCCTTAATGCTAAGTATGTCACGGGTATAAAATATCTCGTATAGTTAACCGACTATGATGAAGCAAATACTTATAAATGAATGGTACTGATGAAAATGGTACCATTGAACTGTTCTGATGATGAAGCCGGAAGGTAGGCACTGGAACTCTGAAATAAAACAATGTATCCTAGTCGTGCTTGGGCTTATTGGAATCGTCATGAGATGTACTTTGGCCATAAATGATTATCATGTTAATTGGAGATACCTACCAAAACTAAAAAGAGAAAAATAAAAAACTTTTTAACAAAAAATCAAACCGACTTCCAGAACAAAAAACTACAAACCAAAAAATAACTTTCTTTTCCGAAGTCGGTGTCTTTTGTACCCATTTTTTTCAGTTTTTCGACACCGACTTCGGAAAAGAAAGTTATTTTTTGGTTTGTAGTTTTTTGTTCTGGAAGTCGGTTTTGAAAAAGTTTTTAGATGCCTGAGTTCTCTTGGGTACGTTGCGAAGCTCAATGCATGTCTTTACTAAGAGAACGGTCGAATGACTCCACTTTTTCTTCTTTTTTATTTTAGATTTTCAAATATGTACCCATATATTTATATATTTAAGTTTATTATTTAAATTTTAACAAAGTCAATCTTAGCAAACACAGATTACGATGTAAATGTCGAGGTTGCTTCAAACTTTATGGACCGTGACCGTCATATTACCCCAAATGAAAGTAGGTAATTGGTGATCTGTTCTAGAACAATGAATGGCAATCATAATGTGAATTTAAGTAAATATTTGCTACTAGCTTTTCCCAGGGCCTGGCTCTCGTGGCCCGTCTTACAGAGGCTATGCATTTTTTGGGATAAACAGCCTATCTATTGATACTCGGCGATGGTGAAGCATTCTATTAATGAATGAATTTTAGAAACCGGTCTTCCAAAGATTTCGTTCTACAAACAAACCTCTAGCAAAATAGCTTAGAAAAAAAAAAAACCTTTTACAAAAAATACAACCGACTTCCATAGAAAAACAAATAAGTGTAAAATAACTTCAATTTCGGAAGTCGGTGTTCTTGTTTTATTTTCTTCATTTTTTGGCACCGACTTCCGAAATTGAAGTTATTTTACACTTATTTGTTTTTCTATGGAAGTCGGTTGTATTTTTTGTCTATCGTTTTTTTTTTTCCCTTTTTAGTTGTGCTACATCTATACCAATATTATAAAGAGGAAAGATTTTTTTGTTTGTTTGTTTGTTTGTACCGAATAGGCTCCAAAACTTCTGGACCGATTTCAAATAATCTTTCACCGTTGGGAAGCTACTCTATCCCCGGGTGACAAAGGCTACTTTTTATCCCTGTATTCCCACGGGAACGGGAACTACGCGGGTGAAACCGCGAGGCGTCCTCTAGTAATTTATATAGGCTAGGTACCAATATTGCCCAAAGTGAAACCAGAACAGATTTACCCAATAACATGAAACTTAAACAAAACCGGTCGTATAAGGGTACACCAAGGTGAACTGTTTACACCTGCGTACCTCTTTAGAGCGTACTAGTGTGATGTTATGTTATGAAATGGTGTAAACAATAAACATAAATGCGATTGCAGCTATTCCGAGTGATTTGCCGTCATTTATTGAAGAGTTCTGATGTGTATCTCCGAAGTTCTTTATCAGATCTTGATGAAAATTAAATGGGACCACATCACAAACACCAGCTTTTAAATAAAAAAGAATCATCAAAATCGGTTCACCCAGTAACAAGTTCTGAGGTAACACATATAAAAAAAAAAAAAATACTGTCGAATTGAGAACCTCCTCCTTTTTTTGAAGTCGGTTCAAAATACAGAGTAGGTTTAATAATATTACGAGTAGTTTAGACGTACTAGCGCCCACTTAACCCTAGATAGCTAAATTATATTTTAGAGTTAAGTAGTAACTTGACATTCACAGAGTCTACTACGTCAAAAAAATCAAATAATACCGCTGATTAAAATTTATAATAGGGTTGTTTCCTGGGTAGAAAAATGATAATTCTATTATTAAATCCGGCAGTGAGATTATCAAAACATGTATTTTTTGCTTTATTCTATAAATAAATATTTACAAAGATAAAGCGCGTCAAAATTCAAGAGTTGGGGCTTGTGACGTCACTTTGTCAGTAAAATTGTAGCACGGCGTGACGTCACATGTTATTTCAATGCTCTGTAACGTCGTATTTTTTTTTTACGTGGCAAAAGATAAATACTTCTCCAATATTTTTAGGTAATTGTTTTTTTTTTGTCATCTACCGCTCCATCTATTAGCCGCAGGTCACACGAAGTCATTATATTGAGAGTAACCGGCCAATTAATAAAATATTTTTTGATGCGTATAGTTTATAGTTACAGTTCTTTTAAATAAAGTGTCAATTTTGTCTTTACTGTGTTTAAAATAAAAGAGAGTCCATTTTCTTCGAAAACTCTATGACTAACTCTATTTCGTGTCAATTGACATTAACTATCAAAATATCTTTACATTTTATCTTAATTAGGAAGGTAAAAAAAGAATATAGATCTTAAGGTACCGGAAGGTTTGCAAATTCAACTTTTGCAGAGAGATGCGTAATCGAGCGGACGAATGGGTTTTAACTTTTAACGAATTTTAAGACATAACATGGCATATTTTTGCGCCACACCTTAACCTATAAATTGATACACTACATTACACAAATAATATTGGTTATAGTTCCTTCGATTTTTGTTTCTTTAATTACTTAGTTATGTGATAGTAAAAGTAAATAGGAATAGTTTGTTGGTTGGTGAAACATTGGTTGACAAACACCATTGTCATTTTTTTGTATACAACAAACGTATTGTATACTATTAATTACACAAAAAACTTATTCCGTAAATGTTTAATTTTATAAACACTCGCTTTATAAATATTTAGTTGGCAAATGCTTCTCTTTACAAATGTTTCGGATGATATTAAATCGTTTATACATTTTCATTTAAAATTTAGGTTTCTTTGGAAAAACCACGTTTATAATACTTATCTATCATTAATTATAATATATATTTTTCTAAACCAGTCACAAAGTGATCATAACGCTATTGTTTTGCATAATTTTATTGAACTTTAAAGTTTCTTCTGCATCGTCTCCGGCGTTGCGGGCGCTTGCTCTCCCTTCCCGCCTCCGGTTTTTATATACACTCTAGGGGTAGCAGCCAAAAGACTACGTAAAGTCGGGGTGCCTTGATTCAGTTTTGGAACAGATTTTACCTATTTTAACCATGAAGTGTCATGAACTACAAGAGAAACGGAATGAATGAATTACGTATCTATTTGACACGTCATATAAATACGTAAAAACAACGCAATTTTTTTTCCGTCATTTCTTTTTCACTACTCGTCAATGAACGTGATGCAAAAGCAATAGGTCGATCAGATCCGTCTGATAATCGATGCGATAGAACTGCTCCAAGTCCAAAAGGTGAAGCATCTGTAGCGAGAACCAAAGGTTTCTCAGGGTCAAAATGCATTAAAACTCTCTCACTGAGGATTTCCTGATTAATTTTCTTGAAACTTTCATCATATTTGTGCGTCTATTCGTATTTAATGTCCTTCTTGAGTAGGTTATTAAGAGAGCTTGATATTGAAGCTAAATTTGGTATGAACTTATTGTAATAATTAGCCGTTCCTAGAAATATCGGCAGTTCATTGATGTTGCTGGGGCGTTTTGTATCTAGAATAGCGTTAACCTTGTTTCTATTTTTGTGAAGTCCATTTTTATCAATGGTGTGACCCAAATATTCTATTCTTTCTTGAAAAAAATTACATTTGTCCTTATTGAGTCTCAAATTTTTTTCTTGTACTTTTTGTAATATCAAGCGTAGTCTTGTAAGAAGTTGTTCTTCTGAATGTCCTTGTATTATTATATCATCGAAAAATCATTTTACTCCAGCTACTCCTTGAAGCAAACGATCCATAAACTTTTGCCATAGATTCGGGGCAACCTTGACGCCAAACATTAGTCTATTTACCTTAAATGTTTCTCTGTGTGTGCTTAATGTTTGCATCATAGCGCTCTCTTCGTCCGTCAACATGTTTAGATAAGCTTGACTGATATCAAGTGTGCAAAATATTTGACCTCCGTTCATCTCTACCAGAATGTCCTCTATGATCGGAATAGGGTATTGTTCATCCCGTATCACTTTATTTAAGGTGACTTTGTAATCCGCACATAAACGTATACTGCCATTTGGTTTAACAATAGGAACCAGTGGTGTTCCCCACTCAGAGCTATCAACTTTTGTAATTACTCCTTGTTCGCAGAGTCTTACTATTTCATCATCAACTTTATTTTTAAGAGCATATGGTATACGTCTAGGCTTACCAAAAATTGGTGATACCTCTTCCCTTAGGGTCAAATGAGCTTTGTAATTAGGTATACACCCAAGGGAGCCATCAAATACCTTCGAATATTCAGAAATGAGCTTATCCAGTTCTGGATGTTCTTTAGCATTAACTTTGTTTATATTTGCCAGATCCAAGTTGATTGCTCGTATCCATGCCCGACCGAAGATAGGTTCAACGTCTTGTTTGATAATTGTATAATTTTCCCTCAAGTGTTTGGTCATTATATTTACAAGTAACGAATGCCACTCCGAGTGGTGCTAAGATTTCTCCTGTATATGTTCTCATCGTGATGTTAGTTTTGTAAATCTTGCATCCAGTGTTCAAGTTTTTAAAATCTTTGTGAGAGATAGATGACAGAGCAGCTCCTGTATCTACTTCCATTTTCAGTTTCGAGTCATTGATGCGTACATTTATCATAAATTTGTCTGTGTTATTGGATCGTATTAAATTCATATCCCAAGGGGAGGTGTCATCGACTATATTTGAAGAGTTTTCTGTAATATTCGTGTCCTGCAGCTCCACGTGATCAGGCTCCAGTTGGTTGAGTGTTGGTTGTAAGCAGATGCGAGCAAGGTGCCCAACTCTTTTGCATTTGCTGCACGTATCCTTAATGTTGCGACACCTGCCTGCTTGATGGTCTTTGCTGCCACAACGAAAACACTTGCCTCGTAAGTCCCTAATGGTTAGAGGTTTATACTCTTGCTTTTGACTGCGGTTTTTGAGGTCAGCTTGAACAGTTTTCATATTATGTAGTAAACCTTGGTTTGAGGAGTGAGCTGCTGGTGACATATAGGTGCTGTCAGATTTTGCTAGTTCAATCGTGGTTGCTTTATTAATTAAGTAAGAAAAATCTGTCACCATTTTTTCCTGTAGTATTTAGGTTCAAAAATCAGGTGTCATTTAATCCTCTTATAAATTGTAAGGTAAGAAAATTATCACAGAGCGACTTCTTACAATTATTACACGTGAACTCGCAATCTTGGGCTAAATGTTTCAACTCTGATGAGTATGACATGACTGTCTCGTCAGGGCCTTGAAGTCGCGAAATAAATTTATGTTGACTAACCCAAATGCTCGGTTTTGGATCTATAAAGTGTTGTAATATTTGAACCAAGCTGCCGAATTCTAGTTCACAAGGATCGTTCGGTGCGCACAAGTCGTAAGCTTTTTGGTGTAATTCTGGTGGTAATAAACTAAGCTGCGTGAGGGTCTGGATTTGTGGATTGTGACAATTATTTAGCTTCATATAAGTTTTTAATCTCTGAACAAAGTTATTGAAACTTTCTCGTTCCTGAAACGGTTGAAAATTAATTCTTGGTGTAGTTTCCGGTGTGCATTCATGTGAAGCCGTGACGTAAATCGACGGTGCTGTCGGTGGTGTAGGGCGTAAGTCATGCAGCTTAAGCTTTAATTGTAATATGTGCTCTTCTGTAGAATGCCGCTGCTCAATTTCTGCTTCACCGTCACATGTATGCAATTCGATTTCGTTTTGTAGTATTTCAATTTTTTGTTCGTAATTTGTTAGACTTGTCAGACGTGAACTTACTTCGTAATCCGAAGGATTTTGTAATTGTTCCAGTGTACGTTCAAACTTTGTAAGCTGGCCGCGTTTAGTTGCGCGCAGGCGAATAAGTCGCGCCAGTTCTGCCTCCATCGTCGCCAATATTATGTATCATGTAAAATTACACTCATTTTATATTCAATAGGTTTAATGAAATTCACAGTGACAGAAAGATGACATGACATAATCAAAAACGAAGTAAATATATAACAAAGAAGGCCACATACATATCACCATCCATTACACTAACCCGCTTTAAAATTACCAAAAAGGGTCCACACATATTCCCCAATGCGCGGCTACTGGCCAGTCAGATACACCCTGCGTATTTTCTACAGTAAATGGCTGGCAGGTAACTGGCTTATCTCGCCATGTCGCATGTCATGCACTTAGATGTTTACAGCTTCACCCCCATTCACAACATCAGCAGCAGCAGATCAGCAGTTTAGGCAGTGTGTTTCTATAAGTGTTTTTTTTTTTTGTTAACATAAGTTCTGGAAATTTTTATTGCAAAGAAAACGTGAATATTTACTTACTATACCTATACTTCATAAAAGATAGCTTAATCTCTGTGACATATGTCAAACTGACTTCTACGTTATTAATAGCCTGTCAAGCGCTATTGTTACTGTATTGATTCTGACAGCTGTCACACAGATAAAGCTATCTTTTATGAAGTATAGCGAAAATATACAAGAAAGTTTCACTCTCACAGAAATTAAATTCCATTTATAAACCGCCCATTACTCTAACCAGCTTCAAAATTACCGAAAAAGATCCCCATTTATTCCTTCACGCGTGGATACTGAACAGGTTAGGTTGCATATTTTATATTTTCTACAGCAAATGACTGCCTGTTTACTGGCTTATCTGGCCATGTCATGGACTTAGATGTTTAGAGCTCACCCCCGGTCACTTGATGCTAATATTTGCATACAACCACTTCGAGATTAAGCTGTAAAAATATAAGTAACAATCTTTAAAATGTTAGTGGTTTTGTCGGGTGGTACTTCGGTTTCTTTGGCGACTGTTGTAAAAATTAAAATTATAATAAAATGTTAATGTAGTTTGTGTTTGTTTATAGTAGCAATTTTGTACTTCCTTAGTATTGTGGGGTGGTTTGAATGTTATAATGTTATGATATAGTAAAGTATGCGGTTGTTTATTTAGCTTTGTTAGTACATGGAGTAGGAAAGTGTTACCCAGTTACTGGGTTGTTTTTTTTATGGTTTCTTCACACTGGGTACCGCCAATTACCATGAAAATAATTTATGGCCAAAGTACATCTCATTAAGATTCAAATAAGCCCAAACACGACTAGGGTACATTGTTTCATTTCGGAGTCCCAGTGTCTACTTCCGGCTTCATCACCAGTTCAGTTCATCAGGACCATTTACTTATAAGTATTTGCTTCATTTTAGTCGGTTAATTATTCGAACTATCTTATACCCGTTACGTACTTAGCATTAAGGAGTACTAGTGGCCATCTCTGGTCTTCTTCATCAGTTCCACTTCACCAAATGATACTTTCTGAGTGCAAATGATTGCATTGTTCATGAAAATACCAAAATCGCTATATTTGTGGAGTTCTCTCGATTTCTCCTGGATCCCAGCATCAGATCCTGATCTGATGACCATGGATCCACCTGGAAAGTATACCCAATTAAACAATAGAAGAATTTTCAAATCGTTGCAGGCGTCTTTGAGTAATCGGAGAACATATAAAAAAAAATATTCCGACTAATTGAGAACCTCCTCCTTTTATCGAAGTCGGTTAAAAATAATTAATTACTGTAATTTTTGTCTGAACACTGAATGACTGATGATCTGCTACAAAATCGTAGCAAGCGCAGCAAATACACGATCTTGTCCGCTACGGCGTAGCACTTCAACTTAAAACATTTTCATTTTACAACCAACTTAGCACCTATAATACTCTCCTAGTACTTCATACTAAGCGGTATAAAAAATTCATGCTCAAACTATTTCGCAAACGCCATCCTTTCCAAAGAATATTCAAGAATTTGCCAACGCCATCCTTTCAGAGTCAAAGTAAAGGTGCACACTCCTGCTCCTGAATATTTTTCTAAGGACTTGTGACTGAAGGCTTTGCGAACACGCCTTAAGTAGATACCGCTTTAGGCTGGACAAGTTATTAGCCGGTATTGAGTACAACCCTTATATTTTGTTCGTAAAAATGGAAGGTAAAAGTATTATCATTGGGGTCTTTTTTGTGTACATTGTAGATACACGTGGCGTGGTTGTGTGATGGAACTTTTGTATATTTTTTATATTCTTTGTGTTGGTAACTCATAGGTTTTTTATTTATAAAAGTTTTTTGTGGCCTTCACTCACTTTTGGGTACAAAGGGTAAAAAGTTCTATCTAGACTCGAATATGTAAATGTAGGTACGAGTATATCATGTTGGTTTTTACGCATGCGTTCATATTTTCTGGAAGGTATATTCTAATACAGGGGTCGCCAATTACTTTAATTTGGGGTCAATAATATGCCCGTCGCGGTCCGTAAGACCAACTACCCAAAACCCAGCCTTATATGTGTATCTGAATGTGAGACGCACGGGACCGGTGACGTGGTGACACTTGGTGGAGGCTTACGTTCAGCAGTGAACGTCTTTCGGCTGAAATCATGAAGATAATGATGGAATCTATCTACGATAGGTCCGCACAAAATATGTCGGCCATCCGGATCCAGACCGCGGTCCGCCATTAGGTGATCCCTGCGATATTAGCTTATTGAATCATTTCTACAATAAGTCTCTAAAATCATGAACTATAAATAGTTTGTATGTTTAGATTATTAGAGAAAAACACATACTAATTGAAATTGTAGTATCGGTTTTAAAAGACCTTGCCAACAATCTTCTAATACTTTACTTTTATGTTGCAGTAACAGTATTTTCCCGTAGAATATCCAGTTTTTAACTAAAACAACACCGACATTCCTATACAACAATGGCCCTGTTGAGAGTTTCCTACTGAATCGTTAATTGTAACCAGGTTTTATGCAGTTTTCTTTTCCAGTCATGTTTGTCGGCACTTTCCATTTCCAATAGATTTGCTTCAGTTATAATGAACCCAGTAAATAGTTTCAAATGAATTGTAAACTCACTTAGTTCAACTTACACAGTTGTGAAAATGGAACGGGCAATTGCGATTGCGCTCTATCTATTTTTCAATAGAATTCATATTACCGTTGCCGTACAAATAAAACAATAACTTCTCATAATGCTCATTGCGGTCACATGCTTATTGCAGGTCACATTGTGGCGCTTAGAAAATGTACAATGAATCGATCTTTTATGTTCGAAACCGAGAGGGTAGTGCTATTGCTAATATCGGAGCATTGTGGTCGAATAATAATAATCTTTGCATTGTCGCAAGCTGGACTGTGATCTCGGATTACTAAAGCAATTGCCGGGACTCAACTCTTCGCACATGTAGACTAGCTCCGTATCGCCAGACTATATATCGCCCTATATTGATGCCAGCCTGCTAATCTGTTAAGCTGCGATCGTGAGAGATACACCTAATATAGGGGTATTTACAGTATAATTAGTGGACTCCGGTCCGGCCTGATTACGTGGAAGTAGATTGATGGAGAGAATAAACCAATTCCGCTCAGCGAGCCGGGATTATAGATATCTGCACGTATTAATGAGGGTCATTTGCCGTGGCCGTTACATTTTATTGGTATTTTGCGCTTGTTCTTCTTCCTTGTGTTTTCGTTTCTTATGTGTAGGGTTTTATTGGGACAGGTAAAGTTATGTGGGTATCTTGTGGGCGTTTGATGTACAGTAATGGAGTAGTTTTCCATGGAGATCAATGAGTCGTATGTTTTCAATAGGTTTTACGGTGAAGATTCTATGGCACCTGGTGGATTATGCCTAATTCCCGCTTGTTGAAACCCCACGTGGTTGTTTATGGTCTACATCTACTTATGGAGTCAGTGTCCCAGAAGCGGAAACGTTTTTGACTGATTAAGTTACTTTAAGGCGTAAAATGACGCAGGTCTTCAGACGATGCGTGGGACTACCGGCAGCTCAATAGATGGATCTCTAAGTCCTTGAGAAGCGGTCTCCGCCGCTGTAATACCAAGCGTATTAAAGACGCGATTGTGCAGCATAAGGGCTCCTAGGTGCTTGCAAGAGATCTGGCTATTTGGCAAACCCAGCTCATAAGGCAGAAGATCGACGATGGCAGAATTGTATTCGCCAAACCGGAGCTTCTGAGGAGATCGAGTGGTTCTATAGACAGTTATACACGTCAATCAGTAAACCCGTTGCGAATCTAGTAAACGACCCAAGATCTAGATTCACCCGACTCTATACCGAAGACATCCCGGACGTCAGCCACTACGAGATTAGGATGGTCCTGAAACAACAAAATATGTAACACCTTTTTTTTATCTGACCTGAGATTGCCAAACTTAAGTGGCAGTGGGCAGGGCACATTGCACGCAGAACAGATGGCCGTTGGGGCCGAAATGGTGCTCCAACACCGTAAAAATGTTTAAAACATTAATAAACATTTTCTCTGCCTAATATTTGCTAGTAAATGTATTAATGTGTTAGAAAATGTTTAAAACATTTTTAACAGCCGGTGTGAGAGCACCAAAAAGTTCTGGAATGGTGACTGCGTACCGGAATACGCAACGTTGGAAGGCGTCCCTCTAAGTGGAGCGACGACCACGGGAGTCTGGTGGATGCAAATTGCAGAGGGCCAATTAGTGTGTCGACGTTTGGGGGAAGCCTAAGTCCAGCTGTGGACTTTTTTCGACTGAAATGATTAATGCGTAAAAATAGAGCACCTACACAATCCTGGGCATAATAATAAAATAAACTTGTTGCTATATATTGTCTTACTTGAACTATGCACACATTACGAATTTACTGTGAAATTCTTATCTAATAACGCGTTGGCTAAGGTCCAATAATCTCAAATATATCCTATAACTGCATCTGTCTCAAACCTGATTCAATGCACTATTTCACATATTCCCATTCAATACCACCTGTGAGTTTCAATGGTCCATATCTAGATATGTCTTGCACCGTATTCAATGTTCACCACATTGTATTTCAAACACATAACATGTACAGTCAACCAAAAAAACTGTTTTGACAACATATCATCGCAAAATAAATACATGGAACTGCTAATATTTACCGTGATAATCAGTTGCGTTCCCGTCATCTTCATCATCTAAAAAACGTCCACTGTTAGCCACATAGACCCAGGCTTCGGGTGACCAGCAAACAGCCGCTACCCGTACCTCCCTCAAATCATAGGCTATCTTATGCGATGCCTTCTAACGCGGTCACCACTTAAGAGCCGTTCGATCACATCTGTCATCGGTTTCACAAGCAACTCACTGCCAGTTTGGTATTTATTTCACCACGTAAAATAAGAATATTAATGATATTTTGCGAAACCCTATGAATTGGGATGTTTTCTGAGTAGAAAAATGATAATTCTATTTAGTCCATCAGAGAGTTTATGAAAACAATTTTGGACTCGTATTTTAAGGCTTTAACAAATAAATCAAAATTGACAAGGATAAAGTGCATCAAAGTTCAGGAGTGAGAGTGGGGTCTTGTGACCTCACTTTGTCACCATAAAGTGTAGCACACCGTGACGTCACACGATATTTCATCGCACAGTATCGTCGTATTGTTTTGTTTACGTGGCAAAAGAAAAAATATGTGTCCAATATTTTTAGGTTATCCAACTGACGGACTAAATAGATAATAATTGCATGATTTAATTCCACCCAGCCCGTTCCATCATCGGACTACCAGACGTACGGCGATGCGTCATCGATATATGGTGGACATCCCACCCATACGCACTAAACGTTTTGGGAATACTTTTATTATGCGTACAGCTAAGGAGTGGAATTCCCTGCCGGAGTCTGTGTTTCCCGATAGCTACAATCTAGGGTTCTTTAAGTCAAGAGTGAATAGGTTACTTCTAGGCAAGCGTGCTCCACCATCGACCACATCATCGCTTACTATCAGGTGAGATAGTGGTCAAGCTCGAGCCTATATAAGATAAAAAAAAAAAAAAAAAAAATGTCAGCATCCATATCGTCAATCTTAATTTTTGCAGACGACTTTTTGGTCGACAGTACACATGTCGTACAAAGGCAGTCGAAGAAAAGGCTCGCATATGGTAAGTATTGATCTGCCATATATCGCAGTATCGGTCTAGACGGGAAATGATAGAGAAGACCAACTTGCAGTAGTTCTCTTGACGTCAACGTGTGCGATGCACGGTGCACAGGATAATATGTGAAACTTTTGTAGGGGATTGTGTGTAAACTGAAAAAGTCATTAGGACTTGCGAAAAAAGCAAGTATTTTTTTTCAGTAGCTCAGAACAGCAATAAATTGTTGACACATTAGTCTGTAAAAAAGTATTGGGACAACTTGCAAACTTCTTTTTAGCAACAAAACTAGATTTGTATTATTTTATTAAAGTTTATTTTCCAATAACCAGTTTGTTATAATAATACAAAACCAGTTTTGTTGCTAGTAAAAAACAGGCTAAGTTCGAGTCGGATTCGCGCACCAAGCGCACTCGGCTCCCGTCTTTACCCTTTGGGTACGGAACCCTAAAAAGTAAAAAAAAAAAAACTTCCTAAATATAGAACATATTAACAGTATCAGTAAATAAGCCGGTGGCCTTCGTCAAAAATATTTATAACGCCATGTAAACATTTCTCAGAAACCAATATCACTTCTAATACAGAATCAAATAAAACTCAAGTCATTCCTTCACAGTTGACATTATCGTACAGTGGAACTGTATTGAACAATCATGATGTGAAATGTCGCGTACCCGCCCGTTTCTCATTTACTCACGACATCGACGACGCGTCTCACCGTTTAATGTTGCCATCTTCTTGTATTTGTCGCAGGATAATCGGAAATTTCGTGCTTTTGTGCAAATCCTATTTTTGTAAAAACCGGATTATTACATATTAATACAATTTGTTACATCGTTATTCTTGTTAGTTAGAAAATGGCTTGAATGTAGCTATTAACCATTCAGCACATCCATCTTTGCATTATGGTCATATCGGTCATTAAGTGGGCATACCCTTTATCGTTGTTAAGTAAGTACCAAGTAAGCACCGTGGTATTGCGTAACAAAATAAATCGCAATGGCTTAGATTTTGACAATTCAACAGCATCGAATTTATTACGTTGTTAAGTAGACGGATTTTTAAACGTATGAGAATATGAAACAAAAGATAATGTCATTGAGTTGTGATAGAAACTCTGATTACTCTGTCACCAATTAGCTTCATTTTTTATTTGTCTGTCATTTCAAAAGTATCTGTAAATGGTTTGATTTAAATAAAACTCTTTGAATTTGATAATAGTGCAGGTTCTGTGCAAACATCCCAGGATTTTCATGAAAAACGATATTTCTAATATCCTGCGACATATACTAGACGACATATCAATCTATACTTTACAGTATAATCTGGTCTTACCTTGTATTTACATACCGTACAAAGCAAGGCCAGCTCGTACTGGAAATGAGTAGCCTGATGTGTCACCGAGCGTACGTAGGTTACGTGATATTGTTACCGACACAGCGCACTTACACGTGCTTTTGAACAGCGAGTTTTGTGTAAAATTGCGCAGTTTCGAATCGTGAAGGGTTTTTTATGGTTATGGTATTGTTGTTATGTATATGGTTTTTCTCAAAAATGGTATGTAATGTTGCCATAACATCTCTAAAAAGTATCCAGAAAGAAAATTCTACCGGAGAATTATTCACAACTGTCCAGGAAGAAGCGAGATTTTAAGTTTGGAATCCCCTACTGTCCAGTAAGTAAGTATGTATTTTACTTACTGGACAGTAGTAGGGATAGGTCGGATATATCAAAACGTAACTTATATCGGATATGTGTTAGATATCATATCATATCGATTTCTAAATCAAAGTAACCGATATTACAAAAACTGTATATAATAAAAACGTAACTAGCGTGCGAGAACGAATAAGTCAAAAATTAAAACCGTAACAATGCAAAAACGTAAAAGCTACGAATAAAACGCAAACTTTACAAACTATAGGAACCATATGCGCTACCTCTCTTTCTAAGTATTATTTCGCGTTCGTTGTTAGTAAGCTCATCTAAATAACATGTTAACTTTTGCAAACTGTACTACTGATATCGATATCTGAAAACCGTTTTCGATATGAAACTTTATATCAGTTACATATCAGTACCAGACACAGATTAGAGTTTAGCCATTATAACATGTTAATAGGAGGGAGACTCCAAATATATATCTATCTCTCTTTTTGGTACAGCAAACAAATATAAATAAATGCCCCCGGTAAATCGATTACAATATCTATCAGCAATTGCCCTAATATGAATCAAACCTAATAGCTATTTATGCAACTGTTACGTTATGGTCAGTCTTGTAATACGAGTGCCATTTTTCGGTACAAGCGTAGCGCGTACCGAAATAGGTGGGCACGAGTTATTAAAAAACCAATAACGTACTGTTGCATACAAGATTTTATCTACGAAGGAAGGGATAAAACACAGATATAGACAAGTAAGTATTTTTAATAGAAACGTTTATCCCGCGTCCACTTTTTATTTTATTTTTTTATTTAGTCTTTATTAGGTATAAGGCAAAGACCTTGTAGCCGCAATAGGCAAATAGTGATACTTTTGTTCTTAACTTGTTCCATTTTTAAAAACATCATTTACATTGTCTCGATTTCGAAGTAATATTATAGGTACGTGGCTGTATGTTCAGAATGCCTTTGCTTGTGTTTTAGAATTTATGACGATTCGCATAATGCAATTCGATGTCGTTATGGGTATCATAATGAAACCACTGTTAATTTTGTAATTCGAATATAACGAAACCGATGTAGATAAAATTTTAATTAAACGAATTTGTTGTTAAACTTTCTTTAAATTTTGAGAAAAGCATTATACAAGCCTCAACCAGTAAGAAAGCCATCCTGACCTCGTATATAACCGGACCTCACCTGCGGTTCGGTCCGTTTAACTAATGTACTATTTTTGTAACGGAAGTTTTTATTACTAAAACCTCGTTCAATAGATGGTATTTAGATAAGCACTATAAAGATAGAACTTAACTAAATTATAATTAAGATGAGGAAAAGTTGTTTTTTTAATACGAGTAATCCGATTATGAAAATTGTTTCTTTGATAGAGTTCCTTACTTCTTTGATCCGGCAAATGTGCCGTTCTTGTAATATAGGCCATAGAGTTGTATTATCTCCCATAATAATAATTCTATAGATGTAGGTTCTTTTTTTATCGTTGATTAACTAAGACATTTTTACAAACACTTATTGAATATATTACCATACCAACACAAACCATTGCGGGTTTAAATCGCGGTAAAGGATATCTAGATTTCTTTACAGTACGAAATTATTACCAATGTACAATTTTCGCAATTTTGCACGTAGATCGGTTTTAAGACGACGGTGTCGATACGTGTGTGTAAGGTTGCTGAGTTTCAACTGTTCAAAATTTTTATGATTGTACTTGTATGCAAAGGTTATGGATACAAAATAAATATCAGATACTGTAAAAATGCGAAGAATTGAACATCGACATAGTTCCATGTATACCATGATACCTTCTTTTATTCTCACAGTTTTTGAAACACGAATCACACATTTGAAACACGTTCAAAGATTTCAATCAAGATATATTTTAAAGTCTTCAGAAAGCTTGCTGCATTTGCCGAATGTCATCATCGTCATCATCGTTTCAGCCGAAAGATATCCACTGTTGGACGTAAGCCTCCCCAAAGTGTTACTACATAGACTGGTCCCAGGTCATGGTTAAGGCCGCGGGAATCCGCTGGGAGATCTTTCAACGCTCCGCATTTTGTCTGCCGGGGATATATGAATAACTATCGGAACTGTATATTTTCTTTGCCACAAACTCAAAACCAGCACTTTATCTTTAAAAATTAAATCCTAATCCGATACCCATCGAAAATTTTCGTGACTTATTTCTTATAAAGCGCTTTTATTCGGTGTTAAACAGACAAATCGGCTTTCGAATGGATTAAGTTGTCGTTATAAATCTTATTACGGGACACTGTAAGCTTATTTGCATGGTTTGAATTTGGAATAGTCGCGGAATGAGTAATGAGCACTTAGAATGAATTGGCTATGATGGAGACCTACTTTAATTTGTTATTTCAATTACGTTAAAGGTGTTACTAATGTTTAGTTGCCATGGGTTTTAAAAACATTTCTCATAGAAAAAAAATACAAAATCCATTCTTAAAACAACAACTTTCTCCTATTACTGTTAAAAAAAATGTTTGGCTCTCTTCATCGCTATAATACGGATCTCTTGAGCAAAATTTCATGTTTCTTAAATCAAAATCAGATCGTTCCAGACCCAGCCTACCCCGTGAAGGAATGGATTTTTCTGCTCATAGAATAATTGTATTCTATGGCTAAGGTGAAGTAACCGGCTAACCAATTAATACTGTTAAAATAACAGTTAACTGAAGAAGTATTCCATTATCATTATTGGCAGTCTTGTTCTACCCACAGCTGAGAAAGACTTCCATGCAATCTAGTCTATGCATCTCTTAGCGAGGACGGGCTCTAAGTTCATTCCTGATGTTATGATTACCACCACCACATTCTGTGGGTTTGGGTTATTTTACCATTTTGGTATGGAACCTTATTGATATTGTATACAACTTGTTTTTTTATTACCATCCAACTTTTTTACAGCTTTAAGGTAAAATTTTGGTTGGTAATAAAAATCAGGCGGTATTTTAAATCATCATCATCTTATCAGCGTAAAGACGTCCACTGCTGGACATTGGCCTCCCCCAAGCGTCGCCACTTTGACCGGTCCCGTAAGTCCCGCATCCAGCGGATCGCAGCAAACTTCACAAGGTCATTGGTCCACCTGGTGTTAGGCCTTCCAATGCTACGTCTACCAGTTCACGGTCGCCACCCCAGAAATTTTCTGCCCCATCGGCCATCCGTTCTGCGAGCAATGTGCCCTGCCCACTGCCACTTACGTGTCGCAATTCTTCGGGCTATGTCGGTAACCCTGGTTCTCTTGCGGATCTCTACATTTCTGATTCCATCACGCCAGGAAACTGAGCATATACCTCTCCATTGCCCTTTGGGTGACTGTTAGCTTTCTGATGAGGCCCATTGTGAGCGACCTCGTCTCAGAGTCATAGGTTATCACTGGCAACACACACTGGTTATAGACTTTCGTATTGAGAGACTGGTATTTTAAATATTAAGTTTAATATGTGTGTGTTTGGAAAGATTAGATTGTCTCATAAAAATGCTAGAGACATTTTACCTATTTTTAATTCTAGAAAAAAAGAGCGATGGATGCTTATTTTTATTCATCCTCAGTTTATGCATCCCTTAATAGATATCTTTGTCTGAAGTACAACTTTTCTTTGTGGTGACATTCCTTTTTCTCGGTTCCACTACAGCAATCTACACAGCAGTCCATTTGGTTGTCACCGGGCCTGCAATCAAGGAGCCTAAGCATAATCCTCCTCATATTTCCGTACATTTTGACTAGGCATCAATAGTGGCCGAAACAGGAGTTCGACTTCAATAGGGATGAAACGATACGTGTAAAATTCGAGTACTTACTCGATATATTTCTTTCAAGTAGTTTTGGTATCGATATTTTACAACCGAGTACTATGTAGGTATCGGTCAAAAGTACTCGTATCGAATCGGACTATCAATGCTTAAAATGCCAGACAGTAATTTGCTTTTATACGTTGATTAACTATGCGATCTCATCTATGGAAATAAAAAATAATTTTGTTAGTCCTAGAGTCACACAGTTGAAAGGCTTGTTTGTGTTTGTCAATGCCGGAGAGAAAAATCTGTCGACCGATCGAAATATTTATTTTTCGTCTTTCATTGCCTTCACCTTAGAAGTATCCATTAAAAGAATGGTAGGATTTTATATCCGTGTTTCCAGCATTATATAAGTACACAAGCGTCAATATTTTTAAATATTTGTCGGTACCTCTGCAGCCTGCGAAAAGTTTTTTTCTAAAGCTGGTGCAACAGTCACGGCTTTCAGAAATTGTCCAACAGGCAAACATTTAGAAACAATATTATTTTTGGGACCTATTACAAAAACATACTTTTTTCATTGCCCCCTTTTTTAAGACTTCGTCTGAAAACAAGATAATATCAATAGATCAATACTTGTTTTTATTTCTATTTGTCCTTAATTCTACAAAAATAACATTTGATACGAGTCAGTAGGTAATTAGGTATCGATATTTTTCAGTCGATCCCAAGTAAGTATAGATACATCACGACCAATACTGTTTCGAGTAAAATTATCGATACCACAGTGGTATCCTTTCATAATGTTAACCCTATATAGGGATGATGATGACTATAGTATATTTTGCTTTATCAAATGAATAAAAGTTACAAAGTTAAAACGCATCAAATTTCAAAAGTATAATACTTTAACTTACTAAAACGTGACGTCTCATGAAAATTAAACGCACTGTATCTTCGTAATTTTTTTACGAAAATAAAAAATACGTGTCTTATTTTTATAAATCTACCTGACGGAATATTTTTTTAGCCATCATCTCTATTAGAACACTTTGAGTTCAAGGACTGGCCTTTAGATTTATAAATTATATGTGAATTGACTCGCTCTTTGATTACCGTTGTGGCAACCTATGAGATGGCCCAAAATTGACTCACGTACACACAGTCTAGCCCGAAATCAAGCTTAGTAAAATTTTACTGTCACACAACCTGTGCACCTGTCACATGTATAAATATAGGTACTTGATATTCAATATGAGTGCTTTTAAAATGATAATACGAAAAGAGTTGTTAAAAATTGATTTAATATTATTCTTCAACTTCTCGATCTGTGTTTTCGTGGTTTTAGTGGTTCCCCGCTACTGCAGCAATCTTTACAGCAATTCCAGTCTAAATTCTTTTCCCTGTAATTATAAGATTTTATTATATACTGCGCTATCGTTTTCGTTTCCAAATATGTAAACAAATGTGTTTCTGGCAAAACATCTCTGAAATCTGCTTAATTCACATAGAGTTGATATACCTACGTTTAAGTGACAATAATAACAATTAGAAATACTCTGAATTTTATTCGGTAAGTACTGTCTCAGTTTGTAAGTTATGTGCCTTTTATGTTCTTATCCAAAAACAAAAAGTCAGTTAACATTTATTTATTGGAATTAGGTAGATTTAAACATAATATGTGTTACATATTTTTGAAATCACCTCTTTTTTAGAAACCCCTTCCCTTTATTTCGATACATCAGACGATGCGATGGGATTGAAAGAAAAAAATTGGTTCTTCACAATATGGCGCCCAAATCCGCCATTTTTTAACCGACTTCAAAAAAAGGAGGAGGTTCTCAATTCGTCGGAATCTTTTTTTTTTTTTTTTTTTATGTATGTTCCCCGATTACTCAAAGACGCCTGGACCGATTTCAAAAAATCTTCTTTTGTTTTGAAGGGTATACTTCCTAGTTGGTCCCATAGTCATCAGGTCAGGATCTGATGATGGGATCCTAGAGAAATCGAGGGAACTCCTCAAATATTATAGGCATTTATATCGTGATTTTGGTATTTTTACCAACAATGCAATCACTTGCACTCAGAAAGTATAATTTGGTGAAGTGGAACTGATGAAGAAAACCACAGATGGCCACTGAAACTCCTTAATGCTAAGTATGTCACGGGTATAAAATATCTCGTATAGTTAACCGACTATGATTAAGCAAATACTTATAAATGAATGGTACTGATGAAAATGGTACCATTGAACTGTTCTGATGATGAAGCCGGAAGGTAGGCACTGGAACTCTGAAATAAAACAATGTATCCTAGTCGTGCTTGGGCTTATTGGAATCGTCATGAGATGTACTTTGGCCATAAATGATTATCATGTTAATTGGAGATACCTACCAAAACTAAAAAGAGAAAAATAAAAAACTTTTTAACAAAAAATCAAACCGACTTCCAGAACAAAAAACTACAAACCAAAAAATAACTTTCTTTTCCGAAGTCGGTGTCGAAAAACTGAAAAAAAATGGGTACAAAAGACACCGACTTCGGAAAAGAAAGTTATTTTTTGGTTTGTAGTTTTTTGTTCTGGAAGTCGGTTTGATTTTTTGTTAAAAAGTTTTTCTATTATCCAATTTTAAGGGAGTCAGTAAGGCGAATCGATTAACGTAAGAATCAACACAATCGGCCAACGCTTTGGTCTCTAGAACGCCACATAGGCACAAAAATACATACATATAATGATAAACACATTACCCTCCTTCAGCAGTCGGGTAAGAAAAGACAAGTTTTTTCGTAAAAAAAACTAAAAGAAGCTTCATCATGTTTATTTTAAAATTATGGAGAGCGACCTGGAAGCGTATTTTAAAGTATTTTCAGACATGATAGCGAGTATACCGAGAGCGTTGGGAACAAAACAGCCCATAATTGACAGCGTCACTTTAATAAACAGCGTTTTTATTATAATTTACTTTAAAGGTAGACTTTCGAGCTCATCCAGCTCCGGCGTCACTAACGCAGCGACACAGAGGTTTGTGAAGGGTATAATTTTGTCAATACTTCAAATTGGATTCTGGACTTTCCCTTGAAACAAAATGGAGATATTTTATATTTTACCTATGTAATCGTTGCTTGCCATGGTTTTACAAACCCTGTAACCGTTGGTTACTATGGCTTTACACGTATGTCTTGAAAACAATTTGGCAAATCATAGCCATATAAGTAATTCCAAATACGAATGCCATGAATACTTTTTTAAATGAAACAAGATTATTTATGCAATTTAACAATTTAAAACACCTCCTATAAAGATACGCAAATATCCCATAGACCGCAACAGACGCGTACATCGTCCTCATATTTCCTTTCAAGAAAAATCTGCCGTAACTGAATCGAAAGATAGGATCCTCCTTGAAAAATCGCTGCTCTTGATCGAATATCGAAATAGGATGCCAATGTCGATCGACGTCACTCACTCTTAGCGACGCGACTTCTCAAGTAACTATACCTCGCTACTATCCATCGACATAGAGAATGAACTGATTTTCTATCTTGACGTCCTAGACAACTGACATTCTATCGTCGAAAGCGTGGCGATAGCGATGAATGAAAATGATGCGTGGAAAAATGGCAAAAGAGTATGGGAATGTAAGAAGCTATCGAAATGGCACGTAATCAATCTCTTACATTTTTGCATTTTGAACTTCGCCATCGCTGACATCGAATTACACTTGTCTAAAGTGAATACAGACAGATAAAGTGAAGGTTTCTAAATTGAGTTAAGGATGTGACGAACTGTACTTAAATTCCAGAGTCTGTCACATTTTTAGGCTAAAATTGAGTTTATAACGTCAAGTTTTTTATTCAGACACGGGGGTAGTTGTTTTCTTCTAGAATTCTAACAATGCTAAGTCTCAGGGTTGCAGTGTAAATGTCATCACTAGGTACTATAGAAAACAGACAGGCATCTCTTTCTACAAAATGATCATGGTCAAATATGATAGGATTCATTCAGTCCATTCTCCACGACAGTGCTTCTTTCCGATAGTTTTTATGAAAAGTGGTGGAAATAAAATTATATGACGGTAAACGGGCAGTCACTTTGAAGTAAGGCTACCTCATTTTATTTTATAGTAGTACCATTTATTCTGTGGTAGGTGGAGTATTATATTTATCTCAAATATCTTCTAGTTTAATATTAGTATAGTTTTATATGTATGAAAACATAGTTGGAAATGTAATGAATGCACCTTTGAAATGTATGTAACGAGTTGGCAATATTAGTTCATGAATATGAGTTGGTAAAATAGGAATGGAGTTTGTTTGCAGTTTATGTAATGTTAAAAACTGGAGATTTATTCGTAAAAAAGACTGCAGGGACCAAATAATGTATAAAGTAAAATTAGTGCATTTAAACACAAACATTTTGTTCTTTTTTTCAGCAATTACTACCGGACCGAACACATGTTTCCATTGTAAGTATTTGTGACTTCTGAACTCCCGAAACAATAGAAGTAAAAGTTCTTCTCACGGTAAGTTCTCAATTATTCAGGTACAGAAACAGTTCATCTTCATGTTGATGGCCACGTAGTGGTCTCCATCACACTGCGTCCCGCCCACGGTCACAGAAACCAGATGTCCTTGACGAACAGCTGACGCTCCAGCGAAAACGGTAGTGAAAGTTCTACTCACGGCAAGTTCTCAACGACCCAAGAGCAGAAGCAGTTCATCTTCATGCCGATGGCCACGTGGTCTCAGTCACACCGCCCACGGTCACCCTACCAGATGTCCTTGGTGGACAGCTAGCGCTTCCCGAGATAACAGCAGTGAAAGTACAACTCACGGCAGATTTTCAACGATCCAGGAGCAGAAGCAGTTCATCTTCATGCCTATGGCCACGTGGTCTCCATCACACTGCGCCCCTCCCACTGTCACCGCCACGAGTTGCCCTTGACGGACAGCCGGGGCTCCCGAGTCATCCTGTATAAAAACAAATGACAGTTGAACTGGTACTTTTGAAAGAAAATGGCATGGTTCTACACGATATGCCTGCACTAGATCGGTTTTTTAAACCATACCATTTTGTGTTTTTACTTGAAGGTGCAAATAAACTATTTTATTTTTTATTGTTGAGGTTAGTTTTTTTTTTCTGGCATCCAGCGCCTCTTGAGAAGTGTAATTCTATAAGCGAAGGTGATTGTCTAAATGCCAAAATGTAAAGGTGTTTCCTCAGCTGGAGCGTTCGCCTGTAATGTAACATTTCAGATTCAATTTTGAGGATGACAATACTGCCTGCCTTCCTGACTGACAGGCATTCGCCTGTAATGTAACATTAGATTCGATGTTTAGCATTATATTACAATATTGCCTCCCTGACTGACGGGCATTCGCCTGTAATGTAAAATTAAATTCGATTTTGAGCATTTAGTTGATTCCACAATATCAAACGAAGCAGTCGTTGATGTTACAAGCTGTATCAAAATATTATACATTGTATCATCAAGTATCGCATTGTTCTTTGCCCAAACCAATGTAATGCTCGAATCTGTAACATTATGGGTTGCGCACTGTATTGCTCGGTTCTCCTCCCTCACTGATGTAATGCTCGACTCTGTAACGTTACATTACAGGCGAACGCTCCAGGAGCACCTTAAGGGATTGATTACGTCACGTATCATTTCGATAGCGCCTGGCAATCCAATACATTGTTGTCATTCAACCAATCGCTATCGCGACGCTTTCGTTGCGAAATAGAATAGAATATCACATGCTTAGAGCCTCAGGGCTTGAAGAAGTGTTGGTTATCCGGCGCGGGTTATATGGGCAGACGACATTGTTGCTTGTTGCCATCGTAGGTATAACCTGACTGAGGCTGGCATAGGAACGTGAGTAATGGCACAAAAGCAAGAGCCTATAAGCTCAACAGTGGGCGAGGTTGGACTGAGGATAAATGGTAATGTCTCTGAGTGATAAACGAATGCTACTTACATCACTTATGTAATGCTCCTCAGCTGCATAACAAACCACTTCATTTGTATCTGTAAAAAAGCCAAAATGGGTAAAATTCGTATTTCCCTAATTTGCTACTTTAAGTTTCTTGTTTAGACGTTCTTTTGACTTTTTTATTGTAAAACCCATATGCGTCACCAAGTTATCCTATTCCTATTCCATATCCTATTTACGTAATTTTCTAATATTCTACGGATATCAATATAAATCGGCGAAACTGCCCATAAAAACATTGTGCTTTGAAGTCTGAACTTTAAATTTTTGTTGTAGTTGTATCTTAGTTGGGACGTTAAACATATTCAATTAAATTGACTAAATTATAATTAGGATAAAGTTCATGTAACCAGCAGTCACTAACTTATTGCGAACTGCGGCGGCATCGCCTTATCAATTATCTTCTTGCAAGTTTGCACATTGACGAAACCGAACGGTTCCACTGTTAGTTTGTTTTCCTGAAAATAAAAAAGACAATTCTATTTTTACGATATTGTTTACGTCATAATCCTACTAATATTATACAGGATGTAACGAAAAAATGCGATCATATTATATTTAAATACTGCTTTTGTCCATGTTCATTAACAACTTTCTCCAAGAAAGGCATAGAAAATTCGCAAAAAAAAAATGGATTTTTCATACAGTGTTGTTTCATACAAAATTTGTATGGATTTTTTTCGAGTTCTGATTATACTTCTTTGCAGAATGTTGTTCATATACATGGGCAGTACCTGTTTTTTTTTATATGATCGCACCTTTCTTTATATTACACAAAAACGGCTGAATGGACATGGATGAAATATTGCACACAGATAATTTACATAGGATACTTTTTATCCCGATAAACTCAGTATAATGATCCCTTGGGATTTAAAAATGCTTTACACGCGCGCGAAGCCGCGGACAGAAGCTAATTTATCATATTTTGGGTAAAGTAATTAATGACAAAGTTATATAAAACATTATTCTAGGATTACCTTAGGTCTGTTCGGTTTAGCTTTCCTTCGCAAATTCTTGTTATATGATTTTATTGAATTGTCCTGCAAAATATATATTTTTTGATAAAATAATGGATCTATCCTTATATTCTAGTTATTTCCTCAACATAACAACAGCCCACTAGACACAATAATAACCTTCTAGTCAGAGGATCCTCACTTTTCAATGCGGAATTTGCCACCCTGTTTCGTATAACTCTATAATATGCTTAAATAAAAGCCGTCAGACAATGACAATGAATTGATAAGTGTGACACGCAACGCCACAATAGTGACAATTGTAACACGTCGTAGCTACTAATTGAAATAGCAATTACATAAAAAGGATGGAAGTACACCCATGTCGTCGCTCAGCGCATCCGGGTTCCGTATGTACATGAAGCGACTGCCTTTCACGAATCAGTGACTAGGTAACACGAAACTCTTTGGGAAGACTTGTCTTGGCATATTTTCTGGTTTCTGTCTACCAATAACGTCGTCAAAGATCTATAGATGATAGGCGGGGATGGCAGTGGCTTAACGTGCTTTCTGAGGCATGTCGGAGTGGCTATTTAATGGATAGTCACCCGTCCATGAACCGACCTCGGCAAGCATTGCTTAAGGGTGCCCTAGTCGGTGACACGAACTATTTTGTGGGCGGGGTTAAAATGCATGCTATCTCATCTGACTTGCGAGAATGACAGATGCTGCAATGAGCAGTAAGAATCTAGTACGCGTAGGAATACACACTCCTAACGCTGTAAGACGCATACATGTGCAATTTCAATGAAGAAAATAAAATAAAAACTACTGAATGTTTCTGTTCAAAATAAAATTATTTGCATTTTTGAAATACTAATCTATCCCTGTATGGTGACTATTTTGCAATTTTCCTTGTTCTTATCGTATATATTTGGACTCCGTTTCAAAAGGTCCTATTCGCGAAACGCCCTATAAGCAGATGGCCCTCAAAATGTCCTATTAGCAGAATGACATACAGTCAAAGTATAGTCATGCTAAAAAATTCTATCGATTTTTCGTCATGATTAGTTGTAGAATTAAATGAGAATCAACCATTAAGCTTCTTAAATGATGCTCTTCTCATCAAACCATGAAAAAAAACATTATTTCAGTAGTACCCTTTTTTACTAAACAACGGAACCTTAAAAGTGTGAACTGTTAACAATAGCTACGAGTAGGTACAATTGTATGATCCAATTAGTATAGTGTTTTATCGTCATGAATTTCTATCACGCCCCGTTGAGTTTTATTTCGTGATTGAAAAACATTCGCCATTGTAGTAGATTTTTGTTTTATTTATTAATCAATCGGAGCATGAGAGTTATTCATACTTACAATACATTTTTTTTAGCTATGATTTTTTTATTATAATCTTTTAGTTTTCATTACGTAGGTATTGCGTTGTGAAATAATATTTTTTCTAAGTAGAGTGTCTTAATTTAAAAAAAAATACAAAAAAATACTGCGGTCTTGGGACTCTCGTCAGAAACAAAGTTCCTTACGCAGAGAAAGAAAGAGATAGGTGTGCGTATATACATAATTTATGCCTGCTTATGGAAAGATACACTAAGAAAAAGAAAATAGCGTATGGAGATATATCACAAAATTCTTTCGTGATATTACATTTTCTTCCGAATCACAACTACCGCAAGTCGCGTTAAGGAATAGTAAGGCGGAGATGCACATAACTGCATACAAATACACATAACTATACTCCATTAAAATCCCATTTTACAGCCCGTTCAACTGATTTTGACTTCAATTGCGTTGGTGACATATCAAATGGCAGCTGTATTAAAACAGTTTTGGTAACAGGTTTATGCTTTCCTTATATTTACGGGATAAAACTCAAAATCGGTTGAACGGAGCGTAAAAAGGAGTTGTAAAAACTTCTAATGTGTTTTCAAATTGAGTATAGTTATAACTTATAACAAACAACTATAAGGTGCACCCTCATTTCACTAGCAAGTACCGTGAAAAAGAGAGCGAGCCAATAACAAAGCAGTCCAATTACTAGACCAAAAATACATAATTGTTGCTTTAGCCTGCTAGCTTACCTTGAAGTTGAATATCGACGATTTTCTGTAAGGTTTTAGGTGGGGCTGTTCTCGACTGAGTCTTGTCACATTATCTTTTTTCTGAAAATGTATACAACGTAATTCTTTAAATTTACTTTATTTTCAAGATAAGGTTCTATCACCTCCCATAATTCTCATAAAGACCCTTCGTAATAAGAGTTTAAGAACGAAGGGTTATGTAGGACTCCTACCGGCTAAAACTTACGGTTCCTACCACAACCACAGTCAGTAATAATATAATTTATTTCCAAAAACTTAAAACTACTTTACAATGGCAATTTGGCAGGAATTTCAATTTGTGCAAAGAGATTAGCATCTGTAGCCGAATTAGGCATAGCCTGTATTTCGGCTATCAGCACCATTTCCCTCGAGTTTTTACAATAAAATAATAAGTGCCAAGCAATGGTAGCATAATACAACTAAGTGAATACTACAGAGAAATAGTTAATAAGTAACACAAGCACACCGTGACACTTTGGATAAATAATTTGTATGTACATAATTTCAATTTCTTATTAAATGGATTTAGTGTGTGGGTGTGAGTGCGTGTGTGCGATGAATGTGTAGGTGTGTGAGTGGCGTATGTAGGTATATGAGTATATGTAGGTGCGAGCGAGTGTGAGTGTAAGTATGTGGTGAGTATTTGGGTGTGATTTTGCGTGAGTGAATGTGTGTATAGGTGAGCTATGTACTCTACATATGTCAGTCAGTGGCCCTGAAATAACTTAAATTTTGGAAGACAATAGTATTTTTTTGTAAAAAGTTTTTATTTTTCAGTGGTTAGTTCCTTGTGGGCAAGTTCTTTTTTTTTTTTATTTGTAATTCACAAAACTGATGTACAATCAAGTAAACAAAAAAATATTGTATAACAAAAAAAGTCCGATTGACACCTACTAGATGTGAATCTTACATGCACATTATAAAAACACTTATTATTTGAAAAAAGATAAAGAGAATTCAAGTAAATAAAAAAAAAACATTTTTAACCGCTAACAGATGATAGAAAAATAACATAAAATCAAAAATTAAATCAAAAATAAAATTAAAATCTAATCATAATTGATGCCAATCACAGCAAAGTATTAAATAAAACAAAAATTAAATTAAAATCAAATCACAATTGATTCCAATCACAGCAAAGTATTAAATAAATGAAAAAATAAATAAAAATAAATTAAATCATAATTAAATAAAAATCTAATTAAATGGTAGTTGAGTTAAAATTAATCAAATTACATTGAAAATTAACTCAAAATAAATCAAAATTAAATCAAACAGAAATATATTATAAATCAAAATCAAATCACAACCAATTCAAAAATTTAAATAAAAAATAAACCAAATTATAATAATATTATCTAATAACTAAAACAAAACCAAATCAAAATTAAATAAAAACAACAAATCAAAATTAAATCAAAATAAATCAAGCTAAAATTAAATAATCAAACAAATAAATCCCTGAGTTTGCTTCTCACTGAGGCCACGGAACCAGCAAATACATCTATTTCGCCACGAATACCATTTGCAAGAGATAGCATGCGGCATAAGGGCGAAAAACTACCTATATTAGTACGACTATGAGGTAGGCCGAAAGTTCTTCGGTTGATTAAGCGGCTACCACTACGTGGGATACTAATATTTACTTTTTCCAAGAGATCGGGGGAATCTATCTGACCATTAATCAATTTAAAAACAAACATAAAGTCTAATGATTTCCTACGAGCACCTAGAGATTGCATTTTGTAATGACTCAACCTCGTGCTATAGGAATTCAGACTACGACTTCTATTATCTGCGTAACATAGGTGATAAAGAAATCGTTTTTGAACGCGCTCTATCCTATCTGAGTGTACCTGATAATATGGGTTCCATACGGCACTACAGTATTCCAGAATACTACGAATAACGCTGTTGTAGATGTCAGGATTGGTTCCCTAAACAGTTTCATCTCTCTGACGATGAAACCTGATAGCTTAGATGCTCGACTAATTATTTGGTTGTAATGACCTCTAAAACTTAAACTGCTGTCTACTAGAACTCCAAGGTCCCTGATAGTATCGACTTCTTGGAGGGGGCTATTATTAACGGTATAATAAGTATGACATGTTTTCTTTTTTCTGCTAAATTTTATGTAATAACACTTGCTTTCATTTAAATACATTTTATTTTGTAAGCACCAGTCGTGAACGCTATCTAAATCTTGTTGAAGCTGAGCAATGTCGGACTCGTTGTGTATGGTACGATATAGCTTCAAGTCATCAGCAAAAAGTTTATATTCCGAATTAATTTTGCGGCCCAGATCATTTATGAAAACTAAGAAAAATAAAGGCCCCAAGTGTGACCCTTGAGGCACGCCTGATGGTATGTAGCACTGTTTGGATTTAAAACCCTTAAGATACACCAGTTGCGATCGATTCCTTAGGTACGATTCGCACCAACGCAGCAATGACCCATGAACACCCATACTTTCCAATTTAGCAATAAGTAAGACGTGGTCTACTAGGTCAAAGGCTTTTTTAAAGTCAGTGTATATTGCATGAACTACATTACCATCGTCTAATGCAGATGCTATATATGAAACATACTCGACTAAATTAGTCAGTGTTGATTTTTTGGGGCGAAAGCCGTGCTGGTTATCATCTAGAACATGCTTAAAATGAGAAAACATCTTTCTCTGAACAAGTGATTCAATAATTTTACCACATGTGGAAAGAATTGAAACCGGTCTGTAATTTGCAACATCATCAATACTACCAGATTTAAAAATTGGCGTGATGTGCGCAATTTTCCATTGATCAGGAAAAATGCCCTGGGACAAAGAATAGTTAAAAATTGTAGTCAGAGGATCAGCCAGGTTCGCTGCACACTTTCTAAGGAAGAGAGGAGGGATTGAATCAGGCCCTGGACCTTTATCACATTCTAAGTTAGCCAACTAATCAAAAACTTCTTTAACTTGAAGTTCGCAGTAGCTGAGAATGTTGTTGTTTCCGGGAGTGGGTTCAATTGGCGCTAGTGAGTGAGTAATATTGCTTACTCCATATATGGACTGAAAGTTTTCGGCAAACAAATTACTAATTTCCTGACCGCCTCTGGCAACCCTAGTGTTGTTTAAAGTCATTTTGTTAGGAATATAACTATCACATAACCGTTTATTTTTTAAGTACTTCCAGACATGCTTAGGATTAGTGCGCAGATGTTCGGCTATATTCCTCTTAAAGCTTGCATAACAGTCATGTATTAACTTACTACAACGCGTTCTTAGGCATTCAAACGTAATTTTATCTCTAGGGTTTCCGTATTTTTTATATAACTTATGATATTTAGCTTTCTCCTGAATGACTTTTATTAAAGCTCGGGTATACCAAATAGGGTAGCGTTCATCTCGTGGTTTTGTAATTGGAGTATGCTGTTTTATAATTGGCATGAGTATGTCATAGAATTTCTGCAGCATCTCGTTAATACTATTTATAGCATTCCATTCATCAGACCAAGAAATCTTCGCAAGCTCAGCGTTGACCACTTCGTAATTGCAAAGGTAAAAGTTCAAGTACGGAACCTTTTTTTGTGTTAGAGGTTTGCTATGCTTGGTTGTAAACGATATCTCTAGCGCTGGATGATGAGGATCATCAGTTCTATAGTAATGTGACAATTAATCCCAAGAGATCTCATTTATTGAAGAGTTCTGTTGTATATCTTTAAAGATCTTCACCAAATTCATTTTTTGTATTGGAAAGTACCCTTTCAAATACAAAAAAAAAACAACATCGTTCCACAATTGACAGAGAAATCGGTGAAAATACATTAAAAAAAAAATTTACATAGAGAGTTAAACATAGAACAAAAAGGAGGTTTTTGGAAAGTACCACTTACTTTTGATTCGGCTGATCTCAAATTGTGAGTTGCTACCGAAAGGTTCCGGCTTTCCATTCCAATGGTGACACCCGAACCACCATGCTCTTTGGACTCTTTGGGCTTAATGGACTCATCGGACTCTATGGACTCATTGGACTCTTTGGGCATCTTGGCCTTTTTGGGCACCTTGGCCTCTTTGGGCAACTTGGCCTCTTTGTGCTCTGTAGATTCTTCAGTATTGGTGCGTTGCGACAATTTTGGCACCTTTTTAGTTGCTGAATTCACCGTAGTAGCCTGCGCTGAGTGTGGTTTATCTTCCAAATGTGATCTAACTTGCTGTAATTTGGGACTAATTATGATAAACTTTCTTTTATAGTATTCTTTGTTGATTTCAAGCTGTAAGTCTCACAATCAGCAAAAGACGTTAAAGACATCGCAAGAATTTTATGAAATTTATCGCAACTGTGAAATTAACTAAGGATCAAAGTTTTTTTACGGGTATACCTATTACAGATATCGCACACTTATCAACTTGGCTACAGATCGTCACAAAGGAACTTACCCCACTGCTACTTAGATTTGTTTCCTCGATTGAACCGGAACGCGCAGCTTTATGCACCCTGAAGGTCTCGCAAGAGTCCTAGAAAAACAAAGAAAATTATGTTGATGAGCTGAAAGTACGAGTATGACGAGCATGATCAGGAATAACTTTCGTTTATAAATAGTGCAACGGGTTCTATCGGGATAGACAAGCGCCCGTTGCAGTCACCACTTATTTTTTTATTCAAAGTTAGAAAGATACAAGTTACACTTAAATATACAAGTTTGTTTTATTTGACGGTGTGTGATATAACTTGATTTACATGGATAGAAGAAACTTGAACATAAAGTGGTCTATGAATCTAAAATGCTGCGGTGCCTAGATAAATTAGAATAAAATTATTTTATAACGAACAAGCTTTGCCTCTTTATATCGCGAGCACTTTTCCACTACGCACTTTTCAATATATATCAGTTTAATTTTTCGACGCAACTTTGTAGGAAAGTCAAAAAGGCGATGGGTGACTATACCAATTTGGTTTAATATCCTTATGATTTCAGCTCCCACAGAAAAAGTTTTAATCTAATTATGACGTCTGCACTTTGATCCATTGGCTTGTAGAACACTGGTCCCATTCCACAATTAAGTAAGGGTTACCATTTCTCGTACGCAAAATACGCGCTTGGTCGTGGAGTTGCGGAAGACAGCCCGTTTTAACCTTACCTTCTTTTTTTTTTTTTGTTCCGTTGTGAAAAATACTCATTGGATGTCCTCCGCCCTGGGGAGGCGGAGGGGTCTTCTGTCAGACTCTTACTGACTAAAAACCACCCCGGTGTTCCGTCACACACCTACACCGGGGATCGCGGGAACAACGATACTTCCGCAACCCCCGGCTAGTGCCGGCCCGCATCTGCGGGCCACTATCTCGGGTTGGGGTGGAGTGAGGTGTTGGACTCCCCCTGCGACGTCTAAGAGGGGCGCGCGTGGAACACTACGCGCCGCCGCCTCGGGTCCTGATGTGTTGGGGGGCGATGGACTCGGGGACGTCCGTCGCTCCCCAGGACCATTCCCAGGTCCAGGACCCCTGGACCCATTTAGGAGGCCTGGAAGAGGGCGCTGTCCGCCCTCCGCCAACGCCCGGCGCGTCTCCTGCGGATTGGGTTAGCGGATGAAATCTCCTTTTCCCTCTCAGCAGCCTCCTTCTGCGAGACGACTGTTTCGCAGAAGGATACCACCGCGTCCCAGGACTCCTCGCTGCCAACCATATACTCGACTATGGCCGGCAGCGACAGGTCACTGCCTACTTCAGAGATGAGGGCCCGGCGCGGCTCCTCCCAAGCGGCACACTCTGCCAGCGTATGCCGCGCCGTGTCCTCCCGGCAGTCGACGCAGTGGTGACACCGGGCGTCTGGCTCCCTGTTTATGCGACACAGATACTTCCCGAAGCAACCATGCCCCGAGAGCACCTGCGTCACCCGAAACGACAGGGAGCCGTGCCTCCTCCCAAGCCAGCGTTCGAGCACTGGCCGGACCGCCTCGATAGTAATGAAGCGGGCGGTAGGGCGTGAAAACCTGCCCCGCCATTCCGCCACCAGGACCTCGCGAAGCTGAGACCGACGCAACTCCATATGTCGCTGCATCGGCCCTTCGCCCCGCGCCCGCGCTTCCTTGCGCCACCGGTACAGTGACGCGAGTACCTTCGCCTCCAGGTCCCAGGGCGGGGATCCGGCCAGTACACAAGCCGCCTCGTAGGAGATCGTGCGATACCCCCTGATGACTCTGACGGCCATCGCTCTCTGCGGCTTTCGCAGAACAGCGATGCTGCCGGCCGTCAAGTCAGTCGCCCAGATCGGGGCCACATACAGGGCCATCGATCGCACGATCCCTACGTAGAGCCGCCGTAACACGTCAGGTCCACGCCCGGTTGGAGTCAGCACCCAGTCGTACCCGATGTTCCACAGAGGAGGGCCCAAGACCGAGCCCTATGGAACACCGCACGACATTTGGTGCTGGTTTGCGACGCCATCATGTCCCACGTAGGTGACACACCTCTCCGTCAAATAAGCCCCGACGATGCGGCGGAACCTAACCTAACCTAAAGGTTTTTGCATTCTTATCCATCAGTGCAGTAATCAAATTTGCAATAAAACATCGTGAGGCAACCGGGATGTCCTAGAACCAAAAATTCGAATACATGGGACAATGTGAGATCCACCAATTCCCACTGCGCCCGCGTGGTGGATTACGGCCCATTCTCTATCACAGGGAGAAGGCCTGTGTCCCAACAGTTTGAATATTAAAAAGGCTGATGATGATGAGTGCAGTAATTATTATAGCATGACAGTAATTCAGAACTCACTCTATTTTCTTCAGAAGAAGTACATTTTCGTTTCTTTTCGACAGGAAATTTAGTTCCCTTAAAAAATAATTAAAAGGATAAATTACGTTAGTCACTTAATAGTAGTACCTACGGTAAATATAAGTAAAAGAAAGAGAGTCACACAGTCACTTTAAAGGTAATCAATACAAAACATAATTACCAAGGACTAATATAACATAACACATTACGGAGGGTTGGGTATCAAGACATAATTTTAACCGAAAGACGTCCTCAGCTGGACAAAGGCTTCCCCTAAGCTTCTTGACATCGACCAGTCCAGTACTTCTCAAATTCAGTGGTCAATTTAACAGAGATTTCTCATTGAATTTATAATGCATTTTTGAATGTATTTAGAAAAGAAGGAGATCCAGGAACAGTACAGTTATTCTGTGAAAATCTAACCGTGAAAACTTAGATGGAGTAATCGTTCATGTACTGGATACGGATAGTTATCTAATCATGGTGGAATGACATTTCACTTCAAGCTGACTCTATCTGCGTTTTCACGGTGAGATGTATACAGAATAGACCGGCAGAATATCGAAAACCCATAAAAATAGGTAAGTATCTCAAAACTTACTGTTTCTTCCTCGTTCATACAACGTCCCCAACTGAGGATGGTAACATTAGAGTCAACGGGAGTTGGCGCTTTCTCTCCAATGAGCGGAATGGCGTTTCCAGGCTTATCTGTGACCATCCCGGCTAAGGTGAACACCAAGGCGAGATCTGCTGTCCATCCTCTATATCTAGGATGTGTTATAATCCTCTCTATTGGCAAGTAGTTCTCGTATCCTGTATCAAACATCGTCCTCGTCCCGATGACCACAAATGAGCCCGACATTTCAACATCTACATACTCAGGACCGTTGTTTAAACTGAGAACAATTATCAACAAATTAATAACAAGAACAATTGACAAAAAATCGACGGCATAATGGCTGAGCGATTGGAGCCTGCACTGCGTGTCACTGATTTGACTCATGGACCAAAAATTGTATAGCTTAGACATAGTTGTGCAGGGTTTGGCTGTTTGTGTTTTTGAAATGAAATGTTTGTAAGCGCACTCGATACAGGATATATTTCTAGTGTGGGGCAACGTTATTACCAGCTTTTATTTACTCCCGGTGTCTGTAATCGAATCTTGCAAGTTAAATTTGACACACAAGTTTGGTACTCGAGACAAACCAATTTTACTAACCGACTTTAAAAAAGGAGGAGGTTCTATGTTCGACTTCTTGTATGTTATATTTTTTTTTGTGTATCTTCACCGATATCTCCGTCAATTGTGGACCGATTTTGAAAATTCTTTTTTTAATAATCTTAAAAGCTTGACTTAAAAATCTTTTTAACGTAGAAGCTTGTTTTTCTCGAAACAAATTACATACAAGATACCACGAGCCCAAGAAACAAAATCGTAACCAGTCTGTAGGCATTTTTACCAAAATTTGATAATTACATTATAATAACACACACGAGTTCTAAGAAAGAATCAATTTTCACAACCACATCACAAGAAAAGAAGAAGAACTAAGATTGATAACACGGTGGAAGTGGCCGTGGGCCCGAAACTAGGCAGAGCCTTATAATCTTCATGGCCCAGGGTTTAGAATAGGCAAATAGAATTTTCTTCGCGAGACAGCACAATGTTACAAATTGTACAAGACAAATATTAGACATTATATAGTCAAAAATAATTATGTAAAAATAATAGTAGTAATAGCTAATAGTATAAATATTTCAAACAAAAGTCATTACAATTAATGACGTGATAATTAATATGAATCAAAATAAAATAGATTAAAATTAAAAACACAATTCAGATAAATAACAGTAAAACACAAGAAAAAAAGTATATAGATATGTCAATAAAAAACGGAAGTTCATTAAAAAAAATCTGTAATTATGAGATAAATAATTATTAAAATCAAAATAAAATGGAATAAAAATTAAAAACACAGTTTAGATAACATTATCGGAAAGCATTAAAGTTATAATCAGAATAACAAATTCAAATTAAAGATTATGATTTCCATGTAGTAGTAAAAGCCAAAATCAACAACGAGTTAAAATTAAAGGCAACGTTTTAATACCAGCTGACGCCAGATCACTCAGTCAAACAAAGAAGCAAGTGGAAGGGTAAGGATATAGTGCAGAGTTATGGTGTTTGTGTAAATGTTCGACATGGATGGATACCATCCAGGTAAGAGTGAATTAATTCAGGTGCTAGTCATCTCAACACGCATTAAATAAATTCTCTGTCTTCATAACCATGTCTCGTAACCATCTTTTTAGCATAATCTTGGCTTCAAAAACATTTCCAGGGACCCGTAGTGAGGATTAATTAATTAAATTGAATACTCGTATCGGGAGAAATAGGGAGAACCGGGTGGTAAAGATTGTTCTTACTCTTGGGATAGTTAGTATTTCAGCTCCAATCCTTCCCCTTTGGAAATATGTAAAAAAAAATCCTAACACGGAGATCAATGTTTGAAGGTACCTCAGAATATAAAGTTGTCGGACACTCAGGACATCCTCCTGTCTGTAGTATGTCACAACTGACACAGTCTACAGAGAGGAGGGTGTCTTTAGTGTCACGGCGCTACCCAACGGTAGCGCCGTGGTTTGCCAAGAATGACTTTTAGAACAGCTTGTTGAGCACGTTCAAGTTTAAGTAAATAAGACTTAGCCGCGTTACCCAAGACACCTTATCAGTAATGTAACAGCGATTGACACAAGGCCAAGTAGACTCTCTTGCATAAGTCTTACGAGGCACTGGAACGCAGGGATTTCACAGTATAAATAAATTTGCGTATTCTTTTGGAGAGCTTAGTGACATGTTCTTTGAAGGACAGATTTTGGTCAACCATAACACCTAAATACTTAGTTGATTTCACCCTATATATGACTTTGCAGTTATAGCTATGAGCATGACAGTGGGTACTGTGAATTTTTATTTCCTCTACGGGCAGGAGGAACAATTGATGCGTCTCCCTCACGCGTTCTGCCTCCTCTTTTGCGAGCATTACTGCTTTGCGGAAGGAGGTGACAGCTTCCCATGCCCTCTCGTTCCGTACCATGGTCTGGACCAGGGCCGGATGCGAGAGGTCACCACCGCCAATCGCCTCCACGAGGACACGGCGTTGCTCCACCCAAGTGGGGCAGACCTCCACCGTGTGTTCTACCGTGTCCTCCGGGCGATTCTCACAATGGTGACACCCGGGCGATTCCTCCTGCCTTATCCTGAACAGGAACCTCCGGAAAGAGCCGTGTCCAATGAGGACCTGCGTCAGGCGGAAGGTGAAGGCGCCGTGACGCCTCTCAAGCCACTCCTCAAAAAGGAGCCTTACCGCCGCAATTGTGGCGTGCCCACAGGCAAAAGCCCTACTGCTTGCTCTGCGATTAAACATTAGTACACAATTTAGCAATATAAATCACTCCTGTGCTTTATATATATTAGCACTCCACCCGTGACTTCGTTCGCATGATTTCGTATTTTATCCTACAGATGGACTGTCTTAAGTGCCTTAGTGAAGGCGACCAAAAACAAGCTATTGTTAAATCTATAAAAAAATTGGGAAGATATAATTTTCTTAAATTACTACTTGAGCCAAGTTTCAAGAATATTAGCAGAATGAACAAGACTTTTTATACGAACTTTCAACCCCCGTTTTACTCCATTAGGGATGGAATTTCCAAAAAATCATTGTTAGTGCTCACTTACGTCAACTGAGACACCTTTTCTGACAAATTTTATGCTTCTAGGCCTCACGGTTTTGGCTGTGCGTTGATCGATCAGTTTCTTATTTTATATTTATAGATAGACTAGCTGACCCTCGGGGCTTCGCTCCCGTCAACTGGCTACCTATCTACATACCCTGCTTACCCTGCCTACCCTGCCTAACCTGCCTACCCTGCCCCTACCCTGCTTACCCTGCCTACCCTGGCTACCCTGGCTACCATGGATACCCTGCCTAACCTGCCTACCCTGATGCCTAACCTGCCCACCCTGCCTACCTTGCCTACCCTAGCTACCCTGCCTACCCTGGCTACCCTGCCTACCCTGCCTACCCTGTCTACCCTGCCTACCCTGCCTACCCTAGCTACCCTGCCTACCCTGGCGACCCTGGCTACCCTGGCTACCCTGCCTACGATGGCTACCCTGCCTACCCTGGCTACCCTGCCTATCTATCATCACAAAGGTTGTCTGGTAGATATCGCTGTCAGCGATAAGGCCGCCTTTGTACCCGTAGAAATAAGTATTATTGTAAAAGAGATGTGCAACTTTAGTTTTTGGTGTACAATAAAGTTATTCTATTCTATCAATAGTTTTCTCAGCGCACGCCAAATAATGTATTTTACAGGCAACATTTTGCTACCTTGGGTTACATTATTGTAATTTTCATGAGGATCTCTATTTTTTTTAATTTATATTATAGCCTATGACACTCAGGAATAATGTAGCTTGCTATTGGTGAAAGAATTTTCATGATCCAGAGATTACCCCTCACAACGTCACAAACTCACAAACCCACAAACTTTACCTCTTTATAACATTAGTATCGATAGCCCTTCTTACTTATTGACGACGGCGGATCTAAGGGGACTGCTTATTCTAGCTCACATTATGTAGGTCAATTTTGAAATATTTGTGACATAATTATTAACTTCTCTTCATATAAAAAAAATATATTTGAAGAAGGAATTTATTAGCGATCGTTTTCATGCTTCTCAATTAATTGCCTGTTTATATTGCGTTGAGACCTTTACATAAAGCAGTTAAATGTGGATACCACCACTGAACACCAGTCACTAATAATGGGATAAAATCAAACAAGCACGCATGAAATACATCATCTGAGATAAGTGCCACAAAATGTGATGAAGAGAGCCATCACAAAAGACCAACACATCAGTATAAAAAATCAGCAAATTGATGAAAATAAACAAGTACTTACAAACAGTGGGCAGCGGTGATCACGGCATTATCATGTATGATGGTACCAGTGCATGTACGTTGACTTCCATCTGTGAAAAGGATGCTGAAATAAAGAACAGAGTTATTTTTACATTCAGTTTAAGAACATGAATTAGCTGACAGAAAAATAAAAGTATTTACTGTAGCTGAAACTAACAAAAATAAAAAAATAAAACAGCCGTTTTCTTTTATGACAGACCTAGGCCTCTTAAATAGTACTTCACTGAATTTGATCACGGCCTTTGAAGTAAAGAAATATTCCATATCCCTTCCGTAAAAACCTGTGAGTACATTGATCCAGTCCTGTGGCCTTACCATTACGTGTCAAAACTAACATGGTGCGACTATGAAAAAGGGACAGATGTATACAAGTAATATAAATCTATCCCTTACGCATAATGGAAATAACCTTGATATAATAGCTTATGATAACACCCTAGATAACATTTAACACTATCGTAATCCTTTCGCCACATACACATTTTATTTTATGATATTTACCCCACATCTTCAATCATTCATTACAAATGGGGCGCACGGTTGGTGCAGTGGTTGAGCGATTGACTGCTGCGCTGTGTGTCGCGGGTTCGATACCCGCATGGAACAAATATTTGTATGACCTACAGATAGTTGTTCCGGCTCTGGGTGTTGCGTATTTGAGTTTATATGTTTGTAAACTCACCACATAAATAAAAAAATATCTTAAAAATAATGTATAAAAAATAATTACTCGATTAAAGCCACAAATGAATGGTTTTCCAATGGTGGTGGTTCCGTCTTTTCTTCTGGTGGTTCTGTCTCGAGTACTAAAAAAAAGTTAGTAAATTTTATGACTTAGAAAGAATGGTGACGATTTCGCAATGGTTATCGTTCTTTCTGCCTGTATATTTTCTATCCCATCGAAAACATAACATGTAAAAAATACAAGTCTCGCAAAGCAGTTCTGCCGCAAAAAGTTGTGAGATCGAATTTAAAACTAAGTTATTCAGTAATTAGGTAACAAACAGATAAACCAACTTGGTTTTACATAAGAGGTCGACATTATTGTGTTCTTCTCTAAACACAATAATTCGTTAAAAATGTCCTGAATGGCTTCAAGAAAAGGAAGGTACGCGGCTGTGTATTTTTTTGCTCGTCATAAACATCAATTATGCTAGACCGTGGCGGACGCGAGCCGATTATATGATGTGCTTTGTGCTATACTATGCGGCGTCCACGTCCCGGACAAGCTTGTTCGTCTCGGACGCCTCGGTCGCCGCACGGCATGGCATAAACCGCATGGTATAAAAGGTTCCCGAAGTTTTGAATCCGTGCCTCGTTCAGGCACGGATTCAAAACTTCACACAAATGGGGCTCAGCTCGCGCCCACCACGACCCAGTATAATTCATCCTTTATTGGGGGTACTTACTACGTACGTACGTACTACAATGCCCCCAGATCTATATTTTTTTTTGAATTTATTTGTTTCTCTCACAATCATAATTTCAAATCTACTCGTAACTTCTATAATAATTATACCAACCATCATCACCGGAAACAAGAATATTAGTTATCAGCGTAGTATAAACTAATGCAGCAAACACAATTTTAGCCAAACACATTCCGAAATTACTTTATACCAAGACGTGGTGATGTTATGAGTTACATTTTTAATTAAATTGATAAGCAAGTGCATGCCTTGTTTTGACCGTAAAAGTGATCAATATGAAATACGTGTCAAATGAATTGAAACAGTATTATGTAAGAGGTTTTTAATCGATAACGATTTGTCAGAAGTAAAAAAAAATGTTTCAAAACTAAAACCCAACTACAAAAAAAATCGTACTCTGAAAAGTATAAAACAAGAATATATTCTTAGAGATGTTATAGTGTATTATTGTGTAAACAGTTTGTAGGCGCTTAAAATCATAACCCTTCTTTTGACTTCGCCGTTTTCGAGTAAATTAGAGTTACTTGACAATTTTATTTTACTACCATAGTCTAATTCAAATTAAGTGATGCCCCCGTCACTAAATTTGGAAAGCAGCTGTTTCGTATGGAATATGTGTATTTCAATTAATAAGCATTTTTGTGTGGAATATGTATATGTTCTATATTTCTGTCATCATCTACTTCTTGTTCTAGTCCCAATTTATTTGAGTTCGGCACATCAAGTTTCTTTTTTATATTTTAGAGTATCGTTCCTAATCATTATCCAATGTGACCTTAAAAGTTTGTCCAGGTATTCGATTGGGCCTTAAACAATTGCTGAAGTTTTAACGTTGCCAACTAAAAACATCATGGTACATTTTTCTTTAAAATCTTTTCTTCCTTTTTAATAATGTTGCCCAACCCTCGAACTCAAGCACGGGAGTCTGCTAAAATGTAATGCACATATATTAAATTGAAGACCTCCATACTTGGGTCACAATGCAGCAGTCCCAAGTCAAATAAGCTCTCTCAAGAGCCACTGAAGTGGCTTCGAAGCCGGGTCAAGAGGGCTGGTCCGAGAAATATTGTCGACATTAGATGGCATTTCATGTTGACAGACACTTTGGCACGTATATGTCCACATGAGGGTCCGATATTTTATCAACTTATGTTATTTCTGCGATGGATACTTCTGAAAGTGGGTCGGTTTTCTTGAGTAAAGAAGGGTCCTCAGAGGTACGGCCCGACAAAATATTGTTCTGTAATTTCACTTGAAATAATGAAACCATATTACACTGTAAATTTCTGCTGTTATTTATGCAGCCGTAATTATTACGCTCAGAATTATTGATTGCTCATGTCAGTTAATTATGTCGTAATTAGCATCAGCTGGAGGACGTAACTGCCCATCCCTTTGATGTCTGAAAACGAGAGGGGTGACACATTCTTGGTATACTCGCAATTGTTTGCCCAGTAACAAACACAATAACCAAATCATTTCATATAACATAATCACTTTCAGACAACACTTTTGTTCACTCACCGGAGCTCAAGTATAGCTGAACAACAAGTTTTATTTAGCGGAAATTTTTCAGTCCGAAAATAAACTAAAAAACTTCTTACACAGTCGGTAACTGCTCGATTCAGCTATTAGCGCAGCGGCGAGAAAAGAATTGGCCATAGAAACGACCATTATGTTGCGGATTGTAACCAAACCGATAGTCCCTTAATCCTATGTAATGTTCCGACGTACTGGCGTGCTTAAACATGTATAATATTGACATTACTTCCTCCTTAAACTTTGGTCGTTATGTTAATGTACGATGTTAGGCAGTTTATCATTGATGTAATAAGATTTACAGTTAAAGACCTCGGAGAGTTTGGGACTTGTGTATGTTTACGTTGATGCCTGTTAGGACAAATGTTGGTTAGTGTAGGTGGCATAGTTTCGAGGCATTGTACAGTTTCGTTAGAGAATGTGTTACTGTCAATTTTGGGTTGTTATAGCTAAGTAGTGAACTCACTACTACAATAGTTTTAACTCAAGTAAGACAGTTAATTCGGGTACTTAGAAAGTGCTTAAAGGTCTTAAATGATATAATATTCAAACGTGAAATACGTAAACGAGGCAGCAATGCCAACACGAATAATGTTCGTCATTCTCATACCAATTTACGAAGGCCATAAATAACCGCGTAGTTTGCAATTCTCACATACATAAAAACAGATTAACTCGAGCAATTCCGAAATAACTGGCACCGAGAAAATGGCGGCAAAGCTATGCTTTATAACCACTGTTGTCTAGGAAGCGGAGCGCTTAACTGAAATAATTTGTAGAAAATAAGCGCGAAATTTACTGCGCTCGGGAGTCTCTCGACTTGAATTTATTGTACGCAGCGCAATTGTGGAATTTTAAGCAGGCTGCCCGCAGTGCAGAAGGGAAGTTTTTGAGGTTTGTGTACGTGCGCCCCAGGCACGGGGAAGGGACGAACTATCGTGCGTATCGTAAATCTGGCAACAATGCACAGTACGTTTAACGTTGCTGAATATACAGGCTCCTTTTGTTTTTTGTTAAAGGTAGGGTGCCGAGCAAAGTGGTTCCAGAACACTGGCGCGGCTTAAATGGTTGGAAGTCTACCTTTAGAGTCTCAAATAGTATTTAGATTTGAGATACTTGGAAAATCAGCTGCCGCCGCGTCAGTGCCACTGCGTTCGAAAGGTACCTACTCCATACATTTCCACAGTGCATAATACTATCTCTCAGTGACGCCGCAGCCGCTTTGCTCCAAAGTCTACCTTAAAGGTACCTCAATTAATTATGATTTGGGATCGAAAGAAAAACAGAAAGCTTCTAACATAAATACCTAGTTTCCTAGTAATTTTCCATTCTACAAAGTAGAACAATAATATCCAGCTGATTAAACAATTTTTTATTATTGCACGTGTCGGTTATAACATTATTTAAATTTTGTTTGATTAATAATATGTAGGTTATTAGGTGGAATATACGGATCCCAGAACGACGAGCTAATTAGATTATGATAACCTTTATAAATTATTAATGTACGAATAGGTATATTCCACGTGGAAAGGAGCGTAGCAAAATGTTTAAGTAATTGAGACTAGAAACTCTAGAGAAATTTCATTCGAAGTCGGCGATGGCGATAGTTAAAATGTTATTTACGTGTATTTATTTATTATAAACATATTTAATTTTAGTCTAGCCAAATCTTTTACTTTATTTGTTTTTTTTTTCGCTTGGATATATGCTCATGCATACTGCGCTTCCACGGGGAGATAGCGCAGTTATGTGACGGACAGCTGCCTTGAACACGCCGCGGCCCTCCTCTGGGTTTACCCCCCATCACTGGCGCACCAGAACCGTGGAAGAAACAAATATTTTCAATTTATTTTAATTCGCCAGTTATGTTTAAGTCCCATGTACCTAATAAAGAGTGAACCTATTGTTGTCAACCGGGCACGAATATAATGGACTGATTGAAAATTCTTTTTTTTTAAAGGCGTTCCCGAAATAGTCCCATTAAGATTTGGTAAAGATCTGATGAAGGACTTCGGATATATGGAACTGAACTTCTCAAAAAATGAAGCTGTATCTCTCGGGATTGCTGCAATTCCTGTCAGCAGTTTATTGTTTACAGCATTTCATAACATAGCATCACGCCGGTACGCATTAACTAGGTGCGCAGATGTGTTATGTAAACTCTGAGATTATCTATGTTGGCATTACTTTGGACATTGTAGGTACCTTACTTAACTTGCCCATTATGTACCAACACAACCAAAAAGTGTATAATATTTTTTCTACAAAGAAAATACTACCAACTTCCAAATAAAAACACCACAAAGTGAAAAATTAGTTTAATTTAGATTTTAGAATCTTTGTTTTTACACAATTTTTTTTTTTTACCTTTTCGACTTTTCCAGAGTTGCTAAAGTCGTTAAAGCCTGACTGATTTGTGGTTCCTCAGAAAGTTATATATTTTCTTTCCTTACTAAATTACCAGTCTACTAGATAATTTGCCAATAGAGACGGTATTTTGCCAGCAATAAATTCCTCAACACAGATACGTTAGACAGAAGCGAATGCCCTTCACCGTACGCTTCCTTTGATCGCAAGCTTCGCTTCGCGGTAACCGTGTAACATATATCACTCAGAATACAATCAAATCTTCGTCACTCACGAGACATCGCCCCTTCGCAACGTTGAGGGTAACTTTTAGTGTCATTAAATAGATTGCTGTTTTTTGCACATTTCCTGCTTTCTGTCGTATGTATTATGCTATTGAGGGGATTGGATTGCAAACAATAAAATTCGACGTTACTGAAATTGGGACGGATTTGTTGAACGTTCTTATTCAGGATGATGATGATATCCTTGTTTAGATTATGCTGGTAGACGGTTGTAATGACACAATTTGAAGAAGGACGCGGAGAGGAGAGAAAAGGATGTCTTGATGTGGATTGTGGCTGACAGTGACAGTCTGAGTTTAATTAGTGCAATGCTTTTAGCAAATAAAAAGCAGATGATGCATCTGTAATACCATTAACCATATCGATAAAAGGAACGGTTGTAATGATACGACTTGGGAATGGACGAGTAGAATTTTATGTCTTGCAGTGAATTATAGCTTTCATAAAATGATTAATAAATTCAATGTTCTTAGCAAATAATGTAGGTTATGCAGCTCTAACAACACTGACCTATTGTTAATTAAACTGACTTCCAAAGCAAAAAACTACAAAGCGAAAAATAACTTTCTTTTCCAAAGTCGGGTCTTTGCTACCAATTGTTATTAGTTTTTTGACAACGACCTCGGAAAAGAAAGTAATTTTTCGCTTTGGAGTTTTTTGATTTGCAAGTTGCGTTGATGAAAATACCAAAATTGACATACGTGTGCTTATAATATTTGATAAGTTTCCTCGATTTCTGCAGCATCCCATCATTAGATCCTGACCTGATGACCACGGAAACCTGACCTGACCGTCTCCTGGAAAGTATACCCTTTAAAAAAAAGTTGTATTTTCCGAATTGGTCCAGGCGTCTTTGAGTAATCGGGTAACATACATTAAAAATAAAAGACAAAATTCCGACGAATTGAGAACCTCCTCCTTTTTTTAAAGTCAGTTAAAAATTTACAAAAAAATCAAATCATGAACCAACCCGCTCCAGGCCCACGGGATGGATTAAGGCCCATTCCCTCTCTCACAGAGAGGAGGCCTGTGTGTCAGTAGTGAACATTAGGTTTAGGTTTAAAGATATTTATTTCCCATAAGAACTTATAAATAACAGTTCACTTATAATGAGATACAAAGTTACTTAATCTAAATAATAATATAATATTTGCCTCTGGGGCGTTGGCAAGGTTAAAGGGTAAATACATATTTTTTTTTAGTTTACTCTTAAATAAGTTAATATTATCACACCTAATTTTGGGATGGGTATGGGATCTACCTCCTAGCGGTCCATCCCGGGCAACGGCACCACAGGTTTGCCTGTGGTACGGCTGAACGATCCCACTTAGGCTCCGCAAGGGGCCGCCTGGCTCGCGACCACCATCCCACCTTAGTCCGGCGCCAAGCAGCTTTCTGTGTTCCGTCGGTGTGTAGGACTGCCAGTGCCTTTGGGGGAGAAGGAGGATGTCAGTTGCGCTGTTCAGAACCGGTCTTGGTCTCTGGGCAAAACTTGCCGGGGTACTCATCTTGGAGGGTAGCGGGATCCGAAGCACGGTGCCGGCCGTTGGCCGACCGCAGTCATTAGGGGGCCCAAGTAGCACGCCAGCCACGTGCCAAAGGCTGCCCCGCCAACTCGCGAAAAATCCCGGTATGCTCCACCGTGCCAGCTTGCGACTGGATGGGAGGACCCAGTGGCCATATCCGGGGGGGTTCGGGCGTCCCCGCAGTCTCCAAATGAGTTCCCCATAGGTTTAGTTAGCTCCAGTGTTCCACTTGGTTCACTGAGCAGCGCCTCGACAGTTTAACTTCTTCCCCAGCAAACTCTAAAAAAAATAAAATGACCAAAGCAAAGAAGAATAAGGTGAAACGACGGCTGCACTTCCTCCCACTAATAGTACACCTCACTAACATCAGGGGGTTGCACTCTAATCTCGATCCGGTCCACCACGACCTTGAGACCGAGAAGCCACACCTGTTTTTCCTAACGGAGACGAAGATAACAACCCCGTCGGACGTGGCGTACCTCAACTACCCGGGTTACTCTCTTGAACACAAGTTCAAGAAGCAAGCTGGGGTCTGTGTGTACGTCCGCGATGACATTTGTTGCGTCGTCTCCGTTGCTTTGAGAAATTGGGTTTTTCTGCTATATGGCTACTTGTGAACACTGGCGTGGAGAAGACTCTCTACATCGGCGTCTACCGATCGCACACCGGTGACCAGGAGACGACAGCGCTCTTTAACTGCCTCATGGAGTCGGCTGACATAGCCCAGCAACGGTACCCAACAGCGAAGCTTAATTTTCTGGGGGACTTTAACGCCCATCATAAGGAGTGGTTGTACCCGTACCGGAAAACTGACCATGCCGGGTTAGAGGTGCGCAAGTTTTCTCTATCGCTAGATCTAACCCTGAATGTAGCAACGCGGGTACCGGATGTTGACGGCCATACACCCAATTGCTTAGACCTTCTGCTGACAACTGATCCGGACAGTCATTCGGTATCGGTCTCAGCCACGCTGGAAACGTCTGACCATTGTCTGGTGAAATCCGTGTCGACTTGCTCTCCTCCAGATGAGAGTCCTAGAGGCACGAGGCGAGTATGGCGATACGAGTCAGCAGACTGGGACGAGATGCGGCACTTTTTTGCGTCTTATCCTTGGCGGCATGTGTGCTTCTCCTCGGGTGACCCCTCGAGCTGTGCGGACGCGGTTGCGGATGTGATTCGGCAGGGAATGGTGTATTTCATTCCATTCTCCGACATTCCGCTCGGTCACAAATCCCGACCTTGGTATAATTCAGAATGTGCCCACGCTGAGGCCCAAAAAGAGTCTACCTACCAAGCCTGGGTCGGGGCCCGCGACCGCAAAGTTGGAGCGCGTAGGGTTCGCGCGAGGAAAAGAGCTTTTAATTCTGCCACCAAGTTCTGCAAGCGGGTTTTGCGTCGGGCACGTTTTGACCATATTGGACGTATTGGGGCCAAGCTGGCATCGTACCCTCCGGGTAGTAAACAGTTTTGGTCCCTGTCTAAAGCGGTTGAATCGAATTTCTGTCGTCCCACTTTACCTCCAATGCTGAAACCTCATGGGTCGCTGGCTCACTCTGCAAGTGAGAAAGCAAATTTATTTGCATCTGTGTTTGCTGGCAATTCACGTCTGGTCACTGGATCCAAGCAACCACCTACTGTACCTCATTGTGACTCTTCGATGCCGGAGATCGCTGTACACACCAAAGAGGTCCGAAGAGTATTGTGTAGTCTAGACGTGAACAAGGCCAGCGGGCCTGACGGCATTCCAACGAGAGTACTGAGGCTGTGTGCGCCCGAACTTTCCCCTGTGTTGACACGCTTGTTCCGCCTCTGTCTTGTAAAAAGAACGGTGCCAAAGTCCTAGAAGCTTGCAAATGTGCAACCAGTGCCCAAAAAAGGCAACCTGGGTCTGCACCCCTGTCAATTACCGTCCAATCGCCATTACCTCCATTCTGTGCAAAGTTATGGAAAGAGTACTGAACAGTCAGTTGCTGACCTACCTTGAAGACAATAATCTCCTCAGTGACCGTCAATATGGCTTTCGCCGGGGATGGTCTACTGGCGATCTTCTTGTGTATGTCACGCACTGTTGGGGCGAAGCCATCGAGAGACACGGCGAAGCACTTGCTGTATCGCTAAATATCTTAAAGGCCTTTGACAGGGCCTGGCACGCAAGTCTACTCAGTAAGCTTCTTGCGTATGGCATCCCCGCTGGTTTTTGTAGCTGGATATCAGACTTCCTTTGCGAACGGTCGATCCGAGTAGTCATAGACGGCTGCTCCTCTGTCCTTATGGCTATTGATTTCGGAGTTCCTCAGGGGTCTGTTCTCTCTGCAACTCTTTTCCTGCTGCACATCAATGACCTACTTCAGCTTGGTATTGTTGGGTACGCAGATGACAGTACTGTTTCAGAGAGATACCTGTCCAGCGCAAGAACCAGCGTGGATGAAGTTCCTTCCTTGAGAGAGACTATGGTAGAGTGGACAGATTTGACCTTAAGCCTTGTCTCCCAGTAGGGTGATGATAATCTGGTCTCCTTTAACGCCACCAAAACACAGGCGTGTCTTTTTACCGCTAATAGGAGTCTTTTCGATCAGACGCCTACTTTTCGGGGTGCGTCTGTTCCAGTGACTGATCGGCTTGAGCTCCTAGGCATGAAGTTGACATCCAGTCTCAACTTCGGCGCCTCCATTGAGTACAAAGCCCTAATTGCGGCCAAAAAACTTGGCATCCTAAATAAGGTGAAGCGATACTTTACGCCTGGACAGCTTTTAACCCTGTACAAAGCGCAATTCCGATTGACCGACCTATGACTTAGACTAGAGTCAAGAGCAAACCAACCTCAAAAAAAAAAAAAAAAACCTCTTTATATCTTCCGGTAAATCATTGAACAGTTGTGCTCCCTCCACTAATACTGTTTTTTTGCCATAATTAGTTCGTGCACATGCAGTTGCTAGTTGGATTTATTTTTTACTTCTTGTGTTGTATTTTATTGTTCTTTTATGCAATTGTATGTTTGATTGTACGGCATTCATGGTATTTTTTTTTATGAGAATGCAAGTGTAATATTTATGTATAAAGTTGTGTGAGATTTAGGTAATGGCTTATTTGGTTAATGGGCAGTAAGTTATATTTTAACCATTCGTTGAGCAGGTCAAGGTCCTTTTGCGCATCGGTTATAATGTTTTGCAGAGATTTACCGAAGTAAAAAAGGCAGGTGTTGTCCGTGTATAAAGTTAGGTGTCCTGTCAGCCCTATTTTATCAATATTATTTATTATGTAGATTAGGAATAGTAATGAGCTAATAATTGAATCCTGCGAACAGCCGTATGTTACATTTTCCATCGAGCTGTGGAAGTTATCTATCTTAACGACTTGTTGTCTATTTTGTAAATATGAAGTGAACATACTGAGGGCACTGCCTGAAATTCCTATGTTGATTAATTTCTGTAGTAACTTTTGATGGCTTACCGTATCGTACGCTTTTTTTAGGTCAATGAAAATACCTACAACAACGTTTTTTTGGTCAATATGAGTTTTTAATTTCGTTATTAGATCTACTGAGGCTGTGAGAGTGCTTGATTTAGGGCGGAAACCGTATTGTTGATCAATGAGGAACTTTTTCTTAGTCAGATACTCGTTTATGCGGCTGTATAATACTCTTTCAAATATTTTCGAAATAACGGGTAAAAATGATACCGGTCGATAGTTACCGGGGTCATTTCTACTTCCAGATTTGTAAATTGGACTGACCCTTGCAACTTTAAGTGAGTCGGGGAATGTGCCGCGCGTTAAACAGATATTTATACAGTTCGTTAATCTTTCCAATTTTATATTTTTAAGGCATTTAATAGCTTTTGTAATGATACCGTCCAAGCCTGTACTAGTGTTGGAGTCAAGATGGTCAATAATTATTGATATTTCTTCAGTGTTACAAGGAGAATGTTCGTCCAGAGTTATGTCATGCGTGTAATTGCTTTCGTACACGAGAATGTTACCTGTGTTTATGTGGTGCATGTTAGGTATTTCGTTAGCTAAGTCCGCGCCTATTGATGCAAAGAATAAGTTAAGTACATTACAAATTTCATTACCGTTTGTTATGTATTCTGAGTTCAAAAATAGTTAGGGAGGAGCATTGCTGTCTTTGATTTTATTCACTGCTAAGTTATTAATTGTTTCCCACATTTTCTTCAGTCTCCGAAAACAATAGCCCTCTTTCGCCGTTTCAATTGTGAAATATATGTATCTAAGAAGTTGTTTATATTGGATTCACCTGGTTTGTAAATCGCTCCGATGTCCAATGAGAGTTTGTCTATGTGTATCCATAGGTAGTGGTTACCAAGTTCGCTTAATTCGTCTGTTATTTCGTGTTTGATACTTTCGTTTACATAAATTGATACGCCGCCGCCTTTGCGATCTTGCCTGTAGTTATAAACATGTTTATAGTGCGGTAGCTGGTATAATTTTGCGTCCGCTTCCGATGTAATCCACGTTTCAGTAAAAATTAGTAAGTGGATAGTCATTGGTGTTGCTTTTATTATGCATTTTATTTCGTCAAGTTTGCCAGTCTTGCGGATACTACGTAAGTTCGCATAAAAGAACCGTAACGAGGACGGGTGGGATGGTATATCTTCGTATCTACTTACTAGTTGATGGTTTAGTCTATCCGTGTATTTTGTATTAAGTCTTTTATTGTTTTTTTTGGTTGGTTTTGTTCAGTGTGATTGTCGGTATTCGTTTTGTGTACTTAATAATGAGATCCCTTTCGCCGTCTTCAATGCGTTTGTTAAGCTGCACTTTTAATAATTGCAAATACTCTTTCTGAGCTGGGGTTTGGTCGGCGTAAATCTGTATATTATCTAGTAGGTTTTTTTATTATTTCGCAGTAGGTACTTTGGAACGTCTGAATTATTGAAGCATACTTTTAATGGTCTGTTTTTTATCTGGGATATATTTTCCCAGTCTGATGATTTTAATTGGTTTAGGGCAGTCTTTGTACAGTGTTGCTATTATATTCATAGCTTCATTATTATCGTGATTCCGCCTGAAGTTTGCGTTTCTTTCGTTAATTGCCGATATACCCACAGTTACAATATTTTTCGCGCGCTCGCCTTGGGCTTTTAGCTCAAGGATGAAGTTTTGGTGGCATAAGACGGGCGATTTAGGTAGTACTTTCAGTCTTTTGTTGGTTTTTTAATTGGATTATTTCTTCTTCTATATGTTTGATCTTATTTTGGGTTGTTGTGCCATTTATTTGATCAAGTCGTTGAGTAAAGTTTTCAGTCGTTGACTTAATGGTTTTTATTTCATTTTAATCTGATATATTTCGTCTTTTATGTAGTTTAGACTATCATTTTGGGTTTTAGCAAATTTCTCTAGGAAGCTCATCTCTGTACGAAAAATTGTGAAATCCTTTTTATACTCTGTTTCCTCAGTACTTTCCTTTCATTTAAATGTGTTAACATTTCTATGGTCATAATTATCGCAGTAGCTGGGTAAGTTTGGTACAGATCCGCTAGTATTGCCGCTTCCGCTCATCACCCTGGTATTAGGCGTAGGTGATGTTCTCCGCGCATTCATTGTGTATGGGTTTGACTTAGACGTTCTTCGTACGGGTGTGAGTGCGACAAAAAATTAAAAGGGTGATGATGATGATGATGATGATCTATTTTTTAAAATAATATTAAAAATAACAAAACGCAAATCAAACAAAACAAGCAAAGTATTGTTTGACATTACAGGGATTAATATTACCTTTGAACTGGTCAAGAAAGCGTTGATACCACATACCGTTCAATAATATTTGTTCCATCATTCGTGTCTCTACCATAGAACCATTTCTTGTACATATTTAAAAACTACTAGAATAACTGACACCGTTCACAGTCCTAAACAACTAAGACTTGCTATTGATATAACAGATAGAAAAACATGAATAAAGTCTATCAATCAAATACACAATCCATTATATTTTACGATACATATCAGTAATAAATGTTTATAGTAATCAATTTGGGACGTATCTGTGCAGATTGCGAGACGAAACTGCAAGCATCAAACGTAATGGGAGACGGGCGTTTGAGTTATCGTCTGTGATCCACGAATGAGGATGGTATATAATAATAGTGAAGTATCTTTGTCGAGTTCATTGATCATAACGATGTGGTTCTCAATTCGAATATTTTCTTTTTTTATGTATGTTTGGACATAACTCAATTTGCAAAATTAGTTTTTTGTTTGAATGGATATAGGTACCCTCGAGGTAGTCCTATTGTCACCACATCAGAATCTGATGATGGGATCCCATGGAAATTGGACACTCCTCAAATATGCAGACAGATAGGCAGACATTGTGATTTTAGTATTTTCAAAACATGGCAAGCATTTGCAATCAGAAAGTATAATTTGGTGAAATGAAACTGATGAATAAGACCACAGAAGGCCACTGGAACTCTTTAATAAGTATGTCATGGGTATAAAATATCTCAAATAGTTAACCAACTATGATGAAGCAAATATATAAGTATCAATAAATGGTACTAATGAAAATGTTACCATCGAACTGATCTGATGATGAAGCCGGAAGGTGAGTGCTGAAACTCCGTAATAAAACAATGTATCCTAGACGTGTTTGGTCTTATTGGAATTTCAATGAGATGTACTTTGGCTTTGTAGTGTTTTGCTTTAGAAGTCGGTTTAATGTTTTTGTTAAACATTTTATTTTTTTCGCATAAACATAGTAGTAACTATGATTATGTGAAAAAAACAAGTATCTTTCAAAAACATAAAGGAAGATTATGACTGTTACTTCTTTCTAGATCGTTCTCATATAATACGTATCTTATTTTCCAACAAAAGCTTTTGCGGCTACAGCAAATAGCTTTATCTTTTGCTTGAAAATTTTAAAGTACCTTTATATGGTTTAAAGGTAATTTTGCTAACGAGTCTTATCCACTGGACGTTTGGTATTATACGAATAATTCTTACGACAACTGTGGGACCTTGGGTACCCTTCTTTTAGAGTTTGGTTCTGTATTCGATGTTCGTTTGTCACTCAATCACGCCAGAACGGCTGAACTACTGTTCTCGGCTGAATTGAAGTTGACTAGAATAACTTATAACAGCAATGGAGACAATGGCAAAGGAGGCTTTATGATAAGGCACCGTTTATTTATGTTTAGCAGCAATTAACATTTCAGCCTGTATTTTTTAAAGTTCTTAAAATATAGGTCATTAAAAATTGTAGAGGCTTTAACTTAAAACTTACTGGCTTCAAAATGTTACTTAAGTTACCCAGCCAGAATGTTTTAAAGGCCGTCTAATCAAGCTAGAAATTGAAACATTTCAAACTAACTCGTCTAGTCACTTATTTTCTTCGGACGATTTAAAATAGGTTTTATAATCATGAAGCTAAGAGTGTAGGCCTAACTTGTAACAAGAATTTTCCATTAAGACTATAAAACCTTAACAGTACTCTCAAGTACTTCACGTATGTTAATTGAATCCCACGCTCCTGTAATTTGGTAAATGAATGGATAAAATAATGTGAAGTCAGAATTAAATATGTAGGGTATTGTAATCTAATGGTTGATTTCAGTCAGTAACACAAGGCGGCAAGTACCTATGTAAGTATAATGCTTTAGACGTTTTCGCACGGCAAACGTGTGAAAAACCGCAGTGAAAACTTTTCAAGCAAAATAATAACCGACTACCAAAAATTCATCACCACACCACACACCCACATCATCGCTTACTTTCAGGTGAGACAGTGGTCAAGCGCGAGTCTATATTAGATTAAGATTTAAAATAAAAAATACACTACCAAGCGAAATATTATTTCATTGTTGATGATAATACCAAAATCGCTATATATATTTGAAGAGTTCCCTCGATTTTGTAGCTCCCTTGAGCTAAACGTAACGGTTTTCGGGTGCTAACAGTATCAAAGAATACATAAAAGTGAGTCACATGAGCTAACACAATATCAAAAGATAAAAAAGGTGTGGTGCTATACTAATAGTGTTATAAAACGTAAATAGACTAAAAGATGGATCTGTACACCAGAATACCACAATTTCCATGGGATCCCATTATCAGATTCTGACTTGGTGACAATGGGACCACCTCGGGAGTATACCCTTTCAAACACAAAAATAATTTTCATAATCAGTTTACAATTGACGGAGAAATTGATGAATATATATTAAAAAAAAAACATATGTCGAACATAGAACTTCCTCCGTTTTGGGGACCTCGCAAAACGGAGGAGTTATAAAAGTAGCTAAAATTGAAATGAAGAAGATCGCATTAATGGTTTATAGTGACTACTGCAAATTGTGAGTGATGTCTGAAAATCAGCGCTGGGTGTCTGACGCCAAGCAAATGCTGCGTTGGTAACTCTTTCGGTATGGCACGCCCGGTGCAATTTTCAAAACTATTTTTTTTTTTTACAATGTCCTCTGTTATTTTGTGATTGTTGCTATTGTGTTGTGTCTGTGGGGAATAATGTTTGTTTTCTATTCTTACTTATACATCCATATCGATCTGGTCAGACCAGCTTCCGGTACCTAGGGTCGCTTGTCCAAGGGGATGGTAAGGTAGACCGAGACGTAAAGAACCTGATTAACTCGGTATGGATAAAATGGCCTCAAGTTAAAGGGGAAAATTTACAGGTCATAGATTAGACCTTTCGTTCTGTATGGATCAGAATTTAATTGGGTTGTGAAAAAGTTGGATGAAAAGATATCGCTAGTAGCAGAGATGAGAATGTTGAGATGGATGTGCGGAGTGACGATAAGTGAGAAATGAGTATATCAGAGGTAGTTTGAAAGTGGTGCCAGTAGCAGAAAAGTTGAAAGGAAACCCGTTTGACCTGGTATGTTGGTATGTGATAAGGAGGTATGAAACGCATGTTACTAAACGAGTTATGAATATAAATATGGATGGACGGAGAGGGAGGGGAAGGCCAAAGAAAAGATGGATGCACTGTATGATTAGTGATATGAAAGTTAAGGGATGCAGTGATAGCGTGACGGGGAACACGACGGTATGGAAGAAGAAAACGTGTTGTGCAGACCCCAAATAACATGGAACAAGGGCAGGCAGATGATCATGATTCTTTAGATGGAGTAGATTTAGTTATTTATTTTAGAAGCCCATAAAAGCTTATACAAGCTGAATGTTAACGGTCTGTTTCTCATCGATTGCTACTGTTACGATGCTTGAGTGGCTTGTTCTCGTAAGTAAAACCTTCTAACTATCTAGCGTATGCAATCCCGCTGCTAAGCAAAAGAATAACTCTCCTTTTTCCAATATATGTGAAGTGTACTTAGACGGAGTCAAGATGTGTGACACATCGACAAATTTGTGCCGAAAATGTTTTATTTTGTGGCATACACCTGCACCCTAATTGCGTTGTAAAGTAAATCACAGTTTTTATCACAAACGAAAGGAATTTCTAATCCAAATTATGTTTAAAAATTCGTCTACGTGACAGCGCAATGAATTCTGTTAAATCGACAAATTGAAAAGATTGCATAAATTTATACGTTACGCAATTACCTCGCTTGTCCCTGGAAAGAAATTATCCATCATTAATTAAACTAAAAATTATTATAATAATTTTTAGTTTAATTAATGATTGATGAATTATAGATGAATTATAAAAACAAAAAATCCGACTTCTAAAAATTAACTGAAAAGAGAATAACAAGTAGGTATCAGGTAGAATTTAAACATTACATATTATGAGGTGCTGCCAGCGGTAACAAGCGAAGTATTGGTAGGTTTTCTATAAGTTTTGTTCGTCCCCACCTGTAGCACCTCATAATATTTTATGTATAAATTGTAACTAGTACTTGTTTTCACTTTCCAGTTAATTATTTTAGCAGTCGGGTTTTTGTTTTTATAATAATTAGTTTTATTTCCGAATTTTCAGTTTTATTATTGAACGAGACCTTTTTTTGCCCCCGACCTTATTAACGATTACCTATAATAGCCTAAGTCACAAATGAGTCACAATTGAGACGAATCCAACGACAGCTATGTCATAATTCGTCAAGCCTTTTGAGCTGTAGATCGTGCCATAGAATTGGACATACATACGCTCGAAAAACATTACCCTCCCACAGTCGGGTAAAAACCAAGGTAACCAAAACAAGACAGTAACTTACTTTTAACATTGACATTCAATTAACGATTCGCAGAAGTATAATAAGTCCGTCCAATTTATCCGCAAATTGACATCGCAATGTATTTAACAAACCGAAAGTAATTAAATAATTTTCTGTAAATAAATGTAAACCAATACCCAATCAGGAGAAAACAATGCAGTAATTTGACAGCTATTAACTCCGCCGGATGGGAAATTACATAATTATTGGGGACAACCGATCAAACTAAGGTAATTTAAATCGATTTTGTTTGAGGTTAAATAATGATTATAATTGGATTGTTTTTCTGCAAGATTATGGAGATTTTGAATGTTTCTCGTAATGATGTTTTATTTATTGTTTGAAAATATGATAAGATATTTGTAAATCTTTTTACTTCTGTTTTAGAGTCTCCACGCAGTGATTTCCTGAAGATGGACCATGTTCTGGTGGTGAGAGGATTTAGAAGCGTATTATGATCACTGCTTCGAGATGGTGTGGGAAAAGATGTGTAGAACGCTTAGCTTTCGAACAAACTTCAAAATCGTTTTCAAAACTTCCTGCATTATTTGATTATCTTGAATTTAGTGACGGTTTGAATGAAGCTTGAAATGGGCAAAACCATAAATAACCGTAATAATTTAAAGACACATTTTTTAAATTCTGTTTTTTTTTACAAGAACCGTAATACCTTTTTTATTTTATTCTTGTTACTTACCTAGTCAAAAAGATTACATTAAAAGATTTAAATATCCCCATAACAGCCCTTTTGGAGAAAGTTGCCAATAAGTATAATTTCCTTAGTTTGCATGGCTCCCAATACACTAATCCCTTTCGTAACTCCGATAAGATCACGTCCGTTGAACATAAAAGATAATGATCCGAAACTAAAGTCATCCATTGCCAATAATTCGATTTCCCTATAGGAAACCAAAATAAAGGTTAAGAAAATAGATTAAAATATTGCTACAACTATTAAGATTTGTTTGTGAGCCTTTCTTGTCCCATAGCTAGGCAGAGATTTGGATTTGGTTGGAGAAGGCAACACGTCAGTTGCCTTATCTGAACTCTCCCTCGTAAACGCCTCGAAGTCGTCACGACATCGATTCTTAAGCCTTTCTCGGTGACTCCCGTCGGCGACCGTCAACTGGCTGGAAATATTTCTATTAAGGAAAATACATTTTTTTGAAGATTGGTTTGTCAGCCTATGTTGTCCCATAGCTGGGCAGAGATTTGGATTTGGTTGGAGAAGGCAACACATCAGTTGCCTTATCTGAACACTCCCTCGTAAACGCCTCGAAGTCGTCACGACAGCGCTTCTTAGGTATTTCTCGGTGAAGCCCGTCGGCGACCGTCAACTGGTCTCTAGTATATAAATAGTAGTCTATGGCTCCTGCTGCGTAAAAACCCTAGTCCTTCTGTCATAAACATTCATGTATCGTGTATGTCAAAACTTAAAAACATTCAAATGTAAAGCTGGCTAGTCACAGTGCGTAATGTCACGAGTCGAGCCGCGCCGAGTCGATTTGTACGAGCAAGCACGCGCCACGGGCGAACCCGCGTCACTCGTTCTCACGGACGCGGCGCGGGTTAAACTTCTGCGCCGCATATACTACACAGAGCGATGAACGCAAAGCACCTGAAAATGGACGTGTTCAATAGCGCGAACACGCACTGCCACGTGCACCACGCCTTTGAAGTTTCCGACATTTAGCGGATCGGATGCGCCATAACTCACCAGCCCTAATCGCGTCGAGCCAATGCCTTCAAACGGCGCGAAGCGCGAGCGGGTGCGCCGCGACTCGTGATATCACACGCTGTGAGACGGCAGCTTTGTGCTTTTGCCTTTAAAAACAAATCTTGATAGAACTGATCCTCCTGTTTAATTTTCCAAAATATGTTGTAATAAATATGTGGGTGTAGAATATTACAGTTGCACCTCTACCTAACCCTTGGTTGAAACAGGCCTGATGTAATGTAGTAATACGTAAGTATTTTTTATTGCTAGGAGGATGTTGAAATTCAGATCCTTCCAAGAAGGATAGATCGAATGAATTTTACAGCTTTCTCCCTTTTCAAGCTCCTAACAGATAGATCCGTCCGAAGTTCTAATTAATGAATAAATATTTCTTTAATAGTCCAAGAACTATTTCATAACTCAGTTTTTCTTCTCACAATCTACGTAAAAACGGGTACTTGATATATGTTTGGATTCAATTTTGCACCCAAAACGATTGCCACAACAATCCTCAAATATATTTAGTACTATTCAACTGATTGCAATGAAGATTCATCAGGCGCTTCTTGTGACGGTGAATTCGTTTTTTGTCTACCTACATGTTTTTTCTGTTTCCTTTGTTCTTTTGGAATACATACGTAATTTTACAGCTCCAGTCTAGAATTTTCATTTTTCCTGCCTAAACACATATCTCAACATAATTTGGTCCTTATCGAGCCGGATATATGATCCAGGATAAGGATAATTCCAGGAAATATAAAATTTCACGGAAAATACTGCCGATAGGAGTTTTTTGTGCAGCTGGCTAAAGGGTCAAAAGGGTAACAGCGCAGCATAGTGCAGTACAGTGCAGTGTTCCTATTTATGTTTACTTCAGAACCCATTACTCATATTCAGTTTGGTTACCTGCTTCCCAAAGAATGACTGATAAGGAAGAAAAGGAGCTCATTAAGAAACGAGCAAGTTATAAAGGTCGATTAACGGTATTTTCCAATTACTTAGAGGATTTTAAGAAGGATTCTTTAACGCAAACCTAGATGAACGAACTGCAGTTACGCCTCGGTAAGATTGAACTTGTTTATTCGCAATATGACGACGTTCAGTTAAGGTTGGAATGCATAGCTGAGGATATGGATACACAGTTATCAGAACGTAATGAATTTGAAGCTACATATTTCAAAGTTGTTGCAAAGGCACAGGAATTATTAGCCAGACGCAATGACATTGTTAATGAAGATAAGTTTTCTCGCGTTAGTAATAATAGGCTGGTTAGGCTACCAACCATTCATCAATTTTTCATCTACCTATCTAATAATTCATCAACTACCTAAGTTTGACGGAACGTACGACAAGTGGTTAGAGTTCCATGATACGTTTTCAAGCTTAATACATTTGGATGACCAAATTGACGAAATAAATAAGTTTCACTACCTCCGAGCTTCCTTGGAAGGGACAGCCGCCTTAGTCATACGGGCTATTGAATTTTCGGCTAATAATTATTCCGTTGCGTGGAATTTATTATGTGAAAGGTTTGATAACAAGCGGATTCTCATTCAAAATCATGTGGCAGCCTTATTTAACATTGAAATGGTTAATAAAGAATCCTCAGATATTATAAAAAACATAATTGATACTATAAACAAAAATCTACGTGCTTTAGAATCTTTAAATGAGCCAGTTAAGTTTTGGGATACTTTGATAATTTATATAGTTACCCACAAGTTAGATTCAAGAACTTACCGACAGTGGGAGGAACAAAAGGGTCATATAGACAAAGATAAAACAATCACATTAGAAACCTTTCTGGAATTCTTGAGAAATCTTGCAGTTTTGCTTGAAACACTAGATTTGTCTCGCAATCAGGGTAGTCATAATAATTCACCTAAATCGGTATCGGTAAGAAGTGAAACACCACCACAGAAAAATAAAGTTAATACCAGTTCCTCACCGGTATCATAACCGCATTGTAATGATAAACATAATTTACTCAACTGACCACAGTTTCTTGGTCTCAGTAACGAAAAACGACTTGAGTTTCTGCCTCAATACAAGGTATGTTTTAATTGTTTTCGGGCTGGTCACTATGCAAATCATTGCAAATCCTTTGGTTGCAAGATATGTAAGCGTAAGCACAATACTCTGGTACATGTGGCAGGTGCATCACAAAAATCTTTGCCTAATACTTCTACTTCGCAAACTGATATATTTACTCAACTGAAAAGAAACCCAATGCACACGTGACACTTTCTGCACGTGCTGCAACTTATCTTAAAAATAAAAGTAAATCTCTATCTCAAGTTCTTTTGGCTACTGCATTAATAAAGGTTTATGACAAAAATAACCGTGAACATCTTGCTCGGGCTATACTGGACACTGGCAGTACTTCTTGTATAATGACAGATAAGTTATGTGATTTATTGGATTTACCTACCGTACAGGTTAATGAATCTGTACAAGGCATTAACAATTCTAAAACTAATATTAGTAAAATGTGCAGTGTTTCTGTCAAATCATTAAGTGAAAACTTTACTACTAAACTTTATTATTTTATGTTACCAAACATAACGGATGAAGTACCGTGTCATAAATTAGCTATTAATAATTTAAATATACCTAGCGATATTTCTTTAGCTGATCCTCATTTCCACACGCCATCGGCAGTGGATCTTATAATAGGGGCAGATGTTTTCTGGGACCTACTGGGGCGGCAAAAAATTAACTTAGGTGACGGCAAACCGATATTATTTAAATCTAGGCTAGGTTGGCTAGTTTCAGGTCCGTTAATTAATAGTATCCAAGTTTCACAGTCACCATCAGTTCTTAAAGTTAACATCGCACAAGTCAATTTCCGTTCTTCTCACAACCCCACTTCAGAAGATGACATTCAAAACCTTTTATCGCGTTTCTGGGAACTGGAAGAAGTCCCCAATCAGTCATCTTCATATTCTGATGAAGAAGCCAAGTGTGAAGAACATTTTATACAAAACACCACTCGAATGGCAGATGGTCGTTTTTGTGTTAGAATACCATTCAAACAATCACACCATATTCTAGGTGACTCACTGGCTAGAGCAAAACATTGTCTCTTTTCAATTGAACGTAGGTTTGAAAGTCAGCCAGCTTTAAAAGCTCTTTATTGTGATTTTATGAAAGAGTACATTTCGTTAGGACACATGTCTGAGTGTTCCATTAATTCAAAAACACTTTCATATTTTATTCCACACCACGGTGTTCTACGCGAACACAGCATAACCACAAAGTTAAGAGTAGTATTTAATGCCAGTAGTCTTACTACTTCAGGTGTTTCATCTAATAACTTACAAATGGTAGGTCCAGTTGTTCAAGACGACTTAATGTTTTTACTTATTAGATTCATAAAACATAAATACGTTCTGTCTGCTGATGTAGAAAAAATGTATCGGCAAGTGATCGTGCACCCTGATGACAGACACTTACAAAAAATAATTTGGCGTGAGAACCCTTTAGAGTCTATTAAAACTTATGAATTAAACACTGTGACTTATGGAACCGCAAGTGCACCGTTTTTAGCAACTCGGTGTTTAAAACAAGTTGGCTTAGATTGTAAGGATGAGAAGATTGCTGGTATTATAATCCATGATTTTTATGTCGACGATTTGCTCACAGGTGGGTATACAATATCTGATGTCATAAATATCCGTCAGAAAGTCACTGGCGAGTTGGCTGCTGCTGGTATGCCACTAAGTACGTGGAAATCCAACAATATCCAGCTTATATCAGATCAAGTCACTAGTTCATCATTAAATTTAAACATTGGTTCAAATGAGCCAAGTAAAACATTGGGTCTTAATTGGCTAACAGACTTCGATGAGCTCTGTTTTTCAATCAGTAACACGTCAACATCGAATAATGTAACAAAGCGTGAAGTTCTGTCAGTAATATCCCAAATATTCGACCCTCTAGGTCTATTAGCTCCTTGTATCATTCGAATGAAAGTAATAATGCAAAATCTTTGGTTACACAAATTATCATGGGATGACTGTTTACCATCAGATATCGCTAATACATGGAAATACATTGTCGATAAGTTATATATTTTAAATAGTTTACGCGTCCCACGTTTAGTTTTGTGTGATTCTTGGAAAGTGATAGAATTCCACATATTTGGTGATGCATCACAAACCGCTTATGGTGCATGCATCTATGTAAGGAGTATTAATAATAATAATGAAATTATGGTGCGTTTGCTTACAGCAAAGAGTAGAGTGGCTCCTACCAAGCCAACTACAATTCCTCGGCTCGAGCTTTGCGCCGCCTTGCTTGGAGTGAGGCTATTATATAGAGTCATTTGGCGCGCCAATTCAAAGTAGTACATTTTGGAGTGATTCTACAATAGTGCTGGGTTGGTTGAAAATGTTACCTAGTAAGCTGCAACCATTCGTACGCAATCGTGTGGCAGACATCACACATCTTAACCCCGCTGATCTTGTATCTCGAGGAACTGATGTAAGTCAAATGCAAAGTCATAATTTATGGTGGTCAGGACCAAATTTTTTAAAACAGGATACAACCGAATGGCCTGCTTTTCCAACCAATGCAGTGGAATTGCTACCAGAAACTAAAACTGAGGTTTCTTTATTTACTACTTCTAAGACGCCGATATCTTTGATTGATTTTAATCGGTTTTCAAACCATTCTTGGCTTAAACGCACAGTAGCATATACGTTACGATTTATTAATTTTTGTAAAAAGCAACCACCCACCACTTCACACCTTAGTGAAGATGCGTTAAACTTAATAGTGAAACTCTCTCAAATAGAATCATTTCCCGAATATGAACTATTAATAAAAAATCAGTGCTTACCAAAAGGAAGTCCACTGACTAAACTTAATGTATTTTTAGATAAAAATAAACTAATTCGTGTAGGTGGTCGCTTACAAAATTCTTTATTTTCATATGAGAAAAAACATCCGTTAGTCATACAGTCCTCTCATCGATTTTCTAAATTATTATTTGAATATAAATATAAAACTCTAATGCATGCAGGACCACAATTACTCTTAGCATGTATAAGAGATATTTACTGGCCAATAGGTGGTCACAACCTGGCTAAATGGTGTTACCATCGTTGTGTAATTTGCAGTCGCATTACAGCTAAACCAATTAATCCTATTATGGGAAACTTACCTGAACGACGGGTGACGTCCGGTGGTCATCCATTTGAATGTGTTGGGGTTGATTACACTGGACCTATACTGTCAGCGTCTCGACAAGGTCGCGGTTGTAGACTTGTAAAAGTTTACATTGTACTTTTTGTTTGTTTTACGACGAAGGCAGTTCACATTGAATTGGTGGGTAATTTAACCAGTAAAAATTATTTGTCAGCACTTCGTCGTTTTATGTCTCGCAGAGGCAAGCCTACGCATACTCGTATATATTCCGACAACGGAACCTCGTTTGTAGGCGCTTATAATGAAATCGGAAAATTTTTAAATGCTAACAGCAGTTCGTTGTCTGGTGACATGGCCACTGAAGGCATTAACTTCATTTTTATTCCTCCCTACGCTCCACATTTCGGTGGTCTTTGGGAGGCAGGTATCAAATCTGTAAAGTTTCATTTAAAGAGAGTAATGGGAAATTGTCATTTAACTTATGAGGAACTATATACAGCACTGGTTCAAATTGAAGCACTCCTGAACTCGCGCCCACTCACGCCGTTGTCATCGGACCCTAATGACCTTCTGCCGCTGACACCTGGACACTTCCTGATAGGACGTACGCTCACATCATTGCCTGTACCATCGTACGAAGCTGCTTCTGTTACTCACTTGAAGCGATATGAGAGAATAGAGGCATTACGTCAACACTTCTGGTCGAGGTGGAATAAAGAGTATATCTCTGAATTACAGCAGCGAACAAAATGGAGATCTTCAAAGGCGGTCTTAGAGACTGATCGCCTTGTCATAGTAAAGGAAGACAATATACCACCATTGAAATGGCGATTAGGCCGGATCTCAGCAGTCTTCCCAGGACGCGATGGAATCAGTCGTGTGGCCGAAATTAGAACTGCGAGTGGAACCATACGGCGAGCATGCAGCAAGATATGCCCACTGCCCGTAAATGATGATTCTGGTTGAAAGATGGCCTTTCAACGCCCGGGGGCATGTTTGGATTCAATTTTGCACCCAAAACGATTGCCACAACAATCCTCAAATATATTTAATACTATTCAAATATGCAACTTATTGGAATGAAGATTCATCAGGCGCTTCTTGTGACGGTGAATTCGTTTTTTGTCTACCTACATGTTTTTTCTGTTTCCTTTGTTCTTTTGGAATACATACGTTTTTTTACAGCTCCAGTCTAGAATTTTCATTTTTCCTGCCTTTATAACTCCACTTTCCTTTGTTTCAGTAGCAAATGGAAATAAAATCATGAGGGAATAAATAACAATCCGAGCCAAGATTAGATGCCCTTGAGTCGGTTCCGTTACTTTTGTGGATCGAGAACATTCTCTGTGTTATCCAACGATGCTTCAGTTTATCTGCAACCGAAATATTTTCTTGATCTGGTGAAATATGTTTTGTACTTGAATTATTGAGTCAAGCACAGCTGTTTACAGAATATTTTTTACAGGAAAAACTTACATAAACTATAAATAACAATACGCAATAGATTTTTTAATCACCATCATCATCATTTTATCCGGCCTCCACCAGGTTTTTCATAGGTCGGGAGACCTATGAAAGACCTGGTGGAGGCCGGGAGGCCAGACGTTGCCACATTAGCCGATCCCGTGCGTCTCGCATCCAGCGCAATCTAGAAACTTTAAACAGGTCATCAGTCCACCTAGTGGGAGGCCTTTCAACGCATCGTCTTCCGGTACGCGGTCACCATTCCAGAACTTTTCGACCCCTTTGGCCATCCGTTCTGCAAAGCAATTCGGACTATGTCGGTAACTTTGGTTCTTTTGCGGGTATCCTTATTTCTGATGCGATCACGCAAGAAAACTCCGAGCATAGCCCTCTCCATTGCCCTTTGGGTGACTTTAAGCTTTCTGATAAGGCCCATTGTGAGCGACCACGTCTCAGTCCCATAGATAATTACTGGCAACATACATTAGTCATAAACTTTTGTCTTGAGACACTACGGTAAATTTAATGAAAAGATTCGAAGAACTTCCCGAACGCCACCCAGCCGAGTCGGATTCGATGGTTGACCTCTTTTTTTGAAGTTATACCTACCCATCTGGCACCGTTGGAGAGACTGCAGTACAGCCGTAGTATTGATGGAATCGAAGGATTTCTCGAAGTCCACAAACGCTAAACAGAGAGGCAGGATATACTCTTCGGTCTTCTGTATAACCTGCCGCAGCGTTTGGACTATGGAGCTAAATCCTTTTCAGAATCTTCTTGTTCGGAAGGTTGGAAATCGTCAAACCAGAGCGTGAGACGACTCATTATGACCCTTGGATTGATTGAACATTGCGTTAGAGGTTACGAAGTCTCTTCCCTCCTCATCTAAATTAGCTGAAGCTCTTCTTAAAAAAAACTTTACTAAAGTCATACCAACCTTTAAATTTAAACCAATATGTCTTGATACAATTAAAAACGCGTTCAAAAGTCTTAATATAAAAAATACTGAAGACTTATGGAGGATATCCGTTAGGGTTCTTGTAGATTTTATTGATTCAATTGCTCCTGTCCTTACAGACATATTCAATCAATGTTTGGACAGCGGCACGTTTCCTGACTTAATGAAGTACAGTAAAGTAGTACCACATAGCACCAAGTAGTAATCACGAAATTGTAATACCCAAATTCAGATTAACTATAACTAGCTAGTCTTTTCTTATAAACAGTATACGCTTTTATAACAAGTTGCCAGTTATAGAACTGACCGATGGAAAGTTCGACGACTTATTGTCGGGCCTACGTTGTCCCCCCATAGTACTAATGCTGTAACATGGAAATATTGTAAACCCAAACCATTTTTTAAAAGAGTAACCATGGAGTTTCTTGCCGGTTCTTCTCCATAGGAAATGACCAACCCGAACCGTGCACCTTTTGTCGACGTTTTATAAGTGCCCATGAAAGCCTAAGAGAAAAAAAAAAATTTTTTTTTTGTTTGTTAATTTCTCTCGACAATTAATAAATTCAACTTCTGCCTACTTAGTTTGATCAAAAACTCACGAAAATAACCCAAACTAATAAAACATGTACAAAATTTGGTTTAATAGATTTTTCATGTGTAATTATTAACAATACCAAACACGATAAGCAAGGAACAAAATATACGGCGAGTTCAGGCCGAATTTGATTGCCGTTCAAAAGGGTTTCGGAAAAAAAAAACTCTTTCCCCGCGTTGGAGATATGGCGGCTTCGCCTCAGAGAATTTCCTGTATATTTTTAAGATACCTACCGAAAAGTTTGTATATTGAATTTAACAGTTTTTGTGTTTCTATCTCTGAAAAAAGGAATTGTATTGTTGCCTCCGAAGTAACTGGTTTAAATTTGGAAGAGATGTTTTGAGTTGGTTTTGGTTGAAAGTCACTTGGTGTTACATCATTATATTGTTGTACATACAGAGTAATCTGCTAAGATCCTTACATAGTCCGTTTGTGTTTAAATTTGGATTGTAGCAGTTGGCGTTCTGTTGTTTCTACCTACCCTCATGGGAAAAAGCGTACCTAAGTTTATGAATGTAATTTTTTTGATAGAAGTCTATCACCCAATTTTTTTTTTATCTAATACTCGTTATATTTCAACAAATAAACAAGCAGTGATCCAATTCCCAATAGTTACCTAATTAAACATTACACTGTTTGCGTAAAATAATGTCTTCATTCCCAATGGTGCCCTAATTGCACATTTCACAGCAGCTAAGCAAATATAAAATGAAAAAAAAAAACCAAAACCCAAGCTATCGAAATAAATTTTCCCAGAATCACAAAATCCCTTCGTTTAACGTTCCCAAAAGAAACACACGTCTAATTTTACGGTCCTTGGTTTACCTTTATTACAACGGGCTCATTTAAGTACTGTGTTTTATTTTATAGGCACCTGAAGCTTGGGTATACACCAATCACTCGTGTGAAAGAAAAATTCGGCACTATTGCTACAATTACTTTTTATTGTTATGTTCGTTCTTAGGGCTGTTACACCAATTATTTGGCAACTATCAAAGTCGAAATCGGTGTTGCGAATTTGGCTATAAATGTAGGGATCTCACACACTGTTTGCATTATTGTGTATTCAAAAATATCATGTTACCTGAAAATCGTTTAGATTAATAATGTATGAAACAAGCAGTATTACCGATACTAGAACCGATATCGGTCGAAACTTAGTCGACTATGATGTTATGTATGAGCAGAATGGGTTTAATCGGTGGAACAATGTCAATGAAAAATGGTTGTCGACGCGTGACTAATCCCAAAATGACCGTGGCTTTCTACAGGATAAAAGGTTTCTAACAGTAATAGAGTTTTAGGAATCGAATTAGTGGTTTTAAAAGATTACATCCAAACATACAAACTTTATCCCTTTATAGTTACGGTTATGGTAATAATTTTGGTGAGTCTACCGATAGCAACCTACTTAATTAGATGCTGTAAGCACTGGTAACACTGGTCACGGTTGGCACTGGTCGCTGGTAGCACTGGTCACTGGTAGGGGTTGTAACAATTGATTTTTGTTAGACATATATAAGCGACATCTTGTGCCAAACATGAGAACCAGTTTGGATATGTCACCAGTTGATCGTGTTTTGACACTGGATGGCGTTGTTATCTGGATAGTATTAGTAAGTGTTTGTTATAAAATATATTAGATATTGTGTGTATTAATTTAATTCAACAATCACACAATTCTACACATAATCAATAAATTATTAATTTCTTATAAAATTGATTACATAAAGAAAACCATAGATATAATGCATCTATTGGTTTATAAACGCTCAAGGTCTATGGTTAGGAAGAATGACATTTCTTTTTCTTTGCGAGTTCTTTGACCGTTTGCAAGCAAAAATATTTTATTACCGAAGGGGTTTAAATTAATCGAACAAGATGACTCGAAGGCGGCAGGGAACCAGCCCCAAATATAAAGAAAGAATGTTTCATCAGGCACTGTGAGTATTAGTTGAATTGATTAATTTTCCATGCTTGTGAAACATGTGCGTATATGATGCTTATCATTTTTCTCCTTGACAGGGACCATAGGATTACCATATGGCACCTTAGGATATGTTTAATATTATTATATTATAAATAAAAAGAGTAATGGTCAAATCAAAATAAGAGCGACAGCAGCAGTTCTCAGCAACAAGTTCCGAATGCCCAACTACATAGGTGGACGATGCCCATTGAGGTATCATACCTCTGGTATTAAGATTTAAGGATAAAATATATCCTATCTGCAAGTAAGTTTTGTGTATTTTATAAAACATCAAGAAATAACAAATACTGACTGTATGCTATTTTGTAAATTAAATTGGTTGATCAAACTATGTGACTTTTACTTCTGTCAACCATCATGCGAAACCATCCCTGGAACTGTCTCATGCTGATCACCTACCCCTGAGTTAGCTGGTGCGTAGGGTAAACATTCTTCCTTATAATTGTACTTTTGAGATGTGGTGCAGGAGGAAGATGTTGCAAATCCCCTGGACTGCCTTTCGTACCAATGATTCTATCCTCCTAGAAATAAACATAAATATCAGACTGACCACGGTCTGCCTTCGTTGGATTCTGGAGTTTTTTGGTCACTTTGCCAGGAAGGACGGACACAAGAGATCGAAGGGAAACGTCCGAGAGGTCGAAGTTGAATCAGATGGTCAAACCAAGTCCGCACATAGTTAAATACCAAGCTGCACGATGCTCTCTACGATACCAAAGATTTGAAGGAGTATTTTAGAGCAGCTGGCGCAAATTGTTGAAGGAGAAGTTGTTTCCACGAAGACCGGGGAATTGCAACCCTCAGTAATGAGGAACACGATGTGAGAGACGGTGGGGAGGGGGAAAGCACTGTACTGTACTGTTTGTAAATAATTGAAATAACATAAAGAAAGACTACTCAGTACATTGGTATTAGCTGTACCAGAGTTCCCCTAAATATTTGATTAGAAGTAAACCGAATTTTAACTACTAATTTGCTTCACTAACTTTCTACTTTGTACTGAGTTTGTACAACATTGAATAATAAATATAGGTACTCACTAACATAAGAATTTTCGGTACTTTTCTTTCGGACAACCTTTTTGATTCTTTGATCTTAACTTTATTCTTGTTAGTTTCATCAGATAAAAGCGCCTTTTTCTTTTACTCTACATCATTCGAAATGTTTTTATTTAGTTTGTTTAGATAATATTCAATTGTCATATTGATGTGATGTAGTTTCTGTAAATAATAAATAAGGCAGCCTGATATTTATGACTTGTAGATTTTATTATGTATTTTGTTACATACCAAGAATCTCAATTTTCGTTCAAGCTAAATTGAAAATTTCTCAAATAAATTCATACGGACCACCGGAATAAATACTAAAGAATATAAGTTCGAAATTCTATTCTCTTTTGAAGGGATGTTCTTAGGTTAATAATTTTGCAATAAAAATATTTTTATGGATAAGTACAGCGGCTATGGCAGATCATTGTATGTCATTGAATAATTCAATTTGATTTCATTTGGGTGATTAGATTAATATTTTAATCTAATACAACAGTTTCAGTACGGTCCATAATCAGTATTAATTATCAAGTTCAATGGCTCAGTATACGAAATTTTATTTGCCTTGTATTTTACACGCTTTCGTTAGCAATACTTTTTCATGAAACAAGGACTCAGTCTCTGCAGCTAATACACTTATTGCTAGACTTAGCACTATTGAACAGACGCGCGCTACACGAATATTATAAATTTTCTACATTACGAAGCACTTTGCACGTTGAAATTCGCAAGTGACCATTCAGTCGTGAAGCTTTGTGTTTCCAGTCCCGTTTCAAAGGCATAATCAAGTTATTAACTAAAAAGTCAACAATAACTTGATGGATCGGGTTCTGATGGATCTATCCAATTTCGTAGCTGGCGCTAGGCATTGAAGCTTGGAGCTTGGTTGTTCCATGTTCGAAATTGGAGTGGTACTGGGTTCTGCGTATTTCTAATTTGATAGATTTTGCCTGGTTTTCTGAGGTAGGTAGAGCCGTAGAGGTAGGTACCTATTTTAATTGGATTTTTTAAGGACAATATAACAGTTTCAATTCTAAGCTCATTTGTATTGATACGAATCGGGAAGCAAGCCGTAGATACACTCGCGAACAATTGTTCAACCATTGACTTACAATAAAATTAATTTTAGTCTCCAGTCGCCAACCCACCTTGAGTAAGCCTGGTTATTAAATCTGCATGATCTGCATGTCTTTGCCCTAAAGTTGGACTGTTGCAAACAGGGTATTACTTATAATTGATTATAAAGTAATAATAATTATAAAAAAAAATCTAATCAATCAATCTAATTTTAATCTTATCTTGGTGTACAATAAAGTATATATAAATAAAAATATAAATAATTAATTAAGTTATAATAATTAATCAAGTTAATAATAAATTATTAATTAAGTAAATAACTAATGATAATTACTTAAGTAAATAATTAATAATAATTAACTAATTAATAATAATTAATTAATTAATAAGTAATTCATATTATTTAAGTACCTATGCAATATCTTGCTTGACACAGTGCGATTTAAACACTCAGTTATGGAAGGAGTTTACTTCAATGGGTCACATTTCCGAACCATTTGCACTTGAGATGTATTTGAGCACTTTTGAACACTAATAATCCAAGGTTCTTCCTCCACACGACCTGTTAGAGCTTGATTTTTATTTTGAATAAATATCTACGTCCACGAGTAGAGAGTTAACCGTTATCAAGTGGAGTACAGAAAGATTGCTTCAATAGAATATGGGTGTTAGTTTGTGGATATCTAGCAAGCGGCACTATTTTAGTCTTTAATAAACCTAAAGTCTCACGAACCAACACAAACATTGACACGCTCACTACAAACTAAGATTTTCATTTGAGGAGTGGGTCGGTAGAAACAGTGGGTGGGTTGGTACAGTGAGTACATGCAAGTATTGCTTAAAACTCCAAGTAATATAAATGTAAATGCGATGAAACAAAACGGCGGCGGATCAAGTCGCAACTTTGCTGTTATTAGATACGCAACCTACTACTTACTTAATAAGGAGAGTTGCGTAATAGTGTGGCGTAATGCAGAATATAACAGTCTTAAATTAATATTATTAGGTGAATTATTTATTTTATTATTATTTATTTTGAAAATATATAACATTACCACTATGCCCAAAGGGTACGTGGAAAAGTGTTAAATCCAGTGCGCTTGTTCATGTGTCTTGTCTTGATTGATAAAATGATGCGTGTTCATTGTGGTGTGTACCTAAAAGACGCATGATTCACTTATCGCGGACACAAACAAACAGACTACGCAAAACATCTCTGGACGCGCACTCCATCCACCACCGCAGGATGCCGGGCGAAGAGAAAAACTAAAACTATACAACTCTGTTAAATTTTGATCATTACACTCCCTTGGAGACTCTATCCGAAACATGAAACAGTATCGATTAGAAAAGATAAAATAATAAAAAAAGAACACATAAAAATAAACAGACTTCCAAAGGAAAACACTAAAAAGTGCAAAAATAACTTTCGATTTGGCAGTACCGTGTCTTTGGTACCTCTTGTTTTATCAATTTGCAACACCGACTTCCGAAATTAAAGTATAATAACTATAAATAAATAAGTATTACGATATTGCACGTAAAACACGTGTATTAAAATTATTGATTTTGTTCTAAAGAAAACCGGCATGTTATGCACAGACTGTTTTATTTTTGCGCAACCATTTACCTCGCAGTGAGAGAAACGGTTCTGCAGAAGACTACTATTTTATGCATTACTTCATACATTTTTTCCGGGCCTGCAGTTATAATAAACATGCAAATGCCAACGGGAAAACTTGATTTCAGTTTGTCTTCTGTTAAGAAAAGAACGACAACTTATTTCATACTAGTAATGAACTAAATTCATGGTTTCATTCGAATAGATGTCGTGAATTGATCACTTCGACCATTTCATAAAATTGGTTGTATTTCATAATATTGCCAGCTTAAACTGATTATATCGTTCAAAAGACAAAGTTTGATTATATACCACTCAACGTTTGGCCATAATATAATTAATGTTCCGAACTGCAAGGTTTTTTTACGTCGCGCTCGTCTATTGAGTGCGCTTCTTGAAATTAAAGCAGTTATGTGTTGAAACGACATTTTACTTCACTTTTATCTTCAATTAGCGCATTATTATTAGCTATTTTATCAGAATAATTGTCCGCCGCCAAGATGCATCACAAAAACAAAACGATATCAGCGCCTCTAACGGTGGATGTATTTTACGATAGTGATCTCTAAAGTTTGACCATAATCATGAAGTAGCCGTGCGTTTGGCTTTTCATATCGTTAACCTTTGAATTTTCATTGATCTGGCCAGACCATAACATGATGTGGGCAGCGGATATTTTCCTTTACATGAAATACGACCATTTCATGAAATGGTCAATTCTATGATCTAGCCACGACATAGACATGACGCAGACAAAGTTACAATAAGGATAGGCAGAAGGCTTTTTGTAAAAAATTATAGTGAACCTAAAATAGAGAGATCGTTTTATGGCTGTTTTCAGTACCGCTTGTCGGTTTCAGAAAACGATTTCGGAACTGTTTTTTTTAAATATTTTTTTCCTCTATTGAGCAAAGGTTTTCCATACCCTTTCACTCCTGCTAACCTCTTGTAAAGGGTTTTCAATGCGAGAAGTCCATCTTCCACATCCATTGTGTGACGACTCTGTTCTATCTATTTTGGTGCATTCTACATAACTTCATTGACCGCCCAATTGCACTTCAGGAATGAAAAATAAAGTAGTGTATTTCCTTCTGGATTAGTATAATAAAACACTACACTATTTTTAACTGACTTTGCAAAAAGGAGGAGGTTTTCAATTCTGATGTCCCAATTCTTTTTTTGTATTTTTACGGATATTACTCCATATTAGATAGTTCTGCAAAATTCTTTTTGTTTGAAAGTGTATACTCTTGAGGTGGTCCCAGTGTCACTTAATCAGAATCTGATCATGGAATCCCATGGAAATCGAGGGAACTCCGCTATATGTCTGCCTATAATATATCGTATCGTATGGTAATATCTCTGATTTTCATTCTTTTTCCCTATTACGGAGCAGGGCCATTAACTTGGAAAAGACATGGTATGATACATACATGGATAAAATAGAATCATCGATAATCAAAAATCCAAAATCTTTCTGGTCATATATGAAAAGTAAGAGAATTTCTAATGCAATTCCTAAGTTCATGCAGTATGGTGACGTCACAGCGAGTAGTGGTGAGGATATCAGCAATTTATTTGCGGCGTACTTTCACTCCACTTTCCAAGAACCTGTGCACGTCCCTGGTAGTACATCTTCGCAGACTTATAGTGGTGTTATTGGTGATGATAGTGTTGCATTTATCAGTACGTTAGAAATATCTCATTCTAGAGTACTGAAATTGCTTAAGTCCTTGGACCTTTCTAAATCAGGTGGCCCGGGTCTCATACCCCCGGAGTTTATAGTACAATGTGCTGCTAGTTTGGTAGTCCCATTGTGTATCCTATTCAGTCGATCTATTTCCGAGGGTATAGTACCTAAAATTTGGAAATCAGCATTCATCACCGCTGTTCACAAGAAAGGAAACAAATCTGATGTTACGAACTATCGCCCGATATCTAAGTTGTGTTTATTTTCAAAGATCCTTGAGCGTATAGTGTATAACGATGTTTATGCGGCTATGGAAAGTAACTTCGGGGGGGAACAACATGGCTTCCTCATAAAAAGATCCACTACGACTAACTTGGTGTTGTCGCACGAGTTTATATCGGGTGGTATGGATCAACGTGTTCAGGTGGATGTCATTTATACCGACTACAGCAAGTGCTTCGACCGTATCGACCATCGTCTGCTGCTGGTGAAGTTGCTCAAAGCCGGTATACGCGGAGACCTTTATAGATGGTTTTCGTCTTATATTGAGAATCGGAGTCAGGCTGTGGTTCTCCAAGGTTACACTTCGGGTTGGACATCGGTCCCCTCGGGTGTGCCACAGGGTTCAGTTTTGGGGACCTTGCTTTTCACTCTGTTTATTTCTGATGTTGTAAACTGCTTCAAGCACTCTTACGTGTTGCTATATGCTGATGACATGAAGGTTCACAAGATTATGCGTGATATCTCAGATACTCACCAGTTACAAGAGGATCTGAATAGATTTGTAGAATATTGCAAAAATAATTTTCTCCAATTGAATGTCTCCAAATGTTTTCAAATGACCTTCACGCGCCAGAAATCTATAGTAAATTCGGTCTATAGTCTCAACCGACTTACCTTGGGCAAAGTTAACAGCATAAGGGATTTAGGTATCATACAAGATAGCAAATTACTGTTTGACCAACACATCGACGGTATTGTGGGCAAGGCTTCACGGGCACTAGGATTTGTAATCAGGGCCTCAGCCTGTTTCCGTTCTCTGAAGCCTATCAAAGTTTTATACTGTTCGTTCGTGCGCAGCCACTTGGAGTACGCATCGCAAGTTTGGAACCTTCAATACGGGATCCATAAGTCACGCATTGAGGGCATCCAGAAAAAGTTTCTGAGATATCTCGATTATAGGGCGCACCAAGTATCTATAGATTACAGTCACCGTTGTAAGAGGTACCATTTTCTGCCATTAGATCGTAGGCGGCTCATTAATGATGTATGTTTTTTGATTAACATAGCGAATGGCTCAATTGACTGCCCTGAGCTACTAACAAAGTTAGCATTTCGCACTAACACTATTGGATTACGTAAACGGCCGCTTCTAGATGTGTCTTCTACCAGTACTAATTATAGGCGTAATGCTTTTCTTATAAGAAGCGCTAGAAGCTTCAATGATGTATCTTCTGAGCATGATATTGACTTATTTTGCACTAAAATAAGCACAGCAAGGACGCTCTTAGCCAAATCATTTTTTTGTGAATAATGCACCGGCTAGTGGTTCTTTGACTAATATGTAGCAACATAATAGCCTGAATTAATCGTTAAGTTATATATCTGTGGAGGCTTGTTATTAGCAACTTGAAAATGTATTATAGTTACCTATTATTATTTGTAATTAGACTGTAAGCCTTCTTAAAAGTAATAAAATAAATAAATAATGGCATCAAGGATAATTTGGTGAAGTAAAACTGATGAAGAAGACCAAAGATGACCACTGAAACGCGCTAATAATTATTTCATGGGTATAAGATATCTCGATTAGATAAGCGTCTATGATGAAGCAAATAAATATAAATACAAGATCTGCTGATCAGATGATGAAGCCGGTAGTAGACACTGCAACTCCATAATAAAACAAGGCATCCTATTCGTATTTGGGCTTATTGGAATTGAAATGACATGTACTCTGGCTATAAATGATAAATAAAAACTTATAAAATGTAATATATTTTTTGCTAACAAAATAATTAAACTGATTTCCAAAGCAAAACACTATAAAGCGAAAAATAACTTTCTTTCCCGAATTCGATGTCAAAAAATGAAAATCGTAGGTATGCAGAAAGATTTAGCCTGCTACATCATTGACGCAAGCACTGAGTTCTCTCATTACATTTACCACCTTCTATTCACTCTATATTTTAATTAAATATTTGCCTAAATAAATAAATTTTACCAAAAAATAAATATGTAATGTGTTGTAATTAACCTAACTAAATAATTCTTGACAAACAAATTTGGTTGGTTTATGACCTAAGCAAATGTATAAGTTTATTCATTAATTATTTTAGTTCGTGTGTTTAAAAATATTTGCATACTATACATAATTTTCACTGAATAATTTAATCATTTAGATTTTAAATACAGTTTTAAATTTATTTTATTTACTACACAATCAGACTATAGTGTTACCTGATGGGACTTAGGCCTCATTCATCAAACAATATTTTTAAGTTCGTCAGGTAGATTAATAAATATTATTGGACACGTATTGTTTAGATCGTCACGTAAAAAAAATTACCATATAGTGCGTTCAAAATTCGTGTGAAGGCATACTTTATTGCATTTAATATTAACAAGAGACGTCGCAAACCTTTTCTGAATTTTGATGTGGTTTATCTTTGTAAATTTTAATTGTTTTGAAAAACACGGTATGTGTCCAATATTTTTTTGATAATCTAACAGGCGGACTCAATAGATTTATATTTTTGTTACCCTGGAATCACCACACCTATCGTGGTTTGGTAGATGCCACATGTCTTCGAATATCTAGTCTTTGTGAATAACCTTCTTTTTTATCATGACCTTTACCTACACTGAATGTAAAGCAGTGTTGATAAAATAAAATGCACGTGCACGCTTGCTTCGCTTTGATCGAACCACAACTTTCACTTCAAATCACCATTAACCACTGAGCTATCATCATCATCATCGTTCATAAAGCAGTCCACTGCTGGACATATAATTATATGCCTCTCCAATCGCAAGCCTTTTGTCTCGATTTTCAGAAACTCTCATCCATCTGCTACCAGCCACACTACGAATATCATCACTCCACCTAGCCTGAAGGCCTTGGGGGAATTGAGCCATGAGTGCTCTTAAAAAATAAAGAAAGAAAAATATTAATTTGTGACCCAGACAGGAGACACGGAATAAGCAAAAACAACAATAATAAAAAATAAAAACCCCGTGCGAGACCAAAAAGGCTTCTATCTCAGTAATAATAGTAATACAAACTAATTAAAGTTTTAATAATGCCTACGTTCTGATTCATTTAGATCTTAAAGAATCCTCGAGAGTCTTTATGACAGTTATTTAAGTTGCACCATTTGCACAGAAGAAGTTGGTAAAGTTTAAGTAAAATATGGTTTTTTACAAGAATAATATTCGTTTTAAAAGAAAATGGTCCATTACAACAGCTTAAATTCAATTCCAAGTCAATTAACTTTTTAAAAGAAATTGAATAAAGCAATACTCTTTTATATACAGTTTTATAAAAGCAAGACTATTTTTAAGCAAACTTTAAAAAATATCTCTTATTAACATTAGAGCAAAGATCATTTGGCTCGGTTACTTTAAGACCTACACTTAAACTAAGTATCCATAGACAATACCAGATAAAATAAATTAATAAACGAGGCTCGTAACTTATTCATTCAACTTTTTTTTAATAAGACTCTGGCTGGAAAGATTCTTTGAAGGTTCCAAATTTAATATAATTGGCGAGAGAAGAAAAATGTCTTAATACCCACGGGACCGTTTATATGGCCCGGGGGCGGCAGTAAAGTTTCGCCTTGTCACTCACTTGTCCATAGCAGCCACGCTGTATTAGCATGCAAATTGATGGCCCACGATTTATGACCTTTTAAGCCTTATTTTTAAGAACTGGGTGGAAACGGTCTTGTTTAATATTGACTTCGTTTTTTTCGGGTTAAACGGTTGTGCTTTGAATATGAATTCACCTATTTGCCTAATGCGATAGTGAAAATAATATAAATTGAGGCTAAACTAAAAGTAGTTCCGTTCCCTCCGAATTCAAATCCATTGGACTGGAAAAAAGTTATAAGGAACAAGCCGAAAACGCATGAACGATAAATGCTAAAGCAATTTAAACACCGTTTGTCAAACTTTCCCGCCAAACAAGCACTCTAAACATTTAAACTGGAAACACGGACACCGTACAAAGAATTTGACCCACGAAATTATACGGGGCCTAGCATAATCCAAAAGCTAAAACGCCTTCGACCGGAACACTTAAACCCTTTCAAGTTGATCCGCTGAAGGGACAGAGCGACTCACAAACACAACTTTACAATTTTCATTTATATTTCATCACTGTGTTCGGAACTATTAGGAACTGGTCGGGACAAATCGGAACTGTTCGCCATAAATTACCTTCATTTGTCTGTTGCAAAAGTTTTAATACAAATTACGGTTGTGTTCACGATTCCTAAATAAATTGGTTACGTTATTGTTGAGAGTACAAATTCAATGAGAGGGTCCCGATTTGATGTGTTTTGTTATAATGACTTTTATAATATATTCGTTTTGTTAATTAATTTGTAATAAAGAGAGTTTACAAATTGAGTTTGCATTATTGTTTTTTTATTGTTTTCAATGTTTTTCCTTGAATGGATTGTTAGAAACATCCTAGTCGACCAGATTTTTGTAGTATATAATACCAAGCGAATAACACTACCTATTATTTTAAAATTTTAAGGTCAATGCCATGCTTGCAGTGATGGCAGCAAATATAATAAAATATTTTTTTAGACCGCATTTAGAACGCAGCCGCTGAAAGTTGAAAGGAGTTTGTCTCAGAAATAATGTCGTCGATTTGCCGTCTCATTACCATTTTACGAACGCAGCGACCGTGATAGGAAAATAATATCTATTCAAAATGCTTGCAGTAATGCAACTATTTTATAAATATTTAAGTCAATTATAATGAAAATAAAAATGATATAGCCCGAAATGGTGAGTATTGGGATGACGGTAAACAGAATAGGGTTGATGACGGGGTACAAAACAGCAAATTATATTTAGTCCGCGTTAAATTATAAAAAAATATTGGACAATTTTTGCTTATTCAAATCAATAAAAATTTACAAAGATTAAGCGCATCAAAATTTGGGAGTGCGGGCTTATGACGTCACTTCTATGTAAGAAGTGTACCAAGGCATGACGTCAAGCAATATTTTACAGCATTGTATCGTCATAACAGTAACAGATAGTAACAATATGAACAGATGGCGCTGCCACCACGTTAACATCGCACTCCGTTAATTTTAGTTAAAAAAATGTTTTTAATCGTTTTTTCGTTCTTATCAATATAATTTAAGTTTCAGATATTAAAATAATCAGATATAACTAAAAGAATGCTTTTCAGATGATAACAATAGAAAGAAAATATAAAAATGAATTACAAAAGTTGATACAATATCAACAGATATGGTTTGTATAGTGTTATGAATTGTAAATAGACTTAAAAATACGTGGTTCCGTTTAGCAGAATACCACATTTCCCGCATGACCCCAGAAAAATTTCAACTGGAAGAAAATTTTAGTATAAATATCAAACAGTTAGTGCATTGGATGTGTTATCTAAGCTTAAATAACTCTGTGAACTTTTCTATGTGATTAAAATAGTGCCATTCATAGGTGAACGATTTCAAACCAAAACTGTGTTAGTGCTACTACGAGTAAAAACAATGACACAAAAAACACATCAACAGTCTTGTTTTATCAGTTCTTAACTAAACATTCTCTATAATTATCAGTGTTTTAAATTTTCAAACAGTGCGGCGTTTTTTTGAATAGAAAGCTTGTTAACCGCCTTTCCAACGAACTTTTAAAAAAAGTTACGCATACAGAACCGTAATTTCGACTGAGATACTAATCGGCGCAATAGACTTTTCATGAACGTCATAGGTTGCCGAGTTCTAGTGCGCGAGTTCGGATCTCACTACAAGCGTGTTCGTTTTGTGATGTTATTATCACAAAAAAAAACTATTTAAAGTGATTATTTAAATTTAATTCAACAAATTTTCAAGATAACATTGGATATATTATTTAATAGTAATAAATTGACTGTATAGGCATGCCTCATAAACGTACACCACCTACAACACCCAAGATTACAAAAATTACAAAAGCTGTGCGACAGACATATCTAGCGCCACAAACGACACTTTGGCTATGGGCAGATCAATTCGTACGCGATCACGTAAGCAGACGCCAAATTCTGAGAATACGTATTTTATGTCGGAAATAAGATCCATTATTGCTGAGTTTAAACAGGAACAAAATAGTAAGCTTGACGCTCTACAAACAACGATAAGCGATATTAAAAAACAAAATATTAGAATTATACAATCAATAGAACATCTATCTGAAGATAAAAACAAAAAAACAGCTGGAATTGATTGAAAAGGAAAAGCGAGAAAATCCACAATACATTTACACTCTAGAAAATAGAATTGAAAACCTAGAAAACGCGCAAAGAATCTCCAGCATAGAGATTAGAAATATTCCTCATAGAAGAGGTGAAACTAAAAATGATCTCGCAAAATTAATAAATACGGTCGGACAAGCAGTAAACCTCCCTATTCAAAACAGTGACATAAAATACGTCTTCTGGATTAGTACCAAAAGCCGAATAAAATAAACCTATAATATTGGACTTCAACTCAGTTTTACTTAAGGAGAAGTTTATAGAACACACAAAAAATTTCAACAAGCAATATAAAGAAAATAAATTGAATATATCACATCTTTATATCCATGGCTCCAGTAAACCTTTCTTCATAGCAGAGAATTTAACGAGCAAAGGCAAGAGGCTGTTTTTCTTAGCGCGAGAAATACCTATAACTTTGCGTATTGTTGGGCCGCCCATGGCAAGATATTTATTCGAAAAACTGAAGGAGACAATCGCATACGTATAAATTCAGAGTATGTACTATGACTAGTCACTTTTTCTTTGCTGCAGTATTATAAATTTTATGTGCCATTATGAACATAAATACCTAATATTTTGTTTATATGTTTAAAAAACATACCTATGACTAGTCGATACTTTAATAATATTTTGATTTTAATATCTTTAAAAAAATGGTTCGTAATTAGATTCATTTGTTATAATATTCATTCGCATAATACATCATTTTATTCACTTACACACACAAACACACACAATTATACACCCGTTATTTGTTATAGCTATGGTTTTAATGTCTTTTGTTAAGATCTTATGCGTTGGATACAGTGTCTGTCGATGGCTGCTTAAATACATAGATAAATTAAATTGCACCCTAATATATATTATTTTGAATAATGGATGACTTTAACGTAATACTTAACAATGATTTGGATTCTGTTACAGTAGCTCAATCTGCGTCTTGTGATATTGAAGAATGCAACTGTTTTTTATAAATCCTACAAAAACCCTAAAAATATTAACTCAAAATATACGCAGTATTAATTGCAACACGCCCAACTTTCAAACTTTACTTGCCAGGTCTAATATTGATTGGGATGTTATTGTCCTAACTGAATGCTGGCTGCAGCGTAACCCTAACGTTCCCGAATTCGATGGTTATATTACATTCGCTACGCTCAATAATCAAACTCAAAATGAAGGTGTGGTTATTTACTGCAAAAATATAGATCAGTCTCAATGCTTTGAGGAACCTAGTCATAAAAATATCGATAACTTTTAACATCCCTTAACGATTGTCTAAGCAAACTATCATCATTCCAAAATATTTTATTAGTTGGCGATATTAATATTGATATTGTTGATAATTCCCAAGACAACACCTATCTCAACCTTATCGCTTCTCATGGTTTGCTCCCAGCTCACACAATTCCTACTCATAGTCGCACATGCTTAGATCATATGATGATAAAGACAAGATTATCAGCTAAGTGTTATGTTTCTCAAACTTCAGTTAAAGACCACAACAGCGTTTTACTATTTCTAGACCGTACGAGTAACAAAAACCAAGGTCTCAAAACGTTTAAAAGACTAGACGACGAAGAACTTGAAAAGGATGTTAATAATATAGATTTCCAATATATTTACAACATTTCAGATGTTAATGAAGCAACATTTTTTTTCATACACTCACTAAGTCAAGCCATAAATGATAACACGAAACTAATCACTACATCCAAACGTAAATTAATATTGAAGCCTTGGATAACACCGGGCCTTCTTAGATGTATGCGAAACCATGATCAATTACAAATTAAAGTCTTAAAAAATCCAGATAATGAAATAGTACGTGCCACTTAAAAAATATATAGGAACTTTTGCAATACCTTATTAAAGAAAGTTAAGCAAAATTACAAACAAGAGCTGATTAAGCAAGCAGGGAAAAACAACCAGAAACTTTGGGAAGCAATTAAAAATATAACATATACCAATAAATCAAAACAACAATCCATACAATTAATCTCAACAGACAATCCTATATAGTCTATAAATTCAGTTAACTCTTTTTTTGCAAATGTAGGAAGGAAACTGTCAGAAAAACTACTCTTATAACATATACATTTTACAAATGACAATGCCAACAGCCTTCTGATAAATTCTCCTCAAAGTTCCTTTGTTCTCCTGCCTACTGATGAAGAGGAAATACAGTCCTTAATAAGTAATTTAAAAAGCGATTGTGCGATCGGCGTTGATAATATATCTGGATCCTTTTTAAAACGTTTTTCCAAAATTATTAGTCTCCCACTAACATACATATGCAATCTCTCCTTTTCTACTGGAATATTTCCGCAGGCCTTCAAAACTTCTAGAATTGTACCCGTATTCAAAGTAGGACACAGATACTGTGTCAATAATTATAGACCAATATCCATACTGCCAACATTGTCAAAAATATTAGAACGATTAATGAACACCAGGCTTACTAAATATCTTGAACAAAACTCTCTTCTATCTCCATCTCAGTTCGGAATTCGATCTGGCAGGTCAACAGCTGAAGCCGTTCACGAATTAACAGATCACATAATTAATAAGCTAGATAATAAAAAGAAGACCTTAGCCATTTACCTAGATTTAACTAAAGCATTCGACACAATATCTGTTCCCATTTTGATTAAAAAGATCGAAAATATGGGAGTTAGAAGTCTGCTGCTGTAACTATTCACAGACTATCTATCTGACAGAACACAAAAAACGAAAATAAGAAATTAGGTCAGCGATGAACTTCCTTACCAATACGGTGTTCCACAGGGCAGTATACTCGGCCCAACATTATTCTTAGTTTACATAAACTATTTATGTAATATCAGTTTAGAAAACGGGAAAATTATCTCGTTTGCCGATGATACTGCCTTGATATTTCATGCTAACACTTGGGATGAGGTTAAACAATATGCTCAACAAGGATTAGATACCGTCTATAAGTTGCTGCATTACAACTTGCTAACCCTAAATGTGGATAAGATGAAATTTATGATTTACTCAAAGCTCACTCTTGTGATAATATCAGCCAGTGTTTCTGTCCTGGCTTGGTTAAAACTAGCTCTATTAAATATCTTGGTATAAGTATAGATTCCAGACTCAGCTTCCAACAACATATATAATACCTTGTTAAACGAATACGCAAATTAATTTATATATTTAAAAACCTACGACATATTTCCAATTCCTCAGTTCTTAAGAAAGTTTACTTCGCATTATGCCAATCACTTATTTCATATTGTATTACCACATGGGGCGGTTCCTCTAAATCATTCATGATCAATCTAGAAAGATCCCAAAGAGCGGTATTAAAAGTTAGTTGCTTTTTCCCAATCCTATACCCAACCTCTGGACTTTATCAACACTGCCAAGTACTTACAGTCCAGCAATTGTTCATTATTATGACGGTATTAAAAAAAAACACTCTGAACTACCCCTAGATCCCGATCTCCTAACACAAAACAGAAGATTAACCAATATTTGTCCAATCATCCGTTACAACACAAGTTTCTCTCAAAGGTTTTTCTGCTTTCTAGGTACTTTTCTGTACAACTCTATTAATAATAAACTATCTATATACACACACACAAAAGAGCTTTGTAAAAGGAGATTAAGAAATTGGATGTTAAACCTTGACTACATTTCTACGGAAAATATATTAAAACTAGTGTAATAAACTCACATTTACACTCACACTCTTACACTCACACATTTACACACATACATTACACTTATACAATCATTCAAACCACGTCCTTCTCATTTCTCCATTCTTATTTTGTTTTAAATTTTTTATAGTTACATAGGTACTTTTTGTTCATACTTTCAGTGATAATGTTACTTCTTTTGTATATTTTTCGCTGAATTTTTATATTTCATTTCTCTTTGATTTTGATTTTAAGTCTCCTTAAATTTAATTTTCATTGAATTTTAATTTATTTGTATTCTACTTTAAACTTTAATTTCGATTTTGTAAAGACTACACACAAATTATTTCATGATTAATTATTCCTTTATGTATAAAATGGGTGATCTGTAGCACAGGGCCTTACCTATCTCAGACACCCTTCTCCATACAAGGTTACGTATTAAGATAGTCACTGTATTTTTGATGTCGAAAAATAAAGAATTTTTATTATTTATAATTATATATATATTTTTTTTTTTTTTTTTTTTTTTTTTTTAACATGGCGAAAGAAAAAATACGTGTACGTAATAATACGTGTACGTAATATGTTTTGGAAATCTAACTGACCGACTAAAATATTTTTGTAATCATCATCCCTATTGTATAAGCAAAAGAAGTAGATATTCTGTACTGAACGAATAAATTACGATTAGGCCAGAATTTTGTTAATTAAATGCTTGATAACTTCTCAACGCCTTTTCACCATTAGCGAACATGGTTATTTGTTTTGGCAATGGACACTAGTAGATCTTACTCTTTATGAGTTCCCTTGGATCTCGTGATTTGTTTGTTGCCCCAAATTTTTAACTTTAATAAAAATGAGCATCACCATCATTATAGATATATCTTCTGCAGAGCTCATCTCGCCCCAAGCGTTGCAATATTGATGGGTCCTAAACATCTTGCATTGAGCGACCTTCCACGACTCTCTCTAGGTCGTGCCAACTTAACAAAAATAAAACAGAATCTAAAACAAATCTACAAGAAGACTCCTGTCAAAAGCGCTAACATAAGCACGTAAGAGCAATCGCTACATTAGAACGGAGCTAAGGATTATCGCATCGCTGCAACTCATGCAGAATAAACCTTTGCATTTCATTTAATTAATTTTACGGGTCCTTGGACGGAAGACGGCTCTCGTTATGTACCGTCAGTGAGTGAATTACGAGCTCGTCAGGGAGCGAGAAATGTGCGGTACAGTTGGAGGCAGTAAAATGTAACATGTTTTGTTGGTATCTGTTTCCTTGTTACTTTGTTGGCGTTTGAATGTTAGTACAAGTTTAGGTTGGTAGCTTAATTGGGAACTGAGAACCCGAGTTGATATGTTGTAGTCATCAAAACATTGACTTAGAATTAAATACTCATCAGTTAGTTATCCTGAGACTGGTGCCTGAAATCGGTTCTTAAAGAACGTTTTTATAGAACCCATTCCAGGCACACATTGAGAACTGTAAGACATAGCCTTAAGTTTATGAAGAGATAATAAACGTTTTATATTATACCTAATAAGTTGCGTATTTTATTTAGGAATGATGAGGATTTTTAAATACTTCCACTTAATGCTGTTACTTTCATTATAAGTCTCCTCTAGTATTTAACTCCGTAAAAAGTGCCACAGCGATTACTGTGCCAAATAATCAAACCGCACTATTTTTAAATTAAAAGCTTTTAATAAAAATGAAAGTCATATAAATGTTGGAACTCCCAAACATTGCCGGTTTCCACATACAATAATAATTTCATTGCCATTATTTTATGAAATTAACAAAAGCCTCGGGGCTTGTGCTCAATCATTAGAGTTAAATTTCATTGTAGTTGAAAATGTTGAAGAAAAGTTATTATTGAAAAACCTAGTAGAATGACAGTTTAGTTGAAGGGTCCATTGCAATAATGATGAAAGTCCAAAAATATTTAAATCTAAGTGAGTAATGTGACATATTATGTAGTTAGTAATCTTGTAGAAAACTCAGCAATATCGCGTGCAGTCCCGAGATAAATATGTTTTTAATATTACGCTCAGCGCCACAAAAATAAAGAAAAAAAGTATGAATAAAAAGAAAATAAAGTTTTATTATTTTCCAAAGAAATAATACGATGAAAATGTTCTTTTACTTTAAATAAAAATATACTCGGAAAGTAGGTCTGAAGTTTCCTGAGGAGCGGGTTGAAAGTTATACTTTTCAGCCCTAGGGAGAATAGTTTTCAACTGATAGCTGTAAAATTATAAAAAAAAACTAGTTCTATTTTCTCATTTCTATTGAACCATGTTTCAACTTTCTGTACAGCCACACAATTACAGCGCGATGTAAAATTGAACATAAACTAAATGACTTTATTATAATTTACTTACAACTATTTCTTTAAAATAACATAGATTTGGGCAAAATTTTACCCTTTTTTTTTCAATTATGTAAATGAAATATAATGGCTGAATAGCTAGTTGGCCACAGAAAAAAAAACAAAATAGGCGGGAAAGCGGCAATCCGATCTTCATTTGATTTTTTTAAAGTGTTTGTTTATACTTCCGTATAGAAGAGATTTATATTAACACAATGAGTTCATGTGATTCAGATATGGATTTAACACCTGATTTCATAAAAGAAGAGGCTAAAGCAGTAGTGGAATAACCGATTGTTCTAATTTTGCTATAAACTTTAAATAAATATCTCACCACAGTTGTTGATTTATGATTTATCTTCAATTCTCAGTTTTTTTTCATTGTTTATAAACTTAAAACCCAATTATCTTAAAACAAACATTGATTTTTATTGCAGTCAACTTTTCGATTATTATAATACCATTATTTTACGTAGGCTGAAATTTTTAATAAATCTAAAAATAGTATCCAAATAAATGTTAAATAACTCCGTCTGGTATTTTCCTGTTAACCCACTACAGATAAAATTTAAAAAAAAAATTTTTTTTTTTTCTTTTGATGTTGTCGACTCAACATTTAAAATTCTTTACCGTTTTAAATAGATGCACTTAAGATTCAACCTACAAATTAAAAGTATGAAGCTTTTAAACGATTACTCTTTGTGTGCATTATCTTTCATTTGTTTTTTTTTTATTAAGTACACAAGAAAGAAATCACAAACACAATCTAAATGCAATTTCAAAAAATCAACGACCACATTTGCAAAATACACACCAAATATTTTATCTTGTTCACTTCATAAAAGTTGAACAAACGTTTTAAAATATTTGTTTACATTTAATTTGAACGTCGCGTTTAATTTTTCAGTGTTTACCCAATATTATGGGGCTGAGTGTACCCGGCGGAGTCACGTAGCCGACAGAGAATTTCACTTTCTTAACCCTTGCACATTTATGTATAAATTTGTCGGAGCTTGTGACCGACTAAACACACTTCCACGGGTTGACACGCTCCTACGTGACATGGGTACTGCATTAGATTTGCATTATTTGATTTGTCATAGTTTGTGTCACGGAAACACTGGACAGACATTTTGTCGTCATTTTCGAACAATAAGAGGGGTTGGTGTCCTTATGTTATTTCATATTTTCGTGTGTGGATATCAACTTAAATCCTGAGTGCGGGATAGTTAAGTTGCTGAACATTTTTGGTCTTGTTTTTGGCTCAACTTCCAATCTGCATTTGGTTAAACTGGAAGTCAATCCCAATTTCAGTTGGGGAAAACTTAGGCAGATGGTATAGGTGGTTTTGCTGTGTTGATTATAAATCAATTGAAACCAACCGGTAACTTGAAAGAGACTATTTTTAGGACTGTCATATTTTTCCATTCAACAAAGAAAAGTAACTTTCATTTTATCTAATAAAAAATATAACATATCTATTAATCATTTTCTTAACAATAACCTGTCCTTTTTGAAATTACGATCCCTAAATGTTTTTACAGAGTCGTATAACATATATAAAGTTCTCATTTTTGGCAAATGTTTGCTACTATTGTTGTAATATATTCTTGTTTGGACAAAACATAACATAGCAGGTATATAAATGTACATAAAGGTATTGTTAATAGTAGGTACATGTCTAGACGATGTAATGTGTCTCGAACATAGCTATAATACTTAGAATCCTCATGTTTTGGACCTGAAATTCAAGATCAAAGGATTGACCCTGAGGACTGAAGGTACAATCTTGAAATGTTCTAGATTCATTGTGCATTTATAAGAATTTTATTGTAGTAAATTGTCAACTATTTCCTTTATTTACATATATAAATTTACATATATATTTGCTATATATTTGCGCCATTTTGGGTTGAAACATTAGGTCTATGGGATCCGAGTGCTCATAGAGTTTTTCGAGATGTTAGCAAACGGTTAGTCTACGCTTCGCTTGACCAGAGGGCTGGGCTTTACTTCTGCCAGAGAATCAACATTGCCATCCAACGTGGCAATGCTGCCAGGATTCTGGGCACTTTTCACGTCTACAGCAATGTGATATTGGATTGTTCTCGTGACATTCTGCTTTTTTTTTAATTCCATATATTTTGATATTTTTGACTTTGTATAGAGCTTACCATGGATAGCGTGTTTTGCTTGTTTGTTGTCTTCAAACTCATATCTATACTTAATAGTGCTTACACACGTCCGGATTTGGTCCGGCCGGACCACGGATTTGTGGGCGGAGTTAGTCCGCCCCGGACCATATCCGAGCGTGTGTAGTGTGGTCCGCCGGACATTATTATTATTAATTGAGTCCATCTCGGTCCACACAAGCGTAAATTTCCAAGGTACAGGCGTGATTAAAATATGCTGTCTGCATAGCAGTAGGACGGCACTTATGCGCAAAAGTGTTTTTTGCATGCCTCCTACGATTTATAATAAGTTACAAAAAGTTGGAGGGAGCTTAATAATGTAGAAATAAAGTCGTTTCTAAGTTAAAGGGCCTACTATAATGTTAACGAATTTATAGAAGAATCCTTTGTTTGACATAGATTTTATTGCAATTTTGACATTTGATCATTTTTACATTGATTTGATTTGTATTAACTCTTGTTTGACATTTTATTGAATTTTTTATATAGATTTTCTATTTATAGATTATTCCCATTTGACATTTGATTGATAGTTTTCATTTTGACATTTGATTAATTTTTATATTGTTTTGACATGCACTATTTTTTATTCTGACATTTGATTTATATTTTATGCATGGATTTACTTTATTACTATTTGACATTTTTGATTTATATTATTATTTTAATTCCATTGATATTTTGAAATAACTGCTATTATTATTATTAATTTTCACTTTGTTTATTGTATCACATTTATATTTTGAGATAACTGTTATTATTAATTTTCACTTTATTTATTGTTGGCTTTGATAATTATGGAATTCATTTATAATTTAACTTGCAAAATATTTGCACGCCATAGCATGTGGTAAACATGTCGGAATCTTTTGTTGTTTTTGTTAACTTGCATGCATATTGTATGTGTTACCCATGTTTGAGCAAATACATATAACTTATCTTATCTTAACACAATATCAAAAGATAAAAAAGGTGTGGTTAGTATAGTGTTATAAAACGTAAATAGACTAAAAGATGGATCTGTACACCACAATACCACAATTTCCATGGGATCCCATTATTAGATTCTGACTTGGTGACAATTGGACCACCTCGGTAGTATACTCTTTCAAACACAAAAAGAATTTTCAAAATCAGTTTACAATAGACGGAGAAATCGGTGAACTTAAATTAAAAAAAAACATATGTCGAACATAGAACCTCCTCCGTTTTGGGAAGTCCCCAAAATAGTACTAGCAAAAGCAGCTAAAATAGACATGAAGAAGATCGCGTTACTGGTTTATAGTGGCCACTGCAGATTATGAGAGATGTTTTAAAATCAGCGTTGGTAACTCTTTCGTTATGGCACGCCCGGTGCAATACTTAAGTATTCATTTTTGTTTTTACTATGCTTCTCTGTTACTTTGTGATTGTTGCTATTGTGTTGTGTCTGTGGGGAATAATGTTTTTTTTTTCTATTCTTATTCTTTAGATGGAGTCGCTGGTACATCCATATCGATCTAATCCGACTACCGGTACCTAGAGTCGCTTGTCCAAGGGGATGGTAAGGTAGACCGAGACGTAAAGCACCCGATTAACTCGGTATGGATGAAATGGCCTGAAGTTAAAGGGAAAAAATTACAAGTCAGTGACCTTTCATATTGTATGGATCAGAATGTTGGGTTGTGAAAAAGGTTGATGTAAAATTATTGCATGTATCAGGGATGAGAATTTTGAGATGGATGTGCGGAGTGAAAAGTGAAAGTGAGAAATGAGTATATTAGAGGTAGTTTAAAACCCGTTTGACCTGGTATGTTGGTATGTTTTGAGGAGGTATGAAACGCATGTTACTAAAAGAGTTATGAATATAAATATGTAAGGTTGGAGAGGGAGGGGAAGGCCAAAGAAAAGATGGAAGGACTGTATGATTAGTGATATGAAAGTTAAGGGATTCAGTGATAGCGTGACGGGGGACAGGACGGTATGGAAGAAGAAAACGTGTTGTGCAGACCCCAAATAACATGGAACAAGGGCAGGAACATGGTGATGATTCTTTAGATGGAGTAGATGTAGTTATTTATTTTAGAAGCCCATAAAAGCCTATACAAGCTGAATGTAAACGGTCTGCTTCTCATCGATTGCTACTGTAACGATGCTTTGGTGGCTTGTTCTCGTAAGTAAAACCTTCTTACTATCTAGCGTATGCAGTCCCGCTGCTAAGCAAAAGCATACCTCTCCTTTTTCCAAAATTATTTGAAGTGTATGTATTATGAAAAAAAAGAGAAAGTGTATGATTGCATGAATTTATACGTTACGCAATTGCCCCGCTTGTTCCTGGAAAGAAATTATCCTTCGTTAATAAAACAAAAAAATCTGAAATAAACCAAATTATTATAAAAACAAAAAACCCGACTTCTAAAAATTAACTGAAAAGAGAAAAACAAGTAGCTACCAGGTATAATTTAAACATTACATATTATGAGGTGCTGCCAGCGGTGATAAGCGAAGTATTGATAGATTTTCTTTAATTTTTGTTTTTCCCCACCTGTTAATTGTAACTAGTAACAATTGTAACTAGTACTTGTTTCTCTCTTTTTAGTTAATTATTTTTAGCAGTCGGGTTTTTGTTTTATAGTTATTGGTTTTATTTCAGAATTTTTGATTCATTTTTGAACGAGTCCTTTTTTTGCCTCCGACCTTATTAAAGATTGCCTATAATAGCCAAAGTCACTCCCACAATTGAAACGAATCCAACGATAGCTATTTCATAATTCGTCAAGGCTTCTGAGCAGTAGAGCGTGCCATAGAATTGGACATACATGCGCTCGAAAAATATTACCCTCCCGTAGTCGGGTAAACACCAAGGTAAGAAGACAGTTACTTACTTTTAACATTGACATTCGATTAACGATTCGCAGAAGTGAGAGTATAATAAATCCGTCCAATTTATCCGCAAATTGATGTCGCAATGCATTTATCGAACCGAAAGTAAATAAATAATTTCCATGTAAGCCAATAACCAATGAATTAAAACCACTTCAATTATTATAGAAATTACATCATTATTGGGGACAACCGATTAAACAAAGGTAATATAAACCGATTCTGCTTGAGTTTAAACGATATTTATTATTGAATTGTTTTCTGTAAGATTATGGAGATTTTGAATATTTTTTGTAATGATGTTTTATTTATTGTTAGAAAATGTGTTTAGATATTTCTAAATCACTTTACTTCTTTTTTCGAGTCTCCACAAAGTGATATCCTGAAGATGGACCATGTTCTCATGGTGAGCTGATTTAGACGCGTATCATGAGAACTGCATCCTGATGGTGTGGGAAAAGTTGTCTGGAACTACTCGATTTAAAACAAACTTCAAAATCGCTTTCAAAACTTCCTGCCTTATTTGATTATCTTTTTACCATTCAAACTTGGTGACTGTTTGAATGAAGCTTGAAATGGACAAAACAATCTATCTATCTATATATATAAAAGGCAATGTCCCGACTGATATATCAACGCCTAGCCTAAACCACTAATGATAGAAGTTTGAAATTTTGGGAGGATGTTGAGTTTATACTGGAGGCGTCATTTAAGCAAGAATTTTTCTAAATTCATCTCCTAAAAGGGTAAAATAAGGGTTTAAAGTTTGTATGAAACTCTGTCATTTTTTATTTGAAATGAATGAGATGTGTTATTTAGCGTCTACATTTAAAATAATAAAATACGTCTGTCAGGATTTTTTGAATTTCGTCCTTTAAAGGGTTAAAAAGGGGTGTTAAACTTTGTATGAAAAATACATTGTTTATTATCAAAATGACTTGAAATATAGTATTTATGCTCTTCAATACAATTAAAGAAACACGTATGAAAGGATTTTTTGCATTGCATCCCTTAAAGGGGTAAAATGGGGTTTTAAAGTTTGTATGACAAATAAATTGTTTATTATCAAAACTACTAGAAATTTAGCATTTCTGCTCTTATATACAATTAAACAAATACGTATTCAAGGATTTCTGGTACTTCATCCCTTAAAGAGATGGTAAAGTTTGAATGAAAAATAAATTCTTAGTTATCAAAATACTGCACAAAAATATTATAGAGGCCACTGTGATTACTGAATATGCTCGAGGGAATCAGTTTTAATACCACGAATACCACTGGTACCCTCTGACTATGTCTTTGAGTTTAAACTATTACAATCGAGGTCTGCTTTGCAATGACCATACATGAAACTCAGGGTCAGTCATTAAGGCAAAGATTTAAAGGAAATTACTTCTCACACGGGCAATTCTACTTTGCCTGTTCCAGAGTAAGTACTAATAGCAGCCTGATAATTTCTTTATTTTATTTTATTTATTTATTTGGGAAAACAAACGACTACACACTACAGCAGTACATAAAATTTAAGCAAGAAGAAAAATAAATGTGCACCCAGCGACATTTTCCACATAATACAAAATCATTTTACAAAATTAATACGACTTGCGCTTACAATTAACAAAATAAAATTTTACAAATATGATTAATAAAACTTAACAGGCATGTATGTATTATAAAAAGATAAGAAGTTATATAAAACAAATTGAAATATTAAAAATGGAATTAAAACTGTTAAATTATTACAAAAAATAAATGATATTACGGATTAAATGTCAAAAATAATTATTACGGTTTATAATGTCAAAGAAATATAAAAATAAATTAAAAATTAAATCGTCAAAAAAAAAAAAAATTCGGAAAAGACTAGACAGAAAAACCACCAATGCGGTATACAAAGAAGTGCTTAATTAAATTCTAACTTCCTGATGACGACTTTGTTAGCGTGAGTAAATTGGAGTAACCATATCTAGACTGTACAGGATCGTGCAAAACTCATCACTCTATCGGCAGATGCTACAATTTTTGCATATGGCGGCAAAATTTCAGTTCTGTTTCGGCACTTGTGAAGTAAACTGATGCAAATAACGTTATTACAAATAAAAAAAGAATGAATTGACTTCCAAATAAAAACACTACAAAATGAAAATAACTTTAATTTCGGCAGTCTTTGTTCCTGTTTTTGTTTCTTCGTTATAGGGATACCCCACTGCGTAACCATTAAAAGCGTACTGGCGTGATGTTATGTTATGAAATGGCGTAAACAATAAACGGTCATGCAATTTCAGCAATCCCGAGAGGTATGCCGTTGTTGAAGTTTTTCATCAGATCTTCACCAAATTAAAATGGGACTCATTTGGGAATTATTTTATTTCAAACAAAAAAAGAATTTTCAAAATCGGTCTATAATTGGCGGAAAAATCGGTGAACATACACAAAAACAAAACAAACATTCAGCCGAACATAGAACCTCCTCTTTTTTTGAAAGTCCGTTAAAAAAATATAGCTGGTAACCTCCAAGCGCGTGTAATCTACGTCAAGCCATTCTAATTCGCGACCACGAGGAAGGAAATTTTCCATCGAAAATCATCACGAGCGGTGATGTGAATATGTGAATAAGCAAAATTATTACTTCTGTGGCTCCGAAAATCTGTGAATAACCTAGGAAGAGTCACATCCGCTCAAAGTTACTGCATGGTGTGTTGTTTACGCAGGAGACGTCATCGGGCCACCAAACGACTATTGTGGTCGACGAGGTCACAGAGCCATGATCAACGTCTTTCTCTATCCTTAAAAGGAATAAATTGGAACTGGAGAACATGTGGTTCCAACAGGATTGAGCAACGGCGCTTGCTGCACGAGCCAGAGCAAAAATTCTGAGGGCTAAAAATGTCAAAAATTGGGCCCGAATGCTTATCTATTATGGTGGCGGCCACTTAGCCGTATCACTTTATCGATAAAATTAAAAAATGAAAATTAAGAAACCAAATAAACATTATCCAAAAGCAGAACCAAAATTTTCCATGCTTAAAAAAAATTACAGCCGAAGAACATCGGATGATAATTTTTGCGCCACCCTATATTAATTTTCTATCGTGTCGGTAGCAGGATTCAAAAAAACTTTTTTGCAAATAATGCAACAAAATTGGTACCTACGAAAGACACCGACTTCCAAAAATAAAGTTATTTTTCACTTTTTAATTGTATCTACCTAATAGGCGAGTAATTAAGTAAGGTTCCTATAATGCCATAGACTACCCGAATATAAGAAACTGAACATAAACGGTGAAATGAGAGTGTACCAAGGTGAACTGTACACATTTGCGTACCCCACGCAGGTTCACCTTGCAAGGTTCAAGGTTTACCTTGGTACACTTGGCACCTTTAGAGCGTACTGGCGTGATGTTATGTTATGAAATGGTATAAACAATAAACAGACATGGGATTGCAGAAATCCCGAGAGATATGCCGTTATTTATTGAAGAGTTCTATTGTTTATCTCCGAAGTTCTTCATCAGATCTTCACTAAATTAAAATGGGACCAATTTCGGAAAATACTCTTTCAAACAAAAAAAGAGTTTCCAAAAAAAAAAGTTTTCAAAACCAGTCCAAAATTGACGGAGATATCGGTGAACATACATAAAAAAAACATACATAAAGTCGAACATTGTACCTCCTTCTTTTTGTTAAGTCGATTAAAAATTTAAAGCAAAGTAGCTTTCGACTATTTGTAACTCCCCATAGAAATCGATTCCATGTGACCTCCGGCATAAAAGCCCAGCGCTCTCTATAAGAACACGAAGGCAGTTCAGTTTATGCTCATTTTATACCAATTTATTTAGATTCAGAAAATTTTGTGGTCTAATATGTTTGGATAATAATTTGCAATATCCCGCCAAAACTGGAATAAACGAAACAGCCAAAATCATGTAGTCCACGCAGGCGAAGCTGCAGGCGGAAAGCTAGTAATTAATAAACGCGATAATTTTAAGGTATTTTAAATAAAATTTCATTGTTCCTAAGAACCGTAATACCTTTCATATCTTAGTCTTGTTACATAACTCAAATATAAACATAAACCCCTAACAGCCCTTTTGGAGAAAGTTCCCGATTAGTATAATTTCCTTAGTTTGCATGGCTCCCAATACACTAATCTCTTTCGTAAAGGTCTATCCACACATATCAGGGGCGTGCCCGGGACGTGGACGGACCGTGCCCCGTCAGGGGCTCAAAAAAATATCGGTGCGTACATTTTATATGAACTCGTTCACACACGTCCGTGCACGGGCCAGTGACGGAGCTTCAGTGCCTGGTCCGACGCCGTTACGTTTACGGGCGTGCCGATATTTTCCCTGCACGTTGTCGATTTTTCTTTAATAAATATGAATGACAAGTTGTTAATAGAGGCAGTACGCATAATTATATAGCGTTTTGTACGATTTATCTCACCCAAAATATATGGATTCTAAGTATAGTAATAATATATGGAATGAAATCGGACGAAAATGTGAGGGTTAGTAACATATTTTTATAGTATAAACTGTGAGGGTAAGTAACATATTTTTATTAAACTTATTAAATGCGATGTCTTTGCCATGGAACGGTGAACGGACCGGTGACGGAGCTTCAATGCCTGACGTGCGTGACGTGCGTCACGTGCGCGGGTGTGCCGATATTTTCCCTGCACGTAGTCGATGTCATGAATATTCTTTAATTGTACATATAGTTTTTTAAGAATCAAATCGAATGACAAGTGATGTCAATGCATACGTCTAAAAATTGATAAAACTAATAATAATACAGTTGGATAACACACAAAAGCCACCCCTGATTTTTGTACTGCCAAATGCTAATATCGAAACTGACAACGAATCCGAAGCAACACCAGGAAAACATTCGTATGATATAAGGGACTATATTGAACATTTTGCAGATAAGTGAAAACCGGCCAAGTGCGAACGAGTTATATTCTGTTTGGTCTTAAACCACCTTCGCATTGCATCTAATGAAACCGATTTGGGGCATATCGGTTGGATGGTTTCAAAGTCTATAGCGGACATAAGTAGAAACATATTTTGTATTTTATATATTAGAATTATAGGGTGAATTTCAGAAAAGTCGACAACGCCTTCTACTGGCAATACCGGTTTTTTTAAGGAATTTCGTTAGTTTTCTGTATATTGTGTGAAAGTCTCCCAGTAGCTCTCTGTCCTGCCACAATCCTGATACTGAGTCTTGGACAGAAGACATGACTTAGGTATATTGCGTGTTGTAATTTATATTTTACTACACTACACTGAAGCGATACTCTGATACGAAAACAAAATGGTGACGGAGGAGCATAGATCGCCGACTGTCCACGGTCCTGTCACATCCCTGACGTGTGTGAACAGAATGTCCCTGACGGGACTCGGGATGCACGGTCTCAGCACGGCCACGGCCCTGTCACGTCACGGGCACGTCCCTGATATGTGTGGATAGAGCTTAACTCCGATAAGGTCACTCTCGTCGAATATAAAATATAATGACCCGAAACAAAAGTCATCAATTCCCAATAATTCGATTTCCCTATAGGAAACCAAAACAAAATTCAAGAAAATACAGTGAAATATTTCTCAATCCTGTTGCTACGAAGAATAATAATTTTTGAAAGATTTGTTTGTCAGCCTATGTTGTCACATAGCTGGGCAGAGATTTGGATTTGGTTGGAGAAGGCAACACATCAGTTGCCTTATCTGAACAAATCCTCGTAAATGCCTCGAAGTCGTCACGAAAGCGCTTCTTAGGCCTTTCTCGGTGACGCCCGTCGGCGACCATCAACTGGCTCCTACTGTGTAACGACCCTAGTCCTTCTGTCATAAACATTCATGTATCATGTATGTTAAGACTTAAAAACATTCAAATTTAAAGCTGGCTGCTCACGGTGCAATTACGAGACGAGCCGCGACGAGTTGATTGGTATGAGCGTTGAAACTTCTGCGCCGTATATAGTAGACAGAGCTAGGCACACAACGCACCTGAAAATGGATGTGTTCAATAGCGCAAACCCAAGCCGCACCGCGCGCTTCACCTCCACGAGAGCGCTCGCGCCGCGTCTATAAAGTCCCCGGCATTTACGCGCCATAACGCACCAGCCCGAATCGCGGCGAGGCAATTGCCTTAACACGGTGCGAAACACGTAACCTAACCCTTGGTGGAAACAGGCGTGATGTAATGTAGTAATACCAAAGTATTTTTATTACTGGGAGGATATTGAAATTCAGATCCTTCCAAGAAGGAAAGATCGAATAGATTTTACAGCTTTCTCCCTTTTCAAGCTCTAAACAGATAGATCCGTCCGAAGTTTTTATTAATGAAAAAATACCTCTATAATAATCCAAGAACTATTTCATAACTCAGTTTTTTCTTCTCACAATCTACGTAAAAATGGGTACTTGATACTTTATTACTCCACTTCCCTTTGTTTCAGTAGCAAATGGAAATAAAATCATGAGGGAATAAATAACAATCTGAGCCGAGATGAGACGCCCTTGAGTCGGTTCCGTTACTTTCGTGGATCGGGAACATTCTCTGTGTTATCCAACGATGCTTGAATTTATCTGCAACTGAAATCTTTTCTTAATCTGGTGAAATATGTTTTGTACTTGAATTTTTGGGTCAAGTAAAGCTGTTAACAGAATATATTTACCGGCAAAACTTACATAAAATATAAATAACTGTACGCAATAGATTTTAATCACTATCATCATCATTTCAGCCGGCTTCTCCCAGGTCTCTCCCAGGCGTCGCCACATCGCCCGATCCTATGCGTCTCGCATCCAGCGCAATCTCGCAACCTTTACCAGGTCATCGGTCCACCTAGTGGGAAGCCTTCCAACGCATCGTCTTCCGGTAAGCGGTTGCCATTCCACAACTTTTCGACCCCATCTGCCATCCGTTCTGCAAAGCAATTTGCCCACTTCCACTTAAGTTTTGCAATATTCGGGCTATGTCGGTAACTTTGGTGCTTTTGCGGATAACCTCATTTCTGATGGGACTTTAAGCTTTCTGATAAGGCCCATTGTGAGCGACCACGTCTCGGCCCCACAGGTAATTACTGGCAACACACACTTGTCATAAACTTTTGTCTTGAGATACTACGGTAAATTTGATGAAAAGATACCGCGAAACTTTCCGAATGCTGCACCACCCAGCCGAGTCGGATTCGACGACTGACCTCTTTTTTGATGTTAGACCTACGCAACTGTACCGTTTGTCGCAGGTAGACATAATCGTCTACAACTTCGAGTGTAGATTCTCCGATCTTGATAGTAGTGGGTGTTTTTTGGGATATTTGCACCTTGGTTTTCTCCATGTTCATTTTAAGACCCACTCTTCCGGCAGCTCTACTGAGGTTGTCGAGCATTGTACTGAGGCCCTACATGGTCTAAGCCATGACCACCATGTCGTCAGCAAACCGAAGGTGAGTGATGTACTCGCCATTAACGTTGATACCTAGTCCCCTCCAGTCCAGAACCATGAAAATATCTTCCAGCGCAGCAGTGAACAGTTTCGGAGAAATGACGTCTCCCTGTCTCACACCGCGCTGGAGAAGGATAGGTTTCGAGATGTGATGCTAAAGACGGACTGTCATGGTGGCGTTTTTGTATAAACACTTCAACACCTCAATGTACCAGTAGTCGGGTCTGGCACCGTTGGAGAGATTGCAGTACAGCCCAAGTCTCGAATCTAATGCTTTCTCGTAGTCTACAAACGCTAAACAGAGAGGCAGGACATACTTTTCGGTCTTCTGTATAACCTGCCGCAGCGTATGTATGTGGTCTATGGTGCTAAAGCCTTTTCAGAATCTTCTTGTTCGGAAGGCTGGAAATCGTCAAACCTGTGCGTGAGACGATTCATTATGACCCTTGTATTGATTTTTTTATATCTCTCGACAATTATTGAATTCAACTTCTGCCTACTTAGTTTAATTAAAAATATATAGGTACCTAAGTGTAATCTCAAAAACTCACGAAAATAACCCAAACTAATAAAACATGCACAAATTTGGTTAAATAGATTTTTCATGTGAAATTATTAACAATACCAAACACGATATGCAAGGAACAAAATTTAAGGCGAGTTCAGGCTGAATTTTATTGCCGTTCAAAAAGGTTTCAGGAAAAAATACTGTTTTCCCGCGTTGGAGATAAGGCCGATTCGCCTCAAAGAATTTCCTGTATCTTTTTAAGATACCTACCGAAAAGTTTAGTGTGTTTTGTGTTGTGTGTTTTGTTTTGTATTTCTATCTCTAAAAAAAACGATTGGATTGTTGCCTCCGAAGTAACTGGTTTCAAATTGGAAGAGATGTTTTTGAGTTGGTTTTGATAGAAAGTCACTTGGTGTTACGTCATAACATTGTTGTACATACAGTGTAACCTATTAAGATCCTTACATACTCCGTTTGTGTTTAAATTTGGATTGTAGCAATTGGCGTTCTGTTGTTTCTGCTTACCCTAATGGGAAAAAGCGTGAATTTATGTATTCAATTTTGTTTAATTTCTAATAGAATTTTATCCCGCAAATAAAATATTTTATCAAATACACGTTTTATTTCTACAAATAAATAAGCAGTGATCCAATTCCCAAAAGTGACCTAATTAAAAATTACACTGTTTATTTAAAATAATGTCTTCATTCCCAATGGCGTCCTAATTCCACATTTCACAGCAGCTAATCACACATAAAATGTATAAAAAAATATAGAACCCATGCTAACGAAATAAATTTTCCCAGAATCACAAAATCCCTTCGAAAGGTTTTCACACAATATACGAATATATCTCACGTTCCCAAAAGAAACACGCGTCTAATTTTACGGTACTTGGTTTACCTTTATTACAACGGGCTCATTTAAGTACTGTGTTTTATTTTATAGGCACCTGAGGCCAATGAGGTTTACGCCAATCACTCGTGTGAAAGAAAAAAATCGGCACTAGTGCTACAATTACTTATAATGCTATGTTCGTTCTTAGGGCTGTTACGCCAAGTATTTGGCAACTATCAAAGTCGAAATTAGTGCTGCGAATTGGGCTATAAATGTAGGGATGTCACACACTGTTTGCATTATTGTGTATTCAAAAATACCATGTTACCTGAAAATCTTTAATTATTCACATTTAAACACCATTAATAAAGCTCTTTAGATTAATAATGTATTAAACAAGCAGTATCAGCGATACCAGAACCGATATCGGTCGAAACTTAGTCGACTATGATATTATGTATGGGCAGTACGGGATTAATCGGCGAAACAATGTCGATGAAAAATGGTTCTCGACGCTCAGTCACGACCCGCCTTAAAACGAATTTAAGTAGGATTTTGTATTAAGACCAAACTAAATTCAAATCGTGTATTTCAAGTCCCTTTAAGTGGGCGGGTTATACAAACTTGGCATTTACGAACCCGAGTGCTTCCTTCCGAGTTAGCTCAACGGTTAATTATGGCGATTTCTCTTTAATAGGTTTACTTCGCCTTGGAGTTTTCAAATAGATTCTATTACCGACTCCACGTGTTTGAATTCTTTATTATTTTCTCTTTCGAGGAAGCTTCTGAATATCTCTTATGATCCTTATAAGAAAAGACCGAAAAAAGAGGCACGAGTTGAACCCGAGTAATATAATATAATGTAACTGTAGGCACTCAGTTTCTCATAACGGAAAAATAAATTACAGTTCAAAACTACCGAACAAAACTAGATTGCTTTTTGAATTTAGAATTTTGCCAAAGTTTGACAGATTTTCAGGCCAAAGTAAAGTTTGACAAATCACTGACCTTGGCATTCTTAATGCCAAAATGGGGGGTACGAAGTCGTAATAAATGTAGTTCTTAACTAGGTTTTACCCGTGACTTTGCTCCCGTGGCTAATCTCACAGAGACCGTGGATTTCTACAGGATAAAAAGTTTCTAACAGTGAAAGAGATTTTGGAATCGAATAAGTGGTTTTAAAGATGCAAAAATACAAACTTTAACTCTTTAAAGATACGGTTATGGTAATATTTTTTTGTAAATCTAACGATAGTAACCTACTTATTTGGTGCTTAAGCACCAGTAGCACTGGTCACTGATGGCACTGGTCACTGGTAGCACTGGTCACTGGTAGATGTGCTTTTGAGATGTTGTGCTGGAGGAAGATGTTACTAATCCCCTGGACTGCCTTTCGCACCAATGATTCTATCCTTCTGTAACTCAACATAAATATCAGACTGTCCACGGTCTGCCTTCGTAGGATTCTGGAGATTTTTGGTTACATTGCTAGGAAGGACGGACATAACCTCGAACAGCTGATGGTTACTGGCAAGATCGAAGGGAAACGTCCGAGAGGTCGAAGTCCAATCAGATGGTCAGACCAAGTCCGCATATCGTTAAATACGATGCTCTCTACGATGCCAAAGATTTGTAGGGGTGCTTCTGATCAGATGGCGCAAATTGGTGAAGTAGAAGTTGTTTCCACGAAGACTGGGGAATTGCAACCCTCAGTAACGAGGAACACGATGTGAGGGACGGGGGACGGGCAGGTGACACTGGTTTGTAAATAATTTAAATAACATAAAGAATGACAACTCAGGACATTGGTATTAGGTATATCAGAGTTCCACTAAATATTTTATCAGAAGAAAACCGAATTTGAACTACTAATTGCTTCACTAAATTTCTACTTTGTACTGAGTTTGTACAACATTGAATAATAAATATAGGTACTCACTAACATAAGAATTTTCGGTACTTTTTCTTTCAGACAACCTTTTTGATTCTTTGATCTTAACTTTTTTCTTGTTAGTTTCATCAGATGAAAGAGCCCATTTCTTTTACTCAACATCATTCGAACTGGATATATATATTTAGATAATATTCAATTGGCATATTGATGCAATGTAGTTACTGTAAATAATTAATAAGGTAGCTTGATAATTTGAATTGATCTTTATGACTTGTAGATTTTATTATGTATTTTGTTACATACCAAGAATCACAATTTTCATTCAAGCTAAATTGAAAATTTCTCAATTAAATCCATACCAAACCGCCGGAAAAAAATACTAACGAATGTAAGTTCGAAATTCCATATTCTTTTGAAGGAATGTTTCCTTATGTTAATAATATTGAAAAAAACAGGCAGTTCATTGTATGTCATTAAATAATTCAATTTGATTTGAATTGGGTGAGCGGATTTATATTTTAATCAAATACAGCAGTTTCAGTACGGTCTATAATCAATATTTTTTTTTTCACATAGGCCTACATGGGCACTTATAAAACGTCGACAAAAGGTGCACGGTTCGGGTTGGTCGTTTCCTATGGAGAAGAACCGGCAAGAAACTCCATGGTTACTCTTTTAAAAATGGTTTGGTTTTACAATATTTCCATGTTACAGCATTAGTACTTAGATATGGGGGGACAACGTAGGCCCGACTTATAACAATAAGTCGTAAGAAACTAAAAAAATAAAATAAAAAGATTATATATTATATAAAATAAGTTAACAAATGTTAACTAGCATCTAGAAGGCCTACAATGTTCACACATTCACAAAACAATCGGTAAAAGAATCTATACAAAGGTAAAAAATAAATAAAATAAGTATAACAAGACTAAATTTAACATGTGGCACAAATTTTGTTATCAGTGCTGTAACTAATCTGAATTAATTGCCAAATTCAACGTCTCAGTATACAAAATTGCTTGACACAGTGCGATTCAATTTACAGTTTACTTCAATTGATCACTTTTCCAAACCATTTGCAATTGAGATTTTATTTGAGGATTTTTGAACACTAGACATTACACCCATATTCCAAGGCACATCCTCCACATGACTTAACCACGACTGAGCGTTAATAAAATTCACTGTTAGAGCTTGATATTTATTTTATATAAATATCTCCGTCCACGAGTTGAGAGTTGAATGTATCAAGTGGAGTACAGAAACATTGCGTAAATAGAAAACTTTAGAATATAGGTGTTAGTCTGCGGATATCTCGCAAGCGGCACTATTTTAGTCTTTAGTAAACTTTAAGTCTCACGAACCAACACAAACATTGACACGCTCAATACAAACAAAGATTTTCATTTGAGGAGTGGGTCGGTGAAAACAGTGAGTACATGCAAGTATTGCTTAAAACTTCAAGTAATATAAATGTAAATGAGATGTAACAAAGCGGCGGTGGATCAAGTCGCAACATTGCTGTTATTAGATACGCGACCTACTACTTACCTAATATATGGAGAGTTACTCGTGATAGTGTGGCGAAATGCAAAAAATAACTGTATTAAATAAAATATTGTTAGGTGAATTATTTATTATCCCTAAAGAGTGGGTAGATACATGTACATTTCATTTAGGTTACATTTCACCAGCTATATTTAAGTTGCATTTGATTGACGACGACAGTAGTTTCGAACTTTCTGACCCACGATCGAATCACACTTGCCTTCGGACACTGACTTAGGTCATGTTGTCCAAACTCATGCCGATATAAACGCCGAACAATAGCGCACGAATCACGTTTTTGTAATAACGTTTAACGCAGAATGCACGTTGCGCTCCTGTGAAGTGATCCATGGCGACTAAATTTCCGAGAACTGAGCTACGTAACCCCACCACCCGCGCAGTCCCCTCTCTAAAGCTTCAAAGGCAAGAGTGTTTTTAAAATCGTTTGCCTTTCTGGCCCACCCTGTAGAATAGATAAGTACGATTACTATTTAAGCAACTAAGTCGAAGCGGGGCTGCTCCACGGGGATCCTATTTCTGTCTGCAGGGTCTAAAGTAACCGAACATGAAGGAGATGACGGGAGCTGAGTTCGCTCGCTTTGCTCTCTTACTTCGGCTCCCGTTATCTCCTTCGAACCTAACCATCACACATATCGTGGTTTGGTAGATGTCACAAGTCTTCGAATTTCTGGTCTTTGTAGATAACCTTCTTTTTTATCATGACTGAACTTACACTGAATGTATAGAAGTGTTGATAAAATAAAATACACATGCATGCTCGCTTAAGTTTGTTCGAACCCACAATTTTTACTTCAAATAACCATTTACCACTGAGCTATCATCATCATTAGCCTAAAGCAGTTCACTGCTGGACATAATTATAAGCCTCTCCAATCGCACACCTTTTGTCTCGATTTAAGAAGCTCTCATCCAGCTGCTACCAGCCACACTATGAAGATTGTCGCTCCCCCTGCCCGTGGGCCTGGAGGCACTGAGCCATAATTGCTCTAAAAAGAAAGATATAAAAATTTGTATTTGTTACCCACACAGGAGACACGGGTTAAGCAAAAACAAAAAAAAAACAATTATAAAAAAATAAAACCTCGTGCGAGACCAAAAAGGCTTCTATCTCAGTAATTATAGTAATAAAAACTAATTAAAGTATTAATAATGCCTACGTTCTGATTCATTAAATCTTAAAGTACCTTCGAGAGTCTTTATGACAGTAATTTAAGTTGCACAGAAGAAGTGGGTAAAGTTACGTAAAATATGGGTTTTTACAAGAATAATATTGGTTCTAAAAGAAAGTGGTCCATTACAACAGCTTAAATTCAATTCAGTGTCAATTACCATTTTTTAAAGAAATTGAATAAAGCAATACTCTTTTATACACAGTTTTATAAAAGCAAGACTCTTCTTAAGCAAATCTTTAAAAAATAATCACCTATTAACATTAGAGCAAAGATCATTTGGCTCGGTAACTTTAAGACCTACACTTAAACTAAGTACCCATAGACAAGACCAGATAAAATAAATTGGCCCACGGGCCACAAACGAGGCTCGTAACTTATTCACTCAACTTTTTTTTAAATAAGGCGCTGGCTGGAACGATTCTTTGAAGGTTCCAAATTTAATATAATTGGTGAGAGAAGAAAAATGTCTTAATACCCATCGGGTCGTTTATATGGCCCGGGGGCGGCAGTAAAGTTTCGCCCTTGTCACTCACTTGTCCATAGCAGCCACGCTGTATTAGCATGCAAATACCCACGATTTATGACCTTTTAAGCCTTATTTTTAAGAACTGGGTGGAAACGGTCTTGTTTATTATTGAGTCTGTTTGTTTTCGTGTTAAACGATTGTGCCTTGAATATGAATTTACCTATTTTCCCAAAGCAATAGTAAAAATAACATAAATTGAAGCTAAACTAAAAGTAGTTCCGTTCCATCCGTATTCAAATAAATTGAACTGGAAAAAGTTATAAGGAACAAACCGAAAATGAACGAAAAATGCTAAACGATTTAAACAGCGTTTTTCAAACATTCCCGTCAAACAAGCACTCTAAAAACATTTAAACTGGACACACGGACACCATACAAAGAATTTCACCAACGAAATTATACGGGCTAGCATAATCCAAAAGCTAAAACGCTTTCGACCGGAACACTTAAACCCTTTCAAGTTGATCCGCTGAAGGGACAGAGCGACGCACAAACACAACTTTACAATTTTCATTTATATTTCATCACTGTGTTCAGAACTACTCGGAACTGGTCGGGACAGTTCGGAACTGTTCACCATAAATTACCTTCATTTGTCTGTTGCAAAAGTTTTAATACAAATTTCGGTTGTGTTCACGTATCCTAAATAAATTGGTTACGTTATTGCTGCGAGTACAAATTCAATGAGAGGGTCCCGATTTGATGTGTTTTGTTATAATGACTTTTATAATATATTCGTTTTGTTAATTAATTCTTAATTAAGAGAGTTTACAAATTGAGTTTGCATTATTGTTTTCAATGTTTTTCCTTAAATGGATTGTTAGAAACATCCTAGTCGACCAGATTTTTGTAGTATGTAATACCAAGCGAACAACACTACCTAGTTGAAAGGAGTTTGTCTTAGAAATAACGTCATCGTTTTGCCGTCGCATTACCATTTTGCAAACGCAGCGACCGTGATAGGAAAATCATTTTTATTCAAAATGCTTGCAGTAATGCAACAATTTTAATAAATATTTAAGGCGCATATACCCCTCAGTAGCTGATTTTAAAATGAGATTCACGTCTCAACGGATAAAATATATGTTTTTTAATAATTTAGCCCAAGATCATTTTGAGATTTATTCGTATAACATAGTGTAATTAGTTTGTAAAATTATGTCTACAATAGCCGGGCGTATTTTAATGATATTTAACACCATCTCAAAGACAATTAAATTATCTACATTTTGATCTAAGGCTTTTTTTAAAGTCATAGAATAATAAGGAATGTACAAAAAACTACAGAATATTGGGTCGCGCGGGTGTGAACAAAGTGCGCGTTTTGTTCTATCAAGGTCGTTGGCGACAACCGTCGTCTTAATTAAATTAAGCCATAAATGTGGTGACTGTTGCAATTCCGGTAAACAGAATTGTATAGGTACGAGAAGTAAATATTCTGTTCTGACCGAATAAATTACGATAAGGGCAGAATTTTGTTGATTAAATGCTTGATAACTTTTCTCATCTTTTCACCATTGGCGAATATGGTTATTTGTTTTGCCAATGGACACTAGTACTCTTTATGAGTTCCCTTGGATCTGGTGACTTGTTTGTTGCCCAAATTTTTTAACTTTAATAAAATTAGCATCACCATCATCATTACTTCAGCCAAAAGGCGAGCTCTGCAGGACAAGACATATAGACATATCTTCTACAGAGTTCGTCTTCGCCCCAAGCGTTGCCATATCAATGGTCCTAAGCATCTTGAATTTAGCGGCCTCCCACGACTCTCACTAGGTCGATGCCAACATTACAAAAATAAAACAGAGCCCAAAACAAAACTCCAAGAAGACACCTGTCAAAAGTGCTTACTTTAGCACGTAAGAGCAATCGCTACATTAGAACGGAGCTAAGGATTATCGCGTCGCTGCAACTCATGCAGAATAATCCTTTGCATTTCATTTAATTAATTTTACGGGTCCTTGGACGGAAGACGGCTCTCGTTATGTAACGTCAGTGAGTGAATTACGAGCACGTCAGGGAGCAAGAAATGTGCGGTACAGTTGGAGGCAGTAAAATGTTACGTGTTTTGTTGGTCTCTGTTTCCTTGTTACTTTGTTGGCGTTTGAGTGTAGTGCAAGTTTACGTTGGTAGCTTAATTGGGAACTGAGAACCCGAGTTGATATGCTGTGGTCATCAAAACATTGAATTAGGATGAAATACTCATCAGATATTAATCCTGAGACTGGTGCCTGAAATGGGTTCTCTTAGAACCTTTTTATAGAACTCATTCATACGTTCAACGCCTGCATCCTGCCTGTTATGACATATGGCTGCCAAACCTGGCCTCTTACTAACGAAAACATAAAAAACTAGCAACTTGCCAACATAACATGGAACGCAGCGTAGTAAAGCTGAAGAGAAAAGATAAAGTCAAATTAAAACTCATACGAAAAAAACTAATATTATGGACGTGACACACACAATTAAAAAACTAAAGTGGCAGTGGGCAGGTCATACACTCCGAAGTAGAATAGAGAAGTGGGCCAAAGATGTTACTGAATGGTACCCGAGAGAGGGGATGAGGAAACGGGGAAGACCAGTGCGTAGATGGGAGGATGATCTCAGATCGACAGCAGGCGCTGCGTGCAGGAGAAAAGCACAAAATCGTGTACTGTGGAAGGGTCTGGGGGAGGCCTATGCTAGTGAGCAAGACAAACAAACCGATGTTTGATATTCTCAAAAATTATGTAAATATTAGTTTTAAGTTTGTTAATAAAGGCTATTTGAATTTGAATTTGAAATAGAACTCATTACAGACACACATTATGAACTGTAATGCATAGCCAGTAACTTTATGAAGAGATAATAAACGTTTTATATTATACCTTACAAGTTGTGTATTTTATTTAGCAATAATGAGGATTTTTAAATAATTTCACTGAATGCTGTTACTATCTTTACAAGTTAACTCCAGTATTTTTACTCTGTAAAAAAGTGCCACAGCGCTTACTGTGCAAAATAATCAACCCGCACTATTTATAAACGGCAAGCTTTTAATAAAAATGGAAGTCATATATATGTTGGAGTTCCCAAACATTTCCGGTTTCCACATACAATGATAATTTCAGTGCCATTATTTTATGAAATTAATAAAAGCCTCGAGGCTTGTGCTCAATCATTCGAGTTAAATATCATTGTAGTTGAAAATGTTGAAAATAAGTTATTATTGGAAAACCTAGTAGAATGACAGTTTAAAATTGAAGAATACATTGCAATAATGATGAATGTCCAAAAATATTTAAATCTAAGTGAATAATGCGACATATTACGTAGTTAGTAATTTTGTATAAAAACTCAGCAATATCACATGCAGTCCCGATATATGTATATATTTTAATATCACGCTCAGCGTCACAAAAATAAAGAAAAATGTATGAAAAAAAAGGATGATAATTTTCCAAAAAAGTAATACGATGATAATGTTCTTTTACTTAAATAAAAAATATTTTTCTTTACTCATACTTGGATAGTAGGTCTGAAGTTGCTTGAGGTGCTGGTTGAAAGTAATACTTTTCAGCCCTAGGGAGAATCGTTTTCAACTGAGAGCTGTAAATTATAAAAAATAGTTCTATTTTCACATTTCCATTGAACCATGTTCCAACTTTCTATACAGCCACTTAATAACAGCGCGATGTAAAATTTAACATAAACTAAGTATTAATTAACGATTTTCTTTTTTAATTACTTTATTATAATTTACTTACAACTATTTCTTTAATATAACATAGATTTGGGCAAAATTTTACCATTTTTTTTTCAATTATGTAAATGAAATATAATGGCTGAATAGCTAGTCGGCCACAGAAAAAAAAACAAAATAGGCGGGAAAGCGGCAATCCGATCTTCATTTGATTTTTATAAAGTTGTAGAGTTTTGTTTATACTTCCGTATAGCAGAGATTTATATTAACACAATGAGTTCATATGATTCAGATATGGATTAAACACCTGATTTCAAAAGAAAAAAGGCTAAAGCAGTAGTGGAATAACTAATTGTTCTAATTTTGCCATAAACTTTAAATAAATATCTAACCAAAGTTGTTTATATATTTTAAATAAAATTCACTAATTTTTCTTTAGCTATTGAATGTTTCTTTTTACTTTTCTTGTATTCGTAATGAAAAGCACGGTGTTTTACCTCGAGTAAAAAATACTTATTTTGTTCCTCAAACTATTGGCAAACCCCGTCTCGGTACTAAATAAGTTATTTTCACCCCTAAGGTAACAATGTACTATTCTTGTCTTAAATTCTGAGTTTTTATTTCACCGCTTTTAAACATAAAACCCAATTATCTTAAAACAAAGGACATTTATTATTATTGCAGTCGACCGATCAATTATTAGAATACCATTATTTCACGTAGGCTGAAATTCAGTATAAATCTAAAAATAATATCCAAGTAAATGATAAATATATAACTCCGTCTGGTATTTTCCTACCTGGTAGTACCTTATTACTAGCAACCCACTCCGGTTACTATTTTAGTAAATTATATAATTTTTCGTTTGCTGGTGTCGACTCAACTATCAAAATTCTTTACCGTTTTGTATCGATCCACTTAACATTCAACCTACAAATTAAAAGTGAGTAGCGTATAAACGAACTTTTTGTGAATTATTTTTTATTATGTACACACAAAAAAAGTCACAAACACAATCAAAATGCAATTTGAAAAAATCAACGACCACATTTGCAAAAAACACAAAAAATATTTTATCTTGTTCACTTCATAAAAGTTGAACAAACGTTTTAAAATATTTGTTTACATTTAATTTGAACGTCGCTGGTAACGTTTAATTTTTTCAGCGTTTACTCAATATTATGGGGCTGAGTGTACCCGGCGGAGTCACGTAGCCGACGGAGAATTTTACTTTCTTAACCCTTGCACATTTCTGCATAAATTTGTCGTGGCTTGTGGACCGACTAAACACACTTCCACGGGTTGACACGCTCCTACGTGACATGGGTACTGCGTAGAATTTGCAATTTTGCATTATTTGATTTGTCATATTTTGTGTTTAAGCATCAGTTAGCTCAGCGCAATTTGTGGTCAGTAAGACTAAGCTATAAGTTTTTATCAGGCGTTTATCCTACGGTCCTAGGATACATGTAATGTCAGTTCGTAGTCAAATAAAATAGGTGGATCACTGCGTGCATTATCCTGAGTTTTTAATTCCCAAAAATCCCAAGAAGTTGCTCCAGTTTTTATACATGGTCTTTCGAGCCGGATTATTATCTTCATACTTGCTAAGTGGAATAAGTTGGAATTGGATCTTCTGGAAATTGGATATTGAATGAGTACCGAAGTGACGAGGTAACGAACACGTGTTTGGAAGAAAAGTGTATTGGAGTTTAAGTTAAATAAAACAGGAAGCTTTCAAAATCAAAATCATTTTTTTTATTTCACATAGGCCTACATGGGCACTTATAAAACGTCGACAAAAGGTGCACGGTTTGGGTTGGTCGTTTCCTATGGAAAAGAACCGGCAAGAAACTCCATGGTTACTCTTTTAAAAATGGTTTGGTTTTACAATATTTCCATATTACAGCATTAGTACTTAGATATGGGGGGACAACGTAGGCCCGTCGTATGACAATAAGACGTAAGAAAAAAAATAAAAAAAAAAGATTAAATATTATATAAAAAAGTTAACAAATGTTAACTAGCATCTAGAAGGCCTACAATGTTCACACATTCACAAAACAAACGGTAAAAGAATCTATACAAAGGTAAAAATAAATAAAAATAAGTATAACAAGACTAAATTTAACGTGTGGCACAAATGTTGTTATCAGTGCTGTAACTATTCTTAGCAAAGGGCTATAAAGATGATTGAAAACCATTGTAAAAAGTTTAGAAGGAAAGAAAAAATGAGACTGAGAATAGTTAGAGACATCCACATATTTGTGCCGTTTACGAGTTACCAGGGAAGCTGCATGCGCAGAAGGAGCTAAGGCCAAATGTTTTGATCTTCAACGTAGTCCTTGATTTTATAATAATATGCTTTTTTAACAAGGATACGTTTGATGTAGTTTTTGAACTTTCCATCGGTCAGTTCTATAACTGACTTTGGCAACTTGTTATAAAAGCGTTAAGCATTATAATATTATTTATATTCACCCAACACTCAATATTATTAAATCAGGTAAAAATAAAATATAGGAATTAAATATTTATAATAAGGTTGGTAAAATATTTTTTGTATAACATTTACAAAGTTATTTATTTAATTGTTTTATTCTTTTGTGTATACATTTATTTACAAGGAATTATTTACAGAGCATTAGGTTAAATCACATGGTTACGCTTCCTAATTTATAGTTCATATTTTATTACATCACCATAGGGCGATTGAGAGGCATTGGTATACTAGTTCCAATTTATTAAATAAGTGTCACATATCGTTGGTTTGGTGATATTCCGTGGCACTACGGTCATTTACGCCGCCACCACGCGATGGCCGCCGGCGATGGTGGCCAGTCTCTTGCAACCATGGGTTGGATGCGCGCACGCGTCATCGCGCCCATACCTCTCAATTGAACCTACATGGAAAGTGTTATCTGTATTACCTAGACCTACTGTGTTGTGTACCGCTGGCCAGCATAGTGTAACTAGTCTGTGAGCTGAACTTCCCGAACGTGTCATCGGCTTCTGCATGGGAATCGCTGTTTCAAAGGTATGTGGCATAATTAGTAAATTGAACTTTATCCATTGCACTGCTTCAAATTAGCACTGCTGAATTAGCAATTATAGCCTAGATTACTCTAATAATTTAGGTTCAATCGCGTGTGATTTTACTAGTAATCTTCTAGAGGTTATACGCACCAGTTTGGTCCTTCGAACTGGTTAAATTAAATTTGGGCCTATTCACAGCCTAATTTTAAGTCCTAAAAGTCTAAATTTAAGCACAAAGTTTGGGATATTTCCATATTAATTGCAGATCATAACACAATTCTCGCCTCTATTGCGTTGGGTATAAGATATCTTTAATTTCAATAATTGAAACTCCGAAAAATACATTTAATTGAATATCAACGTTGATTCATATCGCTAAATAAGTTTATTTAATAAATCAGTTAATTTTCGGCGTAATTACATATTTTTTGTACGTGTTTGAAAATTGTGGGTAGTCTGTTAAAACATTCGTCAAGTTGGCCTACGTGACTTTGGAATATTCCAGTTCTTGTTATCGTACGGTTAATTTTTATTTACGCATTGGAAACTTTTATACACACATCAACACGGTCTAGGGATATTTCATACTCAATTAAATAACTCGAAAAGTACTGGCCGCATTGGAATCTTTTATACACCGATTTGTTTGTAATTTATCTCAGACTAATTCCAAATTCAAATTTTTGAAAATTCTTTTGTTTCGTTGGCATAAAAATGTCTTGATGTGTAGGAGAGGGAATTTTCATTTGTGCGAAATTTAGAAAACAATACGAATTACGTTTAGTTACAGTTTTTTTTTCATTTTTAAACGAAAGATAAAGTTAAAATTGAGGTATTGTAGCCATGCAACGCCAACATTTGACGAGGGCGGAGATGTTACGAGCTGTGGGAATGCTGGAAGCTGGGTCTGTTCAGCGTAATGTTGCTGAGGCCATAGGGACCCACCAAAATGTAATTTCAAGATTGTGGATACGCTATCGTGCCACAGGTGAAGTAGCGGAGAGGCACCGGGGGCCAAGTCGCATCACTACCCCCAGACAAGACCGATTTTTGCAAATTACTGCGCGAGCTCAACCAAATGCAACGGCGACTCAATTGGTCCAAAGGCTGCGAGTGGAACACCAAGTGCTTGTGAGTGACCAAACTGTAAGAAGGCGACTGCATGAAAGAAATCTACGCTCTCGTAGACCACTCCGGGTCCCACCTTTATGGAGAGGCAATCGTGGACGACGATTAGAATGGGTTCGGAACCACGTGGACTGGGGCCGTGAGCAATGGTCCAATGTGCTGTTCACGGATAAATCCAGGTTCGGCTTCCATCCAGATTCACGAAGGACGCGTGTTTGGCGAGTTCCTGGACGATGGAGCCGTCTTCAGAACCCTCAGGAAGTTCACCCATACCAAGGAGGAACAATTATGGTTTGGGCAGGAATTCGTCTTGGAGGACGGACGGATCTCGTTTGGGTGCGGGGCAATATGACGGCAGAACGATACGTCCAACAGGTGCTGGGGCCCGTAATCTTGCCCCACAGAATACAAATGGGGCAAGACTTCCTGCTCATGCACGACAATGCCCGGGCACACACGGCGAGAACGGTAGCAGCTTGGTTACATACACACAATGTTAGGACCTTAGACTGGCCTGCTCATTCGCCAGATCTAAATCCCATTGAGCATGCGTGGGATATGCTGCAAAGAAGAGCTCTGAAGGAAGTTCCTGAAAATCTGGGTACAGAAGATCATCTTTTTGCGCACCTCAGAAGGACATGGGACAATATTCCGCAGCAAGACATTGACAATCTTGTTCTGAGCATGCCGAATCGTTGCCGATGTGTTATGAACATCATGGGCGCTTTCTCAGACTACTAACTTCAAGTTTATAAACACAAATTAAATGATTTTTCTATTTTTTTCAGTTTTTACTCATAAATTAAAAGTTAATTCATATACGGTTTCCGTCTATGCTTCATTTTTTTTCCATAAAATCCTGAAATTTTAATCGAAGTACCTTAACCATTATTAAAAAATGGTAGAATATTAAATAACGTATCTTTTAAATATATACATGTTATATAAATAATTAACACATTGATAGTAATTCGCTTTTTTAGAAATATCCCTAGACCGTGTTGATGTGTTTATATTTTTCTTAACGAGATTTGCAGAATGAATGACATTGATTATTTTACGATACACTACTACTGTTGGTTCGTTAAGTAAATGCCTACTATACTCGTATTACACGAGTAGGTATTTTTATAATTCTAGACTCAACCGCATTTGATTAATTATTGCAATTAACCAGATTATCATTGCTTATTATGCATTGAGTTTGATTGGACCACTAATTTCACTTACGCGGGTTCCGTAAAAGATAAAAATTTGTTGTTTTTTTTTGTTTCCACATTTTAACTTCTGTTCACCATGACGGACAAGGTTAAACTTAGATTGTTGGAAAGTAAACACGACTCGTATTTCGCGCGTGTTCAAAAGATTTTGGATTCAACAGAATCTTTAACAACAGAAAGATTACGTAATTCTTTTATTGCTCAGGCTAAACAAATTGACGGCCAACGTAGCGAATTCAATGAGATAATGGACTAGATAAATATGTTAAAATTGACATTGGATCCAAAGTGCGAAGTAAGCTATAGTACCTTACATTCATTTAATGAGTTGGTCGGCGAGATAAAATTTACTTTAGCTTCATTAACTGAATCAACTGTTTCCAAGGAACCTAGCCCGACAGTGAGCCCTAGTGCTCATCATATAAAGGTACCTAAAATTGAGCTGCCTGCCTTTGACGGTGATATTCAGAGCTTTCCGTTCTTTTATGAGACTTTCAAACATATTATACATACGACCGCAGATTTATCAGATTCTGATCGCATTCATTATCTGTTGAGTTGTCTAAAGGGAAAGGCTAGGAATGTGGCAGTAGGTATTGTACTTTCTGGCGATAATTACCGCGTTGTCTGGGATGCGCTTATCGCAAAGTACCTGGATACTCGCGCGCTCGCCACTAATTATCTAAATCAACTGTTCTCATTGAAGTTGTTCGGAACGACACCCGCTAATATTGAACAAGGTTTCGATAAATTAACTTCTACGGTTGCTGGACTCAAACAATTAAAAATACATTACTTGGATGATTTTATATTTATTCATTGGGGTCTTAAGTTGTCAACTGCGCTGCGTTAGTGAGGTGCTACGATGTAAATAATAAAGAACACATAGCTTGAGCGCTTTTCGATTCTGGTAGTTCGTCGTGTTTAATGACAGAGATTTTATATTTATTTAATAAGTTAAATCTGCCTTATTTAAACACAGACAAATGAATACAAGGCATACATAATTCTATATCGCATGTGGAAAAATATGTCGTGTACACATTAAATCGTTGCATGAATCGTACGCTAATGATTTAATATGTTTTTTCTTGCCCGCAATAACTGATAACGTTCCCGCTAGACAGGTACATGTGAATATACCGTCAAACATTCACGTAGCCGATCCGCATTTCCACACACCGGCTTCTATTGATATTATTATAGGAGCAGACGTATTCTGGAGCTTATTAGGATCAAATCAAATTAAAAAAGATGGGAAATCAACACTTTTTCAAACTAGACTTGGTTGGCTAGTTTGCGGCTTTAGTAATAATTCATCTCAACTTTCATTAATTAAATGTAATTTTACAAATGTTAATGATTATTATGAAAGTTCTTTCAGTTCGATTGAGTTAGATGACATCCGAAACCAATTGTCGCGTTTCTGGCAGCTCGAGGAAGTTTGTCATGATTCATCGACTTATTCAGCTGAGGAGAAGATGTGTGAAGAACATTTTATAAAAAACAACGCGCTTGGCAGATGGCCGCTTTAGCGTTAAAATACCGTTGAAGGGTCTTCGAATAGTTTAGGAGATTCGTATTATCGTGCAAAACGATGTTTTCTGTCATTAGAGCGCAGAAATCTCAGCCAACCCTCACTCGATTAAATGTACAAAGATTTTATGACAGAGTACATTTCTTTAGACCATATGTCTGAGTGTACTATTAATGAAGATCAGCGGTCATATTTTATTCCTCATCACGGAGTATTGCGCGATAGTAGTAGTACAACCAAATTAAGGGTTGTTTTTAATGCTAGTGCACCCACCACCTTTGGTCTTTCTTTAAATACAATGCAGATGGTGGGGCCTACCGTCCAGGACCATCTGACCGCAATCCTTCTTCGATTTAGAATGTATAAGTACGTCCTCTCTGCTGACGTCGAGAAAATGTACAGGCAGGTGTATGTACATCCTTCAGATAGGCACCTGCAGAAAATTATTTGGCGTGATGATGCTTCTAGTCCTCTTAAAACCTATCAATTGCATACAGTAACTTACGGTACGGCTAGTGCACCGTTTCTCGCTACTAAGTGCCTCAAACAGGTCAGTATTGAATGTCAGAATCAAAAGGTCGCAGAAGTTATCCTTCATGATTTTTACGTCGATGATCTTTTGACCGGTACAGACGTGTTTGAGGATGCTCGAATGTTGCGTCATAAGGTGACTGATGCTCTTGCTTCTACTTGCATGCTTTTAAGGAAGTGGAAATCTAACAAACCCAGTTTAATTTCAGAACCATCTGGTGATTCTCGTATTGATTTCCACAAGGAAAGTTATGTTGTCAATAAAACATTTGGTTTTAGTTGGCAAACTAACACAGATGATCTGTGTTTTCCTATAAATGTTCCTGAATGCATAGAAAATACTAAGCGTAGTATGCTAGCAGTAATCACGCGAATATTTGATCCTTTAGGGTTGTTAGCACCGTGTGTCGTGAGCTTGAAGATGTTGCTTCAGAAACTTTGGCTGGACGGGTTAAAGTGGGATGATCAGTTATCACCTGAGGTTGGAACAATATGGGCGAACATATTTAAAGCCTTACCTTGCCTTCATAATTTACGTGTTTCACGTCGCGTAGTCTGTGACACATACAAACAGGTTGAATATCATATTTTTACTGACGCTTCGGAGCGAGCTTACGGCGCTTGTTTGTATATACGCAGTATAAATGAGCAGGGTGACGTCGACGTGCGATTATTAACAGCTAAAAGTCATGTAACTCCTATTAAACTAATAACAATACCGCGAATTGAGCTGTGTGCTGCTTTGCTTGGTGCACGTTTATATCAAAAGGTTGCTAGTTCCCTTCGCTTGATGCGAAGGGAACTAGCAACCTTTTGATATAACAGTCAGTCCAAAAAACTACACCATTTAGTGTAGTTTTTTGGACTGACTCCATGATAGTTCTGGGTTGGTTAAAAATGCTACCTATTAAATTATATACTTTTGTTCGCAACCGTGTTGCCGAAGTATTAGAATTAACCGTCCCAGACATGTGTCGACACACGACAATCCAACTGATTTAATAACACGCGGGGCGGAACCTACCGCTATGCAATCACTGGATTTGTGGTGGTTCGGTCCATGTTTCTTAAAGCATTACAGTGCCACATGGCCACATCCTGTTATGAATCCAGGCGTCTTACCAGACATTAAATCAAATATTTTGATTAATTTAGCCCACGATCATACTAACGCAGATTCATTTCAAGCATTAATCGATATTAATCGTTTTTCCAATTTAACTAGATTACAGCGTTCTATTTGTAATTTTTTTTCGTTTTATTAATCCATGTAAAAGGCATTCAGCAAATACGTCCTATTTAAATGTTCAAGAATTACAAAAATCGTTAAACTTCATTATTATTCAATCTCAAAGGGAATCTTTTCCTGAATACAACTTACTATTAAATAATAAAAAGTTACCACATAAAAATCAATTATTAAGCTTAAATGTGTTTCCAGATGAAAACAAAATTATTCGTATAGTTAGTTCACAATTCAAAACCCACTTTGTGAAACTTTTATTTAGATTTGAGCATATCAGATTAATGCACGCAGGTCCTCAATTATTACTAAGTACAATTAGAGAGACTTATTGGCCACTGGGTGGTCGTAATTTAGCTAGAGCCTGTTATCGTCATTGCATTCGATGTTAGCGTCTAAAACCACAGGCTGTTGTCCCTCAGATGGGTAATCTTCCATTGAGCAGACTCTCACCAGCTGACTTTCCCTTTCAAAGCGTAGGAGTTGACGAGTTACGCAGGTCCTATAACCTCGTCTAGTCCTCAAGGTCGTGGATGTCGATTGGATAAGGTATATATCGTTATTTTCGTGTGCTTCACTACAAAGGCCATTCATTTAGAGTTGGTAGGTGACTTGACGAGCAGTAATTATTTACAGGTTTTACGTCGGTTTATGTCTCGAAGAGGAAAACCTCTTAACATCTTCTCCGATAACGGAACGTCGTTTGTAGGAGCTTACAATGAAATAGCTGATTTCTTGAAACGCAATTGTGACTCCATAACTGATAGTGCGGCTCGAGATGGTATTAAATTTCATTTTATTCCTGCTTACGTTCCACATTTTGGTGGTCTTTGGGAGGCGGGTGTCAAATCGACCAAATTTCATTTGTTACGAGTGTTGGGCAATTGTCATCTAACTCCGTTGTGGTACAAATTGAAGGCATTTTAAATTCTCGGCCGTTAACACCGTTATCGTCAAACCCAGAAGACTTGTTGCCTCTCACTCCAGGTAATTTTTTAATTGGACGACCTCTCACGTCTCTTCCTGTAAAGGACAATCAGGACTACTCCACTCATCACTTGACGCGCCATCAACGCATTGAGCAGCTGCGGCAGCATTTCTGGTCAAGATGGAGCAAGGAATATGTCTCCGAGCTTCAACAGCGACTAAAGTGGCGTACCAGCAACGACAGCCTGAATTTGGATTCCCTCGTCGTCATAAAGGAGGATAACCAGCCACCTTTGAAGTGGAAGTTGGGACGCGTTGTTGATCCTGGCACAGATGGCATAAGCAGAGTTGCCGACATCAGGACTCAAAATGGAACTGTCAGACGGGCATTCTCCAAGATTTGTTCATTATTGGAAGACAACTGTTGAAAGGCGAGATTCCAACGGCCGGGGCATGTTTAAGCATCAGTTAGCTCAGCGCAATTTGTAATCAGTAAGACATTTAGCTAAAAGTTTTTTATCAGGCGTTTATCCTACGGTCCTAGGATACATGTAATGTCAGTTCGTAGTCAAATAAAATAGGTGGATCACTGCGTGCTATATCCTGAGTTTTTAATTCACAAAAATCACAAGAAGTTCCTCCAGTTTTTATACGGAAACACTGAGCAGATATTTTGTCGTCATTTTCGAACAATAAGAGGGGTTGGTGTCCTTATGTTATTTAATATGTTGGTGTGTGGAGATCAACATACATTCTGAGAGCGGGGTAGCGAAGTTGCTGAATATTTTTGTCTTGATTTTGGCTCAGCTTCCAAGCAGCATTCGGTTAAACTCAATCCCAATCTCAGATGTGAAAAACTTACACAGATGATAAAAGTGTTTTTTTTGCGTTGATAATAAATCAATTGAAACCAATCGGTAACTTGAAGAGACTATTTTTAGGACTGTCATAATTTTTCCATTCAACATTGTTGATAAAGTAACTTTAATTTTGTCTAATGAAAAATATATTTATAACTTTAGTAATTTTCTTAACAATAACCTGTCCCTTTTAAATTACGATCCCAAAAAGTGTTTACAGACTCGTAGAACAAATATAAAGTTCTCATTTTTGGCAAACATTAGCTACTATTGTTGTAATATTTTATTGTTTGGACGAAACATAACATAGCAGGTATATAAATGTACATAAAGGTATTGTTAATAGTACATGTCTAGACGCACTATTCTAAGTATTATACCTCGAACATCTATATATATAATACTTAGAATCCTTATTTTTGGACCTACAATTCAAGATCAAAGGATTGACCCTGAGGACTGAAGGCACAATTTTGGTCTAGATAATTCACTGTTATTAGCATTTGTCAGAATTTTATTGTAATAAATTGTAAACCATCTCCTCTATTTAGATATTGTAGCGTGATTGCTACAAGATGTTTTGCTTTGGCCTCTTTATTATTTGTCAAAGCAGGCCGGTTACAATTATTCAAATTTTCATATTTCGTTTGTCAAAAAACAGAAGACATTTTTTTCTCGTACTGTTTAAAAGCGTGTTTTAATTTGGCAAGCAACTGTATGACCATGGCTACATGGTTATGTCAATTCTTGTGCGGGAACGGCAGTAAAACTATTCTTGTCGTTAAGTTGAGGGTTCGTGATGTCCGGCCCACGGGCGCGCCGGAGTTCGCGGAAAACATGTTTCTGCGACTGAGTTCTGTCAGAGACACCAACTACCGTTTCACTTCCATGGTACGCCACAGTTGCCGTGCGATAGACTGGAGGACTGGGCGGTTCTGCCAAGACTGGTGACACAAGCTAATCTTAAAAAACCTTGTCGCTGACAAAGTGTATGCTGGTACGTAAGCTGAGAATTTTTTTAGTTAATAAAGTGTATTACAAAGTTGTAGATTTTTTAAATGAAATTTAGTGAATGGGCCACTGTGGGCATAAGAAAAAGCCGGGATATCTTATATAAATTATATGACGAAAAATCTTCGACTTCCGATCAAGTTTTCTTTAGTTTTTTTTTTTCACACTTATGTTAGAAACTATTCCAAATATTCAAAAGAGTCGGCACTCAAGCAAAATCTCAAATAATAATTAGCAAAATTTGTGTTTCTAATAATAAAATAAAATCTGTGTGGCAATTAATTAATAGAGAAACTGGAAAGACACAACAATGCTACCAGAATGAGTTGTCTTTGAAAATAACTAATCAAACCATTTCTCATAAGCAAGAAGTCGCCGAGACATTAGAAAATTTATATACCAACATTCTGTTAGAGGTTACGAAAACTCTTCCCTCCTCATCTAAATTAACTGAAGCTCTTCTTAAAGAAAACTTTACTAAAGATATACCAACTTTTAAATTTAAACCAATATGTATTCATACAATTAAAAACGCGTTCAAAAGTCTCAATATAAAAAATACTGAAGACTTGTGTGGGATATCCGTTAGGGTTCTTGGAGATATTATTGACTCAATTGCTCCTGTCCTAACAGGCATATTCAATCAATGTTTGGACAGCGGCACTTTGCCTGACTTAATGAAACACAGTAAAGTAGTACCAATTTTCAAATTAGGCTGTAAGAGTGATCCCTCTAATTATAGACGTATATCCGTGCTTCCAGCATTGAGTAAAATCTATGAAAAAATCATGCTGGAACAGATGTTGTCTCACTTCAATTCAAATGGGATCCAGCATAGTCAACAGTTTAGTTTCACGAAAGGTAGGTCGAGAACGGACGCGGGAGTAAAACTCATCAGCCTCATCTTGGAATCTTGGAAGAAGACCCAGGATGCCATTGGCATTTTCTGTGATCTCTCAAAAGCGTTCGACTGCGTCGACCACAACACACTGATTTGTAAATTACACCACTACGGAATTCGAGGAAAATCTGCTGATCTTGTGCTTTCCTATTAATCAAACAGACAGCAAAAAGTAAATGTTAATGGGGCGACGTCCTCCGCGTATCTAGTCAAGATGGGCGTGCCCCAAGGTTTAATTCTCGGCCCTTTCCTCTTTCTTTATTCCAAATGTCCCTTTTCTTTTGTTTTAAGACCGAGAACATATCAGTAAAAGGTATAGTCATATTTTCTCTATGACCTTCATCCCATTCACCACTTGCAGCTCGATCTGCTTCTATATTTCCTAATATTTCTTGATAAGAAGGTACCTATTTAAATTGTATTGATATAGCCTTAATATTAAGTTTAAACAACAAATCTTTAATGTCCTATGAGTTTAATAATTTTGTTCGATTGATATATTACTTGTTTGAATTGCCATCAATACACTAAGTGAATCTGTAATAAATATGAATTTATTGTAATTGAAGATATTATGAATATATAATAACGCTAGATAAATGGCATTTGCTTCAGCTGTAAAAATACTACATTCATCATAAATTATAAGTGATTGTGATTTTTGTTTTTGAGGATCAAAAAATGCTGATTGTACGCCTTTTTTGGATTAAGAACCGTCAGTATATATTCTGTATCCTATCAGATTTGCCATTTGTTCTTGAAACTTTTGATTATTTTGTACACTTCTGTTATCTATCTTAATACAATCCAATAATAAGGCCTCAAATGTGTGCGTATACATAGGTCAGTTTTCAGTATGATGCATATTATTTTTATTTGTGACATTATGGTACATATATGAGGCAGAGAACCAAAGAGTACATCTTTTGGGGTAATTTCAAATTTATTAATTGATACACAAATTACACACACACAATCTAATCAACGGCCATTACCAACGGTAGCAGCAGCGGTAGCAGCAACAGCCAGCCTACAACCAGCCCCTAGCATGACTACCACACAATTCCTGGCAAGCGGAGAAGACGGAGTCCCTGGCATCAGACTGCGAGGCGTCGCTCTGTTCATGAACAGGGAACAGGAGAAGTTAGGCATAGGCTTCTGCATAGGCTCAAGTCAAGCTGCGGCCCGAATAGACCTTTCACCGGGCCTTGCCACCCTGATTAACGGAAGCACCACCAAAACGAGCAAAACAGGCAGAAAGTATGCTGCACTACTTCAAGTGGAAGTGGCCACTCACCGATGCCGTCTAATGCGATTTAAAGGGAAAACAATCGCATTACTCGAGTGGGGAGAGGCTACTCCATTTGCTCAGGCAAGCTCATTGCTTCAGAAGATCAGGGAGGCAGGAGACTACACGTCAGCCGCGGCCCGAACCATAAGTGTGGACGCAATGGTGGTGGGAGGAGAAAGAGGAGACGTCGCAGACCGCTTTGGCTGTCTAAAGGCCTCAGAACATCATGAGGTTGATGTCTACGAGGACAGAGGGGAAACCCTGAGTTTCCTCAAAGCCCCCAGACAACCAACAGCCATGCAATGAGCCCCACAACAAGCCCCACCACTCAAAGCGGATCGGAAAGGGCCCAGCAGAAGGCAGCAGCCGAAAAAGCCGCAAAGGAGCAGTGCAACACCATAAACCCGGAGGACCAGGCCCGGTCGAGGAGTCGCCTGAAAGCGTTTGGCACTTTCCTCAGTGCACTGCTCCCGAGCACCAGCTACGCATCACCATCTCACAAGCAGGAGACAGCACTGGAGAGGTTCTTCAGAAAAACACCAAAGGAACCAACCCAGCAAAAGCCTAAGCCAACACGAGCCGACAAAGGGCAAGTCAGCCCGCCGACCCTCGCAGTAAAGTCGGGTACCACGGACCACGTAAAGAGTTCTTCGAGTACGTAGCAATCGTAAGACCAGAGAGGTCAATCTTACGACATGCAGGAAGATCCTGCAGACCTTCCAGAGAGACACAGAGGGTCTGTTAAGGGTACTGCTCGAGGAAGCAGGGGCAGCGGTGTACGACAACGTCACATCCCAAGTCATCAAAGGGGAAATGACGAGGTCATATATGGCAGCCTACAGCGCGAGGAGTGGTTTTGTGGCCCTGGACAAGGAGGAGACAGAGCGCTCAGGCAAACTCAAGTTCAGTGTGCTAAATGACGACCCGATAGTGGTTACCGCCAAATGTACCAAAATCATGCCGGACGATAAGATCCTGGAAATGGCACACTCCATTTCGAGGACCTCCGCTATCCCGGCATCACAGGAAAGATGGGCGGTACCCAATATCAGGTGGATTAACGGAGTTCCGGGTTGCGGTAAGACAACCTGGCTGGTAAAGCACTTTGAAGAGGACAGGGACGTGATAGCAACCACGACAACAGAAGCTGCCAAAGATCTTAGAGAAAAGCTTGTGCGCCGCTTAGGAAACCGAGCAAAGACCAAAGTGCGCACTATGGCCTCAATCCTAGCAAACGGTTTCAAGAGCCAAGACAAATGCTACCGTCTTACGGTAGACGAGGCTCTTATGAACCACTTTGGGGCCATAGTCATGGCAGTAAAGTTGTCTGGAGCGAGCAAGCTTGTCCTCGTCGGAGACGTTAACCAGCTTCCATTTTTGGACAGGGAGAATCTTTTCGAGCTTAGGTATACCCGTCCAGACCTGGTGGCTGGCATCACCCAGGAGTTTCTCTGCACACACCGCAATCCAATGGACGTGGCGTTTGCACTGAGTGAGATATACCCCGGTATATACTCCTCCAAGTCGTCGCTGTCGCGGGTCCACTCCATGAAGGTGAAAGGTTACACAGGGGCGCAAATACCGGGTACTGCCCAAAACACTCTGTTCCTGGTTCATACGCAGGGGGAGAAAGCCTCTCTTGCGAGCCAGGGATATGGGTCCTACGAGGCCTGCTAACCATACATGAGGCTCAGGGGTCGACCTACGACAGCGTTATCATCATCAACACCAAGTCCAGGAGGCTTCAGGTCCACGACAGCATCTCCCACGCGGTAGTGGCGGTGTCCAGACATACAGTCAGTTGCCTCTATTACACCGACGACGCCGATGACGCCGCAGGCCGCCTTGCTAAGAGGGCGATGGATGCGCCGACTAAAACGGTCGTCAACTACAATCTTAAGACGGCCATGCAGCATCGAGACGTAGTAGTCATAGAGGCCTTGCTCACGCTAGCGAAGTCCCTGGTCAGCAGCCAAAACACCACCTAACAAGTCCCATCCAAAAATTACAACCCAAACACATACCCAAACCATCACCCTGTCTAAAGCAAAAAAAAAAAACTATATATATACATGTGAAGCTGCATGGTGGAGCGAGTCAGTCATACTCACCTTAACGTTGTAACGACGGTGTTCTATAACCGGAACCGTCGGCCGGGGCTGGTCTGCTCACACTGCCATGCATCTTCCCACAAAGTGTACCAATAGATATAGTAATAACATAAGCAGTGTATCAATAGAAATAAGTAAACAAAATAGTTAATAAGAATAACAAAATAGATAAAGATAAGTAGTAAATAGAAACATAAAATTGTAATGCCAGTATGTATCAGGCAAAAATCGGTAAAAATCGTGCAATCAGGCTTCAGGCAAATTCTGGTAGTTAACTGTTAATTCTTGAGGCAAGAGCAGTCTATTTGTAATTAAAGAATTATCAATAGCGTGAGCTTTTATAGAATGTTTTCCAGCTAAACATAACCTTCTTATTACTAAAGGTTTAATGAAAGTTTCAAATTCCATTACATTTATTGGAGTAGAGCGCATTGCTCCTGAAATTATTTGCAAAGCCATATTGTGAAGTATATTAGGTTTCACATTGATGTATGCCAAACAACTATAGTCAAAGTAACTTCGAACAATGCTTTTATACAGTAGGCTCAATATCTTTGGATCTGATCCCCAGAAAGCTCCAGTTAAAGAACTAAATAAATATAATATATAAATCTAAAAAATATTTAAACCTTTATGAGCATTTTTGCTTATGTAATTAATGTGACTTTTAACATTTATTTCTTCATCTATAATGACTCCTAAAACACTTCTTTTCTTTCACAATTGGAATAACTTCATTATTGTAATGAACATGAGATTTCTTTTCACCAATTACTAAACAGAAACTTTTCTCACTATTAATAGTTAGTTTTAATACATTAGAATAATAATTGTGTAATTGTTCAAGGGAATCATTTAATACTCTATTTATATTATTGACATTTTTATCAGTATAATATAGCAAAATATTATTAGCGAACTGTAATGTTTTTATGTTGATCTGAATATATTTTAAGATTTGACATGTATACATATTGTAAAGAATTGAAGATAGAAATGCACCCTGCATCAAACCTTGTAACAATTAATAATAGTGTTATATAGTATAGTAACATCTAGTTCCAAAAGCGTGAATCTCTTACTAGCTGTCTTTCTTAATTGTCATTACTTCTAATGTAATTCTGTCAGTTGGCGCTAGCGTCTGTTGAAATATACTAAATTGATTTAAATATTAGTAAATATGAATTGTGTGTAATAAATATATATTATAAAAAAAACACACAATTCAATTTATAAATATAAAAGGATAAGTCTATTCATTATGATCATATCTATTGGCCGATAAACGCTCAATGTCTATGACTGACAAGAGTGACATTTCCTTTTCATTGCGAAATCTTCATTCGTACGCATACGAAAATATCAATCCAATAAAAGGAGCTTTAATTAATCGATTAAGATGACTCGTAGGCGCCAGGGAACCAGCACCAAATATAAAGATATAAAGCGCTGTGAGTATTGGTTGAATTAGTCTATATTTTCATGCTTGTGAAAAATGTGCTTATATGATGCTCATCATGCATTTTGCCCATTGGCAGGACACCTTAGGATTATTATAATTATACCTAAATATATAACTAAAATAATGGTCAACTGATCGTAAGAGCGACAGCAACAGTTTTCAACAACAGGCTCCGAATACCCATGATATTTTGACCGGTAAGAAGCTGGATACCAACTGCACAGAAGGAAGGTGCTAATTGAGATATCATACATCTGGTACTATGTTTTAAGGGTATATTATAGCACATATACAAGTAAGTTTTATATGTATCATATCAATACATCATGAAGCTGTAATGCTGCCGAAGTGTAAAGTAAATTAGTTGACCAAATTAAAAGACTTTTACTTCTGTCAACCCTCATGCGAAATCATCCCTGCAATTGTCTCATCCTGATCACCTACCCCTGAGTTAGTTGGTGAGTAGGGTGAAAATACTACCTTACAACCTTTATTAGAAGAAGAAAAAAAAAATGTTTCAAAATTAAAACCCAACTACAAAAAAATCGTACTCTGAAAAGTATAAAACAAGATAATATTCTTAGAGATGTTATAATGTATTGTTGTGTAAACAGCTTGCACTCGCTTAAAATCATAAACCTCCATTTTGACTTCGCCGTAGTCGGGTAAATTAGACTACTTGATAACTTTATTTTACTACCATAGTCGGATTAGTATATGCCGCTTGAGGGACGGCATCCCTAAATTTTAAAAGCAATATAGTAATAACATAAGCAAGCTGTTATATAAGGTTTAAAGAGTTTTATTTCCCATAAGAACTTATGAATAACAATTTACGTATACAGAGATACAGAGTTTCTTAATCTAAATAATAATATAATATTTGCCTCTGTTATATTTTGTATTTTTTAGTTTACTCTTAAACATTTTAATATTATACCTCCTCATATCCTCCGTTAAATTATTGAACAGCTGTGCTCCCTTCACTAATACTGTATTTTTTCCCCATAATTGTTCTTTTATATAATTGTATGTTTGATTGTACGGAATTCATGGTGATTTTTTTATGAGAATATATTTCAATTGGCATTTTTGTATGGAATATGTATATTTTTTATATTTCTGTCATCATCGTCTTCTTGCCCTTGTCCCAATTTATTTGAGTTCGGCACGTCAAGTATCTTTTTATAATATTTTAGAGTATCGTTCCTAATCATTATCCAATGTGACCTTTATAAGTTCATTCAGGTATTTGTTTGGGCCTTAAAATTTTGCTGAAGTTTTAACGTTGCCAAATAAAAACAGAATGGTGGATTTTCACTTTTGTTCACTCACCGGAGCTCAAGTATAGCTGAACAACAAGTTTTATTTTTTTCACAGTGCATAATAACACTATCCTCAGTCGATGCCGGAGCCGCTTTGCTCCAAAGTCTCCCTTTAAGGGGCTGAATACTCAAAATTGGCTTTCTTTTAAACTTTTTTTAGCCAAATCCATTGAAGATGTGGCAGCAGAAAAAAGATATGTTAACCTTGATCATATTTCCGAAAACTTTGTTGTGGTAGAAACACGTTTACGCACAAAAACCTCGATACAATTGAATGGAAAAGTAACCTCTAACCGTGATCATCAAACAATTTTCCGGTAATATTGACCAGCGTACATTGGTACAATTAACAACAATAACGTATCATAACAGGACGCAAAACTTCATTGTCTTATATATTGAAGTTTCATTCATTATTTTTAAGTAATTCATATTTTTATGTTTTGTAAAAAAGTCTATACAAATTCCATCGTGCTTCTCTTTCCATCCAGTGCAATTCGACAGTGACCGCTTTGCAGCGTTGCTAGGTGGACGTATGCCGCTTTTTTCCGCAAAAAAAAGCAATAATAATATTCGATTTATTTCTCGTCAATTCAATCTGTCAAAAAAAATATCAGGTATAATGCAGCCAGATCATCTAGCCTGGTGGCTTTGATTGGAACTAACGAAATCACAAGTAATATTGTCAAAGTCTGTATTATTTTTATTTTCTGGCACTATCGCTGTCACTGGCATCTATATTTTTGTTGTATTATAAACGACTCACGTCGTTTAATTTACTTACTAAGTCAATAACTAAAAAGAATTTGAAACTCTTTGAAAATACAACAAATGTTAACTCAATTTGAATTAAACATTATTTAAAATATAGGTGAGGTCGAATACGATTTCAACCTTCTTCGTTCATGTGAAAACAATAGAAGCAAAAAACATAGAACATGGAATGGTCGTACCAACCGCGCTGGCAGTGTCTCGAAATGACAGAACTAATAAAATTCTCCGTATCCATTTGTTTCAATCTTTTTTCTTTCTAACATACGGCACCTAGAACTCACCAAAAAATGTCAAATTCGTGAGAAACGATAATCTATTTTTCACGAATTTGTCATTTTTCGTCGTTTCAACCAAAAAACGTTCACATGTGGACATAAAGCTCACCAAGAATCACCACATTGATCAGTCCTGTATTATCTACACCAATATTATAAAGAGGAAAGATTTTTTTGTTTGTTTGTACCGAATAGGCTCCAAAACTACTGGACCGATTTCAAAAATTCTTTCACCGTTGGGAAGCTACTCTATCCCCGGGTGACATAGGCTACTTTGTATCCCTGTATTCCCACGGGAACGGGAACTACGCGGGTAAAACCGCGAGGCGTCCTCTAGTATTATATAATTGCGAGCAATTAACTATCCCAATTGCAATAACGGGCTAAAATAATAGTTTGTTAGTCTATTAATATTGTTAGCTACTTATTAATTGATCTAATCATTTTGCGAAATCGGCACTGATAATTCTTATTTATTAACATTAAATCCGCCGATCGCCCTGAAGAGTAAACTAATCAATATGTGTATTCTGCTCATCCGAAACTACGGTTCTCAGACATGGGCACTCAAAGACTTACACTTGGGGATTGCCAGAGAGTTACGCAGCATTCTGGATGTAAAAAGAACAGACCGAATACGGAATACCACGCTGTGTTCCCAAACGGGCATAATAGACGTGGGTAAAAAGGCTGTTCGGCTCAAATGGGCCAATGCCATTACGACTCATATTAGTTGCATGCAAATTGACCGCTGGGCAAGCCTCCACAATCCTGAAGATGGAACGCACCGTTGAAAAAAATAGGTGCCGAGATGATTTGGACGCGTACCGTGAGGCCTGGTTCTAGACGGTGCGGGAAAAGGATGTCTGGAATGACTTGGGTGTACTCTAATGAATTTAAATGGGGATGGATGGAGAGGGAGTGGACGGCCATAGAAAAGATAGTTGGACTGTGTGAGGAGTGATATGAAAGAAAAGGGAGTCAATTATAGCGTGGTGCAGGACAGGACGATATGGAAGAAGAAAACGTGTTGCGCCGACCCTAAGTAACATGGGACAAGGGCAGGTAGATGATGATGATTTCGGTCTTTTACCGGTAAGACTTAGTAAATCTGTTTTACCGATAAATAATAAGTTTCATCATAGTTTTTTTTTGTAAACTGAAACAACAGTTCGGCTTTTACAGTATCATATACACATATACGTGGTTGTGAGGCATACACTGTTTTTAGTATTTATGTTTTCCTTTTTAGGGTTCCGTAGCCAAAAGTTAAAAAACGGAACCCTTATGGATTCGTCATGTCTGTCTGTCTGTCCGTCCGTATGTTACAGCCACTTTTGTCCGAAACAATAAGAACTATGCTGTTGAAACTTGGTAAGTAGGTGTATTCTGTGAACCGCATTAAGATTTTCAAATAAAAATAGAAAACACTGAAACTCATCATTTTTTTTTCATCCTACCTATACGCGTGGGGTATCTATGGATAGGTCTTCAAAAATGATATTGAGGTTTCAAATATTATTTTTTTCTAAACTGAATAGTTTGTGTGAGAGACACTTCCAAAGTGGTAAAATGCCCCCCCCCCCCCTGAAACTTATAAAATAAGAGAATGATAAAACTAAAAATAATATATGATGTACATTACCATGTAAACTTCCACCGAAAATTGGTTTGAACGAGATCTAGTTAGTAGTTTTGTTTAATACGTCATTAATCGTAAACCACAATTTAACAAGTACGGAACACTTCGTGCGCGAGACTCGCACTTATCCGGTTTTTTTATGGCATGCGTCATGCCTGGCGCATATAAACATTTTCTTTCTTGCTATATATAACAAACAATAGCAACAAATAGTTTCAGCCGTTCTCTAGTGACACGCTTACAATCACATACAGCATTTTTAGGGTTCTGTCTATCTCCCTGTCTGTCTGTCCAACTGTCACCAGGCAGTAAGTATCTCATGAACCGTCATAGCTAGGCATTTTTTTTTTTTACAGATGGTGTATTTCTGTTGCCACTATAACAACAAATACTAAAAACAGACTAAAATCAATATTTAAATGGGGCTCCCATACAACATACGTGTTTTTTTTTCGTTTTTTGCGATAATGGTACGGAACCTTTGTGCGCGAGTGCAACTCGCACTTGGCCGGTTTTTTTTATTTATATAGATAGATAAAGTTTATATGACCGTCTTTTTGCACCCTGTCTATTTGTTTTTAAACTCTAATATACAGAAAAACGGCACCACGTGACCTCACCACAGAGGGCTGATGTATATCAAAACCCAGTAAGTGCTTTGTAATTATTATATTCCAGGATAGCGGAAAGTCATCTTGTATTAGTAACTAAATGACATATTAGGATTTCAAGAGAATACTAAACAAGGAATATGAACCTACTAATTGTACAAATGATATTAATAGCGTCATATATTCTATTGCATATTTTAAACATGCCTAAAAAAGACAATTCCAAACCTAGTAAGTTTTGGATATTTGCTAATTTAAGGTGTCTTTACAATTTGATGTGACTTTCCTATTGTAAATAATGATAAAATTGATTACTGAAAGCACCAAATCTCAATTTAAATTTAAAGTTTCCAGTTTAACATTGCACAGTCCATTTCAGTATAGCAAAACTCATTAAAATAATATAAATAAAATTATCTGGCTATTAAACCAATATGAAAAAAAGTAACGTACTGTGTTCTTATATGTGGCAGTCACATAGAACCAGACATAATTTTAATATTTATTCAATTTGCACGGCAAAGAATCGTATGACACTAGCCAGATTACCTATTTTAGTGATCTTTATTTTCGTAGCAATAAGGTTGCATTCATAGGCAAAATAAAAGTGAACGATGCGATGTCAGATGCTAGCCGCCAGTTTGAAATAAGAATTTGCGCGGTAATGTTTTTGTAAAAACTATCGGCAGAGTCCGTTTATGATGTGGGCCTATGTGGTCGGCCTTGTGAATTTAATTTTCAAATAGTTTTCGGTCCAATTTAAAGTTTGCCCCTAAGCTATCGATGACAGTGGGCGTGGCTTAGAACCTCAGATGTCGATTGTCAACTGTTCGTCCTCAGCCCCTTAAGGTACCTCAATTAATTATGATTTGGGATCGAAATAAAAACAAAAAGCTTATAACATAAATACTCGGTATCCTAGTAATTTTCACAACGTGAAACAATAATATCCAGCTGATTAAACAAAATTTTATAATTTCACGTGCCGATTATGATATTATTTAAGAGGAGCTCGTGGCTAAATAATAACAGCCACACTGGTCGATCATCAAGGTTAAGCAACGCTTGCCGAGGTCTGTCCGTGGATGGGTGACCATTTCAACATACCGAGTTTCCTCCGTGCCTCGGAAAGCACGTTAAGCCGTTGGTCCCGGCTGTCATTTGAAGTTCTTTGACAGTCGTTACGAGTAATCAGAAGCTTGAGATCTGACACCAGTCTTGCCAAGGGGTACCGTGTTACCCAGTTACTGGGTTGTGGAGGTCAGATAGGCAGTCTGTCAAAGCACTGGTACTCAGCTGAATCCGGTTAGACTAAAATTTCATTCGACGTCGGCCATGGCGATAGTTGAAATGTTATTTACGTGTATTTATTTATTGTAAACATATTTAATTTTAGTCTAGCCAAATCTTTTACTTCATTAGTTTTTTTTTTTCGCTTGGATATATGCTCATGCATACTGCACTACCACGGGGAGATAGCGCAGTTATGTGACGGACAGCTGCCGCGAACACGCCGCGGCCCTCCTCTGGGGTTTACCCGCCATCACCGGCGCACCAGAACACACTGTACGCCGTGACCACCCCAGGGACTAAACCCCGTATATGACGCACCCTTGGTCCCCCCGTGACGGGTCAAGGTCAATGGCCCCGCCACCTACCATTTTTCAGCCGCAGGGATTAGGGAGTGCGGCGCACCACAATACCAGCACTCCTCTCCTGCCGCAGCCTCCAATCCTTAGCCGCGATATCGTATGGGGCCTGGAACACTCCATAAGATATCACGGCCGCCTCAGTTGCGATGTCACCTGTTACCAAGCGGCACCGCAACCAACTATTTGGCCGCTACGTCGTCGACTTAATCGACAAAAGCTTGCCTTGAGTTCCTCTTCGCTTCACCGTGGGTGACCAAGCCACGGTTACTGCATGAGCCCCCCGCCTCCACAATGCGGGAACCCACCGGGAGGGACTTTATTTGGACCTACGCCATCATTTATTTATTAGTTATTTAAAAATTATTTATTATTTTAAACATTTAACTTTATAAATAGTACTAGAACGTTTACTACTGCAAACAATTTTTATTTTTTATTTTAATAAATTAAAGTTGCGGGTATACTTACTTGTATAACACTGTAACAACACCAACATATCATGTCTGCTTAACAACCATATGTCACTGCAGGGATCCAGCAGAATATCAGCGTCTGGTATATTTGCCTGACACGTGCTGAGCTGGACCATTTGGTACAATCTTGTGACGCACACCTCACTGTGTTTTGATTGTTATACCTAAATTTTACTGCTGTCACTTTTAATTTTATTTCGAAAGTATAGTTTCCTTTTTCTTTTTATGTTGGCACCTTGTTTTTAAACCTACATGAATTACTTAATTGAAATAATTTTATTAAGATTTTGTGTGTTGTGCTGTGTCTTTTGTGTGCACTAAATAAATTATATTACTATCTATCTATCTAAATGCTATAATGTGAGGTATTGATCACGTGATGTTTCGATAGCTTTTGACATTTTTCCAACCGCTATGGCCACGCTTTCGATGATAGAATATCAGTTGCCTAGAACCTCTTTAAAATGACGTCAATACTCATTTAAATGCTATGTAAAATAGGACATAACTTCAACGATGCTTGGACGAAAATTCCCTGAGATTCAACAAGTCAAAACTTCCTGCAGTAGTTTCACCGTTTTTAGTTTGGCAGAGTATTTGCGATGTGTCGGGATGCTAGTTTAAGTTTTGAACAATGTTCGCGCTTATCATCATGCGGGAAGTTCTGACACCCCTTCAGTTCGCCTCAGTAGTGTTCGTTGAACTTGGAGCGGTATATGTGACTTAAATCAGTGATCTAAATACAACACATTAGTTGTGTTGCTAAGAACTTGTTTTACTTCCTTGCTAGATGCGGCTGCATAATATCGCTATGAAAATATATAATAATGCCTGTAGTACATCCAAATACAGGCTCAGCCTAGATCAGGCGCAAATGCTTATCTTTAATTCTTGTGCATAATATATATAATAGCTTTCGTTCTTCTTTCTTTTACGTGTGAGGATGTGGCTGGTGTCAGAGTTATTAAAACCACCTCTGGGAACCAGGGCTCTGACTTGGCTATTTCAGATTTACATTAACTATATAAGTCTAGGTTTCCTCACGATGTTTTCTTTCACCGTTGCCTGTGATGTCCAAGATAAACTTAGAAAAAACATATGAATTTAAAAAAGTCACATTGGTACTTGCCCGAATTTGAACCTCAAGCACGAGAGGCGAGGAGAGCCATCACGACATATATAAGCAGTGGTGGCCCAGTGGTATCGGCCGCGACTTACAACTTGTAGGTCGTGGGTTCGAACCCAGGCAGGCGCTTTACTTTGTGTAAATTATTTCATCACCACTGCTCTTAAAAACGGTGATGGAAAACATCGTGAGGAAAGCGGCATGTCCTAGAACCAAAAATTCGAAAACATGTGACATCTAGCAACCCGCACTGGGCCCGCGTGGTGGATTATGGCCCATCCCTTCTCACAGTCGAGAAGAGGCCTGTGTCCCAGCAGTGGGAACATTAATAGGCTGATGATGATGACATATATAAATAACTTTAATAATTTAATTATAATGTTCAAATTGTAAAAATTTTGAAGAAACCATTGAAGAAACAAATATTATTTATTTATTTTAATTCGCCAGTTATGTTTAAGTCCCATGTACCTAATAAAGAGCGAACCTAATGTTGTCAACTGGGCACGAATATATACTACCGGGCTTCTACTGAGAAATTACAGATAGAAAATAACACTTTCCCCGACTGGGAATCGAACCTAGGACCTCATGTTCACCAGTAGTGCTTGTGACTACTAGACCAACGGGGTAAGTTTTTGATCGGTGACGTTGTTATGTATTCTGAAACAAGCAGAACCTTTAAAGGAGTAATTCGGCTGGATGTTCGTTTTTTTTTGTGTTTACCGATTTTTCTGTCAATTGTGGACTGGTCGAAAATTTCTTTTTTTTTTTAAAAAGGTACGGTCCCGAAATAGTTCAATTAAAATTTGATAGAGATCTCTTGAAGAACTTCGAAAATATGGTACTGAGCTCCTCAAAAAATGAAGCTAAATCTCTCAGGATTGCTGCAATCGCATGTCTGTTTATTGTTTACACCATTTCATAACATAACATCACGGCAGTACACTCTAACGGGGTTCGCAGATGTGTACAGTAAACTCTGAGATTATCTATTTTGGCATAACTTTGGACATTGTAGGTATCTTACTTAACTTGATCATTATGAACACAACTAAAAAGTGTATACTAAAAACGTTATTATCTAAAAAATACAACCAAATTCCAAATAAAAACACCATAAAGTGAATAATTACTTCAATTTCGAAAGTGTTCCTGATTTAGATTCTTCAGTTTTCGACACCTTTACCTTAAAAAGATTTTTACCTATTCGACTTTTTTAGAGTTGCTAAGTCTAGTCTGACTGGTTTGTTGTTTTACCCGCAAAAAGATATCTCTTTTATTTCCTTACTCAATTACCAGTCTACTAGATAATTCAGCCAATAGACACTGTATTTTCCCAGCAATCAATTCCTCAACACAGATACGTTAGACAGAAGTGAATACCCTTCACCGTACGCTTCCTTTGAGCGCAAGCTTTGCTTCGCGGTAACCGTGTAACACATATATCACTCAGAATACAACCAAATCTACTTCACTCACGAGATATCGCCCCTTCACAACGTTGAGGGTAACGTATTTTAGTGTCATTAAATAGATTGCTGTTTTTAACGGATTTGTTGAACGTTTTTATTCAGGATGGTCCTTGTTTAGATTATACTGAGAGACGGTTGTAATGGCATAACTTGAAGAAGGATGTGGAGAGGAGAGAAAAAGTTTTTTTGCAGTGAATTGTGCCTTAGACACACATCACATCATCACATCATCAGCCTATTAATGTTCCCACTGCTGGGACACAGGCCTCCTCTCTGTGAGAGGGAATGGGCCATAATCCACCACGCGGGCCCAGTGCGGGTTGGTGGATGTCACATGCCTTCGAATTTTTGGTTCTAGGACATGCCGGTTTCCTCACGATGTTTTCCTTCACCGTTTTTGAGAGCAGTGGTGATGAAATAATTTACACAAAGTAAAGCGCCTGCCTGGGTTCGAACCCACGACCTACAACTTGTAAGTCGCGGCCGATACCACTGGGCCACCACTGCTCACTGTGCCTTAGACAGTCTGAGTTTAATAAGTGCAATGCTTTTACCAAATAAAAAGCAGATGATGCATCTCTGACACCATTAACCATATCGATAAAAGGAACGGTTGTAATGATACGACTTGGGAATGGATGAGGAGAAATCTGATAAAATTATTAATAAATTCAATATTCTTAGCATACAATGTAGGTTATGTAGCTGCAACAACATTGACCAAATTGTTAATCAAAAAACTACAAAGCGAAAATATATTTTTTTCCGAAGTCGGGGTCTTTGCTACCAATTGTAATTATTTTTTTAAAAAGAATGTTATTTTTGCTTTGCAAGTTGCAATCAGGTAATAACAGAGATAGGAGTGATTTAAACAAATATGCAAACGATCACAAATCTCACCCAAAGGTCGCAAAACAACTATCATATCCAAACAGCCACAAATAAATCCAAAGCAGTGCGACAAGTAATCAATCAATACAAAAACAAAAACCCCCCTGAAAAAAATTATAGAGAGAGAGATTATAATTATATAATAACCAACTTATAACTGCTCCTGACACTATAGCACAAACATTCAACAACTCTAACGAATAAAACAACAAACTACACAAATTTTCTAACCTATAACAAACCAAACTCCTGTTTCTTAACACCCATTACGATGTTGTCAAAATAATTATGACATTAAAAAACACTAACAGTACAGGATGTGATGGGATTTCAATTTAAAAAAAATTTAGTGTAAGAAATTGCTCACTTACATAATAAATTAGTGTCTTGAAGAAGGAATTTTCCCGGCATATTTGAAAACTACTGTAGTCACACCAATATTAAAAAAAGGAAACACGGAATATCTATGATGTTATAGACCTATCGCTTTCATGCCAATAATGTCTAAAATATTTGAAAGAGTACTATATAATAATCTTAGAGAATAATTCGAAAAATAAAAATATCGATAATCAAGTAGGATTCCGAAAAGTGAATTTGATCAATACAGCAATGCATCAGTTTTTACAAAAAAAAAAACAACTTCGAGAAAGAGGTCAACCGTCGAATCCGACTCGGCTGGGCAGCGTTCGGGAAGTTGCGCGGTATCTTCTCGTCCGACTTACCACAGTGTCTCAAGACGAAAGTCTATGACCAGTGTGTGTTGCCAGTGATGAAATACGGCTCTGAGACGTGGTCGCTTACAATGCGCCTCATCAGAAAGCTTAGTCACCCAAGGGGCAATGGAGAGGGCTATGCTCGGAGTTTCCTTGCGTGATCGAATCAGAAATGTAGAGATTCGCAAGAGAACCAGGGTTATCGGCATAGCCCGAAGAATTGCCAAACTTAAGTGGCAGTGGGCAGGGCACATTGCTCGCACAACGGATGTCCGATAGAGCAGAAAGATTCTGGAGTGGCGACCGCGAACAGGTGGACCGATGACCTGGTGTAGGTTGCAGGGATACACTGGTTGCGAGACGCACGGGACCGGTCAAAGTGGCGACGCTTGGGGGAGGCCTATGTCCAGCTGTGGACGTCTTTGGCTGATATGATGATGATGATGAAGTTCTAAGAACCTACCTTATGTTAACATCTTCAAAATTCTGTACATTTAGTTCGCTATAAAGAATTTGAATTTGTTGCATTAATGAAAATACCAAAATCCCTATACGTATGCCTATAATATTTGAAGCGTTTCCTCGATTTTTCAGGATCCCATCATTAGATCCTGACCTGATGGCCATGGGACCACCTGGAAAAACCCTTTTAAAAAAAAGTTGAATTTTCCGAATTGGTCCAGGCGTTTTTGAGTAATCGGGTAACATACATTAAAAATAAAAGAAAAGATTCCGACGAATTGAGTCTCCTCCTCCTTTTTTTCAAGTCAGTTAAAAATCAACTAAAACATGACATAACTTGGAGATGCGTTCCGTGTGGTCGCGATTAACAGTGAAGGAACGATAACGAGGAAGAAGCCGATGACGAGACCGAGATGACGACTAAAGAATGATTCTCTTTCCATAGTTGTTACCAGCCTAAACTAATTTGCACTTGTAGCGTTACGTTTAGCTCAGAGGGAGCTAAACGTAAGCCACGTTAATAAAAATAAAAAGTAATTAAAAATTAAAATTAAGGAAAAGGATATAGATAATAAACTGTGGTCCGGCTTCGCACGACGTGGGCAGCTAACCAGGCAGGAAGACGTGGTAGGCCCTGGGTAGGCAGATGAGCAGGCACCACGACGGCAATCGGATAGGCAGGCTGTAGAGTAGGGTAGGCAGACGTGGCACGGTGTGATCGGACGGGCAGGATGACGTCGTAGGCCCTGGGTAGGCAGATGAGCAGGCAATCGGGCTGGTACGTAAATGAGTAGGCGGCAGGCATCTGCGCGTGCTGAAACGGGCGCGCTGTGGCCGCGCGAGTCTGAAGACCTGTCTGCTACAGCTCATACACCAAGTGTGGTAGGTAGGCAGTAAGGAGCGTCGGCGATCGGGCTGGGCGTTACACGCCGTATATGCGCAGGTAAACGGTAGGTATGAAGGCTGGCAAATTATACACAGTGTAACACTATATATATTTATATATATATTAAAAATTAGAGCACTTCAGATAATATTACACAAGCCGTAAGTATAATAGTTTTAAAGACTTTCAGATTCGATCGTATTAAGTAGTCTCCCGTAGTCCACCGACTTTCGGCGTTCAGGCCCCAGATTCAAACTAAAAATTGACGCCCGTTTTTCTTCGTTCTGTGTTCTATCTCCATTTCAAATTCAAATTTCAATCAAGAAATAAAGACCAGAACGAATAAAAACGGTTCACAAAGGGGTCTGTCTACGCTACCCTTATAATAGTGTAAACCTAGCTTAAAGGAGGTTTAGTCCATGGTACCTATGTTACGGTCTATGGTTTTAAGAAAAATAAAATAGACAGACAGATGTCATGTCAGATGAAAATGTCACAGTAGAAAAATATTGCAAGAATTACAAATTAACAATATAATTTAAGTTTCAGATATTAAAACAATCAGATATAATTAAAACTATGCTTTTCAGGTACAAACAGTATGAAAGAAAACATAAAAATGAATTACAAAAGTTGATAAAATATCAAAATATATGAAGGTATGGTTTGTTTAGTGTTATGAATTGTAAATAGAGTTAAAAAATATGTGGTTCTGTTTAGCAGAATACCACACACTGCAAACTGCCTTGCCCTACAATAGAAACTCAAAACAGTAAAGCCCCTCCATTGAGATAATATGTACTACTAGAGAAGCTATCCTAAGTAAAGGACATGCTCCATTTTGACAAGAGCTTAAACTTAACTTCGCTGCAGCGCTGAAATAATAATTAGCCGTCTAACAAAACAGTATAAACACGCAGCGCTAGAGCGCTTCTAAGGTATAGTTTTCTCGCGATCAAAAAGACGGAAGCGCCGTGATTTTCATGGCGCTTACGCGTTTCGTTCAACATTCTGCAACAACTTGTCACTCATATAGACTAAACTGCTGACTGACTACAGAAGCGGTACCTACATAGCTTTATACCTAACAAGCGTCATTAGAATTCACACTTTTTTTCAAAAAAAAAATTTGTTGAAATAACCTTAGTAAAGTAATATTTTATAATATTATATTAATAAAATAGCACATTAATTTAATATTATATTTATGTACGTCTTTTTTGGGACATTCCCACAGCACTATGCCCAAATCGCTGCAACTCCTGAAAGCCAGAATCAATAGTGGCGACCACCAGAAAAGCATCGAGGCAATGAAGCTCGACGAAGTCCCGGAGAATGAATTTAACTGTCTTGGATCCCGCAACAAAATTAATCAGAAAAGAATTGTGGAGGAGTAGGAAAAAAATAAAAATTCCAGTTCCCTCTATATCAAGTAGGAGACAGAACAAACAAGGTCAATAGGCACAAAGGGTCATTTACAACTGGGATAAGCCCAGTTGCCTGGCACCACGGATAAAAATTAGCATTAATATTAATGGGTCCTAACATTGTGAGGTGTTATATTTGATTCCAATAATAAATAGGTATGGCAAAAACGCTTGAACGCACTGAAATTTGTTCTAGTTACCACAGGATCCGTATAGTGAATATCTTCTGATGCAGCCTGTACATTATTCAACATAGTATTGCTTTCATTCTGCCAAAGAATACACTCCCATAAAATATGATGTGCAGATTGTACAACACTGACATAGTCAGATGTAGAACACTGACATAAAGGCGAGGCAACGAGCTTGAAGGAAAATAATTTACTTTTAAAGTTACCATGCCCTGTGAGAAGTTGGGCAACACAGTGATCCACCTCCAGTCACGTCCTGGCCAGTCGCACGTGAACAGATGTAAAGAATTGGTGGAGGTGTCGGCCCTTGATGGAATTATCCCACCTACATTGCCATTCGGATAAAAGTTCCTCCCCGACGTCAATATGTGGTTCAAATAATCTAGAGATTTTCTCACGGTCACTCCGCGTCCATGGTTTCTCGTGCTGAATAGTACATTGCAGCACATCGTTCAAGCAAGTACCGGTAAGGTCTCAGTACTAACCGTCCTGTTTGCTTTGCATAAGAATATCAAAGCTAAACGCTGACTTTGAAGTAATTTACGTCGTCCCATTATTTAGGTACTCGCTGTCCCCCGTGACTTCACTCCCATCAACTGGATACCTACATACCCTACCCTACCCTAGACACCTACTCAGCTATCATAACTGCCATTTAGTTAAACTATTTATTTGAATAACCATTCAGTTCCTTTCTGAATATACTTAAGATTGTTATTTTCCGCTATAAAAACCAAAGTCAGCTATTCTACCTACACTTGTTACACAAATGGTCACATCTTAATTTTTAGTCTATATGAGAAATGAGGCAACATGGCGTCCACCAAATATTTCAATTTAAAAATGATTATCTAGTTACTCATTTACGAAAAGTTATTCCTTTGCATTTCGCCGTATTAGTTGAATTATAAGTGCAATATCTTAAAACACACGACAGCATATTTAATGCGTTTAAACGTTTTTTCGTTTAAAAACAAACAATGACATAGGCGCTCAAGATCTAGCAAGCAACTGAGTGAAGTGCGGCCGGCCGACCCCACGTGAACAGAACACAGCAGTGATGTGTAGTGACTTCTCTAGTGCGTAGTACATTATTACCTCAATGAGCCCCTCAACCTTTGTAAACGTGAAACAAAATGTAACTAGTATATTACACAGCTAGGTTTATATCGCCCCAATAAATTTGACACCACCCGGTTGTAACCCCGGTGAGGGTTTGTCGACAACCCACAGTTACTCGGTCCACAAAATTGCCAAACGATTTTGTCGAAAATTATTCGAATATTACAAAGCACGCTTGGGATTTCTAAAGAGTTAGACGTTATGGAAATGCCTTCTATTATTAACATTTAAGGTAATGAAGGATGCTAAGTAAATAATAAGCGAAGGTAATCGTAATAATTATCATTAGGTAGTGTCATACGGCAAACAAGGTAAATAGAACGGAAGGTAAACCCTTGACTGTCAAATTTACCAACTTTTTGGGCATCAGTAAAATTATAACTTAAGTAGTAGCAAGAAATAAAACATTAATTGTTTCGAAGATTGCTTGAAATATGGATTGAAAAACATAGCAGAAAGAAAAACAATTTACAATATCAGTGAATTGCCGGTCGCATGCGGTGAAAATAGAAGCAAATTCACCAACAAACTAATACTAACAGCCAACTCCTAAAATTCAAACAAGAAAACTTACTAAGCTTTCCGCATTAGCTGTTTCGTACGAAAACCAAAAAAAAGTCCTCTTCAGAAGGGGTAGTTAATGCATCTGTGGTGCTCTCAATATTGCAGATATCCATAGGCAGCGCTAACCACTCAAAATAGGAGGGCCACAAGCTTATTTCTAGAGTTAGAAAGTCTAACACTTAACTCCATTTTTATTTCGTAGTTTCCATTTTTTTAATTTATAATGAATGCTCTTCCTAATGAAAAGTGATTAAGTTTCGTTATTTAATTTTTTAAGCGAATCTTATGAAAATTTAAATGAAAAGGAAATCCACTGGGCAATTTAAAACGCAAGTTTATTTTTTTGCTGTTGTTCTATGTTTGTGTTTCGTATAATTCATTTTAGTAGATAGTTTGTTCTAATGCTTTTTGATGTGGACTTCGTTCAAGTACAATGCACATAAATCTATAGCAAGAGGTAGACGATTTGAATGCAAAACGAATAGAAGCGTTTAACAAGGTTACCATCTGCCTAGCCAATTCTTAAAACGGTTATCATGTCAGCATAGTTAATAGGGATGTTTTCTGGATGTAAAACATTATCTATTTGGTCCGTCAGTTAGATTGTAAAAAATACAAAAATACAATGCATCAAATTTTAGGAGTGTAGATTTTTGGCGTCACTTCTAGGTAAAATATGTACAAAAGCGTGAGTGACGTCACGCCAAATTTAAATTAAATAATTTACACGTCATTTTTTGTTTACGTTACAAAATAATACAGGCGTCCAATATTTTTGTTAATCCAACTGGCGGACTATTAAGAATGTTTTCAGGAATCTTCTCCATTATCATGACCATAAATGTCTCTATAGTTATTTTTAAGGATAAAATACCATTTTTACAACATTGTTTAAACAAGCCGAAACATTTAGCCGTAGCCGTAGGTAGCAAACGAATCTTCATAACATTCCTTACTTTACTACAGGTCTTAAAAAAGTACCTACCCAGCAAGTTTTAATCAAGTTGTCAGTCGTACCTGTAATAAGACGAGCACTGAAATTTATTGTGCTCAATTAAAGCTCGAATTGTGAAGGGTCATAGGGGTGTCAAGGAGCGCCTAATATGTTCGAGCAATTTCAGCAGGTATATAGCCTGAAATACGAGGTGTTATTTGCTCTGTAACAAGTAAACTGAATGGAAGGTTTAGTTGGATAGTAAAGAAGGAAAATATGCGATGGGTTAACTAACGCATTAAGTGTAGTATTTATTAGTGGGTAGAACGTTTTTTTTTTGATAAATTAGATATCCTAATCCTGCTTGGATTAGGATGTCTAATTTATCTTTTTTGAGAGCAGTGGTAGCCCAGTGGTTACGGCCCCGACTTACGTGCCGTATGTCGTGGGTTCGAACCCAGGCAGGCGCTTTACTTTGTGTAAATTATTTCATCACCACTGCTGCAAAAACGGTGTAGGAACCCGGTATGTCCTAGAACCATGAATTCGAAGACATGTGACATCAACCAACCCACTTTAGGCCCACGTGGTGGATTAAGGCCCATTCTCACAGAGAGTAGGCATGTGTGCCAGTAGTGAACATTAAAAGGATGATGATAATGAACTATGTTTTAAAATCATATTAAAAAATAACAAAACGCAAATCAAACTAACAAGCAAAGTATTGTTAGACATTACAGTACAGGGATTAATATTATCTTTGAACTGGTCAAGAAAAAGTTGATACCACATACCGTTCAATAATATTTGTTCTGTCTTTCGTGTCTCTAGCATAGAACCATTTCTCGTACCAATTTAAAAACTACTAGAATAACTGAAACCGTTCACAGTTCTAAACAACTAAGGCTTGCTATTGATTTAACAGATAAAAAAACATAAATAAAGTCTATCAATCAAATACACAATCCATTATATCTTACGATACATATCAGTAATAAATGTTTATAGCAATCAATTTGGGACGTAACTGTGCAGATTGCGAGACGAAACTGCAAGCATCAAACTTAGTGGGAGACGGGCATTTGAGTTATCGTCTGTGATCCACGAATGAGGATGGTATCTTATAATAGTGAAGTATCTTTGTCGAGCTCATTGATCATAACGATGTGGTTCTCAATTCGAATGTTTTCTTTTTTATGTATGTTTGGGCATAACTCCGTCATATAGAGGGATTTGCAAAATTATTTTTTTGTTTGGATGGGTATAGGTACTCTCGAGGTGAGCCCCATGGAAATTGGGCACTCCTCAAATATTATAGGCAGACATAGTGATTTTGGTATTCTTAATAACATGGCAAGCATTTGAAATAAGAAATAATAATTTGTTGAAATTAAACTGATGAAGAAGACCACAGAAGGCCACTGGAACTCCTTAATAAGTATGTCATGGGTATAAAATAACTCAAATAGTTAAACGACTATGATGAAGCAAATACATAGGTATCAATAAATGGTACTGATGAAAATGTTACCATCGAACTGATCTGATGATGAAGCCGGAAGGTAAGTACTGAAACTCCGTAATAAAACAATGTATCCTAGTCGTGTTTGGTCATATTGGAATTGCAATGAGATGTACTTTGGCTTTGTAGTGTTTTGCTTTAGAAGTCGGTTTAATGTTTTTGCTAAAAAGTTTTTTTCGCATAAACATAGTAGTAACTATGATTATGTGAAAAAAACGAGTATCTTTCAAAAACATAAAGGAAGATTATGACTGTTACATCTTTTTAGATCGTTCTCATATAATACGTATGTTATTTTCCAACAAAAGCTTTTGCGGCTACAATGCGGAGACAATGGCGAAGTAGGCTTTATGATAAGGCACCGTTTATTTATGTCTACCAGCAATTAACGTTTTAGCCTGTATTTATTAAAGTTCTTCAAATATAGGTCATGAAAAATTGTTGCGGCTTTAACTTAAAACTGTAGAGACTTTAACTTAAAATGTTACCTAAGTTACCCAGCCAGAATGTTTTAAAGGTCGTCCAATCAAGCTAGAACTTGAAACATTTCAAACTAACTCGTCTAGTCACTTAATTTTTTCGGATGTTTTAATAGTAGTTTATGAAACTGTTGCATAATGAGGGGTATTAAAACATGAGTGTGTGTTTAAAAACCGAGCCGTAGGCGAGGTTTTTAATAGTTTTCACACGAATGTTTTAATACCTAGTTATGTGCAGTTACATACACTACTTTATCTACACTCATAAATTGGGATTTAACCTACTAAATACCTCTTTTTTCATTTTCCATGCCATAAAATCGTGATAGCATTTGTCATATACTTTTCTCGACTTTGCTGGTAATAAATTAAGAGTAATTTCCTTCGCCGCATCTAAAATATCGGGCGGAGTCAAATTTTCTTCACATTAACTGATATCAGACATTTTTAAACAATAATTTAAATAAGTCATGAAATTCAGTACAGAAAAACTTGCAAAACGTATGAATGGCGCCAAAACTCAGCACATCACCGCATTAACTACGCATGCGCTAAGGCTTAGCACGCACTGCGATCTTTATTCCTGCGATTTTATCCGCCCATTCTGCGACCTATGGAATTGTATGAATTTGTTCGCATTGCGGTAAAGAAATCGTGCGGAAATAATACCGCAAGAAATCCGTGTTTTGCCACAGAATCCACCGCACCACGGCGCGAATTTTATTCGCCCGAATATTTTGAGTTCTATGAACAGGTAGAAGGAAACAAAATTCGCGCGAATAAAAATCGCAGTGCGTGCTAAGTCTAAAGCGGGCACTGTCATAGACAATTTAAAATTGGAATCAAATCTTTTTATAATAGGTACTATAAAATGGCATTACAAAAAAATTGTTGATGAAAACTCCTTAGTGATTAACTTCTTGGATTTGTCCTGTATCGTAATAGAAAAAAAATGTTTTATAGCATTATTTTGTTAGAGAAATAGTGTTATAATAAGATTCTATTTTTAAATTTCGGTATTGTGTTTATAAAGTATGCCAATATAAACTCGTTTTGAATTTTATTATTCGAATATTACGATATGAGAGTAGATAAAATAGGTTTTATTATCATGAAGCTAAGAGCGTAGGGCTAACTTGTAACAAGAATTTTCCATTAAGACTATAAAACCTTAACAGTACTCTCAAGTACTTCACTTATGTTAATTGAATCCCGCGCTCCTGTAATTTAGTAAATAAATGGTTAAAATAATGTGAAGACAGAATTAAATATATAGGACATTGTAATCTAATGGTTGATTTCAATCAGTAACACTAGGCGGCACGTACCTATGTAGGTATAATGCCTTAGACATTTTCGCACGGCAAACGTGTGAAAAACCGCAGTGAAAACTTTTTAACAAAAAAAAATTACCGACTTCCAAAAAATACACTACTAAGCGAAAAATTATTTCATTGTTGATGATAAAAACAAAATCGCTATATTTATGTCTATAATATTTGAAGAGTTCCCTCGATTTTGTAACGTTACATTTAGCTCCATGGAGCTAAACGTAAGCCACGTTCTTTAAAAGTAAGAATTAAAAAAAAAACTGAAAGCCATGAAAATAAAAAGGATATTGGGTATAAAAACTAAGGGGCCGGCTTCGCATGACGTGGGTTGTTTTAAGGTCGTCAGCTAGGCAGGTAGCTGCATGGACAGGAACTCTTCGTAACTCTTCGTTGTGGTATGCTCGTGACAGACAAGTGAGCAGGCACCACGACAGTCAAGCGGACGGGTGGTAGCCAGATAAGTAGGTAATCGGGCAGGTAGGCAGTGGAATAGGCAGCAGGATGGATAGAACAGGCAATCGGGTAAGTAAGTAGGCAGCAAGGGGTGTGGAGGCCGGACTATGGCTCAACACGCCAAATAATGAGCCTTTTGATGCAATGAGATGTCCGTTGTGGTAAAAATTCCAGTAAATAATTCTCTCTTTAGGGACCCACACACAATATTTTTAAATTAAAGCACTTCAGTGATTATGTACTCATACACCAACTGGTTATAATACAGACTTGTTCGCAGATAAGACCAAACATTTATTAATTCTAGGTAAATACAATCGTTTTTCGGCGTTCACGCGCCAGAACAAAACTAAAAAGCTAACGCCCGTTTTTCCTCGTCTTATGTCATATTTTCTGAATATCAAATACAAATCTCAATTTAGAAATCAAGACCAGAAGGAATAAAATACGGTTTACAGGGGGCAGTCTGCCGCTGCCCTTATTGTATTGTACCACTAGCTTGCTATAAGCTTAAGAAAATAAAATTGGAGAGACAGATGTCAAATCAGATGAAAATGTCAGAGTATAAAATATTCTAAGATTTTACAAATTAGCAGTTAAAATAAGTTGTGGATATTAAATCAATCAGAGATAACTAAAATAATGCTATACAGTATCAAAAAATACATAAAAGAGAGTCACATGAGTTGACACAATATCAAAAGATAAAAAAGGTGTGGTTAGTATAGTGTTACATAGTTGCATAATACCTAATATATAGTGTGGTGAGAGCTCGTGATTGCTCCTACAGTGCATAATTAAGGTGTAAACAATTATCTTATAGCTACAAGAAATATTCATCCACCTACATTTTTGTTTTTTTTTTTTGTTCCACCGCTAACTTGTCAGTGACTTCAAAGTATACTTGATAGCGCCAATCTGACAACGCAAAGACTTTGTTTACAGACTCAAGAAAGTTCATTAACTTGGGAAAGCAAATCTTTTGAGATAATGCCAGCGAAGTGCGGCGGATGCGACAAGTTTGTGTCATCAAGTGACACCACCAGGTGTACTAAATGTAGTGGCGTATATCACCGATTGTGCGCCGGTCTCCCCGCAAAAAGTTCTATATCCACAATAGGGCAGTGTCCTGAGTGCAGGAAAAATAAAGCCGACACGTCTGTACCGCAAGCGTCCGTGGTAATGTTAACACCACCACCTGTGATGACGCCTACGGGTGTACAATCGACGAGACCGCTGTCAGCTGCTGCATCACCGTCGTCTGTTGCGAGGGGCATGGAGAACGTTGATTTAGCGTTCCCACAGGACGTGGCCTCCGCACTGAAGTTAGTGGTGGAGGAAATACGCACACTCCGGGTCGAGGTATTGGAGCTTCGAAAAGACGTAGCTGCAATGAAGGCGTCCAACGACTCGTGTCATACCAGAATGGACGGGATAGAATCCAGATTGGACGCACTCGAAAGTGATCACGAAGAGGGTACCGGTTCGTCAGCAGCTATCGGTGTGTTGGAGAGCGTCGTGCAGCAGCTCCAGAGGGACCTCAATGATAGGGATCAGGACTTAATGGCTAATGACTTGGTCATTGCAAACATACCCGAGTCACAAGCAGAGAATCCCACGCACCTCTTCCAGCTAATTGCCACAAAGCTGGGAGTAACATTGGATGAGCGCGACGTCGTGAGCGCCGAGCGAGTTGGCGGCAGACGCATAAAAGCGACGAGCCCTACAGTATCAACAGAGCCCCGTCCTCGCGCTATCATGGTGCGCCTCGCTCGACGGGTTCAGCGGGACGCCGTGTTAAAGGGCGCCCACGTGCGACGTGGCGCTACGACGGAAAATCTCGGGATCGCTGGAAAACCTGTACGGTTCTTTGTCAACGAGCGTCTGACAAGGGGAAATCAGCAGTTGTTTCGCCGTACGAGGGCTGCTGCCGAGATTCGCGGGTGGCGTTTCGTTTGGACGAGGCACGGCCGCGTCTTGGTTCGGAACAAGCCCGGAGACGCCACGCACAGGATTGCATCTGAAGAGGACATTCACCGGCTTATTGGACAATACACGGACACTATTAATTAAACCTTTGTTTGGTGTGGCTCATTATATTATCACGATGGTTTATTATTCTATTGTATTTTTGTTCAACAAGTCTATGCGTCGTATTTATCATGATAATGATCTGAGAAGGGAGGAAAATGGAAGTGGGTACTATAGTGGCATGAGGAACATATTTTTAATCATAATCAATAACATTAATTTATTTACAAACACTGGATATATATTAGATATTAATTTAAGATTATTAGAACAATTTTATTTTTTACTACAACCAAAACATATATATAAATCATATCTACATAATTTAAAAGTAATATATTTAAATTTGTCGGAACATGTTTCTACTTTACACTATTATTTGCACAAGACGACAAAGTCAACATTATTTAAGTTTGTTTTTTTCAATGCGGGTTCACTACACCTATCTTTTATAAAACTACTATTTCATAGTATAGTTCACACTGTTTACATAATGCTATTAACCATTGGACTAGGATTGGAAGTAATTTTAAAGTATCAAAATCATGCCTAAAATTGGGAAATATCTTAAGGTTGGCTTTCTCAACGCAGGCTCTCTTGGTACTGGCCACGATGATTTGATTTGTGCAATTGACAAGTATAGTTTCGATATTATGGCTATAAACGAGACTTGGCTTAAGCCAGGCGAGGAGGGGCGCGCGCCGGTTGTGCCTGGCTATCGTCTACGTCACACTCCGCGGTCGAAAGCTGTTCGCGCGGGCCGTGGTGGGGGCGTAGGGTTTTATCTGCGCCGTGGCCTAAGCGCGCGTATCTTTACTGGCACGGTTGACTCCAGGTTCGATTCTGTCGAACAGATGTGGCTGACCACCTCACTAAGTGGGAAAAAAATTGCCATTGGTACCGCGTATCGGCCACCGTGGTTGGACGTTGATCTGTTCTTGGATGCCATCACTAGTACTCTTGCATCGTTGGGTGAATGTGATAATTATATATTGTTGGGTGATTTCAACGTGAACATGCTAAACACTAACGAAGCCAAAACCAAAAAGATTTTACAATTCTTAGATTGTATGAGCCTCGTTCAGCTAGTCACGATGCCGACTAACTTCACTGATACCAGCGAGACTCTGATCGACCTGCTGTGCACAGACCTGAAGGCAAAATACACAACAGTCGAATCCTTTGGTTCGATGTGTGGTCACTCCATTATAATCAGTGAATTTAATATAAAGCGGGACAAATTAACTCCATATGAAATTCATTTTAGGCCGATAAAATATATTTGTAGGGATAGTTTTTTCGGGGATTTGTCGCAATTGAATTTAGAACGGGCTTCTGACTTTTCCAGCGTTAATGATGTGGTCGACTTTTTTAATAATTGCATAATAACCTTATTCGATGTTCACGCACCATTAAAGACCTGCACTATCAGGGAACAGTCTTATCCCTGGATTACGGACACTATAAAGTTAATGATGACGTTACGGGATAAGGCATTAACCCAATACAGGAAAAATAAGACGGAGCAAAAAAAGAACTACTATAATCAGCTGAAATCTTTGGTGGCAATATTAATAATAAAATAAAAAATCCTAAATTGCTATGGAAGAATATTAAATCCACCTTTGCTCCTTCCAAGCAAAGACAGGACCTTCCCCCACATTTTAAAAACCCGAACGTAATAAATAACAGTTTTTTGAATGTTCCTGGCAACCCGGTAGCTAGCGCGTCACTTATATCTTTCTATGAGTCCCACAGATATAGTGAAGCAATATTTACCTCTATTATCAGCAATATTTATCTCTATACTCTCATATTATTTCTGACCTAAAGTCAAATGCTGAAGGTTACGACGGTATAACGTTAGATATGCTTACCCTCACTTTGCCACTCACTTTACCAACTATAACAGATATTATGAATTGCTCCATATGGACATCTGAGTTTCCATACCAATGGAAAATTGCCACAGTTAGGCCTTTACCCAAGAATCCAAACCCTATAGAAGTTAAAGATTTGCGGCCTATCAGTATTCTGCCCTGTCTATCAAAGGTAATGGAAAGGATAGTATGCCGTCAGCTAAGTTTTTGGAAAATAACGAGATGTTGCCTGACCTGCAATCCGGTTTCAGGAAGCACCGAGGCACTTCTACGGCTTTGCTTGACGTTACGGACAACATCCTAGCTGCTCAAGATAAGGGCATGTGTTCAGTGATGGTGTTACTCGATTTTTCCCGTGCTTTTGATTGTATCAACGTCTCATTGTTAATGGCAAAGTTAAAATACTACGGTTTTGACGAAAATGCTATCCAGTGGTTCCACAGTTACCTAAGTGATAGAAAGCAACTCGTTGCATTACGATCGGCGGACGGTACTACTTTGACATCAGCCCTCACTTCTATTGTAAGAGGAGTTCCTCAAGGATCAATTTTGGGTCCGATTCTTTTTATTTTATACTGTGCAGACATAATAAAGTGCCTTCAGAAATGCAATTATCACATCTATGCCGACGATGTACAATTATATTTGTCTTTCAGACCAGATGATTTTGTATCTGCAATTAGAGACATAAACGATGATCTAGAAAGAATCTCCGCCTGGTCAGATGAGAACTGTTTGGCATTAAACCCATTAAAAACCAAATATATGCTGTTTGGTACGAGGCAGCAGTTGCGGCAGCTACCTGCAAACCTTGGTTTATTTTTAATGGGGGAGCTTATTGAACGAGTTGATGAGGCGCGAAACCTTGGGTTGTGTATGGACAGCAGCCTTAGATTTGAGAAGCATGTTGGTAACTCAGTAAAAAATTGTTTCTATCGCCTGAAACTACTTTATAAAATTAGGCCCTTCCTGTCTGAAAAGCTTCGAGAGCAGCTTGTCGAAACCCTTGTTCTATCTAGATTGAATTACGCTGATTCGGTTTACGGCCCACGCTTGCTGGCTCGAACTGATAGACTTATACAGAGAGTCCAAAATTCATGTGCTCGTTTTTTGTTACTCAGTTCCCCCTAGAAGTCATGTCACACCCTTTCTAAACAAACACTACATTCTTAAAATGAAGTCGAGGCGTAAGTTGCACCTGGCTTGTCTACTTTTTGGTGTGATTAAGACTAAGAAACCGCGGTACTTATACGACAAGCTCAGTTGGATGACTAGTAAACGGGAATGTGTGCCCAGACTTTGTGCGCAGCAGCTCTCAACACAGTCTCATAGGACGGCGGCTTTCACTGGCAGTTTCCGATACGCTGCATCCAAGGTGTGGAATAATATTCCACCACCATTAAGGGTGCTTGGTACAATCCATACGTTCAGATCACGTTTGCGGCAGTATCTGATAGATGCTCAACGGAAACAAGACATGGTGGCTCTTAGTATTTCAATTTTATAAGATGTCCACAGTACCTACTTATCTATTCAATCTGTGTTACACAAAATATTTCCTATTGTTTCCATTTGTGTCCCCAGTCCGGAAGAACTGTTGTGTCATAGTATTTTTTTCTTATTGAACCTATCTTGAACATCTTTACAATAATACCTTCCTTTGCTTGAATATTATGTTCCCTATATCCACTACTATACTACCTACACTAAATAAAAAGTATAACCCTTTGTTTTTATATCTGCACTTTTAAACGCTCATTTACGTATTTATGTTTACTCATTTATTATTATTTTATTCCTAAATAAAATTGTTCGCTCCGTCACTTGCCACTAGGTTTAATTTGTTCGGAGTCACCCAGTCGACACCGGCTATCGCTGAAAACCAGCGCTGTGGCTCTGTCTCGCACACGAGTCCCAGCATTATGCTGAGCGATGACCGCTTTGCGTAGTTGTGACGCATACTTTGTAATTATTGTATTTGAGTTATTTTTTGTTATTTTTATGGTATGCGTCGTGCCTGGCGCAAATAAACAATATTTCTTTCTTTCTTTGTTATAAAACGTAAATAGACTAAAAGATGGATATGTACACCAGAATACCACAATTTCCATGGGACCCCATTATCAGATTCTGACTTGGTGACAATGGGACCGCCTCGGGAGTATACCCTTTCAAACACAAAAATAATTTTCAAAATCAGTTTAAAAATGACGGAGAAATCGGTGAACATAAATAATAAAAAAAACATATGTCGAACATAGAACTTCCTCCGTTTTGGGGACTTTCCAAAACGGAGGAAGTTCTATGTTCGACATATATACATAGAGTTATAAAAGCAGCTAAACTAGACATGAAGAAGATCGCATTACTGGTTTATAGTGGCCACTGTCACACAAGTTAAAAGAAAAATTTACAAGTCAGTGATTAGACCTTTCGTAATGTATGGATCAAAATTGAATTGGGTTGTGAAAAAGGTGGATGAAAAGATATTGCATGTAGCAAAGATGAGAATGTTGAGATGGATGTGCGGAGTGACGATAAGTGAGAAATGATTATCAATAATTATTATGAATATTAGAGATATTTTGAAAGTGGCGCCAGTTGCAGAAAAGTTTAAAGGAAACCCGTTTGACCTGGTATGTTGGTATGTGATGAGGAGGTATGAAACGCATGTTACTAAAAGAGTTATGAATATAAATATGTAAGGTTGGAGAGGGAGGGGAAGGCCAAAGAAAAGATGGATGGACTGTATGATTAGTGATATGAAAGTTAAGGGATTCAGTGATAGCGTGACGGGGGACAGGACGGTATGGAACAAGAAAACGTGTTGTGCAGACCCCAAATAACATGGAACAAGGGCAGGAACATGGTGATGATTCTTTAGATGGAGTAGATGTAGTTATTTATTTTAGAAGCCCATAAAAGCACATATAAGCTGAATGTAAACGATCTGTTTCTCATCGATTGCTACTTTAACGATGCTTGAGTGGCTTGTTCTCGTAAGTAATACCTTCTAACTATCTAGCGTATGCAGTCCCGCTGCTATGCAAAAGCGTATCTCTCCTTTATGCAAAATTATGTGAAGTGCACTTAGACGGAGTCAAGATATGTGACATATCGACAAATTTGTGCCGATTATTTTTTATTTTGTGGCTTACACCTGCAACCTAATTGCGTTGTAAAGTAAATCACAGTTTTTATCACAAAAGAAAGGAATTCCTAATCCTATTATGTTTAAAAATCCGTCTACTTGACAGCGTAAAACACGCAATGAATTCTGTTAAATCGAAAAATTGAAAAGATTGCATGTATTTATACGTTACGCAATTGCTCCGCTTGTTCCTGGAGAGAAATTATCCTTCATTAATAAAACCAAAAATTCTGAAATAATACAAATTATTATAAAAACTAAAAACCAGACTTCTAAAAATTTACTGAAAAGAGAAAAACAAATAGGTACCAGGTAGAATTTAAACATTACATATTATGAGGTGCTGCCAGCGGTGACAAGCGAAGTATTGGTAGGTGTTTTCTATAATTTTTGTTTGTCCCCACCTGTAGCACATCATAATATTAAATGTAGAAATTGTTAACTAGTACTTGTTTTTCTCTTTCCAGTTAATTATTTTTAGCAGTCGGGTTTTTGTTTTTATAATAATTTGTTTTATTTCAGAATGTTTTGATTCATTATTGAACGAGTCCTTTTTTTGTCCCCGACCCTATTAAAGATTGCCAATAATAGCCTAAGTCACAAATGAGTCACAATTGAAACGAATCCAAAGATAGGTATGTCATAATTCGTCAAGCCTTTTGAGCAGTAGAGCGTGCCATAGAATTGGACATACATGCGCTCGAAAAATATTACCCTCCCGCAGTCGGTTAAAAACCAAGGTTAAGACAGTTACTTACTTTTAACATTGACATTCGATTAACGATTCACAGAAGTAAGAGTATAATAAATCTGTCTAATTTATCCACAAATTGATGTCGCAATGCATTTATCGAACCGAAAGTAAATAAATAATTTCCATGTAAGCCAATAACCAATCAGGAGAAAACAATGTAGTAATATGATAGCTATTAACTCCGCCGGATGGGAAATTACATCATTATTGGGGACAACCGATTAAACAAACGTAATTTAAACCGTTTCTGCTTGAGTTTAAACGATATTTATAATTGAATTGTTTTTCTGTAAGATTATCGAGATTTTGAATGTTTTTTGTAAAGATGTTTTATTTATTGTTTGAAAATGTGATTAAATATTTCTAAATCACTTTACTTCTTTTTTAGAGTCTTCACGCAGTAATATTCTGAAGACAGACCATGTTCTCATGGTGAGCTGATTTAGTGGCGTATCATGAGAACTGCATCGAGATGGTGTGGGGAAAGTTGTCTGGTACTACTTGATTTAAAACAAACTTCAAAATCACTTTCAAAACTTCCTGCCGTATTTGGTTATCTTTTTACCTTTCAAACTTGGTGACGGTTTGAATGAAGCTTGAAATGGACAAAACAATAATTAATAAACGAGATAATTTTAAAGTATTTTAAATACTGTTTGATTTTACCTACGAACCGTAATACCTTTAGTATCTTAGTCTTGTTACATAACTAGTCAACAGCCCTTTTGGAGAAAGTTCCCAATAAGTATAATTTCCATAGTTTGCATGGCTCCCAATACACTAAACCCTTTCGTAACTCCGATAAGATCACGTTCGTCGAACATAAAAGATAATGACCCGAAACAAAAGTCATCCATTCCCAATAATTCGATTTCCTCGAAGTCGTCACGAAAGCGATTCTTAGGCCTTTCTCGGTGAGTCCCGTCGGCGACCGTCAACTGGCTCCTACTGAGTAACGAGCCCAGTCCTTCTGTCAAAAACATTCATGTATCATGTATGTTAAAACTTCAAAACTTTCAAATTTAAAGCTGGCTTCTCACGGTGCGATTACGAGTCGAGCCGCGCCGAGTCGATTGGTATGAGCGTTGAAACTTCTGCGCCGCATATACTAGACAGAGCTAGGCACACAACGCACCTCAAAATGGACGTGTTCAATAGCGCAAACCCAAACCGCAACGCGCGCTTCACCTCCACGAGTACGCGCGCGCCGCACCTTTGGATTAACCGACGTTTAGCGGATCGGATGCGCCATAACGCACCAACCCGAATCGCGTCGAGGCAATTGCCTTAACACGGTGCGAAACGCGAGCGGGTGCGGTGCGACTCGTAATATCACGCGCCGTGAGAAGGCAGCTTAATTTTGCCTTTAAAACAAATCTTGGTAGAGCTGGCTTGAGTTTAATTTTCCAAAATATGTTGTGATAAAATTAGGGTGTAAAATATTATAGTTGCACCTCTACCTAACCCTTGATGGAAACAGGCGTGATGTAATGTAGTAATACCTAAGTATTTTTATTGCTGGGAGGATGTTGAAATTCAGATCCTTCCAAGAAGGAAAGATCGATTAGATTTTACAACCGTCTCCCTTTTCAAGCTCCAAACAGATAGATCCGTCCGAAGTTCTTATTAATGAAAAAATACCTCTATAATAATCTAAGAACTATTTCTTAACTCAGTTTTTTCTCCTCATAGTCTACGTAAAAATGGGTACTTGATATACTTTATTACTCCACTTCCCTTTGTTTCAGTAGCAAATGGAAATAAAATCATGAGGGAATAAATAACAATCCAAGCCGAGATGAGACGCCCTTGAATCGGTTCCGTTACTTTTGTGGATCGCGAACATTCTCTGTGTAATCCAACGATGCTTGAGTTTATCTGCAACCGAAATCTATTCTTGATCTGGTGAAATATGGTTTTGTACTTGAATTATTGGGTCAAGCACAGCTGTTAACAGAATATTTGTTACCGGAAAAACTTACATAAACTATAAATAACAATACGCAATAGATTTTTTAATCACTATCATCATCATTTCAGCCGGCTTCCCCCAGGTGCCCCATAGGTCTCTCTCAGGCGTCGCCACATTGCCCGATCCTATGAGTCTCGCATTCAGCGCAAACTCGCAACCTTAACCAGGTCATCGGTCCACCTAGTAGGAAGCCTTCCAACGCATCGTCTTCCGGTACGCGGTTGCCATTCCAGAACTTTTCGACCCCATCGGCCATCCGTTCTGCAAAGCAATGTGCCCAATGCCACTTAAGTTTCGTAATCTTCGGGCTATGTCGGTAACTTTGGTGATTTTGCGGATATCCTCATTTCTGATGCGATCACGCAAGAAAACACCGAGCATAGCTCCCTCCATTGCCCTTTGGGTGACTTTAAGCTTTCTGATAAGGCCTATTGTGAGCGACTACGTCTCGGTCCCATAGGTAATTACTGGCAACATACACTTGTCATAAACTACCGTAAATTTGATGAAAAGATACCGCGCAACTTCCCGAACGCTGCACCACCCAGCCGAGTCGGATTCACATGGTCTAAGCCATGACCACCATGTCGTCAGCAAACCGAAGGTGAGTAATGTACTCGCCATTAACGTTGATACCTAGTCCACTCCAGTCCAGATCCATGATGATATCCTCCAGCGCAAAAGTGAACAGTTTCGGAGAAATGACGTGTCCCTGTCTCACACCGCGCTGGAGAAGGATAGGGTTCGAGATCTGATGCTAAAGACGGACTGTCATGGTGGCGTTTTTGTACAAACACTTCAAGACCTCAATGTACCAGTAGCCCAAGTCTCGAATCGAATGCTTTCTCGTAGTCTACAAACGCAGAGGCAGGGCTTACATTTTGGTCTTCTGTATAACCTGCCGCAGCGTATGTATGTGGTCTATGGTGCTAAAGCCTTTTCAGAATCTTCTTGTTCGGAAACCTGTGCGTGAGACGATTCATTATGACCGTTGTATTGATTTGTTTCTGTCTCTCGACAATTATTGAATTAAACTTCTGCCTACTTAGTTTGATTAAAAAAATATATAGGTACCTAAGTGTAATCTCAAAAACTCACAAAGATAACCCAAACTAATAAAACATGCACAAAATTTGGTCAAATAGATTTTTCATGTGAAATTATTAACAATACCAAACACGATATGCAAGGAACAAAATTTAAGGCGAGTTCAGGCCGAATTTTAGTGCCGTTCAAAAAGGTTTCAGAATAGAAATACTGTTTTCCCATGTTGGCGATAAGGCCGATTCGTCTCAAAAAATTTTCCGTATCTTTTTAAGATACCTACCGAAAAGTTTGTATAGTGAATTTAACAGTTTTGTGTTTCTATCTCTGAAAAAAGGAAGGTTTCAATTTGGAAGAGATGTTTTTGAGTTGGTTTTGATAGAAAGTCACTTGGTGTTACGTCATAACATTGTTGTACATACAGTGTAACCTATTAAGATCCTTACATACTCAGTTTGGCTCAGTTCAAAACTATACCTTAGAAGCGCTCTAGCGCTACGTGTTTATACTGTTTTGTTAGACGGCTAATTATTGTTTCAGCGCTGCAGAGAAGTTTAGTTTAAACTCTAGTCAAAATGGAGCATGTCCTTTACTTAGGATAGCTTCTCTAGTACATATTATCTCAATGGTTTTTACAAGAATAATATTCGTTCTAAAAGAAAGTGGTCCATTACAACAGCTTAAATTCAATTCAGTGTCAATTAACTTTTTAAAAGAAATTGAATAAAGCAATACTCTTTTATACACAGTTTTATAAAAGCAAGACTCTTTTTAAGCAAATCTTTAAAAAAAATCTCTTATTAACATTAGAGCAAAGATCATTTGGCTCGGTAACTTTAAGACCTACACTTAAACTAAGTACCCATAGACAAGACCAGATTAAATAAATTGGCCCACGGGCCACAAACGAGGCTCGTAACTTATTCACTCAACTTTTTTTTAAATAAGGCGCTGGCTGGAACGATTCTTTGAAGGTTCCAAATTTAATATAATTGGTGAGAGAAGAAAAATGTCTTAATACCCACGGTGTCGATTATATGGCCCGGGGGCGGCAGTAAAGTTTCGCCCTTGTCACTCACTTGTCCATAGCAGCCACGCTGTATTAGCATGCAAATTGATGGCCCACGATTTATGATCTTTTAAGCCTTATTTTTAAGAACTGGGTGGAAAAGGTCTTGTTTATTATTGAGTCCGTTTTTTTTCGAGTTAAACGATTGTGCCTTGAATATGAATTTACCTATTTTCCCAATGCAATAGTAAAAATAACATAAATTGAAGCTAAACTAAAAGTAGTTCCGTTCCATCCGTATTCAAATAAATTGAACTGGAAAAAGTTATAAGGAACAAACCGAAAATGAACGAAAAATGCTAAACAATTTAAACACCGTTTGTCAAACTTTCCCGTCAAACAAGCACTCTAAAAACATTTAAACTGGATACACGGACACCATACAAAGAATTCCACCAACGAAATTATACGGGGGCTAACATAATCCAAAAGCTAAAACACTTTCGACCGGAACAACCCTTTCAAGTTGACGCACAAACACAACCTTACAATTTTCGTTTATATTTCATCACTGTGTTCGGAACTACTCGGAACTGGTCGGGACAGTTCGGAACATTTCACCATAAATTACCTTCATTTGTCTGTTGCAAAAGTTTTAATACTAATTACGGTTGTGTTCGCGTATCATAAATAAATTGGTTACGTTATTGCTGCGAGTACAAATTCAATGAGAGGGTCCCGATTTGATGTGTTTTGTTATAATGACTTTTATAATATATTCGTTTTGTTAATTAATTCTTAATTAAGAGAGTTTACAAATTGAGTTTGCATTATTGTTTTTTAATTGTTTTTAATGTTTTTCCTTAAATGGATTGTTAGAAACATCCTAGTCGACCAGATTTTTGTAGTATATAATACCAAGCGAACAACACTACCTATTATTTTAAAATTTTAAGGTCAATGCCATGCTTGCAGCGATGGCAGCAAAAATAATAAAACAACTTTTTTAGACCGCATTTAGCATGCAGCTGCTGTGATAAGTTGAAAGGAGTTTGGCTTAGAAATAATTTCGTCGTTTTGCCGTCGCATTACCATTTTGCAAACGCAGCGAGCGTGATAGGAAATCATATTTATTCAAAATGCTTGCAGTAATGCAACAATTTGAATAAATATTTAAGGCGCATATACCCCTCAGTAGCTGATTTTAAAATGAGATTCACGTCTCAACGGCTAAAATATATGTTTTTTAATAATTTGATCTAAGATCATTTTGAGATTTATTCGTAAAACATAGTGTAATTAGTTTGTAAAATTATGTCTACAACAGCCGGGCGTATTTTAATGAAATTTAACACCATCTCAAAGACAATTAAATTATCTACATTTTTATCTATGGCTTTTTTTAAAGTCATAGAATAATAAGGAATGTACAAAAAACTACAGAATTTTGGGTCGCGCGGGTGTGAAGCAAGTGCGCGTTTTGTTCTATCAAGGTCGTTGGCGACAACTGTCGTCTTAAGTAAATTATAATGAAAATAAAAATGTTGCAGCCAGAAATGTGGTGACTATTGCAATTCCGGTAAACAGAATTGTTTAGGTACGATAAGTAAATTATATTCTGTTCTGACCGAATAAATTACGAAAGGGCAGAATTTTGTTGATTAAATGCTTGATAACTTTTCTCACCTTTTCATCATTGGCGAATATGGTTATTTGTTTTGCCAATGGACACTATAAGACATTACTCTTTATGAGTTCTGTTGGATCTGGTGACTTGTCTGTTGCCCTAATTTTTTAACTTTAATCAAATCAGCATCAAAGACAGGCATCGCTGATGTTGGAGACAAGTCTGCGAGGCTGAAGTGGGGCTGGGCGGGTCACATTTGCAGGATGCAGGGGGACAGATGGGCCAGGATTGCCACGCAGTGGGTACCTTGAGACGGACGTCGCAATCGAGGCAGGCCTAAAAAACGCTGGCGTGACGATCTGGACTCGTTCCTACCGGATTGGTCGGAGACGGCAGCAGACAAAGTAGCCTGGAAAGATGTGGGGGAGGCCTTTGCCCAGCAGTGGGACAAAGTAGGCTAACACAAAAAATATCAGCATCACCATCATCATTACTTCAGCCAAAAGACGAGCTCTGCAGGACAAGATATGTCTTATCTTCTGCAGAGTTCGTCTTCGCCCCAAGCGTTGCCATATCAATCCAAAGCATCTTGAATTTAGCGGCCTCCCACGACTCTCACTTGGTCGATGCCAACATAACAAAAATAAACAGAGCCCAAAACAAAACTCCAAGAAGACACCTGTCAAAAGCGCTTACTTTAGCACTTAAGAGAAATCGCTACATTAGAACGGAGCTATGGATTATCGCGTCGCTGCAACTCATGCAGAAAAATGCTTTGCATTTCATTTAATTAATTTTACGGGTCCTTGGACGGAAGACGGCTCTCGTTATGTAACGTCAGTGAGTGAATTACGAGCTCGTCAGGGAGCGAGAAATGTGCGGTACAGTTGGAGGCAGTAAAATGTAACATGTTTTGTTGGTCTCTGTTTCCTTGTTACTTTGTTGTCGTTTGAGTGTTAGTGCAAGTTTACGATGGTAACTTAATTGGGAACTGAGAACCCGAGTTGATATGTTGTGGTCATTAAAACATTGATTTAGGATTAAATATTCATCAGCTATTAATCCTGAGGCTGGTGCCTGAAATGGGTTCTATTAGAACCTTTTTATAGAACTCATTCCAGACACACATTGTGAACTGTAATGCATAGCCTTAAGTAACTTTATGAAGAGATAATAAACGTTTTATATTATACCCAACAAGTTGTGTATTTTATTTAGCAATGATGAGGATTTTTAAATAATTTCACTGATTGCTGTTACTATCTTTACAAGTTAACTCCAGTATTTTTACTCTGTAAAAAAGTGCCACAGCGCTTACTGTGCAAAATAATCAACCCGCAATATTTATAAACGGCAAGCTTTTAATAAAAATGGATGTCATATATATGTTGGAGTTCCCAAACATTTCCGGTCTCCACATACAATGATAATTTCGGTGCCATTATTTTATGAAATAAACAAAAGCCTCGAGGCTTGTGCTCAATCATTCGAGTAAAATATCATTGTAGTTTAACATGTTGAAAATAAGTTATTATTGGAAAACCTAGTAGAGTGACGGTTTAAAATATAAGGGTACATTGCAATAATGATGAATGTCCAAAAATATTTAAATCTAAGTGAGTAATGCGACATATTACGTAGTTAGTAATTTTGTATAAAAACTCAGCAATATCGCATGCAGTCCCGAGATATATATGTTTTAATATCACGCTCAGCGTTACAAAAATAAAGAAAAAGGTATGAAAAAAAAGGATGATAATTTTCCAAAAAAGTAATACGATGATAATGTTCTTTTGCTTAAATAAAAAATATTTTTCATTACTCATACTTGGATAGTAGGTCTGAAGTTGCTTGAGTTGCTGGTTGAAAGTAATACTTTTCAGCCCTAGGGAGAATCGTTTTCAACTGATAGCTGTAAATTATAAAAAAAATAGTTCTATTTTCACATTTCCATTGAACCATGTTCCAACTTTCTATACAGCCACTCAATAACAGCGCGATGTAAAATTGAACATAAACTAAGTATTAATTAAAGAATATATTTTTTTAAATGACTTTATTGTAATTAACTTACAACTATTTCTTTAAAATAACATAGATTTGGGCAAAAAATTTACCATTATTTTTTCAATGATGTTAATGAAATATAATGGCTGTGTAGGCTTCTCCTGCATGGAATTTATAATTACTGAACACACTGGCCAGCTGACGCTTGCGCAACCGTCAGGATGCTAGGAGACAAAAAAGATTGTTGTTGGATACGTCAGTTGGTTAGTTAATAAATTACTGAAAATTTATAATTGACTAAAGTGGTGACCTCCTGGAGCACATAGACCTATATTTACATGGCGCATCATGAATTTAGAGATGCAGAGGACAATCGTACCGAATTTAGCGATGGGACAATGTCGTCACTTCAAGACATTTGTGAGGTCAGCGTAAAAGTTCCACCGTTTTGGCCCGACGAACCTGAGATTTGGTTTGCCCAAGTTAAAGGACAGTTCATTCAGGCAGGCATTGTAAGTGACGCCACTAAATTTAGTTACATCGTCTCAAACTTGAAGCGAAAATTCGCAAAAGAATTCAAGGACGTCATTATTAGCCCACCAACAAGTATGAGAAGATTAAGGCCGAGCTAATAAAGCGACTCAGCGTCTCCAACGAGAACAAGATGAAGCATGTACTGTACGAGGAACACCTAGGAGACCGAAAACCGTCTCAATTTCTCCGCCACCTCAAAGACAACGCCGGAAAGGAACTGTCCGATGACTTCCTTAGAACCGTCTGGATTAGCCGCCTACCACAAGGTATTCAGATGGTACTCGCCGGGCCTACGACATCACTCGACGTTCTTGCAGACCTAGCCGATAGGGTCAATGACCTAACTTCGATTACACCCCGTGTGGCCATGGCATCATTTTCTGGTCCCGGTTCTTCCGTCGTCACTGACCTCGTCAGGGAAGTCGCCGAGCTACGCAAGCAAAAGCAGCGTTTGCAGACGTCAACAGCAAAAACGTCCAGAGCAGGTTCCTGTCCCCGCAACCGCAACACCCAGAGGGAACGTTCCCAGTCCAATTACAGGAAATGCCCTCTCTGCTGGTACCATATCAAGTTCGGAGAAAAGCCAGCGCGTGCGTTAAACCCTGCGACTTCAAGACGTCGGAAAACAGCAAGGGCAGTCGGTAATGGCGGCCGACGATTGCCCCGCAACAACTACTGGTCGCCTGTTCGTGACGGACCGCTCCACAAAGACGCAATTCCTGGTCGACACAGGAAGCGACCTCTGCGTTTTCCACAAGTCACTTCTACGTGAACGTCGTACACCGGCTAGTTATAAACTTTGTGCTGCCAATGGTTCTGATATTTTAACTTATGGTTATGTTAACTTAAGTTTAGATTTTGGCTTGCGCCGAACTTTTGTATGGCGATTTGTTGTTGCTGACGTCACAAAGCCAATAATTGGCGTTGATTTTTTAAATCACTATAATATTATTGTAGATTGCCGCAAGAAGCGGTTGATCGACAACCTGACTTCAGTAACAACAATTGCCGCTATTGTAAATTGTAAAAATGTTACATCTGTAAAAGTCCTAACTTGTGCGACTCGGTTTCATGATATTCTTAACAAACTCCCGGCAATCACTCGACCAGCCGGAATACACCGTGTTACACCACACAGTACAGTCCATCATATACGCACTACACCAGGCCCACCAGTATCCTCTACACCCCGTCGTTTAGCCCCTGACAAACTTAAAATCGCCAAACAGGAGTTCCAGTCTATGCTGGCCAATGGTACAGCTAGACCTTCCGACAGCCCCTGGTCATCGCCTTTACACCTAGCGCCGAAGAAAAACAACGGCAAGCGGCCTTGCGGTGACTACCGCAAACTCAACGCTCGGACGGTACCTGACAGATACCCAATTAAACATGTGCATGACTTCAGTCATAATCTTGTTGACTGCAAAATTTTCAGCGTTTTGGACATGGAGAAAAAGTACAATCAAGTTCCTGTCAGTCCTGACGATATTTCGAAAACCGCAATCACGACACCGTTCGGATTGTTCGAATTTCCATACATGACATTTATGGTCTTCGAAACGCGGGCCAAACTTTCCAGCGTTTAGTCGACGAAATAACCAGGGGGGTTGATTTCGTATACACGTATCTCGACGATTTTCTCGTGTTTTCGCGCAGCCGTTCGGAGCACGAGGAGCACCTGCGCGAGGTCTTTAGACGTTTGAAAGCGTATGGTATGTTGCTCAACACGTCTAAGTGTATTTTTGGGGTCAGCGAAGTCCAATTTTTAGCTTATCTCATTTCCGAGAGCGGTTGCAATCCCCTGGATTCCAAGGTGGAGGCTGTGAAAAGTTTTCCCGCACTCACAACCGTGCAGCAGCTGAGAGGCCTCCTGGGCATACTGAATTTCTACAGGATATTCCTTCCACGGGCTTATCAGAAATTCAAGCTCCATTGCATGTCTTGTTAACAAGATCGGTGAAGGGATCGCATCAAATCAGTTTACAAGGAGACACCATAGCTGCGTTCGAGGCTTGCAAGGAGAGTTTCACTAACGCCGCCCTTTTAGCTCATCCTGATTGTTCTGCTAAACTCGCGGTTGTGACAGATGCTTCTGATAAAGCTATCGGTGCGGTCTTGCAACAATTCAAGGACGGCGATTGGCAGCCATTGGGATTTTTCTCTCGTAAATTGAGGCCCTCGCAGACGAAATACTCGCCTTATGATAGAGAACTGCTTGCCATTTATGAGGCAATCAAATACTTAAGACATATGCTCGAGCTAAAAATTGGACTTCGCTGACCCCAAAAATACACTTAGACGTGTTGAGCAACATACCATACGCTTTCAAACGTCTAAAGACCTCGCGCAGGTGCTCCTCGTGCTCCGAACGGCTGCGCGAAAACACGAGAAAATCGTCGAGATACGTGTATACGAAATCAACCCCCCTGGTTATTTCGTCGACTAAACGCTGGAAAGTTTGGCCCGCGTTTCGAAGACCATAAATGTCATGTATGGAAATTCGAACAATCCGAACGGTGTCGTGATTGCGGTTTTCGAAATATCGTCAGGACTGACAGGAACTTGATTGTACTTTTTCTCCATGTCCAAAACGCTGAAAATTTTGCAGTCAACAAGATTATGACTGAAGTCATGCACATGTTTAATTGGGTATCTGTCAGGTACCGTCCGAGCGTTGAGTTTGCGGTAGTCACCGCAAGGCCGCTTGCCGTTGTTTTTCTTCGGCGCTAGGTGTAAAGGCGATGACCAGGGGCTGTCGGAAGGTCTAGCTGTACCATTGGCCAGCATAGACTGGAACTCCTGTTTGGCGATTTTAAGTTTGTCAGGGGCTAAACGACGGGGTGTAGAGGATACTGGTGGGCCTGGTGTAGTGCGTATATGATGGACTGTACTGTGTGGTGTAACACGGTGTATTCCGGCTGGTCGAGTGATTGCCGGGAGTTTGTTAAGAATATCATGAAACCGAGTCGCACAAGTTAGGACTTTTACAGATGTAACATTTTTACAATTTACAATAGCGGCAATTGTTGTTACTGAAGTCAGGTTGTCGATCAACCGCTTCTTGCGGCAATCTACAATAATATTATAGTGATTTAAAAAATCAACGCCAATTATTGGCTTTGTGACGTCAGCAACAACAAATCGCCATACAAAAGTTCGGCGCAAGCCAAAATCTAAACTTAAGTTAACATAACCATAAGTTAAAATATCAGAACCATTGGCAGCACAAAGTTTATAACTAGCCGGTGTACGACGTTCACGTAGAAGTGACTTGTGGAAAACGCAGAGGTCGCTTCCTATGTCGACCAGGAATTGCGTCTTTGTGGAGCGGTCCGTCACGAACAGGCGACCAGTAGTTGTTGCGGGGCAATCGTCGGCCGCCATTACCGACTGCCCTTGCTGTTTTCCGACGTCTTGAAGTCGCAGGGTTTAACGCACGCGCTGGCTTTTCTCCGAACTTGATATGGTACCAGCAGAGAGGGCATTTCCTGTAATTGGACTGGGAACGTTCCCTCTGGGTGTTGCGGTTGCGGGGACAGGAACCTGCTCTGGACGTTCTTGCTGTTGACGTCTGCAAACGCTGCTTTTGCTTGCGTAGCTCGGCGACTTCCCTGACGAGGTCAGTGACGACGGAAGAACCGGGACCAGAAAATGATGCCATGGTCACACGGGGTGTAATCGAAGTTAGGTCATTGACCCTATCGGCTAGGTCTGCAAGAACGTCGAGTGATGTCGTAGGTGGCTGCCCGGCGAGTACCATCTGAATACCTTGTGGTAGGCGGCTAATCCAGACGGTTCTAAGGAAGTCATCGGACAGTTCCTTTCCGGCGTTGTCTTTGAGGTGGCGGAGAAATTGAGACGGTTTTCGGTCTCCTAGGTGTTCCTCGTACAGTACATGCTTCATCTTGTTCTCGTTGGAGACGCTGAGTCGCTTTATTAGCTCGGCCTTAATCTTCTCATACTTGTTGGTGACAGGTGGGCTAATAATGACATCCTTGAATTCTTTTGCGAATTTTCGCTTCAAGTTTGAGACTGTTACGTAGGTGCGTAGGGACAAGTGAAACAACTGACAGCTATAAGCACACTGGTTTATTGTCAGGTTAGAGCAGTGCAGGGACGCAACCCACGCACACATACACGATGTTGACATACACATATATAACATTCCTCCCCCTAATTTACCGAAACAGTACCAAAATTGTGCACAAATATAAGGTTAACAAGTAAACAAGTACAGACTATAGTTAGAGGAAAGGTCTGTAATCTACCCTAGGAATGTTTCGCAGAAGTCTGTCTGGATTCCTTGAAACTGGATCAGACACAATAGCTGCGTCTGCAGACGGTGGTGATTGCAGATTTGCCTCATCAGTTTCCCTCCCCGCGGGACTCTGGCCCTGACGGTTGACAGTCACTGGCTCGTTATGACAGCTGTTGAAGTCGTCAAGGTCATGCTGGTGTTGTGGCTGTTGTGAAACATTCCCCGTGTTGCCTTTAAATAATATTATTTGGTTCTTATGCTTTTTAGCATCACACGACGAACTCAAGTCTTGAATAAGGTAAAGTACTTTACCCAGTCTCCTTTTAATAATACCTCTGCACCAATGGTATTTAGCATTGTTTATAAACTTTTTGAACATTATATTATCCCCTGGTTTAAACACTTGTTTATTATATCGTCCACATGATTTAATTTGCGAACACTGTTGACGATGAACATTATTAGTAGGGGTTGTGAGTGAGGCCGCCGGCGTATTCGGATTGATTAAGTCTAAGCGTGACCTCAACTTGCGGCCAAACACCAGCTCAGCTGGTGAGAACCCCGTGACAGAATGGACTGAATTCCTATAGTCGAATAAGTATTTTAATATTTTTAACTTGCAATCACTTTTATTGCGCGAAGTATCTCTTCACATGATTTAATGCCCTTTTTCACGATTTTGACGAAACTTTCCGCTTGCCCGTTACTTTCTGGATTGTAGGCTGGTGACGTCAAATGGTCGATGCCATTTCTAGTACAAAAATTCTTAAACTCAAATGACGTAAACGCGGTCCCGTTGTCACTTACTATTGTATGTGGTAGGCCGTACTTGGACATAAAGTCGTATAGCTTTCCTACGACGGTTGTGGAAGTTGTTGACATAGTAACGTCGTACAACTCCACCCATTTGGTGTGCGCATCTACTACCACGAGAAACATTTGATTATTCAACGGCCCTAGGAAATCAATGTGTATCCTATAGAATGGCATTGGCGGGTACCCCCACGGAGCAATCGGCGTTCGCGGCGGGGAGGGGCGCAACTGTTGACAGATATCACACGAGTTGATCATTGTCTCCAACGCCGCGTCAACCCCTGGGAACCAAAATCGTGACCTAGCCTCAGCTTTGGTTTTCACAATGCCCAAATGCGAATTATGTAACTCGTGTAAAAGTTTTGAGCGCAACATTTCTGGAAGAACTACCTTATGTCCTCTCATAAGACAACCATTTTCGTATGATAGTTGTGTCCTACACAAATAATAGGGCTTCATACTTAAATCCGACAATAAAGGTCTAGGCCAACCTTGATGAATGTATTTGATTACTTTCGCTAATGTGATATCCTTGGCAGTTTCTTCTCTCAATTCGTCCAGTGTCACTGGCATACTGCCTTCAACCACAAAGTTAACGTAAGTGGCCCGGTCGATAGGCGCCGCGGCTGCTGCGGCGTGCGCGCCCGCGCCGCTGTCTCCCCGCTCCTCTGTCTGTTCCGGCTCGTGACGTAAACTCGCTCGTGACAAATAGTCTGCGTTGTTATCGGCACTCCGAACGTACTCAATCGTGTAATTATATGCGCTTAAAAACATTGCATATCTTTGTAGCCTGTTAGCCGTTACTTCTGGTATGCCCTTATAGGGACCAAAAATAGAAATCAAGGGTTTGTGATCGGTACGTAATACAAATGGTTCGGATCTGCCATATAAGTATTGGTGATAACGCCTTACACCAAATATAATCGCTGTGGCTTCTTTCTGTATTTGCGAGTATCGTTTTTCAGCTGACGCGAGCGTGCGGGACGCGAATGATATGGGTCGTTCTAACATGTCATTACCTGCTTGCGATAAAATAGCGCCTAACCCGTGTGGAGATGCATCTACCGTCAAAATGATTTTAGAATTTGGGTCAAAATGTGTTAGGACTTGTGTTGACGTTAAGCATTTTTTTATTTCATTGAATGCATTCTGATGAACTGATGTCCAATGCCACTTAACTCCTTTCTTTAATAAATCATACAAAGGACTGAGTATGCTTGATGCTTGAGGAACGAAATTCCGATAGTAGTTAACAAGTCCTAAAAATGATTGTAAATTGTTTACATTAGTAGGTAGGGGAGCGTCAACAATTGCCTTTACTTTTGACGGATCTTTCTTTAGTCCGTTCTTGTTGATTACATACCCTAAATACTGTATTTCGTCTTTAAAAAATTCACATTTGTCCTTTCGCAATGTTAGCCCCGCGTCCTGAAGTCTTTTGAGAACTATATGTAGTTTTTCCATATGCAAATCTTTTGTTTTTGCTGTTATCAACACGTCATCTAACAGGCATAACACACCGTCCAATCCGGACAAAACAGTTTCCATTGCGCGCTGGAAAATAGACGGTGCGCTCGACAAGCCGAATACAAGACGTGTGTATTTGAACAATCCCCGGTGAGTGTTAATACAAGTTATGTTCTGTGACTCATCATCGAGCAGAAATTGATTGTAAGCCATGGACAAATCAATTTTCGAGAACTGCTGACCACCGTGTAACTTAGAAAATAATTCGTGAATGGTTGGCAAGGGATATTGTTCTATTATTAACTGCTTGTTAATGGTCACCGAATAATCCGCACATAATCTGACAGAACCATCTCGTTTGAGTACGGGCACTATAGGTGATGCATAGTCCGAATGTTTAACGGGTTTTAACACTCCTAGGTTTAGTAACCGTTCAATCTCCTTTTCGACTTTGTCGCGCAGAGCAAACGCAATGGGACGCGCTTTAAAAAATACCGGTTTTGCATCGTTATTTAGTTTTAATTTTACGCTATAGTTTTTGAAAGCGCCCAGCTTGTCTGAAAATACTTCAGGGAACTGTATTTGCAACCGCTCAATTACGCTTTGACTATCATTAAGAAAATTAACTTGAGCTAATTTTAATTTGAATATTGATATAAAATCGCGCCCTAGTAGCGGTGGGCCGCCGTGACGTATAACGAACACATCCAGTGTGTGTGTGCGCTGCATATATGTTATTGCTAAACGCACATAGCCTGCGCACTGCATTTGGTTACCCGTGTAACTATAAAATCTCTTGTGTGACGTATGTAATGGTATACTTGCAAATAACTTTTTATAAGTACCCCCAGATATGACTGTCACAGCTGATCCACTATCAATTTGAAATTTTAAATTTTGACCGTTTATTGTGACCGTTTCTGTCATAGGTTCCCCCCGAGCTGAACTAATGTTATAAAGCGACTTACCATCGTCGTCCTCGCTCACATCCCCCGATGACACGTAGTTCATTTGATTGCACATCCTACGCAAATGCCCTACTTTGTTGCACCTTTTGCACTTATAGTTTGCGAACCGACATTGAGACGATTTGTGATTAGCCCGACCGCACACCGAACACTTTTCTTTCACGGCACTATTGCTCGGGTTGGCACTATTTTGTCCTTTCGTGATCTTGAACACCTGCACTTGATCTGCTGATGTAGAAGCAGTAGCGGCAGCGCCCGCGCGCGCGCATCGTGTGCTCTCTGCTAACTCCACCGCCTTCGCCAAGTTTAAGGTCTCCAAGTTCTGCGCAAACAGTTTCTCCCGTTCTGGACCCGCTACCATCCCCATCACAAATCGATCACGGAGCGCCTCTTCAACATTGCTGAATCCGCAATGTGCCGTCAGCCCTCGTAACCTTGCTGCCCATTGAGTATATGCCTCGCCCGGCTGCTGCGAAGCTGCATAAAAGTTGTATCACTCACTGAACCCGCAACGTTTCGGAGTGAAGTGGTTATCCAATAACTGCACTATATCCTCATATGGCACCTCTTGCACGTCTTTGGGCAGGGCTAAGTCTGCTGCCAACTTGTAGGTACCGTCGTTGAGTGCGCTGAGCAGTATGGCTCGCCTCCTGGTTCCCGCCGCATCATTCTTCGCATCGATGTTGTTAGCGATGAACCACTGCGTGATACGACCTTTGTAAGTCTTCCAATCATTAACATTATGATCAAAAGTTGTTAAAATTCCACAAAATGACTGTGACATTTTTCAACAAAAAAAAATCCTTTTTTTTTTTTGATTTTGGGTAAACTCGTCGCCACTGTTACGTAGGTGCGTAGGGACAAGTGAAACAACTGACAGCTATAAGCACACTGGTTTATTGTCAGGTTAGAGCAGTGCAGGGACGCAACCCACGCACACATACACGATGTTGACATACACATATATAACACAGACGATGTAACTAAATTTAGTGGCGTCACTTACAATGCCTGCCTGAATGAACTGTCCTTTAACTTGGGCAAACCAAATCTCAGGTTCGTCGGGCCAAAACGGTGGAACTTTTACGCTGACCTCACAAATGTCTTGAAGTGACGACATTGTCCCATCGCTAAATTCGGTACGATTGTCCTCTGCATCTCTAAATTCATGATGCGCCATGTAAATATAGGTCTATGTGCTCCAAGAGGTCACCACTTTAGTCAATTATAAATTTTTAGTAATTTATTAACTAACCAACTGACGTATCCAACAACAATCTTTTTTGTCTCCTAGCATCCTGACGGTTGCGCAAGCGTCAGTTGGCCAGTGTGTTCAGAAAACTTGTCGGAAGCAGGTGTTTGATAGCCTGCACTCATTAAGTCATCCTGGTACTAACGCTTCGGCCAAGTTAGTAGCCGAACGATTCGTATGGCCAGGAATCCGGAAGGACTGCAGAGAATGGGCACGCTCATGCCTTGTTGCCAGTGCCAGCGAGCCAAAGTCACTCGTTACGATAGTTCTCCACTCGGCACTTATCAGCTAACGCGTACCCGCTTCAAGCAGATCCATATCGATTTGATCGGGCGGTGACCCTACTCCGAAGGTTATCAGTATTGCTTAACAGCCGTAGATCGATTTACTCGATGGCCGGAAGCAGTACCTATACAAGACATTACGGCAGAAACCGTGGCAAAGGCGCTGCAGATCATAACCGGCCGTGGCCGTCAATTCGAGTCGGCACTCTTCCAATGCTTGTCGAAGCTTGCCGGTTTTGAGCATAAGAGGACTACGGCGTATCACCCAGCCTGTAATGGGTTAGTGGAACGTTTCCACCGTCAGCTAAAGGCTGCGAAAGTATGCCATGCCAGTGACAGGTGGACGGAGTAATTGCCGTGGGTTTTGTTAGGAATGAGAGCTGCCTTTAAGGAAGACTAACAATCTTCTTCTGCAGAGCTAGTGCATGGAGAGCTGTTGCTACTGCCTGGCGAGTTCTTTGAGCCGATGGTCACCGGTACAACCAACATAACTGACTTTTCTGCACGGTTACGTAATTTCGCCGCTCAAATTCGCCGACTCCAACGTCACGGCATGGTGGCGCAAGAGTATTTGTATATAAGGAGCTCGAAACCTGTGACTCAGTGTTCCTTCGTGTGGATGCGTCGCGGGGTTCCCTTACTCCTACTTACTCAGGACCTCATAAGGTCCTTTCTAGAGGGCATAAAGTTTTTAAGATTCTTATGTGCGTGTGAACTGAGGGACCACACTGGTATCTCGCAAAATAAATATCGTAGGATTTAGTAGTAGACTTAAAACAATTGTAGAACAAATCTGGGAATTTGTAAATAAATATATTAAAAACTACAACCCTTAAAGTGCGGTCCCTCAGTCCTCACATACCATTAGTCAGATCTCAGAAAGTATCTGAAAAAATAAGGTGTTGTGACTACAGACATTTAGTAAAGAATTTGTTAAGATATTTACTAAATAACAAACCACAAAGCATCAAATATAAAAAAATATATAACGACTAAACTGTGGTCCCTCAATCCTCACATTCACTGACATATGTGCATGTACTAGCTGCTAGACGAAAGGAATATCAGAAAGACTAAACATTTAGTAACGAATTTGTAAAGATATTTACTAAATAGCAGACCACAAAGCATCAAAGGTAAAAAATATATAACGACTAAACTGTGGTCCCTCAATCCTCACATCTACTGACATAATGTGCTTGTACAAGCTGCTAGACAAGGGTAATATCAGAAAGACTAGTGTACTTAACTTTTAGTAGCAAGTTTCTACTAAATAATAGTTATCTAAAACTGTGTATTTCTTACCTCTTAGCTGAGATAATATTATTTTTTAATCCTATAAAAATATATAAGAGTAGTGTGACCACACAATGAAACAAAACGTAGACAGTACTATTATACTTCATTTAGTACAGCATTAAACGAAACGAAAATAATGTTGAACTGTTAATTTAATTTTATATTACATGGCATAAGTGTCTTTAATAAAAAGTATATAATAAAAAAATAAAATAACATTAATACATTTATCTAGGTAAGTGAAATTTGCATGTAGCTTAATGAATGTAGGAATATTTGATGATCAGTATACATTCAATAATTTTGAGTTGTTGATCATCATAGCAAAAGAAACGCTCATTCATATAAAAGTAGCATCGGTAATGAACAAGACCGTCTGGAATTAAGGTTCCCCTAGTCAACGGCACGAACTATTTTGTGCGCGGGGATAAAATGCATGCTGTCTCATCCGACAACACGTGCGAATGAGATTGATGCTGTGATGAGCAGTAAGAAGCTAGTTCTCATATGAATTAGCACTTTTGCAAATTTGTAGCGAAATGGATGATGATTTGGGACGAAAACGAGCGCGCGAAATTTTATGAACAGACCTTTGGGAGTCTAGATATCATGAAAAAACTACTAAATGTATATTTACAAAATAAAATTATTTGTATTGTTGAATTACTAATCTATCCCTGTATGGAGGCCTTTTTGCAACTTTCTTTCTTCTTATGGTATTTATTTCCGCCCAAAAATGCGTTAAAATAGTGTATAATACTAGTGTTGAAATATGGAACTTTCGACGCTCATAACTTTCAAATATTGTTATTTTTATACTTTTCCGTTTCCATACAGGGCTAGATAATGATGAGACTAATTGATATAATTTTTTATTTTGAACGTACACCGTCAAACAGTGGAGTAATCCCCAGACTACGTTTGTATGGTTTTTTTTTGACTAGTGTAACCTTAATGATGGAATGAATTCAGATGCGCCCATGATTTTGAAGCTTTTGTTTAAAAACTGTTATGGTAACTGGTACATTATTAAGATTACCTTTTTCTTAAACTGAACTTCAGTTACATACCCATTTGACATTTTAAGCTTTCGGTATTTTGAATATAAGTGTAACAATCATTAGGTATATAGATTTTAGGGAGTTTTGAACGTAGGTTATTTTACGTTAGATCTTTTAATTTTAAATATCTTACTTACTTATAGTTGGAATCTTATTAGAAGTACTTAACTAACACTTTATATAAAGTTTTCATTTACTTTATATAGGTACTAACGAAAGCGGTAATGGACGTCAGATTCCAAGTAGGTCAGATTCCAAGTAAGTCATTTTCCAGCTAGGACATTTTCCAACTAGGTCAGATTTTGAGTTAGTAATGGTTTCTGGTACACTTACTCACATACGTACTTGCATGAGTAGGTATTGCATAAATTTCGTTCTTTTACCTAATCAGCTTGCAGATGGGGTTTCGTCGCCAACAATTTTATTTCTTGGAATTATAATGCCCAAAAATAGTAAAAGACACACGCCAGGCGCCCTATACACTTACAATAATATTATATGTTAAGCACACCATAGCTGTCAGGTACCACGTTCTTCTTGTTCTTCTTTGTCAACGTTATTATAATATTATTTATTTATTTCTTACCACAAATTTACAGACACTAAATTAAAGAGTCTACAGACAGAATTTTACAATCAATTTGTGGAAGACTGGTGTATCAACAGGGAAATGCACAATATTACCAACTGATTTATTACACCAATAACACAAACTCGTAATGTTTGTTCTCTATTGTTGTTGTCAAGCGTAAACCCACTTTGTTATGTCGCCACTTGCGAAATCCTAAATTCTTAAGACAGTATCTAACACCGCATTGCGCTCTAGACCGTGCGATTCGCCTTAGCATGGCATGGCATGGGACCGAATATTGCGCAATAGCAGTGATGAATATTGATTTATTTGTTTATTAGTGACTAGCTGACCCTCGGGGCTTCGCTCCCGTCAATATCCTACCTACCCTGCCTACCCAGCCTACCCTGAGTACCCTACCTACCCTGCCTACCCTGCCCCTACCCTGGTTACCCTGCCTATCTGACTTGCCTGCCTACCCTGCCTTTCCTGCCTACCCTGCCTATCCTGCCTTTCCTGCCTACCCTGCCTATCCTGCCTACCCGGCCTACCCGGCCTATCCTGCCTAACCTGCCTACCCTGCCTACCCTGCCTACCCTGCCTACCCTGCCTACCCTGCCCACTCTGTCTACCCTGCCTATCCTGCCTTCCCTGCCTATCCTGCCTACCCTGCCTTTCCTGCCTACCCTGCCTTTCCTGCCTACCCTGCCTATCTTGCCTACCCTGCCTACCCTGCCTATCCTACCTACCCTGCCTACACTGCCTACCCTGCCTACTCTGCTTGCCATGCCTACCCTGCCTACCCTGCCTTTCCTGCCTACCCGGCCTATCCTGCCCACCCGGCCTATCCTGCCTACCCTGCCTACCCTGCCCACTCTGTCTACCCTGCCTATCCTGCCTTCCCTGCCTATCCTGCCTACCCTGACTACCCTGCCTACCCTGCCTTTCCTGCCTACCCTGCCTATCTTGCCTACCCTGCCTATCCTGCCTACCCTGCCTACACTGCCTACCCTGCCTACTCTGCTTGCCATGCCTACCCTGCCTACCCTGCCTACTCTGCTTACCCTGCCTACTCTGTTTACCCTGCCTACCCTGCCTACTCTGCCTACCCTGCCTAATCTGCCTACCCTGCCTAACTTGCCTATCCTACCTACCCTGCCTTTCCTGCCTACCCTGCCTTTCCTGCCTATCTTGCCTTTCCTGCCTATCCTGCCTACCCTGCCTACACTGCCAACCCTGCCTACCCTGCCTACCCTGCCTACCCTGCCTACCCTGCCTACGCTGCCTACCCTGCCTTTCCTGCCTACCCAGCCTATCTTGCCTACCCTGCCTACTCTGCTTACCCTGCCTACCCTGCTTAACCTGCCTACCCTGCCTACTCTGCTTACCATGCCTACCCTGCCTACCCTACCCACTCTGCTTAGCATGCCTACCCTGCCTACTCTGCTTACCATGCCTACCCTGCTTACCCTGCCTACCCTGCCTATCCTGCCTACCCTGCCTACTCTGCTTACCCTGCCTACTCTGTTTACCCTGCCTAATCTGCCTACCCTGCCTATCCTGCCTACCCTGCCTTTCCTGCCTTTCCTGCCTTCTCTGCCTATCTTGCCTACCCTGCCTACCCTGCCTATCCTGCCTACCCTGCCTACCCTGCCTACTCTGCTTACCCTGCCTACTCTGCTTACCCTGCCTACTCTGCTTACCCTGCCTACTCTGCCTACCCTGCCTAATCTGCCTACCCTGCCTAACCTGCCTATCCTACCTACCCTACATACTAATTTGTATCTATCATCAATTGTTTTCTCAGCGCACGCCAAATAATGTATTATACAGACAACATTTTGCTACCTTGGGTTACATTATTACAATTTTCATAAGGATCTCTATTTTTTCTGAAAATATTTTATAGCCTATGACACTCAGGAATAATGTAGCTTTCTACCGGTGCAAGAATTTTCAAAATCGGTTCAGTAGATCCAGAGATTACCCCTTACAACGTCACAAACTCACAAACTTTACCTCTTTATAATATTAGTATAGATTCACTCTTGTTTCTCACATCTAGCAATTCTCGCGCATCTTAATTTTACCGATCTATACTTTAATTAAATTCATTAAGTAAATCATATCGGTTTTATTGGCATCCTCGACTGCAGCCGTACGTAATTAATTGTTCTCAGTTTCCTGTTTTATTTATCCCCACAAACACTATGCGTACGTAAAAACCACTGAGCTGATACGTTAAACATAAATTAACAGTTCAACATTGTTTTCTTTCCTTTAATGCTATACTAAATGAAGTATAATAGTACTGTCTACATTTTGTTTCATTGTGTGGTCACACTACTCTTATATATTTTTATAGGATTAAAAAATAATATTATCTCAGCTAAGAGGTAAGAAATACACAGTTTTAGATAACTGTTATTTAGTAGAAACTTTCTACTAAAAGTTAAGTACAGTTAGTCTTTCTGATATTACTCTCGTCTAGCAGCTAGTACATGAACATATGTCAGTAGATGTGAGGATTGAGGGACCACAGTTTAGTCGTTATATATTTTTTATCTTTGATGCTTTGTGGTCTGTTATTTAGTAAATATCTTTACAAATTCGTTACTAAATGTTTAGTCTTTCTGATATTCCTTTCGTCTAGCAGCTAGTACATGCACATATGTCAGTGAATGTGAGGATTGAGGGACCACAGTTTAGTCGTTATATTTTTTTTATATTTGATGCTTTGTGGTTTGTTATTTAGTAAATATCTTTACAAATTCTTTACTAAATGTCTGTAGTCACAACACCTTATTTTTTCAGATACTTTCTGAAATCTGGCTAATGGTATGTGAGGACTGAGGGACCAAACTTTAAGGGCTGTAGTTTTTAATATATTTATTTACAAATTCCCAGATATGTTCTACAATTGTTTAAAGTCTACTACTAAATCCTACGATATTTATTTTGCGAGATACCAGTGTGGTCCCTCAGTTCACACGCACATAGATTCTTCTGAATGGTAAAGAAGTGACCGTTTCGATCGATCGCCTTAAACCGGCCTTCACGCTTCATGTCGAGCGTGCAGACCCTGAAGACACTTCCGAACCGCGAAATCTCTTAACGCGTTCCGGTCGTCAAGTCAGACTTCCCGACCGATACCGCCGTTGACGGGCTCTGGAGGGGGGTGGTGTAGGCTTCTCCTGCATGGAATTTATAATTACTGAACACTGACACACAGCTGAGGCTTGCGCAACCGTCAGGATGCTAGGAGACACAAAAGATTGTTGATTGGATACGTCAGTTGGTTAGTTAATAAATTACTGAAAAATATAATTGACTAAAGCTGAATAGCTGGTCAGCCACAGAAAAATAAAACAAAATAGGCGGGTAAGCGGCAATCCGATCTTCATTTGATTTTTTTTGAGTTGTAGAGTTTTGTTTATACTTCCGTATAGCAGAGATTTATATTAACACAATGAGTTCATCTGCTTCATATATGGACTCAACGCCTGATTTTATAAGAGAAGTGGCTAAAGTAGTAGTGGAATAACAATTTTTTTCTAATTTTACCACAAACTTAAAATAAATATTTCACCAAAGTTGTTGATTTAAGTAAAATATAATTCACTCATTTTTCTTAAGCTAATTCATGTTTTTATTTTTACTTTCCTCGTATTCGTAATGAAAAGCACGGTGTTTATCTCGGGTTTAAAATACTTATTTTAGTCCCTCAAACTTTTGGCAAACCCCGTCTCGGGACTATATAAGTTATTTTCACCCCTAAGGTAACAATGTACTATTCTTGTCTTAAATTCTGAGTTATTATTTTACCATTTTTAAACATAAAACCCAATTATTTTAAAACAAAGGACATTCATTATTATTGCAGTCGACCTTTCAATTACTAGAATACCATTATATCACGTAGGCTGAAATTCAGTATAAATCTAAGAATAGTATCCAAGTAAATGTTAAATAAATAACTCCGTCTGGTATTTTCCTACCTGGTAGTACCTTATTACTAGCAACCGGTTATTATTTTTATAAAATTATATATTTTTTTCGTTTCTGGTGTCGACTCAACTTTCAAGTTTCTTTACCGTTTTATATCGATCCACTTAACATTCAACCTACAAATTCAAAGTGAGTAGCTTTTAAACGAACTTTATATTATTTATTTTTTATTATGTACACAAGAAACAAATCACAAACACAATCAAAATGCAATTTGAAAAATCAACGACCACATTTGCAAAATACACAAAAAATATGTTATCTTGTTCACTTCATAAAAGTTGAATTTTTTTGAAGTGGCATTCTATCTAGCTGTTTTTTAAGATTCGTTTTGTAACTTTCTGTTTTGTTTTTTTTTGTCTGTAACCTTTTAGTCCTGTTACAAAACAAGCAACTACTTATCATAACTTTTTCCCTCAAGCAATGAAGCAAACCAAACGGCTTTTTTCAAAGCCACCGGGGTTATGCAATTGCTGATATGTTTATTATATTCAATCTAGCACTAGCATGCCTTCAGTGAGCTTTAGTTACCTCATTCACCGCACGACAAGCAAGAGCGTTTAATTTTTTCAGTGTTTACTCAATATTATGGGGCTGAGTGTACCCGGCGGAGTCACGTAGCCGACGGAGAATTTCACTTTCTTAACCCTTGCACATTTCTGCATAAATTTGTCAGGGCTTATGGACCGACTAAACACACTTCCACGGGTTGACACGCTCCTAAGTGACATGGGTACTGCATTGAATTTGCATTATTTGATTTGTCATAGTTTGTGTCACGGAAACACTGGACAGAAATTATGTCGTCATTTTCGAAAAATAAGATGGGTTGGTATCCTTATGTTATTTAATATTTTGGTGTGTGGATATCAACTTACATCCTGAGTGCAGGATAGTTAAGTTGCTGAATATTTTTAGTCTTGTTTTTGACTCAACTTCCAATCTGCATTTGGTTAAACTGGAAGTCAATCCCAATCTCAGTTGGGAAAAGCTTAGGCAGATGGTAAAGGTTGTTTTGCTGTGTTGATTATAAATCAATTGAAACCAACCGGTAACATGAAAGAGACTATTTTTAGGACTGTCATATTTTTTCCATTCAATAAAGAAAAGAAACTTTCATTTTGTCTACTGAAAAATATAACATAACTTTTAGTCATTCTCTTATCAATAACCTGTCTTTTTTGAAATTACGATCCCTAAATGTGTTTACAGACTCGTAGAACAAATATAAAGTTCTAATTTTTGGCAAATATTTGCTACTTTTGTTGTAATATATTCTTGTTTGGACAAAACATAACATAGCAGTTATATAAATGTACATAAAGGTATTGTTAATAGTAGGTACATGTCTAGACGATGTAATGTGCCTCGAACTTCGCTATAATACTTAGAATCCTCATGTTTCGGACCTGGAATTTAAGATCAAAGGATTGACCCTGAGGACTAAAGGTACAATCTTGAAATGTTCTAGATAATTAATTGTGCATTTATAAGAATTTTATTGTAGCAAATTGTCAACCATTTCCTTTATTTATATATATAAATTTACATATATATTTGCGCCATTTTGGGTTGAAACATTAGGTCTATGGGATCCGTGTGCTCATAGAGTTTTTCGAGATGTTAGCAAACGGTTAGTCTACTCTTCACTTGACCAGAGGGCTGGGCTTTACTTCGGCCAGAGAATCAACATTGCCATCCAACGTGGCAATGCTGCCAGCATTCTGGGCACTTTTCACGTCTACAGCAATGTGGACCAATTTGTTGACGCCCGGTGTCCCCTGCCCTTTGTGTACGCGTCCGTAGTTTTTATTTGAGTGTATATATGTAGTTATTGCTATTTAAGTACTAGCTTCTCCCAGCGGCGACGCCCACGTGTATGTAGAAAATTATCCCAAGGGAACATATCCCCGAGATAAAAAGGGAACGAATTCCGGGTATTCCATGTGCTATTCCAGACTATAATTTATCTCTGTGCCGAATTTCATCCAGATTCGTTTAGCCATTTAAGCGTGAAGCAGTAACAAACATACCCACACGCACACTCACAAACTTTCGCCTTTATAATATTAAGTGTGATTTTATACTATGTAAATTCACTGTTGGACTACGTGATATCTTTCATCTACGATTTTAACAATGGATGTGCTCACATAGTTTTTCAATAGACTTTAATACGTGTAGTTAAAAAAGTTCCTACAGGGATAAGCATCGCTTGGTGTCTCATTTAATTTAAAGTGTGTCTTGCGAATTTGCATCGACCTCTCGTACGCCTTTCAAATAATTGACCCAGAGGACATATCATCTATGAATGCTTTTGACATTTTACTTTCTGGGAACAAAGTAATATCGACGATGGCTTAATACAAAACTATATTCTTACAGCGTTAACGACCGTCGAAAAGTGAAAATATAAGGGATTGGTCTCGTGACATTTTGCTAGCGCTTTTTGGCTTTTTTTTATTCCATATATTTTGACTTTGTATAGAGCTTACCATGGATAGCGTGTTTTGCTTGTTGTCTTCAAACTCATATCTATACTTAATGGTGCTTACACACATCCAGATTTGGTCCGGCCGGACCACAGATTTGTGGGCGGCAGGCAGGGCAGGCAGAGCAGGCAGGGCAGGCAGGGCAGGCAGGGCAGGCAGGGCAGGCAGGGCAGGCAGGGCAGGCAGGGCAGGCAGGGCAGGCAGGGCAGGCAGGGCAGGCAGGGCAGGCAGGGCAGGCAGGGCAGGCAGGGCAGGCAGGGCAGGCAGGGCAGGCAGGGCAGGCAGGGCAGGCAGGGCAGGCAGGGCAGGCAGGGCAGGCAGGGCAGGCAGGGCAGGCAGGGCAGGCAGGGCAGGCAGGGCAGGCAGGGCAGGCAGGGCAGGCAGGGCAGGCAGGGCAGGCAGGGCAGGCAGGGCAGGCAGGGCAGGCAGGGCAGGCAGGGCAGGCAGGGCAGGCAGGGCAGGCAGGGCAGGCAGGGCAGGCAGGGCAGGCAGGGCAGGCAGGGCAGGCAGGGCAGGCAGGGCAGGCAGGGCAGGCAGGGCAGGCAGGGCAGGCAGGGCAGGCAGGGCAGGCAGGGCAGGCAGGGCAGGCAGGGCAGGCAGGGCAGGCAGGGCAGGCAGGGCAGGCAGGGCAGGCAGGGCAGGCAGGGCAGGCAGGGCAGGCAGGGCAGGCAGGGCAGGCAGGGCAGGCAGGGCAGGCAGGGCAGGCAGGGCAGGCAGGGCAGGCAGGGCAGGCAGTGCAGGCAGGGCAGGCAGGGCAGGCAGGGCAGGCAGGGCAGGCAGGGCAGGCAGGGCAGGCAGGGCAGGCAGGGCAGGCAGGGCAGGCAGGGCAGGCAGGGCAGGCAGGGCAGGCAGGGCAGGCAGGGCAGGCAGGGCAGGCAGGGCAGGCAGGGCAGGCAGGGCAGGCAGGGCAGGCAGGGCAGGCAGGGCAGGCAGGGCAGGCAGGGCAGGCAGGGCAGGCAGGGCAGGCAGGGCAGGCAGGGCAGGCAGGGCAGGCAGGGCAGGCAGGGCAGGCAGGGCAGGCAGGGCAGGCAGGGCAGGCAGGGCAGGCAGGGCAGGCAGGGCAGGCAGGGCAGGCAGGGCAGGCAGGGCAGGCAGGGCAGGCAGGGCAGGCAGGGCAGGCAGGGCAGGCAGGGCAGGCAGGGCAGGCAGGGCAGGCAGGGCAGGCAGGGCAGGCAGGGCAGGCAGGGCAGGCAGGGCAGGCAGGGCAGGCAGGGCAGGCAGGGCAGGCAGGGCAGGCAGGGCAGGCAGGGCAGGCAGGGCAGGCAGGGCAGGCAAGGCAGGCAGGGCAGGCAGGGCAGGCAGGGCAGGCAGGGCAGGCAGTGCAGGCAGGGCAGGCAGGGCAGGCAGGGCAGGCAGGGCAGGCAGGGCAGGCAGGGCAGGCAAAGAATTGCAAAGGCAAATTTTGTGCCTTACTGAATTGTTCTTTTCCGTTCTACTTAATTGACACTAATCTTAACTTATATCATTAATAATAGCTATTTATGCAACTTTTACGTTATGGACGGTCTTTTAATACGAGTGCAATTTTTCGGTACAAGCGTAGCGCGTACCGAAATAGGTGGGCACGAGTTATTACAAGACCAATAACGTACAGTTGCATACAAGATTTTATCTACGAAGGAAGGAATAAAACACAGATATAATATTGTTACGTTCCCGCCATAACAAGAAATCTTCATATCATTTCTCATATACATGTCTTGATTTTTCTGGTAGTAAATTATTTGTAGCCGCAACTACTCTATTTGTTATATCTGGTGGAGTATTATCAATATCACTTGATGTTGAAGACATTTTTAATAAAATTTGTAATAAAATTTAACTCAGATTTTTTTCCGGCGTCCACTTTTATTTTTTTATTTAGTCTTTAATAGGTATACGACAAATATCTTGTAGCCGCAACAGCCAAATAGTATACGATACTTTTGTTCTAAACTTGTTCCATTTTTAAAATCATCATTTACATATTCTCGACTTCGACGTAATATTATAGGTACCTGGCTGTATGTTCAGAATGTCTTTGCTTGTGTTTTAGAATTTGTGACGATTCGGATAATGCAACCCGATGTTGTTATGGGTATCATAATGGAACCTCTGTCAATTTTGTAATTCGAATATAACGAAACCGAAGTAGATAAAAGAAATAATAAAACAGAGGAAAGAAAAGGAGGTATCTAAAGAGGTCCACCGATATTTTCACATTGTTTGTTTATAACCGACTTCAAATTAAGGACTTCTCAATTGGTCGGACTCTTTTTTATTTGTTTTATCTAGTTTTAGTGCTTACTAACATTATCGTAAGTGTTGCTAACCATTTTTTTATCATGGCTACTCGAATAATAATTATAAGGACAAATTCTATTTTATTCTAAAATTGCTTATTTGTTTTTAGGCAATCATTTGTCGAATTACTGATCTTATTACGATTGAAATCTATATTTGAGTGTCATAGACTCATAGGCTACTTTATATCCTGGCTTTTTATCTTTGTGGGATAGGCCGCAAACGAAGACGCGAGAAAAACCAAGTAACTAATATATTATTAACGGCAACGACACGGTTGTCGTAGTCGTTAAGCGATCGGCTGATGCACTGCGTGCCGCGGGTTAGATGAACACAACGGAACAAATATTTGTATGGCCTACAGATGCCCTAGACAAGTGTCATTCTATCATCGAAAGCGTGGTGATAGCAATTGGAAGCTCATATCAAATAAAAAGCCGGTTCAAACTACGCCTCGATAATTAAGTAGAAAGGTTTGTTGTTTTACCCTCAAAAAGATATCTCTTTTATTTCCTTACTAAATTACCAGTCTATTAGATAATTCAGCCAATAGACACCGTATTTTCCCAGCAATAAATTCCTCAACAGATACGTTAGACAGAAGTGAATGCCCTTCACGGTACGCTTCCTTTGAGAGCAGGCTTTGCTTCGCGGTAACCGTGTAACATATATCACTCAGAATACAATCAAATCTTCGTCACTCACGAAACATCGCCCCTTCGCAACGTTGAGGGTAACGTCTTTTAGTGTCATTAAATAGATTACTGTTTTTCGCACATTTTCTGCTTTCTGTCGTATGTATTATGCTATTGAGGGAATTGGATTGCAAACAATAAAATTCGACGTTACTGAAATTGGGACGGATTTGTTGAACGTTCTTATTCAGGATGGTCCTTGTTTAGATTATACTGAGAGAAGGTTGTAATGGCATAACTTGAAGAAGGATGTGGAGAGGAGAGAAAAAGTTTTCTTACAGTGGATTGTGGCTTAGACAGTCTGAGTATAATAAGTGCAATACTTTTAGCAAATAAAAAGCAGATGATGCATCTCTTACACCATTAACTATATCGATTAAAGGAACGGTTGTCATGATACGACTTGGGAATGGATGAAGAGAATTTTATGTCTTGCAGTGAATTGTACCTTTGATAAAATGATTAATAAATTTACTATTCTTAGCATATAATGTAGGTTATGTAGCTGCAACGACATTGAGCAGATTGTTAACTAAACAGACTTCCAAAGCAAAAAACTACAAAGCGAAAATAACTTTCTTTTCCGAAGTCGGGGTCTATGCTACCAATTGTTATTCATTTAAAAAAAAAAAAGTTATTTTTCGCTTTGTAGTTTTTTGCTTTGCATGTTGCAATCAGGTAATAACAGAGATAGGAGTGATTTTAAAAAGGGAGCCTGCCGTTTTGCTGTAAAAATTTTGACAAAATTTCACTACCCAAACAAATTTTAGCAACCTCTTTTTATACCAATGCAATATCTGGAATAATTTTAGTACGCACATTTTCATTTGGTAAAATTTTTACATGTCAGAATATTACTAAGGATAGTGTCATTAAGGCATTTGGTCATTAATTAAATTATTTATTAGAGCGAAAAATCTTTAGACAGTAAACACACATCTGGCTCCCAAAGTATCAAGAACCTAGGTGACAGAAAGGAACAAGCGCAGTATAACGCGAGCGACGACATTCTTGCCAGAAAACGAGAGACAATTTTTGCTTGCCCTCTGAGTGCTTACCAAAATTTTATTAAACAGGAGCAGCTCATTGCAACTTATATAATTAATATGCTGAATTGATAGTTTGTCAATTTCTTTTCGATGAAATATAGATAACCCAATTTGTTGTCATTGACTAAGCTAAAACTGACCTGGAAAAGCGGTTGTATGACTGTTACATCCAGGAGAAAACGGATAGGGAATACCTGGAACTTATGGTACGTAAACTGAATGATCATATTAATAGCTTGCAGGACCAAGTAAAAGTCCTTCCAGGAGAAATAAATTGCTTGAAGGAAAAAAAGAAACTAAAGAACCCTTAGAAAAACAGGAAAGCGAGAGAACAATATTTGCCCAGCGTACTAAAAGTGACGTTGAATATTGCACAGACGAGGATGAACTCGCTAAAGAGACTGAGTGGATAAGGGCCAAGAGCAGGAAGAAGAGGAAGCTTAACACCTCCCTTTCTCCAAAACAACAACCTGGAACAAGTGCCCACCAAGAACAACAAAAAAATGCGAAAGAGACTTACGTCAAAAAGGTGCCCCCACCACCGCCAATCATAATAGACGGAGTTAAGAACTACCAAACGTTCTACGACTCTCTAACTGAAACAATACCAGCTGAATCATTTACCGCTAAAATGAAAATGGCGATTGTGTGAAGGTGAACGCCAAAACAGAATACTCTTATAGAGTAATTGCCAGGATTTTGACAGAAAAAGACCACCATTGGCATTCGTACGAGAATAAGCAGGCTAGACCAATTAGAGTTGTTGTGAAGAAATTACATTCCTCTTGTTAACCTGATCGTATCAAAGATTATCAAACATCACAAGGACTGAAAATAGAAAAAGTTGACAACAAATTGAGCTGGAAGAGTAAACCACTCAATATGTTCGTTTTATCATTTAATAATGATGAAGATGTCGACAAAATCTTTTGCATAAAGTACATTTAATGGTGTAAAATTGAAATATACCCACTCAAAATCCTAAACTCATTCCCCAATGCAAGAGATGCCAAGCGTATGGCCAAACTCATAAATATTGTAGAAAAGAGCCAAGGTGTGTAAAATGCACTGACAAGCATCTTACAGCCAACTGTACCAAATCTCCGCAAGAGAAGCCAAAATGTGTTCACTGTGGTCTTCCTCACCCTGCCAACTATAGGGGGTGTGAAGTAGCTAAACAGATACAAATTATGACAAATAAAAATATTAAAAAGAAACTTATGGTACCAACTACCCAGCAATCTTTTCCCCTACAAAATCAAAGGGCCTAGTCAACTGCAAAACCCTTGCAAGTAACCAACACTGGATCCTATGCGGAAGCTGCAAAACAAAGATCACAGCCCTTTAATCTAGAGGACAAGATTAATCAGATCTTAAAGTGTATTACCTCATTTGACAATAGATTAGAGAAACTAGAATCCAGCACTAAAACAGCTGTTTTAAATAATCCAAAATGATTAATACTCTCAAGATAATGGCGTGGAACTCTAACGGACTCCTCAAACATCAAAATGAGTTGCAGGCGGTCCTAGACACAGAAAATATAGACGTGTGTTTGATCTCCGAAACGCACTTCACTAAGCAATCTTTTATCATATTTAGAGGATACATGGTATATAATTCGCTCCACCGTGACATATCTGCCAGAGGAGGTAGCGCGGTTATAATCAAAGACAATATTAGTCACTACGTGCAGTGTATATATGAAGAACAAGACATTCAAGCTGTGGAAATATCTGTTAAAACCAAATATTGTTGTGTGTCTATTGCAGCCATATACTGTCCTCCACGGCATATGATAACAAAAGAGCGATATTTACATGTCTTTGAACTATTAGGCCGAAGATTTATCCTAGGCGGCGATTTTAATGCCAAGCACACACATTGGGGATCAAGACTTACTACAACTAAGGGAAGGCAGCTCTTAAGTGCAGTTAAAGAAACACATTCAGAAGTTATGAGCACGGGTAAACCAACGTGCTGGCCTACTGACCACCAGAAAATACCGGATCTTATAGATTTTTTAATATGCAAAAATATAGCCGCCAACGACGTCAGTTTGGAGGAAGGTTTTCATATGAACTCGTACCACTCTACGGTTATACTAATGCTTAGTCAAAAAGTCCTACTCAAAGAAAGCCTCTTAACCCTGGTTAATAAGTTTACAGATTGGAAAGGTTTTGCCCTTGATCTAGATAATATTATCGACCTTAAAACTCCGATAAAAATGCAAGATCAGCTTGACTCAGAAGTAAACAAATATATTGTTAATATCTAACAATGTGCGTGGAACAACTCACCGCAATTAAAACGTAAATATAAGGGGTTTATCTATCCTAAGGCAATTGTAGATTTACTATCTGAGAAAAGGAAACAAAGGAAGCTTTGGCAGCAAACAAGGTGCCCGAGGGATAAAACATCATTAAATAGCCTAACTAAACTGTTAAAGAGGAAAATTCTACAGTTTGAGGATGAATCTCTGAATACCAACCTTCTGCAGCTAACCAATGACAAATCAACTGATTAGTCCCTTTGGAAAGCAACAAGAAATCTCAAAAGGCCAATTAAACAAGTTCCACCCATCAGAGATAGCGACGGAAAATGGGCCATATACAATGACCAAAAAGCGAGAAGGTTTGCTCAACACTTAGAAGAGACTTTTCAACCCAATGAAAGCTCAATAGAAATACTAGAGAGTGAAAGATTGCCACAAAACCATAGAATTAAGCTTGTGACTCCTAAAGAAGTCATGAAAGGAATCCAAAATAACATTAGCTCGAAAAAGTCTCCGGGTTACGACCTTATTACAGGGGAAATTCTAAAACACCTCTCACGCAAAGCTATAGCAAAGCTGACCAAGCTTATCAATGCTGCATTTACCTTAAAATATGTACCTGAGCCATGGAAGGTCGCTGAAGTCATTATGATTGCGAAGCCTGGAAAACCACCCCATGAAGCATCATCATATAGACCTATTTCTCTGTTGCCCGTGTTATCAAAGCTATTCGAAAAACTGTTATTGAAACGGTTAAAACCAATAATAGAAGATAAAGAGCTTATTCCAATTCATCAATTTGGCTTTAGGGAAAAACACTCAACAATAGACCAGGTACATAGAATAACCAATATCATTAGAAAACACTTGAAAATAAGGGAGTCTGCGCCACCGTGTTTTTAGATGTCGCGCAAGCTTTTGACAAAGTTTGGCATAAGGGTCTAATATTCAAGCTCAGACGTATGCTACCAGAATTTGTAGATATTCTAAAGTCGTATATAACTAATAGAATGTTTAGAATACGGCAAGAAGACGCATATTCCGAGCTAAAAGCTATTAAAGCTGTGGTACCTCAAGGAAGTGTGCTAGGCCCAATTCTGTACTTGTTATACACATGTAACATCCCAGAACTGAAAAACAACACCATTACGATCTTTGCAGATGTTACTGCAATTATGGCTACCGGATCAAGCCACAGAGAAGCAGTAGAAAAAGTTCAACTAGCTTTGAACAAAGTTTATGACTGGACACAAAAATGGATGATCTAAAAGGTCAAACTGAATGAGTCAAAATAAATTCACATTGACTTCACAAATAAACACTTGGACTATCATCCAATCTACATAAATGGCATGCAAGTGCCTTATACTAATACAGCCAAATACCTTGGCACAACTCTCGACGCCAAATTGCGTTGAAAAGCTCATGTCATAAAGAAAACACAGGAACTCGACATACGTTATAAAAGTATGTATTGGTTACTCAGAAGGAAATCCTGTCTATCAATACATAATAAACTAACCATATACAAGCATATACTGAAGCCAATTTGGACGTATGGTATCCAACTTTGGGGCCGTACTAAACAAAGCAATGTCAAATTAATCCAACAATTCAAAAATAAAGTGCTCAGGGATGCTGTGAATGCACCCTGGTACATAAGAAATGACGATCTTCACTGTGACCTTAAAATGGAATTCGTCACCACCATCATCCAAAAATTTGCTGAAGCCCACGAACACAGACTTCATCGAGACGTGAATGTTGAGGCTATCCAGCTGCTGCATAAGGCTGACTTAGTGCGTAGGCTAAAAATAACTGAACCTTTTGAATTAGTGTAGTGTACAAAGTAAATGAATAATAGTGACAATGCTGTGCTTTATATATAACACATGAATATAGTGTTTTTACAAATATATCAGACTCTAAGAAAGTGCTACGGACTTGTGTAAAAGTGCAAATGGACACTATTCTTAGTTTTAACATAATCTAAAACTTAACATATTAAGTTAGAGTTAAATTGCTTATTAGTCTTTTAGGTTAGATCGTAATTAATTATTAAGAATTTTGTTCTTATTAATAAAGTAAAAAAAAATAAAAAAAAATTGACTAAGCAATTGACTAAATAGAAATGGTAAATTGAAAACTGACGATACTAATTATTTGGCTTATTTCATTTTGCGTAATAAGTGTTATTCCAACTGAAATATTAGACCACATAAAAATTGGTAAAAGTACTAGTTGGTAAAAAAATAATTGTTTAAACGTTCACTTGCCAAACATTAGGTTTGCGTTACAATTATTTGTGAAGAGATTTTTTGTTATGTAATAATTTGGCAAATGAAATTATGCGGAAGATTGTTTGGGAAGTGATAATTTGTCAATTTCTTTTCGATGAACATAGGTAACCCTTTTAAAAAATATGCAAAAAAGTTTAATACGATCATAAATCTCACCCAAAGGTCGCAAAACAACTATCATATCCAAACAGCCACAAATAAATCTAAAGCAGTGCGGCAAGTAATCAATGAATACAAAAACAAAAACCCCCCTGAAAAAAATTATAGAGTAAAATATAATATAATAACCAACTTCTAACTGCTCCTGATACTATAGCACAAACATTCAACAACTTTTTTATTGATGACATTTCAAAACTAACGAATAAAACAAGAAACTAAACTAATTTTCTAACCTATAACAAACCAAACTCCTGTTTCTTAACACCAATAACCCCTTACGATGTTGTCAAAATAATTATAACATTAAAAAACACTAACAGTACAGGATGTGATGGGATTTCATTTAAAAAAAAAAGTGTAGTGTACGAAATTGCTCCAATTATCACATACATAATAAATCAGTGTCTTGAAGAAGGAATTTTCTGGTTATATTTGAAAACTACTGTAGTCACACTAATATTAAAAAGGAAACACGGAAGATCTACGATGTTATAGACCTAACGCTCTCATGCCAATAATGGCTAAAATATTTGAAAGAGTACTATATAATAATCTTAGTGAATATTTCGAAAATAAATAAATAATAATAGATAATCAAGTTGGATTCCGAAAAGGGAAGTCGGTCAATACAGCAATGCATCAGATTTTACAAAAAAAATATTATGACACTAGATAAAAAAAAATCTGATTACAGCCCTATACATGGATATGGCAAAGGATTTTGATAGTGTTGACCATGGACTATTACTATATAAACTAGAAATATTTATGGCGTTCGAGGTGAAGCACTTGATATAATTTAATCCTATCTCAGTAATAGAATACAGTTCACTGCAATAACACAATTATGTCCATTCACAAAAACAGAAGTTAAATATACATCGAGCCCAAGTTCAATAAAATATGGTGTAACTCAAGGTTCAATACTAGGACCACTACTATTTCTCATATATATATAAGCACCCTATGATTTTATTTGCAGATGACAGTACGGCTCTTTTCACAAATAACAAAAATAAAAATATATTTTTTTATTTTATAACGAATGCTCTTCCTAATGAAAAGTGATTCAGTTTCGTGATTTTTCAAGCGAATCTGATGAAAATTTAAATGAAAAGGAAATTCACTGGACAATTTAAAATACATCGAGCCCAATATCAATAAAATATGGTATAACTCAAGGTTCAATACTAGGACCACTACTATTTCTCATTTATATAAATTATTTAACTAACGCTATTCAGCACCCTATGATTTTATTTGCAGATGACAGTACGGCTCTTTTCACAATTAACAAAAAAAAAAATCATAAACAAGAAATAAATGATGCCCTATCTAAATTAATAAATTGGCTAACAATAAATAATCTAAAAATTAATCATGCAAAAAAAAATGCAAAATCAATTCCATTATCTATTCAGTACAATGATGCAACTTTATCTGAGGTTACAAGTACAACATTTCTAGGTTTCTATATATATTCTAATATGTCATGGCAAACACATGTAAATAGTGTATGTAGCAAAATTATTCAATTCTCTTATGCCCTCTACATGCTCAAAAAAGCATCTAACCAAACCACACTACTTAATGCTTATCATGCCTATGTGGGGTCCACTCTATCTTATGGGATACTATATTGGGGATACTCAACTGATAAAGAAATTGCGTTCAAGGCACAAACAAAGTGTATTAGATCAATATGTGGGATACACCAAACAGATTCATGTAAACCTCATTTCATAAACCTCAAGATCTTAACCTTCCCTGCTCCTTTCAAAAAGTCCTCTTCAGAAGGGGTAGTTAATGCATTTGTGGTGCTCTCAATATTGCAGATATCCATAGGCAGCGCTGACCACTCAAAATAGGAGGGCCACAAGCTTATTTCTAGAGTTAGAAAGTCTACACTTAAATCCATCTCTTTGAATACTTAACTCAATTTTTATTTAGTAGATTCCATTTTTTTATTTTATAATAAATGCTCTTCCTAATGAAAAGTGATTCAGTTTCGTTATTTTATTTTTCAAGCGAATCTTATGAAAATGAAAAGGAAATCCACTGGGCAATTTAAAACACAGGTTTAGTTTTTTGCTGTTGTTCTATTTTGTGTTTCGTATAATTCATTTTAGTAGATAGTTTATTCTGATGCTTTTTGATGTGGACTTCTTTCAAGTACAGTGTGCATAAATCTATTAGGGGATATAATGTGTAAGGTTGCTATTATAGCAATAGGTAGGCGATTTGAATGCAAAACGAATAGAAGCGTTTAACAAGGTTGCCATCTCCATAGCCCATTCTTAAAACGGTTATTATGTCAGCATAGTTATTAGGGATGTTTTCTGGATGTAAAACATCCCTATTATCTATTTGGTCTGTAAGTTAGATTTTAAAAATACGAAAATACATTGCATCAAAGTTTAGGAGTGTGGATGTTTGGCTTCACTTCTTGGTAAAATATTTACAAAAGCGTGAGTGAATCACGCTAAATTTAAACGCACTGTGTCTTCGTCATTTTTTGTTTACGTTACAAAATAATACAGACGTCCAATATTTTTGTTAATGCAACTGGCGGACCATTAAGAATGTTTTCAGGAACATTTCCCATTATCATGACCATGAATGTTCCTATAGTTGGTTTTAAGGACAAAATACCATTTTAAAAACATTGTTTAAACCAGCTGAAGCATTTCACCGTAGCCGTAGGTAGCAAACGAATCTTCATAACATTCCTTTACTACAGGTCTTAAAAAAGTACCTACCCAGCAAGTTTTAATCAAGCTGTCAGTAGTACCTGTAATAAGACGAGCACTGAAATTTATCGTGCTCAATTAAAGCTCGAATTGTGAAGGGTCATATGTAGGGCGCCTAATATGCTCGAGCAATTTCAGCAGGTATATAGCCTAAAATACGAGGTGTTATTTGCTCTGTAACAAGTAAACTGAATGGAAGGTTTAGTTGAATAGTAAAGAAGGAAAATATGTGATGGGATAACTGACGCATTAAGTGTAGTATTTATTTGTGTGTAGAACGTTGTTTTTGGATAAATTAGTTATCCTAATCCTGCTTGGATTAGGATGTCTACATGGGCACTTATAAAACGTCGACAAAAGGTGCACGGTTCGGGTTGGTCGTTTCCTATGGAGAAGAACTGGCAAGAAACTCCATGGTTACTCTTTTAAAAATGGTTTGGTTTTACAATATTTCCATGTTACAGCATTAGTACTATGGGGGGACAACGTAGGCCCGACAATAAGTCTTAAGAAATTAAAAAAAAAGTTTATATACTATATAACAAAGTTAACAAATGTTAACTAACATCTAGATGACCTACAATGCTCACACATTCACAAAATAATCGGTAAAAGAATCTATACAAAGTTATAAATAAATATATAACAAGACTAAATTTAACATGTGGCACAAATGTTGTTATCAGTGCTGTAACTATTCTTTGCAAAGGGCTATAAAGATGATTGCGAACTATTGTAAAAAGTCCAATTAAAAGAAGAAAAAAAAATGAGATTGAGAATAGTTAGAGACATCCACATATTTGTGCCGTTTATGAGTTACCAGGGAAGCCGCATGCGCAGAAGGAGCTAAAGCCAAATTTTTTATCTTCAACGTAGTTTTTGATTTGCTTTTTTAATAAGGACACGTTTGATGTGATTTTTGAACTTTCCATCGGTCAGTTCTATAACTGACTTTGGCAACTTGTTATAAAAGCGTATACTGTTTAGAGGAAAGACTTGCTAGTTTTAGTTCATCTGAATTTGGGTATTACAATTTCGTGCTTACTGCGTGTATTTAAATTATGGAAGTCGCTTCTAGTTTTGAGAAGCCCTCGATTTTTGCGGACATACAAAATACATTCCAAAATATAAAGTGAAGGTAGAGTCAGTATATCGATCTCTTTAAATTTTTCTCTGAGGGACTCGTGAGGACCCATTTTATAGATCGCGCGGTTTGCCCTCTTTTGTAATATGAAAACTGAGTCAACATCTGCTGCTGATCCCCACAGCAGAATGCCATAAGACATAATACTGTGAAAATGAGCATAGTATACTAACCTAGCTGTGGCTACATCGGTTAACTGCCTTATTTTCCTTACTGCATAAGCAGCTGAACTTTACCTTCCCGAAAGAGTTCTAATGTGCGCGCCTCACTGCAATTTTGAATCGATAGTAATCCCTAAGAATACAGTTTCCTTTATAACTTCAAGATTTTTGCCGTCAAGATTTAAGTTTAGGTCACGTTGTGGTACATTTGGTCAAGAGAACTTAAGACATTTTGTTTTTTTCGCATTCAGTTAGAGATTGTTAGCTGCGAAACATTTTGAGAGAATAATTAGACTTTCGTTGACATGTATTTTAAAAATTAGCGAAGCAAATAAAATTATATCCGATAATTTGGCCATCATAAAGGGGAGATCATTAATGTAAACAAGAAAGAGAAAAGGGCCGAGAATTGAAACTTGGGGCACGCCCATCTTGACTAGATACGCGGTGGACGTCGCCCTATTAACATTTACTTTTTGCTGTCTGTTTGATAAATAGAAAAGCACGAGATCAGCAGCTTGTCCTCGAATTCCGTAGTGGTGTAATTTACAGATCAGTGTGTTGTGGTCGACGCAGTCGAACGCTTTTGAGAGATCACAGAAAACGCCAATGGTATCCTGGGACTTCTCCCAAGATTCCAAGATGTGGCTGATGAGTTTTACTCCCGCTTCTGTTGTCGACCTACCTTTCGTGAAACCAAACTGCTGACTATGCTGGATCCCATTAGAATTGAAGTGAGACAACATCTGGTCCAGCATGATTTTTCATAGATTTTACTCAATGCTGGTAGCACGGATATAGGTCTATAATTAGAGGGATCACTCTTACAGCCAGATTTGAAAATTGGTACTACTTTACTGTGCTTCATTAAGTCAGGAAACGTGCCGCTGTCCAAACATTGATTGAATATGCCTGTAAGGACAGGAGCAATCGAATCAATAATATCTACAAGAACCCTAACGGATATCCCCCATAAGTCTTCAGTATTTTTTATATTGTGACTCTTGAACGCGTTTTTAATTGTATCAAGACATATTGGTTTAAATTTAAAGGTTGGTATGTCTTTAGTAAAGTTTTCTTTAAGAAGAGCTTCAGCTAATTTCGATGAGGAAGGAAGAGACTTCGTAACCTCTAACGGAATGTTGGTAAAGAAATGTTCTAATATCTTGTATATTGTATAATGGTTTGATTAAATATTTTCAAAGACAACTCATTCTGATCGCGTTGTTGTGTCTTTCCAGTTTCTCTATTAATTACTTGCCACACAGTTTTTATTTTATTGTTAGAAATGCCAATCTTGTTAATTATTATTTGAGATTTTGCCTGAGCGCAGACTCTTTTGAATAGTTTCTAACATAAGTGTGAAAAACTTGATCGGAAGTCAAAGATTTTTCGTAATATAAATTATAAAAGATATCTCGGCTTTTACTTATGCTTACAGTGGCCCATTCACTAAATTTCCATTTGGAATTGTTGACTTTAACTGTTTTTACAGGACACGTTTTATTGAATTCTTGGCAAACTGTAGAAAACAACGTGCCGTAATTTATATTGGGGTCTTTTGAATCAAAACTGGCGCTACAAAGGTGTCCTAGAACCATAAATTCGAAGACATGTGACATCAACCAACCCAATTTGGACCCGCAGTAGTGAACATTAAAAGGCTGATGATGATGACCTTTGTTTTAAAATAATATTCAAAAATAACAAAACGCAAATCAAACAAACAAGCAAAGTATTGTCAGACATTACAGGGATTAATATTATCTTTGAACTGGTCAAGAAAGAGTTGATACCATATACCGTTCAATAACGTTTGTTACGTCTTTCGTGTCTCTAGCATAGAACCATTTCTCGTACCAATTTAAAAACTACTAGAATAACTGACATCATTCACAGTCCTTAACAACTAAGGCTTGCTATTGATATAACAGATAAAAAACATAAATCAAGTCTATCAATCATATACACAATCCATTATATCTTACGATACATAACAGTAATAAAGTAAGTGTTTATAGCAATAAATTTGGGATGTATCTGTGCAGATTGTGAGACGAAACTGCAAGCATCAAACGTAATGGGAGACGGGCGTTTGAGTTATCGTCTGTGATCCACGAATGAGGATGGTATATATTAGTAGTAAAGTATCTTTGTCGAGTTCATTGATCATAACGATGTGGTTCACAATTCGAATGTTTTTTTTTTAATGTTTGTTTGGGCATAACTCCGTCATATAGAGGGATTTGCAAAATTATTTTTTTGTTTGAATGTCTCGAGGTTGTCCCATTGTCACCACATCAGAATCTGATGATGGGATCACATGGAAATTGGATACTCCTCAAATATTATAGGCAAACATAGTTATTTTGGTATTTTCAATAACATGGCAAGCATTTGCAATCAGAAAGTATAATTTGGTGAAATGAAACTGATGAAGAAGACCACAGAAGGCCACTGGAACTCCTTAATAAGTATGTCATGGGTATAAAATATCTCAAATAGTTAACCGACTATGATGAAGCAAACACATAGGTATCAATAAATGGTACTGATGAAAATGTTACCATCGAACTGATCTGATGATGAAGCCGGAATGTAAGTATTGAAACTCCGTAATAAAACAATGTATCCGAGTCGTGTTTGGTCTTATTGGAATTGCAGTGAGATGTACTTTGGCTTTGTAGTTTTTTGCTTTAGAATTCGGTTTAATGTTTTTGTTAAAAAGTTTATTTCGCATAAACATAGTAGTAACTATGATTATGTGAAAAAAACGAGTATATTTCAAAAACATAAAGGAAGATTATGACTGTTACATCTTTTTAGATCGTTCTCATTTAATACTTATGTTATTTTCCAACAAAAGCTTTTGCGGCTACAGCAAATAGCTTTATCTTTTGCTTGAAAATTAAAAAGTAACTTTGTATATTTTAAAGGTACTTTTGTTAACGAGTCTTTGGCAACACTGGACGTTTGGTATTATATGAATAATTTTTACGACAACTTTGGGACCTTGGGTACCCTTCTTTTAGGGTTTGGTTCTGTATTCGATGTTTGTTTGTCACTCAATCAAACCAGAACGGCTGAACTACTGTTCACGGCCGAACTGAAGTTGACTAGAATAACTTATAACTGCAATGGAGGCAATGGCGAAGTAGGCTTTATGATAATGCACCGTTTATTTATGTCTAGCACCAATTAACGTTTTAGGCTGTATTTTTTAAAGTTCTTCAAACATAGGTCATGAAAAATTGTAGAGGCTTTAACTTAAAACTTAGTGGCTTCAAAATGTTACCTAAGTTACCCAGCCAGAATGTATTTTTTTTTTTTTTTTTTTTTTTATCTGCCGTCAGTCTTCATAGACTATAATAAGATGTGTTCACGGGTCAATGACTTGTAGAGTGCTTCCTCCAGTGAGGACAGCTATTCTTCTTCTTCTGCAGCTACTCTTCTTCAGTACAACATAGCTACCATCTGTTGTCTTGCTTCATTATATCATGCCTTTTGAGGCGGTTGGAGTAATTTTGGCACATTAATTGGACTGCTAGTTCATTTGGGTGAAGAGACAGTCGCTGCTTGTATGTCGCCGCTGTTAATCGAATTTCTTCTTTAACTGTGGTCATTTGTAACTGTTGTATTTCATTGTTCGTGATGAACCAGTGAGCGTTGCTAATCGTTCTCAGTATGATGTTCTGCAGACGCTGAAGCATCGAGATGTTTGAATCACTGGCACTACCCCACAATTGTATGCCATACATCCAGACAGGCTTAAGGACAGTTTTATAGATAAGCAGTTTATTATCTGTACACAATTTACTGTTTCGACCAAGCAGCCAGTGTAGTAGTCTATACCGAATGTTGAGTTCCTCTCGATAACACTTGATATGATTTTTCCACGTCAAGCGGCGGTCCAAATGCATACCCAGGTCCCTGACAATGTCCTCGTGCGGTAGAGTGGTGCCGCCTAGTTTTACAGGTGGGCAGTTACCCCTTCTCAGTGTAAAGGTGACTTGCACAGACTTAGATGTACTGGCTTTGATTTTCCAAGTTTGAAGCCACTCATTGATCTTGTGAAGTCCCTGCTGTAAGGTATTTGATGCGGCAGCTGGATCATTGTTACAGGCCAGGATGGCGGTGTCGTCAGCGTATGTAGCTGTGGTTAAGCCTGATAATGTTGGAAGATCTGCCGTATATAGGGTACACAGTATGGGTCCCAAGATGAATCCTTGTGGTACGTCCGCTTTTATGTTGTAAAAACCAGAAGTGGCATCCACCTCCTTCACTTGGAATATTCTGTCTGAGAGATATGATCTCATCAACATGTGAAAAATATGTGGTAAGCTGTTCTTTATTTTGTACAGGAGACCATCGTGCCAAACCCTGTCAAATGCCTGTTGGATGTCTAGGAAATTGTGCGCACAGCTAAGGAGTGGAATTCCCTTCCGGAGTCTTTGTTCCCTGATAGCTACAACCTAGGGGTCTTTAAGTCAAGAGTGAATAGGTTTCTTCTAGGCAAGCGTGCTTCACCGTAGACCACATCATCGCTTAACATCAGGCGAGATGGTGGTCAAACGCAAGCCTATAGATTATAAAAAAAAAAAAAAAAAGGAAAACAGATGAGCAATACTCCTTCTGTTCTAGAGCTTTTCTTACTGTCTCGCAAACTCGATGGATTTGCTCGACAGTAGAATGCCGTTTTCGGAAACCAAACTGATGATCGGGTATTATTTTGTTCTCTGTCAATATTGGTAAGATTCTTCGTAAAAGCACTTTCTCAAACAGCTTTGACAGGATTGGCAGCAGGCTGATCGGTCTATACGAAGTTACTTCGGTCGCTGGCTTGCCCATTTGTGGATCATCAATATTTGTGAGACTTTCCATATCTTGGGAAAATGTTGCACTCTGAGTATTGCGTTGAACAAGATTGTTATATATACCAAGGCTTTATTGGGTAGTCCTATAAGAACTTATTTGGTTAGTAAGTCGAAGCCAGGTGCTTTTTTGTCTTTTAGCTCCCTGATAGTTTTTGCAACTTCTCTCACAGATATTGGTTTTGGGGGCATTGACATTTGATATGCCTGGTTCAAAGTTGCACTGACATTCGATTCGGATTCAAGATCGTTGGTCTCATTCGGGGTGAAAACACTGGACAGGTGTTCTGCAAATGCATTGGCCTTCTCCTGAGCTGTTCGAGCCCAATCATTATTAATTTTCTTTATGGGTGGTATTGCAATCTGTGGTCTGTCGTATGTTTTTGTGAATTTCCATAAAGAGTAGTTTGCAGATGGAGTAGCAGACAATGATTCCAGCTTAGAATGCAATGTATCATCGTGCCAGTTGCGGATCAGATTTTTCAACTCCACAATTGCCCTATTCAATGCGGTTTTATCCGATCTGTTTCTACTCTGGTGCCAGATTCGACGTAGTCTTCGTTTTTCCAGTATCTTTGCTTTTATTTCTTGGGTGGTGTGTTGATTTAATAATTGGTGTATTGTTTCAGCAGGATACTTGTATTAGATTGGTAAGGTGTTTTGCGGTGACTTCAATATCTTTTGGTGACTTTAATTTCACTTTTAGGTCGATCCCCCTCTCAATTTCCTCTCTAAATGAGGCCCAATCAGTCCGTTTGTTGTAAAGTGTTTCCAACTTTTCGTTTTCTATGAGCAGGGTACTGATCAGTAAAATAACTGGGGTTTGATCTGAACAGGTATCCAAACATGATTCGGACTTGAGATAATGTTTGGAAAATCCCTTAATGATAAAAAAGTCTAAGAGGTCTGGAATTTTCATGGGATCTGAAGGCCAATATGTAGGTTCGCAGGTAGAAAAAGCAGTGAGGTTCTTAGTATCTATGCTAGACTTGAGTTGTCTGCCTCTTGTGGTTGTTAGTCTCGAACCCCAGTAGGTGTGTTTCGCATTCCAATCGCCCCCAGAGATGAAGCGGTTTCCAAGAGAATGAAAGTAGGTGTTGAACATCGATTCGTCAATTTTATGTTTTGGTGGACAGTATATGGCCGAGACATTAAAGGGTCATATTCAAAATAATTGTAAGTTACGGATAGGAAACAAATATGAATATTATTTTATTGTAACAGAAAAATAACAGAAAGGAATTATTAGGGCAAGTTTAAATAGCATACATTTGTAAAATAAATAATTAACATTGATCTAATTGAAACACCTGGGATAGTAGAATACCATCACCACTATCACTACCTATACATACTTCAAATAAAAAGAAAAAAAAAAGTTTTGGCTAACCTGCGGTGCAGTAAGTTGAATAATATTTTATTATCATTAATTCATATATGACACTATGTGAATAACGCCTAATCATTCATATCTGTTACGTAACAGAAAAAAGTGATGGATAAAATAACGTATATGAATTAATTGCACGTGTCTAACCTACAAATCTATTTATTTCCACATTAATTTAAATGTTATACGAATATTTTATATTTATAACAATTAGCACAATACAGTTATTTCCTAGTATGGGTAATAAAACAGTAAACTTACTTACCGCTATTTTAAACGTCTCACATTAAATATTTACTTTTAAAAGTCTAATTTTCTTCGACAACGAAACGAGCTGAGAAACTATATTGAACAAAATGGGCGATCATTTATTTTTACGTCGTGTAGTGACAGGTAGTGGACTAATTTTGCCAGTATATCAAATTTCTTTATTACCATGGAAATAATGTTAAAATAGCATAACAGAGAAGAATAACAGATATGTGTAAAAACAGGAGACTCATTAATAAATTAAATTTGAAGAATAATAAATAGTATTTTATATTTTGTTTAGTGAAGTGTTGAAAGTTTAAACAGTATTCTCTGAATATAGTTTTTTTTTTTTAACCTTTGTGTAATAGTTAATAATTAAATTATTTTTTTTAGTTAACAGTCAAAGACGTGGACATTGAGTACTTGTATGAAACGGAATCTACGCAATGTTTGGTTTTTAATGAATTGTTTAGCTATATAAAATGTTTTGTTGTTTTTTATTAAATTCAAATAAACATTTAATCTGTTTGTTTATGAAATTCTAGTCAGTTGTATCTCGTTATAAAAATAATTGGGTTGGACACTATGACAGTATAATTATTACAATTATTTTGAATATGACCCTAAAACAACCGTGCCCATCCTCAACTGATACTGTCGTAACTTGAAGAAAGTCTTGTCTTAACTCTGGCATTAGGTGATGTTTGATTGATTCCCGAATGATGACTGCGCTTCCTGCGTGAGCAGTCCCATCTGGATGTTGCGTGACGTAGGTACGATAGCCGTTTAATCTAATGTTGGACGTTGCATTAGTACAGTGGGCTTCTGATACAAGGAGAATATCTAGTTTGTGTTCCTTGATAATGAGTTCAACGTCATGTTTGTTCGGTGCCAACCCGTTTGCGATGAGCGTTGAGCTTAGTTGCTACTCATTTGTTGGAGGATTGCTTCAAATTTATCTGTTTGTTTTAATAGGAGTTTTTCTATCATAGTAAGCGATTCGTGTGGGTCTGGTTTTTTTGGTGGTGCGTGCGTGGATTTTGTCACATTGGCATAAGATTTATCTGTTCTTCGTGCGCTTGACGGAAGAATTTCGGTTTTCTCTTGATATTTTTCATTATCATTATTGTTGTTAGTCTGTCCATTTCGTTCGTTAGTGTGTTTCGGTTTTCTTTCATGTTGTAGTTTGACCTCCGAGATAGAATCTCCAAATAAACTTCACAACCTTTATTATTTGCTGGATGAGCTCCGTGACACAAGGCACATTGAGCTGGTGTATTTCGCTCTTTTTTAGGACAATCAGAGGTATTGTGCGCTTCTGCACATTTGACGCACCGGTAGGGCCTCATGCAGTAATTTTTGGAATGACCGTATTGTTGGCACCTCTGACACTGTACAATTGTCCTTTTCCGTTTAGGATCCTCTATCATTACAGATTCGTGGTATATGTATTTTATGTCTTTAATTAACGCGTTGTTTGGTCCTGGTACAAAGTTTACAAAGAAAGTTGAGGTTGGTATCTTGTCGGGTTCATATTTGACATTAATGATCTCACCCTTAACAATATTTCCGGTACTTTCTAGTTCCTCTTTTATTGCGTTCATTGGAGTCGAATGATGGAGGTTTTTGATGACGACTCTAAAGCATCTTTCATCTTTTTTGTTAAAAGTATGGCCTATGAGGCCAGTTTTCCTTACCACGGCAATAAGATTTTTGTAGACATCTACACTGGCACTTGTAATTCGTAACTGGTTTCTATTAACGATTTTGTAGGTGAATTGATTTTTGTCACTAACAGTTTCGAGCAGTTCTGTGAGCTTATTAACATCATCTATTCCGTATAAGATTATTGGTGGAGGCTTGCTTGGTTTTTTCACAGTTGGTCGATGATCTTCTTCTGTTATATCTATTGGTAAGCTGTTGTTTCGGTTGCTAGTTTGCAGTGTTTTTGGGGGACTATCTGATGGTTTTTTCCTCTTGGGATTGCGCGCTTCGGGAATTCTCTGCCAACTAATTTCGGCACACTCCAATGCTACATTCTTGTTCCCTTCTTCATGCACGTTACTTAGTGTATTGGAACGATTTTTGTTGAAGAGAGAAGGGTGAAAGACTTGTTGAACAAGTTTCTTAGGCGAGGCTTAGTTCTTGTGATTTTCATCACTATTGCTAGGTTGACCCTCATTTTCCGATTTAGATGAGTCGGAAATGTTTTTGCAACTCATTATAGTAGTTATTATTCCACAATGGCAACACTTTTCCAAATGTCAAATGACATTTCGACATCTGACGTGATATTTAGAAATTGTAGGTGGATGGAGAAAAAATTAAAAATAATATAGATTGCAAGTGTCAATCTTGGGCTTAATCACTGTTTTTGTTAATAATCACTGATTGCTTTTAGCTACCAACAATTGTACACAGTAATCACTTAATAAGGTTCACTTTAATAATGTTTCTAAACACAAAATTGAAGTTTTATGCACTAGATCACTTTAACTCTCGGACAGTATGACTATGCGTGTTGACAGTTGACAGTAGACCCAAAATGAAGAAATGCCAGAATGTTTTAAATGCCGTCTAATCAAGCTTGAAATTGAAACATTTCAAACTAACTCGTCTAGTCACTTATTTTTTTCAGACGATTTAAAATAGGTTTTATTATCATGAAACTAAGAGCGTAGGCCTAACTTGTAACAAGAATGTTCCATTAAGACTATAAAACCTTAACAGTACTCTCAAGTACTTCACTTATGTTAATTGAATCCCGCGCTCCTGTATTTTGGTAAATTAATGGATAAAATAATGTGAAGTCAGAATTAAATATACTATACTATAGAATACTAGGCGGATGATTAAATATACAGAATACTAGGCGGCACGTACCTATGTAAGTATAATGCCTTAGACATTTTCGCACGGCACACGTGTGAATTCCGCAGTCTTCTTCTTCTTAGCGTGTCGATGACAAACAGACTCTTTTTAGTTAAATGCCTTGCCTGGCCCAGAATTCAGCCACGGCAACGCCCTCCGCCGACGCAGTCATAAGGTCCTCACGTGAACAGACAACAGGACATGCGGCACAAGACGAATGGTGGGCCATGGTCTGTGGGGAGACACCGCACAAGCACCGAAGATCGGAACCATCCGAGAACCTCCATCTATGGAGATTGTCTTTGCTGCGGCCGACCTGAGTGCGGAGTCTGTTCAGAGTTTTCCAGGTCTGCCAAGGCAATGCGTGCCCAGGCAAAAGGGTCTCCGATGGCTCTAGGAAATCATCAGGGAGTTTAAATTTCTCTCGCCTAAGATCGCATCTTTCCGAGGAGACGTTTCCGGATGATAAAAGTAGGTGGCGGACCCAGAAGAATGGATTGCCCCAAGGCAGTTTACTGGCTCCATTGCTGTTTAACATATACACCAATGACCAACCGGTGAGTCCTAACACGACCCGCTTTCTGTATGCAGACGACCTGGCGTTAACTTGCCAAGCCACTGATTTTGAGGAGATTAAAACCACCCTTTCCATCGCACTTTCAGACCTCAGCCACTATTATGCAGAAAATGCATTAAAACCAAATCCCTCAAAAACGCAGTCGTGCGCCTTCCACCTCCGTAACAGTCAAGCAGGTTGAACACTCAACATCTCATGGCAGGGGCTACTAATCACCCATAGTCCCAATCCAAAACACCTCGGCGTCACTTTGGATAGGTCCCTCAACTACAGGAAAACTTGCGAAATTGTTAAGAGAAAGGTGCATGCCAGGAACAGCCTGCTACGTCGCCTTACATCCACTAGATGGGGCGCATCTCCCCAAGTCTTGCGAACAACTGGAATGGCGCTCTCTTTCTCCGCTGGTGAATATGCCTGTCCAGTGTGGAGCCGCTCCGCCCACTCCAGTCTAGTGGATACTGCACTAAACGAGACATGCCGAATATCCACTGGTTGCCTTAAACCGACTCCGGTACGATTGCTGTATCCACTTATTGGCATCGCGCCCCCGGAAGTGCGTAGGACTATGGGAAGCCGTATAGAAAAGGCAATACCGCAGTGAAAGCTTTTATACCAAAAAAAAAATAACCGACTTCCAAAAAATACACTACAAAGCGAAAAAATATTTTATTGTTGATGAAAATATCAAAATCGCTATATTTATGTCTATAATATTTGAAGAGTTCCCTCGATTTTGTAACGTTAATCAAAAACTCGTTACTCGTTATTCAAAAATAAGAATTACAAAAGACAAGAAAGCTATGAAAATAAAAAGGATATTGGGTATAAAAACTAATGGGCCGGCTTCGCAAGACGTGGGTTGTTTTAAGGTAGTCAGCTAGGCAAGTAGCTGGACGGACATGAACTCTTCTTAACTCATCGTTGTGGTATGCTCGTGAGAGACATGTGAGCAGGCTCCACGACGGTCAAGCAGACGGGTGGTAGCCAGATAAGTAGGTAATCGGGTAGGTAGGCAGTGGAGTAGGCAGCAGGACAGATAGAACAGGCAATCAGGTAAGTAAGTAGGCAGCAAGCGGTGCGGAGGCCGGGCTATGGCTCAATACGCCAATCAATGAGCCCTTTGATGCAATGAGATGTCCGTTGTGGTAAAAGTTTCAGTAAATAATACTCTCTTTAGGGAACCACACACAATATATTTAAATTAAAGCACTTCAGTGATTAAATACTCATACACCAACTGGTTATAATACAGACTTTTTCGCAGATAAGACCAAACGCTTAGTAATTCTAGGTAAATAAAATCATCTTTCGGCATTGACGCGCCAGAACCAAACTAAAAAGCTGACGCCCGTTTTTCCTCGTCCTGTGTCAATTTTCTGAATTTCAAATCCAAATCTCAATGTAGAAATCAAGACCAGAACGAATAAAAAACCGTTGACAGAGGGGGCAGTCTGCCGCTGCCCTTATTATAATGTAAAACCAGCTTGCCATAAGTTTAAGAAAATAATATTGAGAGATCGATGTCAAATCAGATGAAAATTTCTGAGTATAAAATACTCTATGATTTTACAAATTAGCAGTAAAAATAAGTTGTGGATATTAAATCAATCAGAATTAACTAAAAGTATGCTTTTCGGGTGCTAACAGTATCAAAGAATACATAAAAGTGAGTCACATGAGTTAACACAATATCAAAAGATAAAAAAGATGTGGTGCTATACTAATAGTGTTATATAACTTAAATAGACTAAAAGATGGATCTGTACACCAGTATACCACAATTTCCATGGGATCCCATTATCAGATTCTGACTTGGTGACAATGGGACTATCTCGGGAGTATACCCTTTCAAACACAAAAAGAATTTTCAAAATCAGTTTACTAATGACGGAGAAATCGGTGAACATAAATAATAAAAAAAAACATATGTCGAACATAGAACCTCCTCCGTTTTGGAAAGTCCCCAAAACGGAGGAGTTATAAAAGCAGCTAAAATAGACATGAAGAAGATCGCATTACTGGTTTATAGTGGCCACTGCAGATTGTGAGAGATGTCTGAAAATCAGCGCTGGGTGTCTGACGCCCAGCAAATGCTGCGTTTGTAACTTTTTCGGTATGGCACGCCCGGTGCAATTCTTAAAACTTTTTGTTTTTTTTACTATGCTTCTCTGTTACTTTGTGATTGTTACTATTGTGTTGTGTCTGTCCCCACAGAATTTATTCCCCAATAATGTTTGTTTTCTATTATAATTCTTTAGATGGAGTCGCTGGTACATCCAAATAGATCTCGTCCGACGTCCAGTACCTAGGGTCGCTTGTCCAAGGGGATGGTAAGGTAGACCGAGACGTAAAGCACCCGATTAACTCGGTATGGATGAAATGGCCTCAAGTTAAAGGGGAAAATTTACAAGTCAGTTATTAGACCTTTCGTACTATATGGATCAGAATTGAATTGGGTTGTGAAAAAGGTGGATGAAAAGATATTGCATGTAGCAGAGATGAGAATGTTGAGGTGGATGTGCGGAGTGACGATAAGTGAGAAATGATTATTAATAATTATTATGAATATTAGAGGTAGTTTGAAAGTGGCGCCAGTGGCAGAAAAGTTGAAAGGAAACCCGTTTGACCTGGTATGTTGGTATGTGATGAGGAGGTATGAAACGTATTTTACTAAAAGAGTTATGAATATAAATATGTAAGGTTGGAGATGGAGGGGAAGGCCAAAGAAAAGATGGATGGACTGTATGATTAGTGATATGAAAGTTAAGGGATTCAGTGATAGCGTGACGGGGTACAGGACGGTATGGAAGAAGAAAACGTGTTGTGCAGACCCCAAATAAGATGGAACAAGGGCAGGAACATGGTGATGATTCTTTAGATGGAGTAGATGTAGTTATTTATTTTAGAAGCCCATAAAAGCTTATACAAGCTGAATGTAAACGGTCTGTTTCTCATCGATTGCTACTGTAACGATGCTTGAGTGGCTTGTTCTCGTAAGTAAAACCTTCTAACTATCTAGCGTATGCAGTCCCGCTGCTAAGCAAAAGCGTACCTCTCCTTTTTCCAAAATTATGTGAAGTGCACTTAGACGGATTCAAGATGTGTGACATATCGACAAATTTGTGCCGATTTTTTTTTATTTTGTGGCATACACCTGCAACCTAATTGCGTTGTAAAGTAAATCACAGTTTTTATCACAGACGAAAGGAATTCCTAATCCATATTATGTTTAAAAATCAGTCTACTTAACAGCGTAAAACACGCAATAAATTCTGTTAAATCGACAAAATACTTTACGCAATTGCCCCACTTGTTCCTGGAGAGAAATTATCCTTCATTAATAAAACCAAATATTCTGAAATAATACAATTTTTTATAAAAACAAAAAACCGGACTTCTAAAAATTTACTGAAAAGAGAAAAACAAATAGGTACCAGGTAGAATTTAAACATTACATATTATAAGGTGCTGCCAGCGGTGACAGGCGAAGTATTGGTAGGTTTTCTATAATTTTTGTTTGTCCCCACCTGTAGCACCTCATAATATTAAGAGGACCCTTGTCGAACCGTTTATCGCCAACGCGAGCATGGTTGAAAAGCTTGTTGTTTCATCCAGCGCAATGCTTGAAAAAGAGGCAAAGCGAAAAGAGAGAGATAGCGCCTGAACGCTCGGTTGTCATTCGGTATCTTCCGCCGCTCACTCGCGGGCAATCTCCACCGGCCGCCGGCCGGCCCATTTATTCATGATAATAATATCGGATCGCGCACGCACTTCCAGTTTTGTAAATTGCCTTGCATGTAGGTACATAAACCTACATTTAGTACGGACGTAGCTCTTGGCACCGGGCATGCGTGTTTGTATTTTTACTAATCTAGGTACCGGACCGTACTTGCGCTAGTTTTTACTGTATGGAAAATTTATTTAGGATACCTACATAAAGTACGAAAAAGTAAAGGTATTTATAATTTATTATTATATATAATTTATTCTGCTTATGGAATAGCACAAGCAGAACACATTATTATTTATCTATCCAGTCAGTATTGAGGCAGCTAAAATTATTAGTATAATTACAATGTACGTAGGTAACTACGTCGTACAGGCGGTTGATCAAATAGTCTGAATACAGTTTGGCATATACATTTTTATTTTATAGAAAATACATAAAACCGGGTTATCGAGAAGATGCCGATTTCCAAAAACAAACATATATTTTTTTTACTTTTTGTAGTCATTATGGATGTCCTCCACCCTGGGGCAAACGAAGGGTTTTTTTTTAATCGATGTCCTACTCTATGAATTTCTTCCTGTATCGTGGGTGCGTTTACAAACATTTCATATACACAAGGCACCCAGATCCGGAACAACTAACTGTAGGCCATAAAAATATTTGTTCAGTGCGGGAATCGATCCCGCGACACGCAGCACAGTAGTCGATCGCTCAACCACTATGCCAAACGTGTCGTCAATTCGACACGTATGTACTTATGTAATATTATTGGAACTGCACAATATTCGCACATGTTACTCTATGTGGGCTTATAAACATGTGTGCCAAATTTCATTTATGTTTATAGAACTTGCTCATTTTAGCGATAGTGTACTAAAACTATAAAGATAGAAATAAAACTTTTTCACAAAAAGAAATCTACTTCAAAAGCAAAAGCAATAAAAAGTGTAAAATAACTTTATTTTCTGCAGTTGGAAGTAGTTATATCTACAAATTTTAGCTTCCTCATTACGGATTGTGTAGATAAATAATAATGTGGTATGCTTGTGCTACTCCGTAAGTGCTACCAGGGTGCTCCGTGTATTCAGATACCTATACTTTTTCTGACTTTATGTAGGTATCCTACATAAATTACGACACACTTGGTTGTTGTGTAAGTTGGCGTAGTGGTTGAGCGATCAACTGCTGCGCTGCGTGTCGCGGGTTCTATTCCTACACGGCAAAAATACTTGTATGGCCTATAGATAATTGTTCTGGATATGGGTATCATTGACAAAATACCAATAAAAATACCTGTAATAACTAAATTTACACATTCGTGCTGTTTGTTGCTAAGGAGTTCGGTTGTATGCTCCATATTTTGAAAACTGCTGGACCGATTTTAGTGAAACTTGCACTATTCCCTAAGTTGAGAGATATTCAATCCAACACAAAAGGAATGATCACGATCCGATAAGTAGTTTTGGAGAACACGCATTTCTACACAAACATACATACACATATGACATTTTGCTCACGTGTCTAGAAGCCCAGATAGAGTAACATTATGTGAATATTGTGCAGTTCCAATAATATTACATACATACGTGACGAAATGATTATCTCCTTTTTTTTGAAGTTGGTAAAAAAATAAATTCTGTTTATTTATAATTCTTTTTATTAGTCTACAACCGTATTCGTTTTATTGTCATAATGAAACCGGTTTAGGTTACATCGGTTGAATGGTTTCAAAGTCTGTAACGGACATAGGTAGAAACAATTTTTGTGTTTTATATATTAGGACAACTGGCTACCAAAAAAATTTTTTATTTTATATTGGCTAAAACCGTCGCGTTGAGTATGCACTACGCAGACGATAGCACAGTTGCATAGAGGTAGGTACCTACTTGTCCAACGCAAGGGCTACTAGGGCGAGATCCGGTCTCTCCGTGAGACTATGGCGAAGCGCTTGAACCAGTCCTTGACGACGGGGAGGACAACACACAGGGCCACATCGTATGCGACATCCCACAAGAGATTTTGTAAAACCGACCCCTGCACAAGCCCACAGCCAGAACTCACGCTTGGCCAGGGACTTCATCCGTGCCAGGTGCGTGTGATCCCTACGTGAATTTTGGTTTGTGAGTGAGTGATTGGTGTATCAAGATGGCTGGTTTGTATTTTACCTAAAAAGGTTTTTTTTTCGTTGGTTTCTGTTTGTTTTTTTTTATGAATACTACTTATTAGTTAATACCTATCAGAAATAGAGATATAACAAAACAGTTACATAAAATAAAAAAGCAATAATGTAAAGTAATTTACTTCGTCAAAATCGAGTGAAATCGCTTATTATTCAAATGAAAATGGTTGTGTTTTGTAGGTAGGTACTTACAAAACATAAGCATTTGTCGGTAACTCGGTGTAGACTGATATAAATAATAATTCTAATTATTCCATCCGATGAATTATCGATAAATATTGGACACGTATTTTTTTATTTATATAAGGGCGGCTACAGTACCTGTCACCCTAGGTGGTCGGAGAGTCGACACGGAGTTTATGGTATTCTCCGGTGACGACACCAGGACACTTTTAGGTCGCGAATTCATCGCAAACGCAGGTATGGTAATCGACATAGGCCAGGAGTCATGGCATTTCGCAGATAGTCCAGGAGACCGGTTCCCGTTTAAGCACTCTTAAACATTAAACAGCGCAGCCGTGATGCACACAGATGTTAATAACGTGTCGTCGCGGCAAGGAAAAGGTAAGATTTTATCGCTGGAGCACAGAGCCGCACTCAGTGAGTTTCCACAACACAGAGTCGCTCAATTCGCTTCGGTCGGACCTCCTACAAACTTCGCCGTTTATAAGGTAAGTGAAACACAAGAACCTTTGGGTTCTCCTTCTTCTAGATTATCCCCGCCTAAGAGAGAGGCACTTGAGAATGAGCTGCGGGTATCGGCACCGTTTCTGCGCCAGGCTGATGCGACGTTACCCTTCTTCCTCAGTACTGATAACGGTGGGTACGCTCTCGGGGCAGACTCACTCCAGGGGGAGGGTATGGACAAACAGAGGATACGGGCTCCCCGAAGGTGTCCCATATAGTTATTGTCCCGAGAATGGGGATTACGACACCAGTCTTGTGACCCTGAAACAAGAACGTGCCGAAGTATTGGCAGAGTACAATGATGCACCCACCGCTGGTCACATGGGCGCGGAACGTACGCTGCAACGTGTAGCTGGTAAATATCACTGGCCAGGAATGCGTTCCTACGTTACGCAATGTAAAAAAGGTGTTAGTCGCCAACGGTATAATAGTTTCTTATAAAAGTACTAAATCTTTTTGAAAGAAAAATCAGATTTTGAAAAAAAAGCAAGATCGTTGTAGTAGGTAAATAAATGAAATAGATACGATGCACGCTCACGTACGCGCAGTATTGTACTCAACAAATTCATTACCTAACTACCCGAGCGAGCGGCGATCTTAATTCAACTCCGGCGTCTCAACCCGCCCGACCCCGCATGACTCGTCTCCCCGCGCATCTCATACCCCCTGTTGACTAACAAGCAAGTGAGAACGCGATAACATGAAGCTAAAAATGGTGTTCGAAAATGTCATAAATCTTGTTCCAGGAATTACGTGTTTTTGAATAAGCCTTATATTATTATATTAATTTTTTGAAGTCGGTGTCCATAACGCAAAAAATGGTACCTACGAAAGACACCGACTTCAAAAAATTAAGTTATTTTTCACTTTGTAGTTTTGTATTTGGAAGTCGGTAGTATTTTTTTGCAAAAAGATTTTTTATTAGCAGTCGGGTTTTTGTTTTTATAATAATTTGTTTTATTTCAGAATTTTTTGATTCATTATTGAACGAGTCCATTTTTTGCCCCCGACCTTATTAAAGATTGCCAATAATAGCCTAACTCACTCACACAATTGAAACGAATCAAAATAAATTAGAGTCTCCACGCAGTAATATTCTGAACATAGACCATGTTCTCATGGTGAGCTGATTTAGAGGCGTATCTTGAGAACTGCATCGAGGTGGTGTGAAGAAAGTTGTCTGGTACTACTTGATTTAAAACAAACTTCAAAATCGCTTTCAAAACTGCCTTATTTGATTATCTTTTTATCTTTCAAACTTGGTGACGGTTTGAATGAAGCTTGAAATGGACAAAACAATAATTAATAAACGTGATAATTTTAAAGTATTTTAAATACTGTTTGATTTTTCCTAAGAACCGTAATACCTTTCATATCTTAGTCTTGTTACATAACTAGTCAAATAGATTACATTAAAATATTTAAATAGCCCCTAACAGCCCTTTTGGAGAAAGTCCCCAATAAGTATAATTTCCTTAGTTTGCATGGCTCCCAATACACTAATCCCTTTCGTAACTCCGATAAGATCACGTTCGTCGAACATAAAAGATAATGACCCGAAACAAAAGTCATCCATTTTCAATAATTCGATTTCACTATAGCAAACCAAAACAAAATTCAAGAAAATACAGTAAAATATTTCTCAATCCTGTTGCTACGAAGTAAAAAACATTTTTTTAAAGATTTGTTTGTCAGCCTATGTTGTCCCATAGCTGGGCAGAGATTTGGATTTGGTTGGAGAAGGCAACACATCAGTTGCCTTATCTGAACAATCCCTCGTAAACGCCTCGAAGTCGTCACGAGAGCGCTTCGTAGGCCTTTCTCGGTGAGTCCCGTCGGCGACCGTCAACTGGCTCCTACTGAGTAACGACCCCAGTCCTTCTGTCATAAACATTCATGTATCATGTAAGTTAAAAAATAAAAACATTCAAATTTAAAGCTGGCTTCTCACGGTGCGATTACGAGTCGAGCCGCGCCGAGTCGATTAGTATGAGCGTTGAAGCTTCTGTGCCGCATATACTAGACAGAGCTAGGCACACAACGCACCTGAAAATGGACGTGTTCAATAGCGCAAACCCAAACCGCAACGCGCGCTTCACCTCCACGAGTGCGCGCGCGCCGCGCCTTTGGAGTAACCGATGTTTAGCGGATCGCATGCGCCAGAACGCACCAGCCCGAATCGCGTCGAGGCAATTGCCTTAACACGGTGCGAAACGCGAGCGGGTGCGGTGCGACTCGTAATATCACGCGCCGTGAGAAGGCAGCTTAATTCTTTTGCCTTTAAAACAAATCTTGATAGAGCTGGCTTGAGTTTAATTTTCCAAAATATGTTGTGATAAAATTTGAGTGTACAATTTTATAGTTGCACCTCTACCTAACCCTTGGTGGAAACAGGCGTGATTTAATGTAGTAATACCTAAGTATTTTTATTACTGGGAGGATGTTGAAATTCAGATCCTTCCAAGAAGGAAAGATCGAATAGATTTTACAGCTTTCTCCCTTTTCAAGCTCCAAACAGATAGATCCGTCCGAAGTTCTTATCAATGAAAAAATACATCTATAATAATCTAAGAACTATTTCATAACTCAGTTTTTTGTCCTCACAATCTATGTAAAAATGGGTACTTGATATACTTTATTACTCCACTTCCCTTTGTTTCAGTAGCAAATATAAATAAAATCATGAGGGAATAAATAACAATCCAAGCCGAGATGAGACGCCCTTGAGTCGGTTCCGTTACTTTTGTGGATAGCGAACATTCTCTGTGTTATCCAACGATGCTTGAGTTTATCTGCAACCGAAATCTAATCTTGATCTGGTGAAATATGTTTTGTACTTGAATTATTGGGTCAAGCACAGCTGTTAACAGAATATTTTTTACCGGAAAAACTTACATAAACTATAAATAACAATACACAATAGATTTTTTAATCACTATCATCATCATTTCAGCCGGCTTCCCCCAGGTGCCCCATAGGTCTCTCTCAGGCGTCGCCATATTGCCCGAAGATATCCTCCAGCGCAGCAGTGTACAGTTTTGGAGAAATGACGTGTCCCTGTCTCACACCGCGCTGGAGAAGGATAGGTTTCGAGATCTGATGCTAAAGACGGACTGTCATGGTGGTGTTTTTGTACAAACACTTCAAGACCTCAATGTACCAGTAGTCGGGTCTGGCACCGTTGGAGAGACTGCAGTACAGCCCAAGTCTCGAATCGAATGCTTTTTCGTAGTCTACAAACGCTAAACAGAGAGGCAGGATTTAAATTTTGGTCTTCCGTATAACCTGCCGCAGCGTATGTATGTGGTCTATGGTGCTAAAGCCTTTTCAGAATCTTCTTGTTCGGAAACCTGTGCGTGAGACGATTCATTATGACCGTTGTATTGATTTGTTTATGTCTCTCGACAATTATTGAATTCAACTTCTGCCTACTTAGTTTGATTAAAAAAATATATAGGTACCTAAGTGTAATATCAAAAACTCACGAAAATAACCCAAACTAATAAAACATGCACAAAATTTGGTTAAATAGATTTTTCATGTGAAATTATTAACAATACCAAACACGATATGCAAGGAACAAAATTTAAGGCGAGTTCAGGCCGAATTTTAGTGCTGTTCAAAAAGGTTTCAGAAAAAAAATGCCGATTCGTCTCAAAGAATTTTCCGTATCTTTTTAAGATACCTACCGAAAAGTTTGTATATTGAATTTAACAGTTTTGTGTTTCTATCTCTGAAAAAAGGAATTGTATTGTTGCCTTCAAAGTAACTGGTTTCAATTTGGAAGAGATGTTTTTGAGTTGGTTTTGATAGAAAGTCACTTGGTGTTACGTCATAACATTGTTGTACATACAGTGTAACCTATTAAGATCCTTACATACTCCGTTTGTATTTAAGTTTGGATTGTAGCAGTTGGCGTTCTGTTGTTTCTACCTACCCTCATGGGAAATACGTACCTAAGTTTATAAATGTAATTTTTTTGATAGAATTCTATCTGCCAAATAAAATATTTGATCAAATAGACGTTTTATTTCAACAAATAAACAAGCAGTGATCCAATTCCCAAAAGTTACCTTATTAAACATTACATTGCTCAAAATAATGTCTTCATTCCCAATAGCGTCATAATTACACATTTCACAGCAGCTTAACACACATAAAATGTAAAAAAAAAATAAAGAACCCAGGCTATCGAAATAAATTTTCCTAGAATCAAAAAATCCCTTCGAAAGGTTTTCACACAATATACGAATATATCTCACATTTAACGTTCCCAAAAGAAGCACACGTGTAATTTTACGGTACTTGGGTTACCTTTATTACAACGGACTCATTTAAGTACTGAGTTTGTACAACATTGAATATTAAATATAGATTCTCGCTAACATAAAAAATTTCGGTACTTTTTCTTTCAGACAACCTTTTTGATTCTTTGATCTTAAATTTTTTCTTGTTAGTTTCATCAGATGAAAGAGCCTATTTCTTTTACTCAACATCATTCGAACTGGATTTATATATTTTGATAATATTCAATTGGCATATTGATGTAATATAGTTACAGTATATAATAAATAAGGTAGCCTGATATTTTGAATTGATCTTTATGACTTGTAGATTTTATTATATATTTTGTTACATACCAAGAATCACAATTTTCGTTCAAGCTAAATTGAAAATTCTCAATTATATTCATACCAAACCACCGAAAAAAATACTAACGAATATATAGTTCGAAATTCTATAACCTTTTGAAAGGATGTTCCTTAGGTTAATAATTTTGCAAAAAAAACAGGCAGTTCATTGTATGTCATTGAATAATTCAATTTGATTTTAATTGGGTGAGCAGATTGATATTTTAATCAAATACAGCAGTTTCAGTACGGTCTATAATCTGCATTAATTGCCAAATTCAACGTCTCAGTATACAAAATTTTATTTGCCTTGTATGTTATACGCTTTCGTTAGCAATACTTTTTCATGAAAAAAGGACTCAGTCTCTGCAGCTAACACACTTATTGCTACACATAGAGATGGTCAGCTTTATTGGACAGACGCGCGCTACGCGAATATTAGAAATTTTCTACATTACGAAGCACTTTGCACGTTGAAATTCGCAAGGGACTATTCAGTCGTGAAGCTTTGTGTTTCTAGTCCCGTTTCAAAGGCATAATCAGGTTATTGGCTAAAAAGTCAACAATAAATTGATGGATCGGGTTCTGATGGATCTATCCAATTTCGTAGCTGGCCTTGTACAATCTTACATTATTACGATAGTTTAAACGATATTTTAGTTATTTTAGTTCCTGATTTTTCGATAGATGGCGTTGTACTTTTAGCACTCTCCGCTGAATCGCGGTGTTAAGAGTTGCAGCCAAAACATGACCTCTTTGGGTTTTTAGTAAAATAAAGGTCTTTGTCAAAGTAAACACTGTTTTTATTCATGGTCCTTCGAGCCGGATTATGTTGGATGCCGTGACTGATGCACCCTGTCCCTGAGGGAGTCCAAGACAGTACGATAGTGGCGCCCTCTAACGGCGAAATTTGACTGTTTAAGTGCAAATTAGTGAAAGTGTACATGTGACAGTGCAAATAAATTGGACAAACTGTGAGTACTTTAAAACACAAAAAATAGTGATTCAGTCATAATAAAGTGGAAAATAACTTAGATATCTTGCTTGTGGACTTGTAAAATTTTCATGCAAAGTGAAAAAGTGTGATAGTCGGGGAATCCATGCCAATTTCGCCAGAGTGTTTTGTTTACAAACACTTAGAAAAATTTACCAAGATTTTGCACATATAAAATTTTAAGAAGTTACATTTGTTGAAACTACAGAATTTTGGACTTCTATTTTAAAACTAGTTCCGGCACATAAACACTTTATAAAAATGAATTCATTTCTAAGATTGCAAGTAGACGTCAATAAAAAGATGGAGAAAGGATACATCAACTTCAAAAAGTCGCCTAAAGAGAGGGTTACCGTTAGTTACGTGGAAACAAGGTTAGAATGTTTAGAGAAACAGTGGTCGATGTTTGCAGAGACTCATCGTAGAATGATGAATCTGAGGTTAAAAGGGAAGTATATGAGAAGTTAGAGTACAATTTAGGTGATATGTATAGTCAGTCGGAAGAGTTATACATGGACTACAAAGTCGAGTTAAAAGAACGTTTGAATAAGAAAACCACTTCTGCTTGTTCGGAAGACAACGAACAGATAACTCATAATGGCGCGGGAGTGAAATTGTCTAGAATAGCGATACCTACAATCTCGGGACATTATTCTCAGTGGACAACGTTTCGTGATCTCTTTCAAACATTGATGCACAAAAACCAATCTTTAGAAAACGTACAAAAACTGCACTACTTGAAAACTTATCTCACCGGCGAAGCTGAACAACTATTGCGACACCTACCTATTACCAGTGATAACTATTTAACTAGTTGGAACCTTTTAGAACGTAGGTTCAATAATAAGAAGTTTATAACGGATTGTATTTTCAAAAGATTCTTTAGTCAAAAAACGTATAACTACTGAATCAGCAAACTCTTTAAAGGAACTTTTTGATACTACAAACGAATGTCTTAATGCTTTAAAAAATGAAGGTATTAATATTGAAAATTGGGATTTAATTGTTATTTACATATTGTGTTCTAAATTTGATAATGAGTCTTGCAAACAATGGGAAGCTAAAATTTGTAGTTCTACTAAGGAATTGCCTACATTAAAAGACTTTTTAGATTTTGTTGAGCACAGATTTAGGTCGCTTGAATTTTTATGTCCTAACCTAGGAAAGAGCACGACCACAAAGTCACATAATATTGTAAAAGGTGCAAATGAGAATACACCAGCTTTATGTACCTTTTGTTCAAATAACAGTCATAAGATAGGAAATTGTAAAGATTTTGCTAAGGAAGAGTTGTCAGCAAGTCGTAATTTTGTTCAAAATTCAGGTTTGTGTTTCAATTGCTTAGGCACAAATCACACGGTAAGTTCGTGTCGGTTGCCCACAAGATGTAGAATTTGCAAAAAGAAACACCATTCGTTGCTGCATTCAAATAATAATAACCAAACAACTGATAAAGGAGTACCAAACAAGCAATCAGTTGATAGTACCAATGTTGTTGAAACTACAACAGCATCAAAAGACGAGACCGAGGTAAGGAACATTACTACTTGTTTTTCTAACACAAATTGTCAGGTTGTATTAGCAACAGCCTTGGTAAAGGCAGAAACTAACACAGGGTCTTATATAACACTCAGGTCTCTAGTGGACCAGGGATCACAGGCATCCTATAAAACGGAGTCTGCAGTCCAATTACTTGGGCTTAAAAAAATTAAATGCAACAGTGTTATATCAGGAGTGGGGGGTGAAGACAACGCTTCACTCGATTGTAAACATGTGGTTTTTGTTAAACTACAATCTCTCCAGGATCCTAACTTTACTGTAAAAGTCAAAACATACGTTCTTCGGAAATTAACTTCATTTCTCGCTGAAAGAAAAATTGTCGTTCAGCTGTGGCCCAACTTACCAGTTATGAAGTTGGCAGATCCGAAGTTTAACGTGACAAATAAAATCGATTTATTGCTTGGTGCAGAAGTCTATTGTCAAATTATAACTGAAGGTTTGATGAGAGGTCCACCAGGAACCACGATAGCACAAAACACCAAGCTGGGTTGGATTTTATCTGGCAAAGTGAGTGGTGATAGTGAAACCAATACTATGAACTGCAATAGTACTATCATCACTATGCATACTAACATTTGCAATGAAGATTTTAATCTTAAACAATTTTGGGAGCTCGAGTCTGATAACTTCAATTTGAGCAAAAATCAATTCACTCCGGAAGAAAAACGTTGCGAAGAAATCTTTGAGGAAACCACAAAACGCGATAATTCTGGTAGGTACATTGTAAAATTACCTTTTCAAGATAAGGATCCGAGCTGTAAACATGGCAATTCACGCGATATTGCTATAAAAAGATTACTATCCTTAGAAAAACGTTTCTTAAAGTCACCCGAGTTAAAAACTAAATACACAGATGTTTTTATAGAATATTTAAAGCTCGGTCATATGCAAATGATACCTTCAAAAGAAATTGATAATCCAGAAGCAGTTTACTTACCTTATCATGAAGTAGTGAGAGATGATAAAACCACCACCAAATTCCGGATCGTATTTAATGCTTCTAGTCGCGATAACAATGGTGTTTCACTGAACAGTAATCTTATGGTAGGTCCGACTTTACAAGATGATCTTAGGCACATTCTTATGAAGTGGAGGCTTCACCCTATTTGCTTGGTAGCTGACATCGTAAAGATGTATCGACAGGTGAAGGTGACTGACCAAGATGCAGAATATCAGCGTGTAGTGTGGAGATCTGACACTTCAAAAGATATACAACACTTGCGTTTAGTAAGAGTAACGTTTGGGACTGCTTCAGCTCCATACCTGGCGGTAAGAGCGCTACATCAAGTCGCTTATGATGAAGGAGACAAATTCCCACTAGCAGCTGAAAGAGTATTACAGGATTTTTACATGGACGATTTGATTACTGGATGTAAAAGTGTAACAGAAGGAAAACAAATATTCTCAGAAATGACTAAACTACTAAGCATAGGAGGTTTTGAACTACAAAAATGGGCAAGCAATGATGATCAATTACATAAGGAAATTAGCGAAGACAGCAGAGTAATAATAAGCAACTTGGAACTGAAAGAAAGTGAAACAATAAAAATATTAGGACTTACCTGGAATCGACGAACCGATGACTTTGAGTACTCCGTTCAGCTACCACCAATCTCGGAACCTGTAACAAAAAAAGGAAAGTAGTCTCTGATATTTCTAAGCTGTTTGACCCAATGGGTTGGATATCACCAGCGATTATAAAAGCTAAAATCATGATTCAAAAGCTATGGCTTGCGGGAATAGAATGGGATGATAAACTACCACCTACACTATTAAATGAATGGATTACTTACCGTGCAGAACTTGTTGAACTTACCAAATGTCGACTTCCACGATGGATTAATTTCAAGGAAAACAGCACCATGGAACTTCATGGGTTCAGCGACGCATCTAGTATGGCTTATGCTGCTGTGGTCTATATACGTGTTGTTGATGACTCGGGAAACGTTTACGTGCATTTGGTAACTTCCAAAACCAAAGTAGCTCCAATTAAGCAAGTATCCATCCCAAGACTTGAGTTGTGTGGAGTCTTATTAGCGAAATTGTTACAGGAAGTCTCAGTAGTGTTGAACCTTCCAAAAACTAGCCTACGCGCTTGGACCGACTCAACCGTGGTACTGACTTGGTTAAGTAGCCACCCAACTCATTGGAAAACGTTTATAGGTAATCGGGTGTCGGAGATTTTAAATATATTGGACAGGAATCAATGGTCACACGTATCAGTGACAATCTCCTGACAACCCGGCAGACTGTGCGTCGCGGGGAATTAACCCGTCTGAGTTACCGATGTTGGATCTGTGGAAAACAGGACCATTATGGTTGAAACATAGAACTGAAACTTATGATAAAATTAAAATACCGGACACAAATTTAGAAGAAAAGACAAAAAAAAGTTTGTCATATTATGCAGAATGTTGAATTCCAGTTGTGGACCAAGTTCTCTTCTCTTCGTAGATTAGTTCGAGTTGTAGCATATTGCAAAAGACTCATCAAAAAGTTGAAACATGTACATGACCATAACTTACCTGTATGGTTAACTAGTATAGAATTGAATGAAGCTCTTTATATTTGTGTGAAACAGTGTCAAACAGTGAGTTTTCAGCAAGAGATAAAATATATTAAAGAAAAAAGGAAGTACAAAAGAAAAGCAAACTTACATCATTAAATCCATTCCTAGATGAATCGGGCATCTTGAGGGTTGGTGGTCGTCTAGAAAAAGCTGAAATAAAAACTGAAATCAAACACCCAATAATATTACCGTCAAAATCTCACCTCACTGATTTAGTCTTATTTGAAACTTACCATAATACGTTACACGGCGGTCCACAGCTCATGATTAATTATCTGCGAACTAAATACTGGGTCATTGATGCTAAGAATCAAGCAAAAATGGTTGCCCGTAAATGCGTTGTTTGTGTACGCCATGCTGCACAGACTAGGGTCCAACTGATGGGACAATTACCTTCAGCTCGAGTTACACCAACTCGAGCGTTTTATCGAAGTGGTGTGTACTACGCAGGTCCCATACAGATTCGAACTTCAAAGGGTAGAGGCCACCGGGCCTACAAGGGTTACGTATGCCTCTTTGTATGTATGGCTACAAGAGCCGTACACTTGGAAGCGGTGAGTGATCTCACATCCCAAGGGTTTATTGCTGCTTTTAAACGATTTGTAGCCAGACGTGGCCATTGCGCTGACTTATTCAGCGATAACGGAATAAATTTTGTTGGTGCTGCTCGCGAACTCCGAAGCTTGTTCGTCCAAGAAACGTCAACCTTGACGATGGAAATCGCCGAGTGTTTGGCAAACAACGGCACTACATGGCACTTTATTCCACCACATGCCCCGCATTTCGGCGGGCTATGGGAGGCTGGAATAAAGTCCAACAAACATCATCTAAGACGCGTAATAGGCAATGCGACTCTTACTTTCGAAAAGATTTCGACTCTATTGTACCAAATTGAAGCTTGCCTGAACTCACGACCACTATCCCAAATAAGCGAAAATTCGCAAGACCCAACACCCCTCACTCTGGGGCACTTTTTAATAGGTTAATCAATCATTCTAGTACCAGAGCATAATTACGAAACATCATTTATTTCATCATTAAAACGTTGGCAATTAACACAAAAAATGCTGCAACAACTTTAGCGTAGGTGGTCAAGTGAGTATTTGAGTCAATTTTTACATCTTTATAAGTGGGCAAATAAAATTCCCGAACCCGAGATCGGAGATTTAGTTTTAGTAAAGGAGGATGGCCTCCCTCCAGCCAAATGGTTTTTAGGCAAAATCACTGCGAAACACCCTGGCTTGGACAATATTACGAGGGTAGTCACTCTAAAATGTAAAGGTGTCACATTTAAACGACCTGTAACTAAACTGTGTATTTTACCTGTCGCTCAATAATGGCTATATTTGTATGTAATCATTGATAGAGATTTTGTTAATTTGTTTGAACTGTAAACTGTTTTATTTTTTCCATATTTTGTATTTCGTTCTTAGCCACCATGTCTTACTGACTTTCAGTTTTGTTTTTAATTTTTAACTTTATAATACAGTCCATTTTTTTTCGAATGTGGTTGGTTCATGGTGGGCTGGAACAATGGACATTCTGTCCATAGTGGGCGGAATGTACAATCTTACGTTATTACGATAGTTTAAACGATATTTTAGTTATTTTTGTTCCTGATTTATCGATAGATGGCGTTGTACTTTTAGCACTCTCCGCTGAATCGCGGTGTTAAGAGTTGCAGCCGAAACATGACCTCTTTGGGTTTTTAGTAAAATAAAGGTCTTTGTTAAAGTAAACATTGTTTTTATTCATTGTATTTGGCGCTAGGCATTGAAGCTTGGAGCTTGGTAGTTCCATGTTCGAAATTGGAGTGTTATTGGGTTCTGCGTATTTCTAATTTGATGGATTTTTGCCTGGTTTTCTGAGGTAAGTAGAGCTGTAGGCGTAGGTACCTATTTTTAGTTTGGAGTTTTTAAGGACAATTAACACTTTCAATGCTTAGCTCATTTGTATTGATACGAATCGGAAAGGGAGGCGTAGGTACACTAGCGAACTATTGTTCAACCCATAAGCTGGATAATTGGCATTGAATGTGTTAACCTTGACTTACAATAAAATTAATATAAGTCTCAAATCGCCAACCCGCCTTGAGTTAGCCTGGTTATTAAATCTGCATTATCTGCTTGTCTTTGCCCTTAAGTGGCACAGTTACAAACTGGGTACCTATTAATTATAATCTACATCTATAAAAGCGAAAGGTGACTGACTGACTCACTGACTGACTGATCGATTAATCAACGCGCAGCCAAAACTGCTAAGTCTAGAAGCATGAAATTTGGCAGAAAGGTTCCTCAAGTGACGTAAGTGTCAAAATCAAAAGTGTGCATTAAGAAAGGATTTTTGGAAATTCCTCCTCTATGGGGGTAAAAAGGGGGTTTAAAATAAGTATGAAAATGTAATTCCTTCGTCTAAAATTCTTGAAACTTAGCACAAATAGTATTCTAAGTAAAAGATAAAGATTTACATTATTAATTTTTCGAACCTACCCCCAAATGATCATTTAGGGGATGTTGAAGTTTCTATGGAAAAATCAGATTTCTTTGGTCAATAAACATGAAACTTGACATAAATACCAATCTAAATAAATAATAAAGGTTTTTATTATTACTTTTTCGAAACTACCCCCAAAAGATGATTTAGGGGGTGTTAAAGGGTTTTTGAAAAATCTTATTTCTTGGGTTGATAAATTTGAAATTTGAAATAAATACCATCCTAAATACACAATAAAGGTTATCATTATTAGTTTTTCGAAACTATCCCCAAATGATGATTTAGGGGGTGTTGAAGTTTGTTTGGAAGAATTTGATTTCTTGGGTCAATAAACATGAAACTTGAAATAAATACCAACCTAAATAAATAATAAAGGTTTTCATTAATACTTTTTGAAATTACCCCCAAAAGATGATTTAGGGGTGTTAAAGTATTATTGAAATATCTCATTTCTTGGGTTAATAAATTTGTAAATTGACATAAGTACCCATCCCAAGTGATCAATAAAGGTTGTCATTATTAGTTTTACTTATCTACTCCCAAAATACGTTTTAGGGGGTGTTAAAGTGTTTTTTTGAAGAATCTTATTTCTTGGGTTAGTAAATTTTAAACTTGGCACAAAAGCACCTAAGGAAAAGTAAGGTAGCTTAACAATAAAGGTTGTCATTATAAGTTTTTCGAAACTAACTCTAGCTAAGAATCTTACTGCACTGGGTTTCGTTTTTGACGTAGGTTTCTAAGGGAGCACTAAGTCGCGATTTTGCGGCCGTTCAACCTTTAAGGAGGTGAAAAGGGTAAAAATTAATTTGTATGTAAAATCAAATTCCTTGGGGTAAGATTGATACTCAAAATTGACATAAAACATTTTCAAAACTCTCTCCCAGATAGGGTTAGGGTGTTAAAGATTTTTTTGAGGAATCTCACTGCGCAATCTGATTAACATAAACGATAAATAAACTAGAGAAGAAAATAGTGAATAGCATATTTATGTTGTTCAATACTCGAACCTCAACGGGGCAAGAAGGGGTTGATAAGTTTTTAGGGGAGGATTTTATCTATTTTGTGGCGGTAACCTAAAATGTATTATTCTTTAAGTCAAATAAACAATCGTCCCAAACCATTAAACCCTGTATATCTACGACACCCAGTTTTATTATTTTGTATTAATAGCTTATTTTTGTTCGTCTTCACTAACTGCATATATCGAAATCACGCGAACGAAATCACGGGCGGAGAGCTAGTTTATTAATATAATTTAAGTATTCAATAACACTCAGTTATGGAAGGAGTTTACCTCAATGGATCACTTTTCCAAACCATTTTCAATTGAGATTTTATTTGAGGACCTTTGAACACTTATCGTATATAAAAAGGCTTATCCTTCACAGGACTTATTCAAAATCAAATTCAGTGCTTGATATTTTTTTATATAATTATCTACTTCCACGAGTCGAGAGTTGACTGTTATCAAGTGGAGTACAGAAAGATTGATTCAATAGAATATGGGTGTTAGTATGTGGATATCATGCAAGCGGCACTATTTTAGTCCTTAATAAACCTAAAGTCTCACGAACCAACACATACATTGACACGCTCCCTACAAACTAAGATTTTCATTTGAGGAGTGGGTCGGTAGAAACAGTGGGTGGGTTGGTACAGTGAGTACATGCAAGTATTGCTTAAAACTCCAAGTAATATAAATGTAAATGCGATGAAACAAAGCGGCGGTGGATCAAGTCGCAACTTTGCTGTTGTTAGATACGCGACCTACTACTTACTTAATATAAGGAAAGTTACTCGTGATAGTGTGGCGAAATGCAGAAAATAACAGTATTTAATAAAATATTGTTTGGTTTGGACACCGGGCTGTTACTGAAAATCCTAAATGTTGGTCGTTACAATCCCATGGAGAGTCTAACCGGTACATGAAACAGTATCGATTTGTAAAGAAAAAATAAAAACAAAAAAATAAACTGACTTCCTAAGCAAAACACTATAAAGTAAAAAACAACTTTCGTTTCGGAAGTCGGTGTCTTTAGTACCTCTTGTTTTATCAATTTGCAACACCGACTTCCGAAACGAAAGCTATTATATTATAAATAAACATGTATTACGATATTGCACATTCAACATGTGCATTTAAATTGTTCATAAGAAAACCGGCATGAAACGCATGGGTTGTTTATTTTTGCGCAACCGTTTAGCTCGCAGTGAGAGAAACGTTACTTAGCGACGGCTCTACAGAGGGCTACTATTTTATGCATTACTTCATACATGTTTGCCGTGCCTGCAGATGCTATAACTAATAAACATGCAAATGCCAACGGAAAAACTACAAAAGCGGGGCAGACCTCCACCGTATGTTCTACTGTGTCCTCCGGGCGATCCTCACAATGGTAACACCCGGGCGTTTCCTCCCGCCTTATCCTGAACAGGAAGCTCCCGAAACAGCCGTGTCCGGTGAAGACCTGCGTCAGGCGGAAGGTGAGGGCGCCGTGACGCCTCTCAAGCCAATCCTCAAAGAGGGGCCTTATCGCCACAATTGTGGCGTGTCCAGCGCTGAGTTACGACAGCCGCCCTCTCCATGTTGCCATGAGATCCTGCCGAAGCAATGTCCGCCGAGCCGTGATTTATCACTGCAACGGAGTTTCGACTAAGGGATTCCTGCGGTAGGCTCCTGGGGGTCGATCAATATCGTGCCGTGAGATTAGGGATAGGAGAATATATATAATATAAGGACAATAAGGGATAGACTGACGGCTTTCTGGACCGAAGGCTCCGGCGTCAATTTCTTTTCTATGAAACATAGGTAACACTTTTAAAAAATATGCAAAAAAGTTTAAAACTATCATAAAACTCACCCAAAGGTCGCAAAACAACTATCATATCCAAACAGCCACAAATAAATCTAAAGCAGTGCGACAAGTAATCAATGAATACAAAAACAAAAACGCCCTGAAAAAAAAATATAAAGTAAAATATAATATAATAACCAACTTATAACTGCTCCTGGTACTAAAGCACAAACATTCAACAACTTTTTATTGATGACATTTCAAAACTAACGAATAAAACAACAAACTACACTAATTTTCTAACCTATAACAAACCAAACTCCTGTTTCTTAACACCAATAACCCCTTACGATGTTGTCCAAATAATTATAACATTAAAAAACACTAACAGTACAGGATGTGATGGGATTTCAATTTAAAAAAGTACGAAATTGCTCCAATTATCACTTACATAATAAATCAGTGTCTTGAAGAAGGAATTTTCCGGACATATTTGAAAACTACTGTAGTCACACCAATATTAAAAAAAGGAAACGGAAGATCTACGATGTTATAGACCTATCGCTCTCATGGCAATAATGGCTAAAATATTTGAAAGAGTACTATATAATAAATAATCTTAGTGAATATTTCGAAAATAAATAAATAATAATAGATAATCGAGTTGGATTCCGAAAAGGGAAGTAGGTCAATACAGCAATGCATCAGTTTTTACAAAAAAAAAATATGATACTAGATAAAAAAATAAGATTACAGCCCTATACATGGATATGACAAAGGCTTTTGACAGTGTTGACCATGGACTATTACTACATAAACTAGAAATATATGACGTTCGAGGTGAAGCACTTGATATAATTAATTCCTATCTCAGTAATAGAATACAGTTCACTGAAATAACACAATTATGTCCATTCAAAAAAACAGAAGTTAAACATACATCGAGCCCAAGTTCAATAAAATATGGTGTAACTCAAGGTTCAATACTAGGACCACTACTATTTCTCATTTATATAAATGATTTAACTAACGCTATTCAGCACCCTATGATTGTATTTGCAGATGATAGTACGGCTCTTTTCACAAATAGCGAAAATAAAAATAATAAACAAGAAATAAATGATGCCCTATCTAAATTAATAAATTGGCTAACAATAAATAATCTAAAAATTAATCATGTAAAAAGCCATTACATGAATTTCAAAAATAAAAATGCAAAATCAATTCCATTATCTATTCAGTACTATTGTACTGAATTGATAATGGAATTGATTTTGCATTATTATGCAACTTTACCTGAGGTTACAAGTACAACATTTCTAGGTTTCTATATATATTCTAATATGTCATGGCAAACACATGTAAATAGTGTATATAGCAAATTGTATCAATTCTCTTATGCCCTTTACATGCTCAAAAAAGCATCTAACCGAACCACACTACTTAATGCTTATCATGCCTGTGTGGGGTCCACTCTATCTTATGGGATACTATATTGGGGATACTCAACTGATAAATAAATTGCGTTCAAGGCACAAACAAAGTGTATTAGATCAATGTGTGGGATACACCAAACAGATTCATGTAAACCTCATTTCATAAACCTCAAGATCTTAACCTTCCCTGCTCTATATATCTATGTGGCCTCAATTCTTGTTAAATCAAACATCAGTAGCTATGTCACATTGACAAGCAGTAGACTTAAAAATATATTACGTAATGAAACATCCCACACTACAGTGTATAGCAATAGTATTTTTTGTATGTGCCTAAAAAAATTGAATAAGTTACTCACATAGATATTAAGAACCTAAATTCAATTTGTATTTTTAAAAGGAAGCTAAAAGATTTCCTGATTAATAAGGCCTAATACACTGTAAAATAATTCTTTAAAGAAAAATAATTATTTATTAAATTAAAATGATTGTAAATTTGTGATACTTAATATAATGTGATATAAATTAGTATAAGAATTGTATGATATAAAATAAAACGTATGAATAATGATAATTAATATAATTTAATGTAAAATGTATATGAAAGTGTAATCAGTATTACAGTTTTATATACATTTTACATTAAATTATATGTATAAACCATTTAAGGTCTATCCACACATATCAGGGCCGTGCCCGTGACGTGACAGGGCCGGGCCCAATCATGGAAGCTTCGTCACTGGCCCGCGCACGGACGTGTGTGAACGAGTTCATATAAAATGTACACAACGCATATTCTTTTGAGCCCCTGACGGGGCACGGTCCGTCAACCTTTAAATTGCAATACCTTAACAGGCAACTAAGTTCTAAGAAAAGAGTAAGAGTACTATATAATAATCTTAGTGAATATTTCGAACAAAAATAAATAAATAATAGGTAATCAAGTTGGATTCCGACAAGGGAAGTTGGTCAATACAGCAATGCATCAGTTTTAAAAAAAAAAAAACAACTTCAAGAAAGAGGTCAACCGTCGAATCCGACTTGGCTGGGCAGCGTTCGGGAAGTTGCGCGGTATATTCTCGTCCTACTTATTTATTTATTATATACTTTATTGTACACCAAGATAAAAACATAACACACGGAAACCTTAAAATAACAACAAACATACAACAGGCGGCCTTATCGCGTTCTGCGATCTCTTCCAGGCAACCCAGAATGGAGAGAGATAGCCTGGACACGACATGGGGTTGCACTTGGTGCAATTTTAAAATTAAATAAGTTACAAACATAGGAAGCACTAAATATAAAATACTAAAATAGATACATAAATACATACATACATTTATACAGGCAAGAAAACAATATAGCTCCAACAAGAACAAGATCACAGTGACAGGTAGTGCTCCTTTACCAGTCTTTTAAAGATCGGTAGTGATTGCGCGCGTTTTATTGTCACAGGCAATGCATTCCATAGACGAGCGGCCTGGACAGTAAAAGATTTGTCTAGGAAGATAGTGGAATGCATTGGCATTTTAAGTTTCATGTTATCCGATGACCTAAGAACTTTCGTGTGTGAGTCACATAAAAACTGAAATCGGTTTTTGAGGTAAAGAGGGGTAGACGGGAAAAATAGTATATTATACAGGAGGGATAGAATATGAGCATTCCGGCGAAGGCGAATTGGCAACCACTTGAGTTTTTGGCGGAATTCAGAAACATGGTCATATTTGCGCAAACCGAATATGAACCTTATACAAACATTTTGAAGTCGCTCAAGTTTATCAAGTTGTACTTCAGTGAGGTCAAGATAGCTGGCATCAGCATAATCAAGGATGGGTAGAAGAAGAGATTGTGCAAGCGCAATTCTGGTAGCAGTCGGCAGAAAATTACGCAGTCTTCTCAGAGATCCAGCAGATGCGAATAGCTTGCGGCTAACTTCCTGTAGCTGGGCAGTCCAAGAGAAGTTCTTGTCAATAAATATCCCCAAGTTCTTCACCTTCTCGCTAAAGGGTACAACAGAGTTATCAAAATAAACTTGAGGAAGAGTCGTCCAGTCGATCCTTGAGACCAACCTTGAACTGCCCACCACCAGAATTTGCGTTTTTATAGGGTTCACCGTAAGTCCATACCTCTTGCTCCAGTCGCATATACGGGCCAAATCACTATTTATAGTCAAGATAGTCTCAGATAGATTATCAAGAGGAGATCGCGTGTAAATTTGAAGATCATCTGCATAAAGGTGGTAGGAAGAAATTAATTCGTTGGATATTGAGTTAATAAAAACTGCGAAAAGTAAGGGAGATAGAACGCCGCCCTGAGGTACCCCGGCAGATGTACTACACCAGGAAGACTTACTACATTGGGACGAAAGTCTATGAACAGTGTGTGTTGCCAGTGATGACATATGGCTCTGAGACGTGGTCACTTACAATGTGCCTCATCAGAAAGCTTACAGTCACCCAAAGGGCAATGGAGAGGGCTATCGTGTACCTTTTGTCGACGTTTTATAAGTGCCCATGTAGGCCTATGTAAAATAAAATAAAAATATTTTGATTTATGCTCGGCGTTTCCTTGCGGGATCGAATCAGAAATGTAGACATCCGCAAGAGAACAGGGTTACTGGCATAGCCCGAAGAATTGCCAAACTTAAGTGGCAGTGGGCAGGGCACATTGCTCGCAGAACGGATGGCCGATAGAGCAGAAATATTCTGGAATGGCGACCGCGAACCGGAAGACGTTGCGTTGGAAGGCCTCCCACCAGGTCGACCGATGACCTGGTGAAGGTTGCAGGGATACGCTGGTTACGAGACGCACGGGACCGGTCAAATTGGCGGCGCTTGGGGGAGGCCTATGTCCAGCAACGTACGTCTTTCGGCTGCTATGATGATGATGATGAAGTTCTAAGAACCTACCTTATGTTAACATCTTCAAAATTCTGTACACTTAGTTCGCTATAAAGAATTTGTTGCATTGATGGAAAATACCAAAATCCCTCTACGTATGCCTATAATATTTGAAGCGTTTCCTCGATTTTTCCAGGATCCCATTATTAGATCCTGACCTGATGGCCATGGGACCACATGGAAAAACCCTTTTAAAAAAAAGTAGAATTTTCCGAATTGGTCCAGGCGTTTTTGAGTGATCGGGTAACATACATTAAAAATTAAAGAAAAGATTCCAACGAATTGATACTCCTCCTTTTTTTAAGTCAGTTAAAAATCGACTAAAAGTTGACATAACTTGTAGATGCGTTCCATGTGGTCGCGATTAACAGTGAAGGAACGATTACGAGGAAGAAGCCGATGACGAGTCCGAGATGACGACCAAAGAATGATTCTCTTTCCCTAGTTGTTACCAGCCTAAACTAATTTGCACTGCAAACTGCCTTGCTCTACAATAGAAACTCAAAACAGTAAAGCCCCTAACCCTGTGTAAACATGAAACAAAATGTAATTAGTATATTACACAGCTAGGTTTATATCGCCCCAATAAATTTGATACCACCCGGTTGTAACCCCGATGAGGGTTTGTCGACAACCCACAGTTACTCGGTCCACAAAATTGCCAAGGATTTTGTCGAAAATTATTCGAATATTACAAAACACGCTTGGGATTTCTAAAGAGTTAGACTTTATGGAACTGCCTTCTATTATTAACATTTAAGGTAATGAAGGATGCTAAGTAAATAATAAGCGAAGGTAATCATAATAATTATCATTAGGTAGTGTCATACGGCAAACAAGGTAAACAGAACCGAACGTAAACCCTTGACTGTCAAATTTACGAACTTTTTGGGCATCAGTAAAATTATGACTTAAGTAGTAGCAGGAAATAAAACACAGTAAATTGCCGGTCGCATTAGGTGAAAATAGAAGCAAATTCACCAACAAACTAAAACTTACAGCCAACTCCTAAAATTCAAACAAGAAAATTTACTAAGCTTTCCGCATTAGCTGTTTCGTACGAAAACCAAAAAAAATCCTCTTCAGAAGGGGTAGTTAATGCATCTGTGGTGCTCTCAATATTGCACATATCTATAGGCAGCGCTGACCACTCAAAATAGGAGGGCCACAAGCTTATTTCTAGAGTTAGAAAGTCTACACATAAATCCATCTCTTTGAACACTTAACTCCATTTTTATGTCGTAGTTTCCATTTTTTTATTTGATAATGAATGCTCTTCCTAATGAAAAGTGATTCAGTTTCGTTATTTTATTTTTCAAGCGTATCTTATGAAAATGAAAAGGAAATCCACTGGGCAATTTAAAACACAGGTTAAGTTTTTTGCTGTTGTTCTATTTTGTGTTTCGTATAATTCATTTTAGTAGATAGTTTGTTCTAATGCTTTTTGATGTGAACTTCGTTCAAGTACAGTGTGCATAAATCTATTAGGGGATATAATGTGTAAGGTTGCTATTATAGCAAGAGGTAGGCGATTTGAATGCAAAACGAATAGAAGCGTTTAACGAGGTTACCATCTGCCTAGCCCATTCTTAAAACGGTTATTATGTCAGCATAGTTAATAGGCTATTATCTATTTGGTCCGTAAGTTAGATTGTCAAAAATACAAATATACATTGCATCAAAGTTTAAACCAATCCTTCTCCAGCGCGGCGTGAGACAGGGAGACGTCATTTATCCGAAACTGTTCACTGCTGCGCTGGAGGATGTCTTCAAGGTTCTGGACTGGAGGGGGCTTGGCATCAACGTTAATGGCGAGTACATTACACACCTTCGGTTTGCCGACGACATAGTGGTCATGGCTGAGACCATGGAGAGCCTCATTAAAATGCTCGATGACCTCAGTAGAGCTTCCGAAAGAGTAGGTCTTAAAATGAACATGGACAAAATCAAGATCATTGTGAATGCCCATGTAACACTCACTCCTATCAAGGTCGGAGACTCGACTCTCGAAGTTGTAGACGATTATGTCTACCTGGGACAAACGGTCCAGTTGGGTAGGTGCAATTTCGAGAAAGAGGTCAATCGTGGAATCCGACTCGGCTGGGCGGCGTTCGGGAAGTTGCGTGGTATATTCTCGTCCAATTTACCGCAGTGTATCAGGACAAAAGTCTATGACCAGTGTGTGTTGCCAGTGATCACCTATGGGACCGAGACGTGGTCGCTCACAATGGGCCTTATTAGAAAGCTCAAAGTCACCCAAAGGGCAATGAAGAGGGCTATGCTCGGAATTTCCTTGCGTGATCACGTCAGAAATTATGATATCCGCAGGAGAACCAAAGTTACCGACATAGCCCGAAGAATTGCCAAACTTAAGTGGCAGTGGGCAGGGCACATTGCTCGTAGAATGGATGGCCGATGGGGCCAAAAAGTTCTGGAATGGCAACCGCAAACCGGAAGACGATACGTTGGAAGGCCTCCCACTAGGTGGACTGATGACCTGGTTAAGGTTTCGGGAAGGCGCTGGATGCGAGACGCACGGGATCGGTCAATGTGGCGACGCCTGGAGGAGGCCTTTGTCCAGCAGTGGACGACTTTCGGCTGAAATGATGATGATGGTGAAAGTTAGGTTAGGTTAGGTTAGTAGGAGAGTGGATGTTTGGCTTCACTTCTAGGTAAAATATGTCCAAAAGCGTGAGTGACGTCACGCTAAATTTAAACGCACTGTGTCTTCGTAATTTTTTGTTTACGTTACAAAATAATACAGACGTCCAATATTTTTGTTAATTCAACTGGCGGACCATTAAGAATGTTTTCAGGAACATTTCCCATTATCATGACCACGAATGTCCCTTTAGTTGGTTTTAAGGACAAAATACGATTTTAACAACATTGTTTAAACCAGCCGAAGCATTTCACCGTAGCCGTAGGTAGCAAACGAATCTTCATAACATTCCTTACTTTACTACAGATCTTAAAAAAGTACCTACCCAGCAAGTTTTAATCAATCTGTCAGTAGTACCTGTAATAAGACGAGCACTGAAATTTATCGTGCTCAATTAAAGCTCGAAATGTGAAGGGTCATATGTAGGGCGCCTAATATGCTCGAGCAATTTCAGCAGGTATATAGCCTGAAATACGAGGTGTTATTTGCTCTGTAACAAGTAAACTGAATGGAAGGTTTAGTTGAATAGTAAAGAAGGAAAATATGTGATGGGATAACTAACGCATTAAGTGAAGTATTTATATGTGTGTAGAACGTTTTTTTTGGATAAATTAGTTATCCTAATCCTGCTTGGATTAGGATGTCTTATTTATCTTTTTTGAGAGCAGTGGTGACCCAGTGGTTACGGCCCCGACTTACGTGCCATAGGTCGTGGGTTCGAACCCAGGCAGACGCTTTACTTTGTGTAAATTATTTCATCACCTCTGCTCCAAAAACGGTGAAGGAACCTAATCAAAATCATTTTTTTTAATTTTGCATAGGCCTACATGGGCACTTATAAAACGTCGACAAAAGGTGCACGGTTCGGGTTGGTCGTTTCCTATGGAGAAGAACCGGCAAGAAACTCCATGGTTACCCTTTTAAAAAATGGTTTGGTTTTACAATACTTCCATGTTACAGCATTAGTACTATGGGGGGACAACGTAGGCCCGACAATAAGTCGTAAGAAACTAAATAAAAAAAAGTTTATATAATATATAACAAAGAAAACAAATGTTAAATAACATCTAGAAGGCCTACAATGTTCACACATTCACAAAATAATCGGTAAAAGAATCTATACAAAGTTATAAAAAAAATATAACAAGACTAAATTTAACATGTGGCACAAAATGTTGTTATCAGTGCTGTAACTATTCTTTGCAAAGGGCTATAAAGATGATTGCGAACTATTGTAAAAAGTCCAATTAAAAGAAGAAAACGAAAAAAAAATTAGATTAAGAATAGTTAGAGACATCCACATATTTGTGCCGTTTATGAGTTACCAGGGAAACCGCATGCGCAGAAGGAGCTAAAGCCAAATTTTTTATCTTTAACGTAGTCCTTGATTTTATAATATGCTTTTTTAATAAGGACACTTATATACGTATTACAATTTTATGCTTACTGCGTGTATTTAAATTATGGAAGTCGCTTCTAGTTTTGAGAAGCCCTCGATCTTCGCGGACATACAAAATACATTCCAAAATATAAAGTGAAGGTAGAGTCAGTATATCGATCTCTTTAATTTTTTCTCTGAGGGACTCGTGAGGACCCATTTTATAGATCGCGCGGAATGCCCTCTCTTGTAATATGAAAACTGAGTCAACATCTGCTGCTGATCCCCACAGCAGAATGCCTTAAGACATAATACTGTGAAAATAAGCATAGTGGCTACATCGGTTAACTGCCTTATTTTCCTTACTGCATATGCAGCTGAACTTAACCTACCCGAAAGAGTTCTAATGTGCGCGCCCCACTGCAATTTTGAATCGATAGTAATCCCTAAGAATACAGTTTCCGTTATAACTTCAAGATTTTTGCCGTCAAGATTTAAGTTTAGGTCACGTTGTGTTACATTTGGTAAAGAGAACTTAAGACATTTTGTTTTTTTCGCATTCAGTAAGAGATTGTTAGCTGCGAACCATTTTGAGAGAATAATTAGACTTTCGTTGACATGTAAGACATCCGTATCTTTCCTATCTATTTTAAAAATTAGCGAAGTATCATCAGCAAATAGAATTATATCCGAATTATATTTGGCCATCATAAAGGTGAGATCATTCATGTAAACAAGAAAGAGGAGGTCGACGCAGTCGAACGCTTTTGAGATATCACAGAAAACGCCAATGGCATCCTGGGACTTCTCCCAAGATTCCAAGATGTGGCTGATGAGTTTTACTCCCGCGTCTGTTGTCGACCTACCTTTCGTGAAACCAAACTGCTGACTATGCAGGATCCCATTAGAATTGAAGTGAGACAACATCTGGTCCAGCATGATTTTTCATAGATTTTACTCAATGCTGGAAGCACGGATACAGGTCTATAATTAGAGGGATCACTCTTACAGCCTGATTTGAAAATTGGTACTACTTTACCGTGCTTCATTAAGTCATGAAACGTGCCGCTGTCCAAACATTGATTGAATATGCCTGTAAGGACAGGAGCAATCGAATCAATAATATCTACAAGAACCCTAGCGGATATCCCCCATATCCCCCTTATATTGAGACTTTTGAACGCGTTTTTAGGGTACCGTACCCAAAGGGTAGAAACGGGATCCTATTACTGAGACGCCGCGGTCCATCTGTCTGTCTGTCTGTCACCAGGCTGTATCTCATGAACCGTGATAGCTAGACAGTTGAAATTTTCACAGATGATGTATGTCTATTGCCGCTATAACAACAAATACTAAAAACAGGATAACATTTATATTTAAGGAGGGCTCCCATACAAAAAACGTGTTTTTTTTGCCGTTTTTTGCGATGAAGGTACGGAACCCTTCGTGCGCGAGTCCGACTCGCACTTGGCCGGTTTTAATTATATCAAGACATATTGGTTTAAATGTAAAGGTTGGTATGTCTTTAGTAAAGTTTTCTTTAAGAAGAGCTTCAGCTAATTTCGATGAGGAGGGAAGAGACTTCGTAACCTCTAACGGAATGTTGGTAATGAAATTTTCTAATGTCTCAGCGAATTTTTGCCTATCAGAAATGGTTTGATTAGTTATTTTCAAAGACTCATTCTGATCGCGTTGTTGTGTCTTTCCAGTTTCTCTATTAATTACTTGCCACACAGTTTTTATTTTATTGTTAGAAATACCAATCTTGTTAATTATTATTTGAGTTTTTGCTCGAGCGCAGACTCTTTTGAATATTTTGGAATAGTTTCTAACATAAGTGTGAAAAACTTGATCGGAAGTCAAAGATTTTTCGTAATATAAATTATATAAGATATCTCGACTTTTTCTTATGCCCACAGTGGCCCATTCAATAAATTTCGATTCGGAATTGTTAACTTTAACTGTTTTTACAGGACACGTTTTATTGAATTCTTGGCAAACTGTAGAAAACAACATGCCGTAATTTATATTGGGGTCTTTTGAATCAAAACTGGTGCTACAAAGGTGTCCAAGAACCATAAATTCGAAGAAATGTGACATGTGGATTAAGGCTCATTCCCTCTCTCACAGAGAGGAGGCTTGTGTGCCAGTAGATAACATTAAAAGGCTGATGATGATGACCTTTGTTTACGGCGGTTGACGGTACTGATGAAAATGTTACCATCGAACTGATCTGATGATGAAGCCGGAATGTAAGTATTGAAACTCCGTAATAAAACAATGTATCCGAGTCGTGTTTGGTCTTATTGGAATTGCAGTGAGATGTACTTTGGCTTTGTAGTTTTTTGCTTTAGAAGTCGGTTTAATGTTTTTGTTTAAAAGTTTCTTTCGCATAAACATAGTAATAACTATGATTATGTGAAAAAAACGAGTATATTTCAAAAACATAAACGAAGATTATGACTGTGTCATCTTTTTAAATCGTTCTCATATAATACTTATGTTATATTCCAACAAAAGCTTTTGCGGCTACAACAAATAGCTTTATCTTTTGCTTGAAAATTAAAAAGTAACTTTGTATAGGTTAAAGGTACTTTTGTTAACGAGTCTTATACACTGGACGTTTGGTATTGTATGAATAATTTTACGACAACTGTGGGACCTTGGGTACCCTTCTTTTAGGGTTTGGTTCTGTATTCGATGTTCGTTTGTCACTCAATCAAACCAGAACGGCTGAACTACTGTTCACGGCCGAACTGAAGTTGACTAGAATAATTTATAACTGCAATGAAGACAATGGCGAAGTAGGCACCGTTTATTTATGTTTAGCACCAATTAACGTTTTAGGCTGTATTTTTCAAAGTTCTTCAATTCAAGGTCATGAAAAATTGTAGAGGCTTTAACTTAAAACTTAGTGGCTTCAAAATGTTACCTAAGTTACCCAGCCAGAATGTTTTAAATGCCGTCTAATCAAGCTAGAACTTGAAACATTTCAAATTAACTCGTCTAGTCACTTAATTTTTTCAGACGATTTAAAATAGGTTTTATACCTATGTAAGTACAATGCCTTAGACATTTTCGCACGGCACACACGTGTGCAAGCAGTAAAAGCTTAGCGCAGCAATACCGCAGTGAAAGCTTTTAAACAAAAAAAAAATAACCGACTTCAAAAATATACACTACAAAGCGAAAAATTATTTAATTGTTGATGAAAATATCAAAATCGCTATATTTATGTCTATAATATTTGAAGAGTTCCCTCGATTTTGTAACGTTACTCAAAAACTCGTTACTCGTTATTCAAAAATAAGAATTATAAAAGAAAATGAAAGCTATGAAAATAAAAAGGATATTGGGTATAAAAACTAATCGGCCGGCTTCGCACGACCGACGTGGGTTGTTTTAAGGTAGTCAGCTAGGCAAGTAGCTGGACGGACAGGAACTCTTCGTAACTCTTCGTTGTGGTATGCTCGTGAGAGACATGTGAGCAGGCACCACGACGGTCAAGCAGACGGGTGGTAGTCAGATAAGTAGGTAATCGGGTAGGTAGGCAGCAGGACAGATAGAACAAGCAATCAGGTAAGTAAGTAGGCAGCAAGAGGTGTGGAGGCCGGGCTATGGCTCAATATGCCAATCAATGAGCCCTTTGTTGCAATGAGATGTCCGTTGTGGTAAAAGTTCCAGTAAATAATTCTCTCTTTAGGGAACCACACACAATATATTTAAATTAAAGCACTTCAGTGATTAAATACTCATACACCAACTGGTTATAATACAGACTTTTTCGCAGATAAGACGAAACGCTTAGTAATTTTAGGTAAATAAAATCATCTTTCGGCATTGACGCGCCAGAACCAAACTAAAAAGCTGACGCCCGTTTTTCCTCGTCCTGTGTCAATTTTCTGAATTTCAAATCCAAATCTCAATTTAGAAATCAAGACCAGAACGATTAAAAACCCGTTTACAGAGCGGGCAATCTGCCGCTGCCCAGCAAAACCAGCTTGCCATAAGTTTAAGAAAATAATATTGAGAGATCGATGTCAAATCAGATGAAAATGTCTGATTATAAAATACTCTAAGATTTTACAAATAAGCAGTAAAAATAAGTTGTGGATATTAAATCAATCAGAGTTAACTAAAGTATGCTTTTCGGGTGCTAACAGTATCAAAGAATACATACAAGTGAGTCACATGATTTAACAAAATATCAAAAGATAAAAAACGTGTGGTGCTATACTAATAGTGTTATAAAACTTAAAAAGACTAAAAGATGGATCTGTAAACCAGAATACCACAATTTCCGTGGAACCCATTATCAGATTCTGACTTGGTGACAATGGACCTCTCTCAACCTCGGGAGTAAACACTTACAAACACAAAAAGAATTTTCAAAATCAGTTTACAATTGACGGAGAAATCGGTGAACATAAATTAAAAAAAAAACATATGTCGAACATAGAACCTCCTCCGTTTTGGGAAGTCCCCAAAACGTAGAAGGTATTAAATCAGCTAAAATATTATTTATTTATTTATTTATTTGACACCAATAAGTACAACATCTTACAGTTTTCCCAAGATGATGTTATACCACATAATAAATAATGTTATACACTATATACGAGTAGATACATAAAATATTAACAATAAAAATAAAATAACAAAAATCAAGAAACCATTCATATATGTAAATAGAGATGAAGAAGATCGCATTACTAGTTTATAGTGGCCACTGCAGATTATGAGAGATGTCTGAAAATCAGCGTTAGTAACTCTTTCAGTATGGCACGCCCGGTGCAATTCTTGATACTTTTTTGTTTTTTTTTACTATGCTTCACTCTTACTTTGTGATTGTTGCTATTGTGTTGTATCTGTGGGTAATAATGTTTGTTTTCTATTCTTATTCTATAGATGTAGTCGCTGGTACATCCATATCGATCTGGTCCGACTTCCGGTACCTAGAGTCGCTTTTCCAAGGGGATGGTAAGGTAGACCGAGACGCACCCGATTAGATTAGGAGGGGCCGGCCAAAGAAAAGATGAATGGACTGTATGATTAGTGATATGAAAGTTACACGATTCAGTGATAGCGTGACGGGGGACAGGACGGTATGGAAGAAGAAAACGTGTTGTGCAGACCCCAAATAACATGGAACAAGGGCAGGAAGATGATGATGATTCTTTAGATGGAGTAGATGTAGTTATTTATTTTAGAAGCCCATAAAAGCTTATACAAGCTGAATGTTAACGGTCTGTTTCTCATCGATTGCTACTGTAACGATGCTTGAGTGGCTTGTTCTCGTAAGTAAAACCTTCTAACTATCTAGCGTATGCAGTCCCACTGCTAAGCAAAAGCATACCTCTCCTTTTCCCAAAATTATGTGAAGTGTACTTAGACGGAGTCAAGATGTGTTACATATCGACAAATTTGTGCCGAAAATATTTGATTTTGGGGCATACACCTGCAACATTTTTTTTTTTGGGATATCATCCTATGACTTCTCCCGCTCTGGGTGAAGCGGGAGGGCGTGTCAGACTTTTACTGACTAAAACCCACCCGTGTTCCTTCAGTTGCTTGAGCCAGGGCCGCAGTAACTCATTGCGTTGTAAAGTAAATCACAGTTTTTGTCACAAACGAAAGGAATTCCTAATCCAAATTATGTTTAAAAATCCGTCTACTTGACAGCGTAAAACACGCAATGAATACTGTTAAATCGACAAATTGAAAAGATTGCATACGTTACGCAATTGTCCCGCTTGTTCCTGGAAAGAAATTATCCTTCATTAATAAAACCAAAAATTCTGAAATAAACCAAATTATTATTAAAGCACAAAGCCCGACTTCTAAAAATTATCTGAAAAGAGAAAAACAAGTAGGTACCAGGTAGAATTTAAACATTACATATTATGAGGTGCCGCCAGCGGTGATAAGCGAAGTATTGGTTGATTTTCTATAATTAACCTGTAGCACATCATAATATTTAATGTATAAATTGTAAACTAGTGCTTGTTTTTTCTCTTTTCAGTTAATTATTTTTAGCAGTCGTTTTTTTGTTTTTATAATAATTTGTTTTATTTCAGAATTTTTTGATTTATTATTGAATGAGTCCTTTTTGTGCCCCCGACCTTATTAAAGATTGCCTATAATAGCCTAAGTCCTAACTCCCACAATTGAAACGAATCCAACGATAGCTGTGTCATAATTCGTCAAGCCTTTTAAGCAGTAGAGCGTGCCATAGAATTGAACATACATGCGCTCGAAAAACATGACCCTCCCACAGTCGGGTAAAAACCAAGGTAACAAGACAGTTACTTACTTTTAACATTGACATTCGATTAACGATTCGCAGAAGTAAGAGTATAATAAATCTGTCCAATTTATCCGCAAATTGATGTCGCAATGCATTTATCGAACCGAAAGTAAATAAATAATTTCCATGTAAAGAATCGAATGCTTTCTCGTAGTCTACAAACGCTAAACAGAGAGGCAGGACATACTTTTTGGTATTCTGTATAACCTGCCGCAGCGTATGTATGTGGTCTATGGTGCTAAAGCATTTTACAGAATCTTCTTGTTCGGAAGGCTGGAAATCGTCAAACCTGTGCGTGAGACGATTCATTATGACCGTTGTATTGATTTTTTTATGTCTCTCGACAATTATTGAATTCAACTTCTGCCTACTTAGTTTGATTAAAAAAATATATAGGTACCTAAGTGTAATCTCAAAAACTCACGAAAATAACCCAAACTAATAAAACATGCACAAAATTTGGTCAAATAGATTTTTCATGTGAAATTATTAACAATACCAAACACGATATGCAAGGAACAAAATTTAAGGCAGTTCAGGCCGAATTTTATTGCCGTTCAAAAAGGTTTCAGAAAAAAAAATGCTGTTTTCCCGCGTTGGAGATAAGGCCGATTCGACTCAAAGAATTTCCTGTATCTTTTTAGGATACCTACCGAAAAGTTTGTATATTGAATTTAACAGTTTTGTGTTTCTATCTCTGAAAAAAGGAATTTTATTGTCGCCTCCGAAGTAACTGGTTTCAATTTGGAAGAGATGTTTTTGAGTTGGTTTTGATAGAAAGTCACTTCGTGTTACGTCATAACATTTTTGTATATACAGTATAACCGGCTCAGATCCTTACATACTCCGTTTGTGTTCAAATTTGGATTGTAGCAGTTGGCGTTCTGTTGTTTCTGCCTACCCTCATGGGAAAAAGCGTGAGTTTATGTATGTAATTTTGTTTAATTTCTGATATAATTTTATCCCGCAAATAAAATATTTTATAAAATACACGTTTTATTTCATTAAATAAACAAGCAGTGATCCAATTCCCAAAAGTGACCTAATTAAACATTATACTGTTTGTTTAAAATAATGTCTTCATTCCCAATCGCGTCCTAATTCCACATTTCACAGCAGCTAAGCACACATAAAATGTAAAAAAAATACAGAACCCAGGCTATCGAAATAAATTTTCCCAGAATCACAAAATCCCTTCGAAAGGTTTTCACACAATATACGAATATATCTCACATTTAACGTTCCCAAAAGAAACACACGTCTAATTTTACGGTACTTGGTTTACCTTTATTACAACAGGCTCATTTAAGTACTGTGTTTTATTTTATAGGCAACTGAAGACGGGTTTACGCCAATCACTCTTGTGAAAGAAAAAAAATGGCACTAGTGCTACAATTACTTTTATTGCTATGTTCGTTCTTAGGGCTGTTACACCAATTATTTGGCAACTATCGAAGTCGAAATTAGTGTTGCTAATTGGGCTATAAATTTAGGGATGACACACTATTTGCATTATTGTGTATTCAAAAATATCATGTTACCTGAAAATCTTTCATTATTCACATTTAAACACCATTATGAAAGCTCTTTAGATTAATAATGTATTAAACAAGCAGTATCACCGGTACCAGAACCGATATCGGTCGAAACTTAGTCGACTATGATGTTATGTATGGGCAGTACGGGATTAATCGGCGAAACAATGTCGATGAAAAATGATTCTCGACGCTCAGTCACAACCCGCCTTAAAACGAATTTAAGTAGGATTTTGTATTAAGACCAAAATACATTTCAATCGTGTATTTCAAGTCCCTTTAAGTGGGCGGGTTATACAAACTTGGCATTTACCAAACCGAGTGCTTCCTTCCGAGTTAGCTCAACGGTTAATTATGGCGATTTCACTTTTAAAGGTTTCCTTTGCCTTGGAGTTTTCAAACAGATTCTATTACCGACTCCACGTGTTTGAATTCATTATTATTTTCTCTTTCAAGGAAGCTTCTGAATATCTCTTATGATCCTTATAAGAAAAGACCGCAAAAATAGGCACGAGGTGAACCCGAGTAATATAATATAATGTAACTGTAGGCACTCAGTTTCTCATAACGGGAAAAAAAAATTACAGTTTATTTATTTATTTATTTAATACTTCATGCATACAAAACGTACAGAGGCGGACTTAATGCCTTAGGCATTTTCTACCAGTTGACCTTTGGGTGATGCAGAGACAACTAGTGGTAGGTGCAATGTTGACAATTAAACGAAACAGATTTATGCAAAAAATATATATAGATTATAAATACAATATAATCAAGAAAATTATACCATATATACTCAAAAGAATAAACTAAATATATAGATATACTTATACATTAGTAATATTAGATTAATAATTGAAAAACATTAGAGTTGTGACGATACTACTGCCAACTTCTCGCGAACTTTAACTTTGAAGGTTAACCGGTTGGTTGCCATACTGATTTCCTGGGGGAGCGCATTCCACAGAGAAATAGACTGAACGAAGAAAAAACAGTGAATGAAGTCAGTGCGGTGAGTGGGACATTGAAGAAGGCGGTTATGTTATGGTGGTGATGTTCAAAACTACCGAACAAAACTAGATTGCTTTTTTAATTTAGAATTTTGCCAAAGTTTGACAGATTTTCAGGCCAAAGTAAAGTTTGACAAATCACTGACCTTGAAATTCCTAATGCCAAAATGGGGGGTAAGAAGTCGTAATAAATGTAGTTCTTAACTAGGTTTTACCCGTGATTTTGCTTCCGTGGCTAATCTCACAGAGACCGTGGATTTCTACAGGATAAAAAGTTTCTAACAGTGAAAGAGATTTTGGAATCGAATAAGTGGTTTTAAAGATGCAAACATACAAACTTTAACTCTTTAAAGATACGGTTATGGTAATATTTTTTTGTAAGTCTTACGATAGCAACCTACTTAATTAGATGCTTAAGCACTGGTAGCACTGGTCACTGGTAGAGGTGCTCTTGAGATGTGGTGCTGGAGGAAGAAGTTACAAATCCCCTGGACTGCCTTTCGCACCTATGATTCTATCCCAAAGCATTATAAAGTATTTTTACCACTGCTACACCTTTAAAATCCGTACATTGTCGTAAAATAAAACCTAAATTTCTAAAGGATTTGCTACACAACTCCATAATGTGATTGCGAAACATCAACTCGACCACCATATGAACACCAAGATCCCGCATTTGCGTGACACGCGGCATCACTATGCCGTCCATCTCATACTGATTTTGTAGTGGGACACGAGCGCGACTGTACGTCATCACGCAACATTTGGTCACATTGAAGACCAGTTTGTTTTCCTGACTCCATTGTACCACCTTGTCGAGATCGCGCTGAAGCCGCTCACAATCCGAGGCGCTCGCTATAGAGATAAACACTTTAAGATCATCTGCAAATAGCAAACACCTTGCACTGCTCACGACCTCAGGGAGATCATTATCCATAATAATGAATTCCAGTGGACCCAAATTACAACCCTGGCTTACCCCCGAAAATGTATAAAATGGTTTAGATTTGTGTCCGGCGTACTCAACGTACTGCCGGCGCTCACCAAGCTAACTCGCAAAGAACTTTAGCAAATGAGGTGTAAAACCTAATGCAGCAAATTTAACCAATAGAATGTCATTATCCACCATATCAAAAGCCTTCCGAAAGTCGAAGTACGCGACGTCCACCTGTCCTCCAGCGTCCACTACTGGCGCCAAATACGACACAAACGACAGTAGGTTACTTCCCGTACCCCGACCGACCGATAACAAGACTAACTTTAACATGTGGCACTAATGTTGATATCAGTGCTGTAACTATTATTTGCAAAGGGCTATAAAGATGAATGCGAACTATTGTAAAAAGTCCAATTAAAAGAAGAAAAACAAAAAAAAAATGAGATTGAGAATAGTTAGAGACATCCACATAATTTGTGCCGTGTATTAGTTACCAGGGAAGCTGCATGAGCAGAAGGAGCTAAAGCCAATTTTTTTAATCTTCAACGTAGTCCTTGATTTTATAATATGTTTTTTTAATAAGGCCACGTTTGATGTGATTTTTGAACTTTCCATCGGTCAGTTCTATAACTGACTTTGGCAACTTGTTATAAAAGCGTATACTGTTTATAAGAAAAGACTTGCTAGTTTTAGTTAATCTGAATTTGGGTATTACAATTTCATGCTTACTGCGTGTATTTAAATTATGGTAGTCGCTTCTAGTTTTGAGAAGCCCTCGATTTTTGCGGACATACAAAATACATTCCAAAATATAAAGTGAAGGTAGAGTCAGTATATCGATCTCTTTAAATTAATCTCTGAGGGACTCGTGAGGACCCATTTTATAGATCGCGCGGATTGCCTTCTCTTGTAATATGAAAACTGAGTCAACTTCTGCTGCTGATCCCCACAGCAGAATGCCATAAGACATAATACTGTGAAAATAAGCATAGTATACTAACCTAGCTGTGGCTACATCGGTTAACTGCCTTATTTTCCTTACTGCATATGCAGCTGAACTTAACCTTCCCGAAAGAGTACTAATGTGCGCGCCCCACTGCAATTTTGAATCGATAGTAATCCCTAAGAATACAGTTTCCGTTATAACTTCAAGATTTTTGCCGTCAAGATTTAAGTTAAGGTCACGTTGTGGTACATTTGGTAAAAAGAACATAAGACATTTTGTTTTTTTCGCATTCAGTAAGACATTGTTAGCTGCGAACCATTTTGAGAGAATAATTAGACTTTCGTTGACATGTAAGACATCCGTATCTTTCCTATCTATTTTAAAAATTAGCGAAGTATTATCAGCAAATAGAATTATATCCGATAATTTGGCCATCATAAAGGGGAGATCATTAATGTAAACAAGAAAGTGGAAAGGGCCGAGAATTGAACCTTGGGGCACGCCCATCTTGACTAGAGACCCGGAGGACGTCGCCCCATTAACATTTACTTTTTGCCTGTTTGATAAATAGGAAAGCACGAGATCAGCAGCTTGTCCTCGAATTCCGTAGTGGTGTAATTTACAGAACAGTGTGTTGTGGTCGAGGCAGTCGAACGCTTTTGAGATATCACAGAAAACGCCAATGGCATCGTGGGACTTTTCCCAAGATTCCAAGATGTGGCTGATGAGTTTTACTCCCGCGTCCGTTGTCGACCTACCTTTCGTGAAACCAAACTGCTGACTATGCAGGATCCCATTAGAATTGAAGTGAGACAACATCTGGTCCAGTATGATTTTTTCAATGCTGGAAGCACGGATATAGGTCTATAATTAGAGGGATCGCTCTTACAGCCTGATTTGAAAATTGGTACTACTTTACTGTGCTTCATTAAGTTAGGAAACGTGAACAACTGTCCAAACATTGATTGATTATGCCTGTAAGGACAGAAGCAATTGAATCAATAATATCTACAGGAACCCTAACGGATATCCCCTGTATGGTCGGGTGTCAGATATAATAAAACATCCCAAAATGTGGTGTAAGACTGCCTTTATTATGTTGATACTATGACTTATATATTGGTTACACACATTGAAATAGAGGTTGCATACGTACTACATCACACCTCCCAAGGCAATAAAAAAAAAAAATATTCCTTTGCATGGATACTTTTTTTTTTTTTTTTTTTATATATATAAAACTACGTAATGTGGTTACAAATTTAATGTAAAATTACTGTTTATTATCTATGAGTAATGGTTATGCGTTTGAGTTACTCGCAGGTTTTTTTTTTTTTATATATTTTTTTTTTTTTTAATATAAATATATTAATAAACAACTTATAACTAAGATTACAGTTGTTGTATCGCTTGTGTTTACAAACAAGCGAATTGCTTTTTTTTTTTTTTTTTTCCAAACTTATACCTAAGATTACAGTTGAGTTCTGTGTTTACAAATAAAACATGTAAGTACTTTTTGTTGGCACCATTCATTCAGGGCATCACGAGTGCATATCATTTTACAGCCACGATCGCAACGAAGGTCAGTAACCTAGGTATTGTTGCTAAGTATACAATATATTATGACTTTATGAGTAATACAACTTCGTTCTGTTTTTATGAATAACATCAATTTTTCCATTAATGTTTACCTCTACATTTGGCGACAAATCTCTAGTAACAGTGTAGGGACCAGTATAAAGGTTTGAGAGCTTATTACCAGTTTCATTTTTAATCAATATTTTATCATTTGGTTTATATTCTACAGGTCTTACATATTTATCATATCTGTTTTTCCTTTCTAATTTCGAGTTAATCAAGTTTTCCCGTGCTTCTGTTTGTGAAATCTGTAATCTATATTTAAGCTCAAGGGGATAACTGTCATAATTGTATAGTGGTTCTACTGTTCTTAAAAGGTTACTTGGTAAGTTACATTTCTTTCCATACACAAGTTCGAAGGGAGTAAATTTTGTCGATGAATGTACTGTGGTGTTGTATGCAAAGGCCCAAAAAGGTAACCATGAACTCCATGAGTCTGGTCTTTGATTGATGTGCATTCTTAAAAAGGCCCCTAGGGTTTTGTGAGAATTCTCCAGTGCACCAATGCTCTGGTGATGATAGGCTGTTGAGTTCAGTTTGGAAATATTAAGAATTGTACATACCGCTTTGAATGTCTCTGACATAAACTCCGTTCCTCTGTCAGTAGCGATTTCCCGAGGCACACCGTGCACGAGGATGAAGTTGTTGACGAACACACGAGCGACTTCAGCTGCTGTTCTATTCACTAGTGGAAAAGCGCATACATATTTTGATAGTTCACATTGAAGTGTTAAAATATACGTGTAGTTATAGTAATCTCTATCAAGAGGCCCTACTATGTCTAAAAATATCTTCTCAAATGATGATTGTGCCGTTGTGGTTATTACCATGGGTTCTTTTACCATAACCGTATACTTTTGTTTTTGACATATAGGGCATTTTTTAACATAGTTATTTATATCCTTTTCGAGACCCGGCCAGAAATAATATTTTTTAATGTTGTTAAACATTCTTTTTGTGCCTGCGTGGCCACTTGTGGGTAATAAGTGAAAGTCATTTAAAATGACTCTCCGATCTTCTAAGTTATCTACTTTTTCTATATTATTTAAAATACACAATCGCGGTCCTTCCCATTTAGTATATCTTTTAACCTCATTAGTTATTTTTCCTAAGAATAAGTTATGGGATTTATTTTTCACGAAACATATTTCATGTATATCATTAACTTTACAGAAATCGCACATCGCTCTCACAAATGCGGCTGGCGTCAGTTGTGATCGAGCAGATGGATTTATATACAACATCATTTTTGCTTGATCATATGAAAATATATTATTTCCCTTATATATTCTATTCGTTTTTTGTAGCCTGTTTAGACTTGTTTTATCAATGAATTGCAGCTCTACTGCATTACTAGGCTTGTTAATTGTTCCCACAATCCTTGCTTGATCTTCTTGATCCGGGACACAGTTGTCTGCGGTATCTTCCGGAATATGAGAAGTTTGTTCTAATCGTTTTATCTGTGCTCGTGTCATTACAAATAAACTTTCGTGCATGTTCTTTAAATCTTTCGATGATATTGGAATTCGAGATAAAGCATCGGCGGCTGCATTTTGTTGACCTTTGACATATTCTATTAAATAGTCATATTCTTCTAAACATAATCTAAATTTGAGCAGTCTACTTGATGGCTCCTTTAAACTAAATAAATATACCAGTGGTTTGTGGTCAGTTACTATTTTGAATGGACGACCATACAAATAGGGTCTATAATGTTTTACGGCCCATACTATAGCCAGGAGTTCTTTTTCAATAGTCGGGTAATTACGTTCAGCTTTGTTTAAACTCCTACTGGCGTAAGCGACTGGCCGACCATTGCCGTTGGATAAAACCGCTCCTATCGCGTACCCTGACGCATCAGTTTGTACAATAAACTGATTTTTATCTGATAAATCCGGATATTGGAGAACTGGTGGTGTAGACATACATTCTTTAAGTGTCTGAAATGCCTTTTGTGCGTCGCTATTCCAAATGAATTCTACATTTTTTCTACACAAAATATTTAAACTGTTTGCAATTTCAGCAAAATTTGGAATAAATTTGCGATAATAATTCGCTAAGGCTACAAAACGCTTTACTTCATTTGTGTTTTGGGGAATTGGATAGTTTTGTATAGCACTAATCTTTTCTGGATCGGGTAGTACACCGTTATCTGTTACGACGTGGCCTAAATAGAGCATTTCCTTTTTAAGAAAGTCGCATTTCATCGGATTTAATTTTAAATTGACACTGCGTAATCTTTCTAGTACTTCGATTAAATTTTTGTTATGATTTGATAAGTCCCGTCCCATTATAATTAAATCGTCCTGATAACATAAACATTTTTCATAATTAAGGCCCGCCATTGCCATTGTCATCATTCGGGCAAATGAGTTCGGGCTTGTCTTAAGACCCATTGGCATTCTAGTCATTTGATATTGACCTGAATGAAAAGCTGTAAATTTCCTACTATCTGGTTCAAGTTCCACGTTATAAAACCCTTGGCTTAAGTCTAAGTGCGTAAAATAAATGCAACCAGATAGCGAGTCTAATATCTCATGAATATTTGGCAGTGGGAATTTATCATTTTGAACACAGTTATTTAACTTTCGGTAATCAATGACTAGACGCCATTTCTTCTCTCCATTTGATTTCTTTGGTACTAATAGAACGGGACTAGACCATTCGCTATTACAGGGTTCTATTATACCTTGTTCGAGCATGCGGTTAATTTGATTCTGTATTTCCCCTTTTTGTGAATGTGGGAGCCTGTAAGGTTTGCTGTAACTTGGTCTAGTACCGGGTTGTATTGTTATTGAATGTTTATATATAGTTGTCGTAGTGAGTTGGTCTCCTTCGAGATAAAAGATATCGTTATACTTTGCGCATATGTTCCTAATGCTGATTTTTTCCTCCTTATTTAGATGATCTAATTTTAATAAGGGAAGCAGTTTTTTGACTCGTTCTGCATGTTTCTTTGGCTTGTCAAATATACAGATATTATAATCTCTTGCTTTATGTATTTTAGGATTAATGCTATGTACATAAAAATCGTTTTCTGTTGTGTTCAAAATTCTTATTGGTAGCTTTCCGTCCGCGGGGCTTGCTATTGTACTTGCTAAAAATATTCCGTTTCCTATCTGCTCTGCGCAAACTACACAATCTTCTGTTATATCGGTCGTAATGTAATGTGTGCTTTCGGACCTAGCGGGTATAGTTAGCGTCTCGTTATGTTTGGTAATAGGCACACAAATTTCTTTATTGTTATTATACATAACTAAGGAGTAATTTTTGAAGTTAATAATCGAATGATATTTGCTCAAAAAGTCTTGGCCTAAAATGCCACTTGCCTTACAGGGTAAGGATTCAAATACGTAGAATTTATGGCTTAGAATTTGTTCACCTGCTCTTAATTCAAGATAAACAAAACCGATCGCTTCAATTTTTCCCCCAATACCATTTACAACAAGTTTTCCTTTTTGGATGGGTTCATTCAACTCAGCAATGTGTTTATATTTTATGGCCGATATGGATGCACCGGTGTCGATTAGCCACGTATATGTAAGATTGTTATGTTTAGAGTGTAATGAAATATGATATATGCTACTACATGACATCATAACGCTTTTATTCACGAAAAAACTCTTCTGAATTATTATTATCATTGTTATTTTCAGATTGATTTTCTCGCGGATTTGAATCTGTCAAAATATGCGTATTTTGTTGCTGTTCCTGGTGAATAGTAGCTTGGTTAAAAAAAATCCTACCTTTAGCTCCACGGTTAAATGTGCCGCGGCCACGAGATCTCCATCCACCGCGACCTGTTTGCGATATTCGATCATCCCTCCGTTCCGCCGGTGGCGTTGATTGTCCTCGTCCTCGTGACATCCCCTGGCCTCTGGAATTCCTATATTGGTAGTAATTGTTATTACGACGCATAAATAAAATGTCACCTGACGTGGACGGTGTTGAAACTTCCTCATCGATGGCTGCTTGTATGGCATCACTTAAAGATGTAAACTGTCGTGCTGCTATTATTGTGCTTAGTCGACGATTTCTTAATCCGTCGGCAAAACTTTTAATGGCTGATTTTTCGTTAATAGGCTTCAATATATCGAAGCTAGACTCATTGCCTTCAGATTGGGAAATCGTCAAGTCAACAAACAAATCAGTTATTTTCTTACCGTAGTCATCTATAGTAAGATCATTTTGTTTCAAATTGTACAATTTGTGTTGTAGAGCTGTTGCTGATTTTTTTGGTAACAGACATGTTTTCATAGCCTTTACTAACTCATTAACACTGTCATACTTTGCATTAAGTTTAAGTTTAGCAGACTGCGAAAGTCGACTTTTTAAAACAAAATTTATCAATTTAATTTGTCCGTCTACGTCAAGTTCCGTTTCATAGTATTCTACGCCATCAATGAGCTGTTTCGTATTTGTGCCGTCGTCATTTAGAACTGGTAATAAGCTCAAGGCGATTTTTAAATCGAATTTCGCCATATTTTGTTCAATAATTGACTCTTCAGTCGATGAATTATTACACAAATCTAAAATATTGTCATACAGGTTAACAAAATCTTTGTTTAATTTATTAAATTTACATAATTCCTCGTCTTTTAATCCGGTTTTAAGTAGCCTTAAATGGTCTAAGCTCTCATTGAAATTACTCAGCAATTTATCGGCCTCTTTTCATTTTTTTTAAAACAATTTCACCCTTTCGTCTACTTGGTCCTATTTTTATTAAATATATTCTTATCTTACCAAGGTCATTGTATATCTGTAACAATTCGTCATACATAACTGTCCATAATTTTATAGTTCATATACCAAATGCAAGTTCATATCGCGACTATGATTCCACTGTTGCACGCATACACTGCCCATGTTAGAATTACCACACTTTCACATTCATTAGAACACGGAACTCACAAGAACACTAGCCGAATTGTATGATTTGTTACACGCCTCTGTGTTGTCAGGGATTCTTGTTGGAAGCGTGGACCCGACGTTCCTCGCCTGCAGACACGTTACAAGCACCGTCGCGACACCTTCTGGATCGATCCACAGAACGCCTTAAGATGTGTCTCGTTATCTGCTCTCGCGCCCAGGACTCATGACATCTTTTGTAAATTTTAAAGATGGAGTATAGTGCACCGATGAATAATATCGTGCAAATTATTGTTAACACGATACTTATGGCCGATAAATGAAATTTAAATTCCTCTACCGTCGCTGTGTTTTTAGCGGCGCTATTTTGATTGAGAAAAACCTCCTCATTAGTTACTTTTGAGTTGCACATTTTTCAAAGTCACTTTTAATATATTTTTCACTTAAACAGCTGCCACACTGAGCAAAACCGATACTAATCGCGTACATGATTCAAGCCCTGTTTAGTGGCAGGGTCGCCATGTATGGTCGGGTGTCAGATATAATAAAACATCCCAAAATGTGGTGTAAGACTGCCTTTATTATGTTGATACTATGACTTATATATTGGTTACACACATTGAAATAGAGGTTGCATACGTACTACATCACACCCCCATATCCCCCTTATATTGAGACTTTTGAACGCGTTTTTAATTGTATCAAGACATATTGGTTTAAATTTAAAGGTTGGTATGTCTTTAGTAAAGTTTTCTTTAAGAAGAGCTTCAGCTAATTTCGATGAGGAGGGAAGAGTAAGAGTAAAGAAATATTCTAATATCTCAGCGACATCTTGCTTATCAGAAATGGTTTGATTAGTTATTTTCAAAGACAACTCATTCTGATCGCGTTGTTGTATCTTTCCAGTTTCTCTATTAATTACTTGCCACACAGTTTTGAGATTTTGCTTGAGCGCAGACTGTTTTGAATATTTTGGAATATTTTCTAACATAAGTGTGAAAAACTTATTATTAAAAGAATTTAATTTATTTTTAGTAAGAGGTCTTAATCGAATTGATTTAGCTTGGTTTAATTTTTTATCTGACTCAAAAGATACTAGTTGACCAGTATGGTCTGACCTAACGCCACTAATTAAAAACGATTCTTTTACTTTACAATTAGTGAATACATTATCTATGCACGAAACTGAAATTGCTGGTATTCTTGTCGGTTCATTAAATAAATATTTTAATTTAAATGATTTGAACAATGAAATGAGCTTACATTTTTCAGGTGAATTGACTAACAGATCTATATTTAAGTCACCACAAACAAAAACTAATTTATTATCTCTGAAAAGTTTACATAATAATTCTTCCATTGTAGTTAAAAAAAAGACGTGTGGCACTCGGGGACTGCCGCGGTAAAGATATTGCATAGCATTTGTATAAATAATTAGGTATAAATAGTGTAATGACACACCAAAACAAAATTATTCATTTATAAAAAAATAACAATATTGAGAAGTGATTATCGAATTTCGCGCGATGTACATTTATATAGATATAATATCATTTATACTTTCTCTGCGCGGCATTCATGACAACAAATTTCTTCTAACAAAATGATTATTAATACACTTATAATCAATATAAACGCAAAAATATAACTTTAGAATAACTTTAGAAAACCATAACAAACTAACTGTCAAACGCCTGACCAGAGGGAATCTAGTGAATGACAGTCAAAATGGCGGTCGATGTAATCCGTCTATTTGTTGAAGAGTTAAGGCCTATATAATCCCAGAGCTCTCATTGTTCTTCGTAATTATATTGGATTATAGCCGCCATTAAAAAGGACGTCCGTTTCATACATCGTTATTTTGTATAGGAGTTTCGCCAGACTGGTGTCGAAGACTGCCGAACTGAAACGACGTTAGACGATGCACGGCCTTCAAGCCACACCTCAGATTCCACAGAATTCAAAAACCTTATTAAAAACAAAACAAAAATACCCTTATTCACATTGAAATAAGGTCGCTTTTCTTTGAAAAGCAAAAGTGACCCTTATTCTCATTAGCATAAGGTCCACATTGATCACCATTGGAACGTGAGGTTTTTTCGTTACGGAATTTCTGGATTCGGTCCCCGCGCTCAAGGCCTGCGATAGAAGCTATGCAATAGCTTAACAATGACAAGTTTGATGCTGGTGGTCTGTAAACACACAAGATAGTATGCCCCTCGAACTCTTCACATGCTACCTCATATAAGCGATCAACAGAGTAAGCAGTGATATCCTTCCTTTCCTTATATTTGAGATGACTATTACAAAGTATCAAGGTACTAATACCTCCCGGTACTAAAACCTGGGCCCTCCATGTTGACATGCTCGGTTCAATTACGCCGCTCGCTAATAACTTACATACTTCCTCTTTAATAAATCGTTCATCTTCTTCTGAGTAGGACCTGGACTTGATAGCAAGCGGCCTTATATCAAGTAAGAGGTTAGAAAAGACAGAGGCCGGAGGCAGAGATGCTTGCATAACGTTGCATGTATGTAGAGGTTCTTTTTCACCTCCGAATTGGAATTCTAGCGACTGATGATGTTTCAGGAGATCATGGCCAATGATTACATCAGCACACAGGTTCTGCACGATAAGGAGAGGATGTTGTTTGTAAATATGTTTGTTAAGTTTGATAGTTGCTTGGCATAATCCATTGACGAATGTTGAATGATTAAGAGAAGCCAAAGAAACAGATTTATGTTCTTCCTTCTGAGATTCATTATTCTCGATAAAGCCTCGTCGATAAAACTTACAGAACTTCCCGTGTCAATCAGTGCTTCAGCACGAGTTTCATTCAGTAATATAGGTATAGTCGCTTTCCGTAGACTAGACGGAGATGCAGCCGAAATACAGGCGTGTTTTCATCATTGTTGGCCGCTGCATTCGCGAAAGTTTTTCGAAGATCGGCATACACGTGCAAAATGCCCTTTCTTCGAACGAAGTTGACATATAGAGTTAAATGCGGGGCATTTGATGCGTTGATGTAGTGTTTTACATCCACAAAAGAAGGAACGTCTTTTCCTTTGTGACACAGCCGCTAAGTTTGAGCTTTGACTTGGTTCAGAAGGTTGGATATGATTATTGGATGTTACAGCGTTAAGTTGTGATGGATCAAGTGTGTTTATACATGCGAGACTATGTTTCTCAGCCGAATCAATTGCAATAGCTTGTCGAAAAGCGTCATCAAGGCTTAGTACCGTATTTTCTTCGGTCTGAAGTCTTTGACGTTAATATTAACATTATAAGCGAGATATTTACCATGTTTACTGTTTGTAGCGAGTTTCCGATATTTCGGTTCTGTTGCAAGCACCATGATCACGGATAAAATGAAGTCATTGCGGGTGGGTGTTTATGAGGAGACAAAACGGTCTACCCTCTTTCTTGTTCGTTTTTTGCACTCGGTACCGCTACCATTGTCACTCATAACTCGATTCTGTTCCCGACACACGAAACTCACTATGTCCGCTCGCAAACTTTTTACGGCACTTTTTCGGGGTTTACACAGCTGGACCACTGGATTCCAAGCTCTCGACAGTTGAAACCCATCCTCCCGGTTGAAATTTTTATATTTGGTAATTTCGATAGCTTCCCTCACCAGTCTAGGGATATAGTGGCGTTCTGTCGAAATGACCTGAGGGTTATGTAACTCAATCCAGTGGTTCAATCCTGATTCCAAGAGATGTTGAGCTATGGCCGATTTTTGTGTGTCATTGTTCTTTACTGCCCTGATATGCTCTGAAATTCGACAAGCAACCGTACGTTTCGTCTGACCGATGTATGACTTGCCACAACTACAATCTACTTTATAAACACCGGGCTTTTCCAGTAGAAAATTGTCCTTCGGCAAGCGCAGCATCTGTGACACTTTTCTGAAAGAAGTGAAGACAGTCTTTACGGCGTATTTCCGAAGAATGTTAGCAACCTTATCTGTCACTCCCCTCACGTACGGCAAAACTGCAACAAACTCTGTAGTGACTTCACTTACCAACCGCGCATATGATCTATGCGACGAGGCACATTTACGTGCTGAGCTAATACATGTGCAGAGGGTCCTACAGAGAAACGGATATACAGGGAAGACTGCACAACCTAACCAAAAAACTGGTTGTAAACAACGGAAGTGCGAGGTTGAGAGGCAGCCAGCATTTTTGCCGTACGTGAGGGGAGTGACAGATAAGGTTGCTAACATTCTTCGCAAATACGCCGTAAAGACTGTCTTCACTCCTTTCAGAAAAGTGTCACAGATGCTGCGCTCGCCGAAGGACAACTTTCTGTTGGAAAAGCCCGGTGTTTATAAAGTAGATTGTAGTTGTGGCAAGTCATACATCGGTCAGACGAAACGTACGGTTGCTTGTCGAATTTCAGAGCATATTAGGGCAGTAAAGAACAATGACACACAAAAATCGGCCATAGCTCAACATCTCTTGGAATCAGGATTGAACCACTGGATTGAGTTACATAACCCTCAGGTCATTTCGACAGAACGCCACTATATCCCTAGACTGGTGAGGGAAGCTATCGAAATTACCAAATATAAAATTTTCAACCGGGAGGATTGGTTTCAACTGTCGAGAGCTTGGAATCCAGTGGTCCAGCTGTGTAAACCCCGAAAAAGTGCCGTAAAAAGTTCGCGTGCGGACACAGTGAGTTTCGTGTGTCGGGAACAGAATCGAGTTATGAGTGACAATGGTAGCGGTACCGAGTGCAAAAAATGAACAAGAAAGAGGGTAGACCGTTTTGTCTCCTCATAAACACCCACCCGCAATGACTTCAGTTTATCCGTGATCATGGTGCTTGCAACAGCACCTAAATATCGGAAACTCGCTACAAACAGTAAACATGGTAAATATCCCGCTTATAATGTTAATATTAGTGTTAGTGACCAAGACAGTTTAAAAACTTATAGTCTTTGACGTATCTTTTGCGAAGAAATTCCTGATATGAATGCGTCACGTATGTACTCTTGCTTATATTCATCAGCAGTTACGCTTTTAAACGTACAATCTTGCGCAAGTTGTTTAAAAGCTTGGATATATTTGGATATTGATTCATCTGATTGCTGTTTGCGAGTTGACACGACATGGCGTGAATGTATTTCATGGAAAGGTTTGATATATATTTCATTGAGCCGTGTAAAAGCATTGTCAAACGTATCGCATTCGTTAATAAATAAGAAAATTGTTGGAGAAAGATGATTCGTCAATAGTTTCAGTTTCATATAATCAGAAATATTAGAATCCTCTTCAATTATAAAATTAGAGAAAGTTGTATACCAATGTCTCCATTTTGAATCAGCCGCCACCGTTCCGGGTTTGGTATCGAAACGGTCCGGTCGTAAATATCGTTGCATGCTTGAAGATTTTTCGGAATTTAGCGTATTCGGTTTTGTATCATTTTCAGATTTTTTTTATTAGCAGAATAAATTGATACATTTTAACACAGATACCAACAGAAATCTTTATTCTGCTAAAATACAAGCTAATAATTAAAAGTAACAGACAGAAGAATATGCACGACAAGACGTCAAGTGTTGACGGAAGATATCATAAATAATCACATAGACACATTACAACTACAGAATATTTTACTCAGAATTTCATAAGATCTCTCAAGAGGGAAGAGAACCGACACACACACAGAATTCGTGCAATGCATTGGAATCTGATTGCAATTGTGATTTACCAACAAATATGGACATTTGTGATAAAATTTGTAATGCCTGGATGATAAAACCTGGGTTTTCAATTCAAGACCAAAGGCTTTGCTAGCCATCGAAGAGCCGCCGAAGGAAAACAATATTAGCCAGGGTCGGTGCCATTGGATATGTGCCGATGAAGGAGGACTGTGTTTTAATATATGTTAACGAACAATATTTTACCTGCCTACTTATTTTGTAAAAAAATAAATAAATGAGACTTATAATGCTGTTTTACCATCTTTATTGTAGATACTGATACCAAAATCATATCATACAAAAGCCAAATTCTGTACACATTTTCATCGTTGTAACCTTTTCTTATCGTAAGGATCCTACTAATATTCTATATAGGTATGAAAGTCTGTATGTTTAGATATTGGTTAATCACACCTCAATGGTTGAACGTATTTGATAATATATCATTTGGAATACAATTACACAATGACTAATAAAAAAATGATTTAATAATAAAAAATAGATATAATAATAAATAAACAGAATAACAAAGCCTCTTATTCTGAAATCAGTGATATAAAAACTGTAGTCTATGCAATACATCTTTATAGTTTATAAAAAGTTCCTAATCTCAGTGAGCCTCTTGGCTTAGGCCTCGACTAACATTTTCCACTGGGGTCTCTCATGAACTACTTGCCAATACCATAGCGCGCCATCGCTTACACTTTGTGCCTACATCTTGGTGCTTTTCTCCATTTCCTTTGGTTACCGCGAATCATATGACCGGTCCATCTTCACTTTTCACATAGTTCCTCTCGGTTTTCGCGCAGGAAAAGCCACTGGCAACCACAAACACAAAAACTGGCACTTTTAAATATTTTTGTTGAAGATCTCACTCATCATAATAATCATTTCTGCCGAAAGACTGCTGGATATAGGCCTTTCCGGCACTCACGTCTTGCATACATTGGATGCCAGCGACCTCAACCTGGTTATCGGTCTGTAGAGGGAGGCTTTTCAGCCCCATCGACCACCCGTTCTTCGAGCAACTGAGATCTATCAGGCGTAAAATATTTGCATCCAATCTAAAGTTTTCGATAATTCAGGTCGTACACTCTTCTGTAAGGCATCTCTAAGGAAGATAAGGATGTATCTTCATCACTCGTTTTATAAGTTTTTATATTATTTTGTATTTATTTCGCTTGATTAACGTTTACGCAAGGGCTTGTCAACTATCAACTGCCAAATGTAACCAGTGTAGCCAGATTTGACGAGCCCCAAGTCACCGAAAATTTCGTTTTTCCATTTATAAAAAACTCAAGACGACCACTATTCATTAATACAACGAAACATTCTACGAAACGTAAATTTCCATTGTTGCCTTGAACATCCTAGAATCTAATATCAACTTTAATGCGTTTGACACGATAATCATTATTGGTTCCGCATAAAAAATTTTTCAGCATTTCTTTATTTTCCCTGTGTTGTCACGACTGAAGTATAATGAAAAAAGAGATGAACTGTTAAAAGCATTTTGATTTCCGGTTATTTCATCATTTCTGAGGATTAGACATTCTGATTCCGAAATATTATCATTCTTATTTATTATTAAGATCTCATGTAAAATATACCAAAAATCACACCAATAAATTAATTTTGAATTTTTGAATATTTTGAATTTTGAAATCGCCTAAAATAGTCCCATGTTTTTAGGGTTCCGTACCCAAAGGGAAAACGGGACCCTATTACTGAGACTCCACGATCCGTCTGTCTGTCCGTCTGTAACCAGGCTGTATCTCATGAACCGTTACAAACGTGATTTTTTTGCCGTTTTTTAAGTAATGGTACGGAACCCTTCGTGCGTGAGTCCGACTCGCACTTGGTCAATTTTTTTAAGGTAGCCTAATTGGCGATCAGTCGCCGATCGTAAAAATTGGTCGTCTCGGCCACCCTTCCGAGTAAGCCTAAGCCTAAATGGCGAAAAATCGCCCAATCTGGCCACACTGATTATGTAACGTTGACAACGGTTTGAGAATTTGAGAATGATCAAATGTGTTTTTCTCAGTTGTGAAACCCAATTGAACGTCAATGTAGGTTTTTTGTATGATATAAGGTATACTTTGGCATGACTTGACTACGTATACTCAAACCTTGCTCAGCATCGCAGAAAACTTAAAGTGGCAGATGATCAAGAGTGACAGATGCTTAAATCGAGATAAGCACATACTTACTTACCTCAGAAACCGGCCATAAGTACCCATAGACAAGACCAGATTAAATAAATTGGCCCACGGGCCACAAACGAGGCTCGTAACTTATTCACTCAACTTTTTTTTAATAAGGTGCTGGCTGGAACGATTCTTTGAAGGTTCCAAATTTAATATAATTGGCGAGAGATGAAAAATGTCTTAATACTCACGGGGTCGTTTATATGGCCCGGGGGCGGCAGTAAAGTTTCGCAATTGTCACTCACTTGTCCATAGCAGCCACGCTGTATTAGCATGCAAATTGATGGCCCACGATTTATGACCCTTTAAGTCTTATTTTTAAGAACTGGATGGAAACGGTCTTGTTTATTATTGAGTCTGTTTGTTTTCGAGTTAAACGATTGTGCCTTGAATATGAATTTACCTATTTTCCCAATGCAACAGTAGGTTAGGTTAAGACGGGCTGGTGTCCGCAACTCCACGTCTAAGCGCGTATTTTGCGTACGGAATGCAACAGTAATAATAACATTAATTGAAGCTAAACTAAAAGTAGTTCCATTCCATCCGTATCCAAATAAATTGAACTGGCAAAAGTTATAAGGAACAAACCGAAAATGAACGAAAATTGCTAAACAATTTAAACACCGTTTGTCAAACTTTCCCGCCAAACAAGTACTCTAAAAACAGTTAAACTGGACATACGGACACCATACAAAGAATTTCACCAACGAAATTATACAGGGGCTAACATAATCCAAAAGCTAAAACGCTTTCGACCGGAACTTTAAACCCTTTCAAGTTGATCCGCTGAAGGGACAGAGCGACGCACAAACACAACTTAACAATTTTCATTTATATTTCATCACTGTGTTCGGAACTGTTCGCCATAAATTACCTTCATTTGTCTGTTGCAAAAGTTTTAATACAAATTACGGTTGTGTTCAAGTGTCCTAAATAAATTGGTTACGTTATTGCTGCGAGTACAAATTCAATGAGAGGGTCCCGATTTGATGTGTTTTGTTATAATGACTTTTATAATATATTCGTTTTGTTAATTAATTCTTAATTAAGAGAGTTTACAAATTGAGTTTGCATTATTAATTTTTAATTGTTTTCAATGTTTTCCCTTAAATGGATTGCTAGAAACATCTTACTCGACCAGATTTTTGTAGTATATAATACCAAGCGAACAACACTAAGTATCTATCTATTATTTTAAAATTTTAAGGTCAATGCCATGCTTGCAGTGATGGCAGCAAAAATAATAAAATAATTTTTCAGACCGCATTTAGAATGCAGCCGCTGTCATAAGTTGAAAGGAGTATATATTGGAAATAATGTCGCCGTTTGGCTGTCGCATTACCATTTTACGAACGCAGCGAGCGTGATAGGAAAATAATAGTTATTCAAAATGCTTGCAGTAGTGCAACTATTTGAATAAATATTAAAGGCGCAGATACCCCTCAGTAGCTAATTTTAAAATGAGATTCACGTCTCAACGGCTAAAATATATGTATAATTTTCGAAAAATATATGTTTCTTAATAATTTTGTCTAAGAACATTTTGAGATTTACTCGTATAATATAGTGTAATTAGTTTGTAAAATTATGCCTAACATGGATAAAAACACGACACTAAAGACACGACAAAACAGGCACCAAAACCGCCGGACGTATTTTAATGATAATTAACACCATCTCAAAGAGATCTTCATTTTAATCTAAGGCTATTTTCTCAAGTCATAGAATAATAAGGAATGTACAAAAAAACTACAGAATTTTGGGTCGCACGGGTGTGAAACCAGCGCGTTTTGTCCCATCAAGGTCGTTGGCGACTACCGTCATCTTAAGTAAATTATAATGAAAATAAAAATGTTATGGCCCGAAATGTGGTGACTATAAATTTACAAGAAGTAGATATTCGAAAGGAGGTTTTAGAATCATAATATCTGACTTGCAAGACCTCATCCTAGACCTAGACAACGTAAACACCGTGCAATCAATGGTTGATTGTACCCAAAAGGAACAATTTGAAATGGAACAAAACAAGTTTCAGTTTTTTCTATAATTATTATCTTAAAATTCTCCGTCAAAACATTGCAGGACTTATGAATAAAGCGGATTCGCTTATTGTAAAATTAGAAGAGCTTCATAGTAAAATAATTAGTATAGACATAATCTGTGTAACGGAGCTTTTCATTGAGACAGGCTTCGAGAATATATTACATATACCTAATTTCTGCCCAGCAGCTTTCTTTACTAGAAATGTTAAACGCGGTGGCACTTGCATTTTTGTTAGAGCAGGACTACAGTATCGAGAATTATTGGATATCGGTAAAGAGTCAATGACGGGCGTTTTTGAATGTTGTGGTATAGAATTGACATCTTATAGTATTATCATTATATGTGTTTATAGAATACCTAAATATAATTACAACATATTTTACGAGAGACTAGACTATATTTTGCGAAAATTTTGCTCATTCGGAAAAAAAAATATTATTTTAGCTAGAGACTTTAATAAAAATGTATTAAAAAGGAATAAAATTACATTCGAATTCGAACAATTTCTTTTGCAATATAACCTACAATTAGAACTTCATAAAGCGACTAGATTGAGTAGTAATTCCTGCATAAATAATTTTGCTCACACCTACCGAAAAAAATGTAAAGCTGAAATAATGGACTTAGTACTTTCAGATCATACGTCTCAAGTTCTCTAGGTTCCTATTAAAAAAACAGCTTAGAGAGACCGATAAAAGGCAAAACAATTACGACCAACAAAAATTTTAAAACCCTCATATCTCAGAAACGGTTGGAGTTAGCGCATTTCCGACAAAAAATTTGCCCCCCTACCCCCGCTACTTCATCCAGGAGAACAAGATAGGATTCCCCCCCTCCCCTTAACCGTTTACCTCCCCCCGCAAAAAATTTTTTCATTCTAAAAATACCAACACGGAAATCGAAAACACGTGCAACAAACCTCCCCCCCCCGCCCCCCTGCCCCTCACCACTCAGATTCCACAGAATTTAAAAACCTTATTAAAAGTCAAAGTATCACCGCCGTGCCCGTCGGAGTGGGGAGCGTGAGGTTTTTTCGTTACGGAATTTCTGGATTCGGTCCCCGCGCTCAAGGCCCGCGATAGAAGCTATGCAATAGCTTAAAAACTTTTACACTGAAATATTGGAAATCTACGAAACAGGATATCTCAGTAGGCAACTTGGAATTTTTTTTTTATTTTTTTTTTTTTTATTTATTCATTGCAGATGCGAATGAATTTATCTATGAACATTTTATGGATGATTTTTCATTATTGTACAAATTATGCTTTGCAAATAGAGTTGTGACGGTGTTTACGAATAAAAAGAATAGGTGGATATCTCGTGGAATAAAAATCTGTAGTCAAAAGCAAAGGCGATTGCTATGGACATATAGATTCAATCCTAATATAAAAAATAGACTTGCGTTTAAAAAATATTCTTCAACATATAGAAAAATAATAAACTTAACTCAAAAAGCACAAAATAACCACTACATTAATACGTCAAAAAATAAGTAATTCAAAAATCAAAATTCAACTTACCACAAGAACCTATATTGTCTATAAACAAAGATAATTTAAGTAGTACACATCCTATGAAAATTGCAAACGAATTTAATAACTATTTTGTAGAGGTAATTGAAAATAATATTAAAACTAAAGGAACATTAACCAATAATTACGTTATTGAACATTCGAATTCTCAATCACTATTTATGCTACCTGTTTCAGATTCTGATTTAATCAAAATAATTTGCAGCCTAAAAAATACAAGTACGGTAGGATTTGATGGCATATCAACTAAAGTTATAAAATACGTTAAGGAAATTATAGCACCTCTACTATCACACATAATTAATCTTTGCATTTCTGATGGTTTATTCCCAACTAGCCTAAAAAAAGTCATCATTAAACCGCTTTATAAAAAAAATTATAAAAGTGATGTTCAAAATTATAGATATATATTATATTATACCTATTGCAAAAATACCAGTTTTCTCAAAAAATATTGAGAATGTAATATATTATTCTATATATTCTTATTTCGAAAAATTCAAACTTTTTTGCAATGAACAAAAAGGCTTCAGAAAGAATACAAATATTAATATGGCTCTATTTGACCTGCTATCTAGTGTAATGACATCTGTAGATAAAGGTAAGCCTGTATGTGCTATACTAACCGATATAACAAAAGCGTTTGATTTCGTGGATCATAAGATTTTGTTGCAGAAATTGCATGGATATGGCATAAGAGGAAACATTTTGAAACTCCTAGAATCATATTTAAGTGACCGAACTCAATGTACAGAAATCACTAGAATTTGTCCTATTACTAAAATGGAGATAAATTATCTATCTAAGCCAAGGCATATAAAATATGGTGTACCTCAAGGTAGCGTACTGGGGCCACCCTTTTTCTTAATATACATTAATGATCTTCCAAAAACTGTAGATCATAAAATGGTTCTGTTTGCAGATGACAGCACGACTATTGTGAAATATACTAATCCTAATGATTACCAAAATGACATAAATAATTCTCTGAGTGACATTATAAATTGGCTTGACAAAAATAATCTTGTAATTTATTTAAATAAAACAAAAGTTATGCATTTCCACCAGCGCCGTAAGAACCCACTAGTTAATGTTGCCTATAAATAACTGTAGAATAGAAGAAGTTACAAATGTAAAATTCTTGGGTATAACTATAGATAATAAACTAACCTGGAAACCTCACATAGAGGAAATCTGCAAGCGTGTGAGTAAATCTGCATATCTATTATTACAATTATCCAAGAAAGTAAATACTGACACACTTTTAAAAGCCTATCATGGATTGGTCGCTTCTATTTTGAGATATGTTTTTTTTTTTGGGGACAGTCAACTAATAGAGAACTTGTATTCAGGATGCAAAAAAGATGTGTACGATCAATGTGTGGTCTAAGAACAACGGATAGTTGCGTTCCTTACTTTAAAAAATTAAAAATACTGACTTTTCCGTCTTTGTATGTATTGGAAACTGCATTATTTGTAAAAACTAATCAACAATTATTTCAAAAATTTGCATCTATCAAGAGAACCCCAATTCGTGCCCAATATGAGAATTTGTTATATCAATACAAGTGTAAAAAGAGTTTCTTTGGTATTGCTCCAGATATTTATAATAAAGTACCTGATAATATTAAATGTATGCCTTGAAACAAATTTAAAAAGTCCCTTCAGGGGATATTACTAGAATGCTATTACAGTGTGGATGAATTTTTAAACGATATTTCGCTTGTATAGAATTCTAAATGTGATTTTTTTCTGTTTGTATTACTCAAATGAAATAAGAAATTTGACATAGTGATTTTTTTATTGAATTTAAATTGTGAAATAGTTATTTTTAATTGAATTTAAATTGTGACAGCGATTTTTTATTTAATTTAGGTTTTGACATTGTAATTTCAATATAATTTAAATTTTGACATAGTGATTTTTTTTATTGAATTTAAGTTTTGACATAGTGATTTTTAATTGAATTTAAATTTTGACATTGTAATTTTTTGTATTGTTTGTCTAGTGCAACAAATTTGTACGCCATAAATAGCAAAACATGTAAGCACCTCATATTTATATAAGACCTTCATACTGTACTCATGTTTTACAAAATAAATATATCTTATCTTATCTTACCTTATCTAGAACAAGACATATAGACATATCTTCTGCAGAGCTCAACTTCGCCCCAAGCGTTGCTATATTGATGGGTCCCAAGCATCTTGCATTGAACCTTCCACGACTCTCACTAGGTCGTGCCAATATACATACAAAAATAAAACAGAACCCAAAACAAAACTTCAAGAAGACTCGGACTGTGAAAAGAGCAATCGCTACATTAAAAATGCACAAAAAAAATGTAATATTTTTTTTCCTTCATGGCTGACTACCTACGTAAGTATTTGCCCTTAACGTTTCTGAACGAAACATTTGTATAATCTGTGGTGTGGGCAAAAACTCGCCATCCGCTTGAAAAAAAGTTCTCGTATTTCGTAATAATAGCTGTGCTGACTTGTGTATTAAAGCTATTACTCGCAAATGTGATGAAAAACATTGTATATGTCACGGGCGGTACGGGAATTACGAACCTCGACTCAGAAAGCCCTCAGTCTTCGACTTCGGGCTTCTACTAGAGTCTGGATCGTAATTCCTTACTTACCGCCCTTAATACACAATGTACTATTAGGTGTCCTTGGACGGAAGACGGCTCTCGTTATGTAACGTCAGTGAGTGAATTACGAGCTCGTCAGGGAGCGAGAAATGTGCGGTACAGTTGGAAGCAGTAAAATGTTACATGTTTTGTTGGTCTCTGTTTCCTTGTTACTTTGTTGTCGTTTGAGTGTTAGTGCAAGTTTACGTTGGTAGCTTACTTGGGAACTGAGAACCCGAGTTGATATGTTGTGGTCATCAAAACATTATTAGATTAAATACTCATCAGCTATTAATCCTGAGACTGGTGCCTGAAATGGGTTTAATTAGAACCTTTTTATAGAACTCATTCCAGACACACATTGTGAACTGTAGTGCATAGCCTTAAGTAACTTTATGAAGAGATAATAAACGTTTTATATTATACCAAACAAGTTGCGTATTTTATTTAGCAATGATGAGGGTTTTTAAATAATTTCACTGAATGCTGTTACTGTCTTTACAAGTTACCTCCAGTATTTTTACTCTGTAAAAAAGTGCCACAGCGGTTACTGTGCAAAATAATCAGCCCGCATTATTTATAAACGGCAAGCTTTTAATAAAAATGGAAGTCATATGTTGGAGTTCCCAAACATTTCCGGTTTCCACATACAATGATAATTTCAGTGCCATTATTTTATGAAATTAACACAAGCCTCGAGGCTTGTGCTCAATCATTCGAGTTAAATATCATTGTAGTTGAAAATGTTGAAAATATTTTTTTATTGGAAAACCAAGTAGAATGACAGTTTATAATTGACGGGTACATTGCTATAATGACGAATGTCCAAAAATATTTAAATCTAAGTGAGTAATGCGACATATTATGTAGTTAGTAATCTTGTATAAAAACTCAGCAATATCGCATGCAGTCCCGATATATATATGTTTTAATATCACGCTCAGCGTCACAAAAATAAAGAAAAAAGGTATAAAAAAAAAGGATGATAATTTTTCAATAAAATAATACGATGATAATGTTCTTTTACTAAAATATAAAAAAATATTTTTCATTACTCATACTTGTATAGTAGGTCTGAAGTTGCTTGAGGAGCTGGTTGAAAGTAATACTTTTCAGCCCTAGGCAGAATCGTTTTCAACTGATAGCTGTAAATTATAAAAAAAATAGTTCTATTTTCACATTTCCATTGAACCATGTTCCAACTTTCTATACAGCCACTCAATAACAGCGCGATGTAAAATTTAAATAACATTAAGTTAAGTATTAATTAAAGAATATATTTTTAAAAGGCTTTATTATAATTTACTTTCAACTATTTCTATAAAATAACATAGATTTGGGAAAAATGTTACCATTTTTTCAATTATCACTCATTTTTCTTTAGCTAATACATGTTTTTATTTTTACTTTCCTTGTTTTCGTAATGAAAAGCACGGTGTTTACCTCGGGTCAAAGACATATTTAGTTCCTCAAACTATTAGCAAACCCCGTCTCGGAACTAAGAGCCGATTGCATTTTAATCGCGATTAGTTCAACAAAACTCAGTTTACGCAAATACAGCGTTCTGATTGGTTGAGATCGCTGAGAAACTATCAATCAGAACACTGTGTTTGTCTAAACTGAGTTTAGTTGAACTAATCGCGATAAATAAGTTACTTTCATCCCTTAGGTAACAATGTTTATTAACTTAAAACCCGATTATCTTAAAACAAATGACATTCATTATTATTGCAGTCGACCTTTCAATTATTACAATACCATAATTTTACGTAGACTGATATTCAGTATAAATCTAAAAAGCTGTATTTATTTATTTAAAATAAGCATACCAACAGCACGGTCACTTACAATTCAAATAAAATAACATGTTAAATCGGCATTTCAGTAACCAAATCACATACAAAAAGTATATCCAGTAAACATAAATCTAGAACACTACAAAAACAAAACAAATTGAGCTATATAGACATACCTTGTTGGCACTGTTTATATAGGGAAAGTCTGTATGAAGCGAAACTTGTAGAGAAAACATCGATAGGGTAATCCCTCTAGTTGGACCTTTCATTATATAGCCTTGCCATACGTGTTAGGGGGCTATTAAAGGTAGTATTTAAGGTAGATGTAGGCAATTGAAAAATACGACGATATCGCTTGCTACGTTGGCTAGTCCTAAACCTTAAATAGTTAATCAATTGGGCATCTATGGAACCATTTATAATTTTGTGCAGTATAACTAAGTCAGAATTGATCCGTCTTTATTTTAAGCTAATTATGTTATAGTGCCTCAACCTATCACCGTAATCAGGTATAGCTTTTAAGATCCCATTCTTTACACATAGATACCTAACAAAACGGGCCTGAACTGTTTCAACATTATTAATATAATTTGAGTAATAGGGAGACCAAATAGTGGAACAATACTCCAATTTGCTCCTTACCAGTGCGTTATAGAGTAGAATAATGCTACTTTAATTAGTAGCCGACGGAGAATTTTACTTTCTTAACCTTTGCACATTTCTGCATAAATTTGTCGGGGCTTGTGGACCGGCTAAACACACTTCCACGGGTTGTCACGCTCCTACGTGACATGGGTACTGCGTTAAATTTGCATTATTTGATTTGTCATAGTTTGTGTCACGGAAACACTGGACAGAAATTTTGTCGTCATTTTCGAACAATAAGAGGGGTTGGTGTCCTTATGTTATTTAATATTTTGGGGTGTGGAGATCAACTTACATCTTGAGTGCGGTATTGCGAAGTTGCTGAAAAATATTCAGCAACTTGTCTTGTTTTTGGCTCTGCTTCCATTCTGGATTCGGTTAAACTGGAAGTCAATCCCAATCTCAGTTGGGCAAAACTTAGGCAGATGGTAAAGGTGGTTTTATTGTGTTGATTATAAAACATTTCAAACCAATCGGTAACTTGAAGAGACTATTTTTAGGACTGTCATAATTTTTCTATTCAACATTTTTGGAAGTAACTTTCATTTTGTCTAATGAAAAATATATTTGTAACTTGAGTAATTTTCTTAACAATAACCCGTCCTCTTTGAAATTACGACCCCTAAATGTTTTTACAGACTCGTAGAACAAATATAAAGTTCTAATTTTCGGCAAATATTAGGTACTATTGTTGTAATATGTTCTTGTTTGGGCAACATAGCAGGTATACATAAAGTTATTGTTTTTAGTAGGTACATGTCTAGACGATGTAATGTGCCTCGAACATCGCTATAATACTTAGAATTCTCATGTTTCGGACCTGAAGTTCAAGATCAAAGGATTGACCCTGAGGACTGAAGGTACAATTTTGAAATGTTCTAGATAATTCATTGTTATTAGCATTTAAAAGAATTTTACTGTAGTAAATTGTCAAACATTTCCTTTATTTATTTATTTATTTATTAAAACTTCATGCAACATAAAAGTACATAGGCGGACTTAATGCCTTAGGCATTCTCTACCAGTCAACCAAGGGCGGTGAAGAAATAGCATGGCAGGTGCATAAAAATAGAAATAATAATATTATAAACGCAAAATTAGTACAAAAGTATATAGTTAGAATATATATACTTAAATTATTTCCTTTTAATAAATACTATATAAATACTATATATAAAATGATATATATATATATATATAAATTAATAGAAAGGCGCAAAATGAGACGACTCTGCTATTCGTTTAGAAAAAAATACCGCAACTTCCGCTTAAATGCATACTGACTGGTGGCCGTCCTGATATCAAGAGGAAGCGCATTCCAGAGAAGAATGGATTGAATATGAAAGGAAGAATGAACAAAATCAGAAGTATGAGAAGGACAGAGCAAGAGAAGATTGTTAGATGAACGCAGATTCCTCGCGTGTGAATTACATAGGTATTGAAAGTGAGGTATGAGATAAGAAGGAGGAGTGGGAGAGTTGAGTAGAGAGAAAAGCGTAGTCAAGGCGCGCAAATTTCTTCTTTGCCGAATGGGCATCCATTTGAGTTCAGTTCTGCAGCTTGACACATGGTCATATTTCCGGAGGTTGAATATGAACCGAATGCAGTTGTTTAAGAGCCTATCCAGCTTATCCAGGAATACCGCGTTTAGGTCAAAGTAGCACACGTCACCATAGTCGATCAAAGGGAAAATTAAAGTCTGCACAAGCATAGTCTTCGTTTTTGCAGGTAGAAAGTTTCTCAGACGATACAGGCAACGCAAGGTCCCATTCACCCTTTGACAGACACTAGAAACCTGACTTTGCCAGCTTAGCGTCGAATCAAGATGTAGACCGAGATCTTTTACACTAGGGCTGATGGGGATGACAGTACCATTAAAATTTATAGGAGGAAGAGAGCTAATCCCCAATCGACCCATCATGCGCGTGCTTCCAATCACAATGGCCTGACATTTTGAGGGGTTTACAGACACCCCAAATCTATCAGACCAGTCCTTGACAGCCTCCAAGTCCCGGTTCACATCGTCTATAGCGTCCGACAAACTCTCCACCCGCGCAGCTGCATAAAGTTGAAGGTCATCGGCATAAAGATGATACGAACACCGAAGACAATGAGCTATAAAATTTATGAAGATGGAGAATAACAATGGTGAAAGAATACCGCCTTGCGGAACACCAGCAGCCAGGTCACACCAACTTGACGAGCTCTCGTCAACCCGAACCGACTGCTGTCTTCCCCGAAGATAGGAAGAGAACCATTCCAGTGCCTCGGAAGAAACCATAAGATGTGAAAGGATAGAGAGGAGAATATCGTGACTGACGGCATTAAAGGCATTGGAGAAATCAATTAAGACCAAAACAGTAACCTTGGTATCCTGCATGGCTTCTCTAATGTCGCCAGTCACTTTAAGGAGAGCAGAGGCAGTACTGTGACCCGGCCTGAATCCAGACTGGAATGAGCTAACAAGATTATTCCGATGAATATACCCTGAAAACTGTTTGTGGACGCAGGCCTCGAGCACTTTGGATAGGAAAGGGAGAATGGAGATTGGCCGATAATGATTAGGTAGGGTGGGATTTGAATTTTTAGGAAGAGGACGTACATAGGCCATTCGCCATAGGGATGGGAATTGACCGGAATCGAGGGAAAAGTTGATGATGTGGGTAATCGGTGGGAGAAGAAAGTCGAGGATCAAGGTGACCATGTAACGACTGATGTCATCATGGCCCACAGCCTTAGATTTTATGGAGAGGATAATCCTACTGATTTCATCCAAGGTGACCGGTGAAAAGTGGAACTTTTCTATAATAGGACCAGGAAGGCCAGTAATGAAATCAACCGTCTGAGATAACATTTGGGAATCCAAAAGACAGGTTGTTGTGAAGTGACGGTTGATATCATCAAGGCCGATTGTCTTAGGGAAATCCACATAACGTGGCCTACCGATACCAAGAGTTCCAAGGAATTTCCAGATATCGGCAGGGGAAGAAGAGGATATGTTTTCGAGAATATGGCGGCGTTTAGCATTGCGTATCACCTGATTACACCGATTTCTTGCAGCTTTGAAAAGGTTCCTGTTCTCAACACAGCGATCCCTTCTAAATTTTCGGAAGGCCCGATCCCTGCGCCTCATCGCCATACGAACCCCTGTCGTCATCCAAGGGGCAGGTGGACGCCTAAGTTTAACCCTCTTGACAGGAGCGTGTCTGTCGTAGAGTTCAAGGACCGTCCTATTAAACAAACATAGCTTATCATCTACAGTCGTAGCCGCAGCAAGGTTCCCCCAATCCAGTTCCGACGCATCCTGCCGCAGTTTTCCTGTATCCATGCGGGCAAAACAACGCATGTGCAGAACTTTAGAGGGAAGTTTAGGTGGTTTTAGGGTATAGGAAAGGAATACAAGATCGTGATTGGAAAAGCCAGGGGCGGGACACTGACCATGAGAGGAAACAAGGGAGGGAGTGGACGTAAGGATTAAATCGAGCCAAGTGTCATCACCTGAGGCATTGAAGTGAATAGGTTGCAGAGGAAGGACATGAAGGCTGACGGACTCAATGATATGTAGGAGTTTTCGGGAACGAGAGGATGGGCAAGACAGGTCTGTGTTGAAGTCTCCCATGATTACACAATGTGCATACTCTGATCCAACAGATTCCAGTGCTAATTCGAAGTTGGAAAAGTAGTCAACGGCGGGCGGACAGTAAACAACACCAAGTAAGGTCTTAACACCTTTGACGTAAACCTCCAAAAAGAGATACTCAGCGGATGCACTATAGCAAGACGGAGATGAAGCAATGACTTTGAAAGGAAAATCGCTGCGATTTACATATATATAAATTTATATACACTATATATTTGCTATATATTTGATCCATTCAGGGTTGAAACACAGAACAGGAAAAATGCCTTCTACAGGGTTGAAACAAAAAGATGGGATCTCGATGGTCGATGGGATCCGAGTGCTCATCGAGTTTTTCGAGATGTTAGTAAACTGTTAGTTGATTCTTCACGTGACCAGAGGGCTGGGGCTTTTCTTCGGCCAGAGAATCAGCATTGCCATCCAACGTGGCAATGCTGCCAGCATTCTGGGCACTTTTCACGTTGACAGCAATGTGGACGAATTTGTTGACGCCCGGTGTCCCTGTCCTTTGTATACGCGTCCGCAGTTTTTAATTAAGTGTATATATGTAGTTATTGTTATTTAAGTACTAGCTTCTCCCAGTGGCGACGCCCACGTATATGTAGAAAATTTTCCCAAGGGAACATATTCCTGGGTTAAAAAGGGAACAAATTCCGGGTAGCCTATGTGCTATTCCAGACTATTATTTATCTCTGTGCTAAATTTCATCCAGATCCATCCAGCAATTTGACCGTGAAGAAGTAGCAAATATACACAAACACACACACTCGCAAACATCGCCTTTATAATATTAGTGTGATTTTATACTATGTAAATTCACTGTTAGACTACATGATATCTTTCATCGATGATATTAACAATGGATGTGCTCACATAGTTTTTAAATAGACTTAAATACTTATAGTTATAATAATAGTGCCTACAGGGATAAGCATCGCTTGGTGTGTGTATTGCGAATTTGGATCGACCTCTTGTACGCCTTTCAAATAATTGACCCAGAGGACGTATCATCTATGAATGCTTTGGACAATTCCTTTTCTGGCAACAAAGTAATATCGACGATGCCTTAACACAAAATTATATTCTAACAGCGTTAACAACCGTTGAAAAGTCAAAATAGTGGATTGGTCTCGTGACATTTTGCTAGCGCTTTTTGGCTTTTTGTTAATTCCATACATTTTAACCTTTTTGACTTTGTATAGAGCTTACCATGCACAGCATGTTTTTCTTGTTGTCTTCAAACTCATATGATTTTATCCATAACACATTTGACATTGACAGAATTGTTGACAACGGCACCAAATTGCATCAATAAAAATAGAATGAAGAATAGAGTTTCTGTGCTATAATCAAAAATATTTTAAACCTTAACTCTGTACAGGTGAACAAAAAGCCGCTTTATTCAGCAAGCCAAAAGCAATAGCTTCCGTACATTCAAGAATTGTTTACCTGAAGTGTCGCAGGACAAGCCTTTATGATTAAAAATACGACCTTTGTCCATTGTGCTTGCGTATACCCATTCTTTTGAAACCTGAAAAATTAAAATCTCACTATTGTACGCGCCTGCTCATATTTTGAGAGCAATTCATAATTGTGTGTTTTGCGTCGCAGGCATTTTATTTTTTTTATATAAAGTAATTTGGCGGTAGGTGGTTGGCCAGAGAAAAATTTGCACTCATCATTTCGGCTCCAAAAAAGAAAGTTGTAATTAATCAAAATTATACGTATTCAAGTTATCCATGAGTTTTTCTTAAAGAAATTCCAATCTTGTGCGTAAACAAGAAATTTGGCGACCGTGACAGGACAATTATTTCAAAAATTCAGTACCAGTAACGTAGTAAACGAGTTGCATCATACTCGGCGTTATAAGAAGACCGAAAATTGGAAGTTACTACAGTAACAGCAGCCAGGCTGGTGTTCCGTGCCAACGAATCAGCTAAAGATCGTGCCGGAGTTCCATCGAGTCATCATATCACGAAGTTAAGTGCCTTCCTTTGTTCCGTTATATCCACCAAAGTACAACCAATTTCCAAATTCCACACATAATCCGTTCCTAAAACACCTCTAGTCCAATTGTTTGACCTTTACTTGTGCTTAATTCTTAAATTTATAGGTTTTATCGTGCTAAATAAGTGTTTGGGTAAAGGTACCCACATAGACCGTTCCACTATAAAATTGTTGAATTTATTTTTCCAAATTCATGTCTTGTTCATTAAATTTATTGTCATAATAGCGTATTGCTAAGTAAATAAATCATAATCCTAATTGTCATACTCCTACCTCGATATATTCGGTATTTTCCCTATATTTAAGCCGATTTGCCGAAATTTTCAGGCGTTATCCTGAGGCCCAATTCGCTTGATTGAGACTGCAGCCATCATTGCCCGCTAGCTGAGTGAGGCACTGCAGCCAGCCGAGACCAGTTTCCCAGGGATTCGCCACCGAAAGGAGGAGCGTGAGAATATCATTGTTTTATTCCTTTCTCGAATCGTTTGAACATTGTCGATATATTCAATTCCGTTAGTTAGTGAAGTAGGTATAATACTAAAGTTATACGCTTGATTTATTTGATTTACATTTCAGAATGACACATGAGGGTGGCGATAAATCCTCTGCCAAGGGGTCTTTAAAGGAATTACTAGTAAAACGTAGTTCAATTAAAGGACAAATTACAAAATTTAAAAACTATTTAGATAAAATTAGTAAACTACCTGATTTATCGAATATAGAACTTGCGGAATTGAGTCTTAGATTAAATAAGCTTCAAGGATTGTCGACAAGGTTTGATGATTTGCAAGCAGAGATTGAAGTTCTAAATGCTCCAAATATTCTAGTAGAACTTGATGAGCGAGAACGCATTGAACAAGATATAGTTCAAAATATAGCTATAGCCAAAACAGAACTACAACAATATAGTAGTGATGATGATGGTAAGCGCCGTCAATCTATTCTTGTAAATGCGGACTCGGAGCATGAAAACGTGGGTTTTAGATTACCTCAAATACAAATTTCTAAGTTTGATGGATCACACTTCCGCTGGCTCGAATTTCGGGACACATTTCTTAGTTTGATTCATAAAAATGAGCGCATTCAAGATATACATAAGTTTCATTATTTGGTTTCTTATCTGGATGGTGACGCTGCGCGTGTTATATCAAATCTCGAAGTATCTTCGGCTAATTACCAGGAGGCTTGGAAACAGGTTTGCGAGCGTTACGATAACAAAAGAATTCTCATAAATCATCACTTAGATTCTTTAATCAACATTCAACTAATCACGCGTGAATCAGACAGTTCTCTTCGATGTTTTGTTGATAACGTCACTAAAAATCTAAGAGCTTTAAAGAGTTTAGGTCTACCTACAGATCACTGGGACATGTTGCTGATATTTATTTTCTTGCTTAAATTGGATAGTCGTACCATATTGAAATGGGAAGAATATCGCAACACGATAGATTGCGTAAATGACGTGCCCACTTTGGAGCAATTTAATAGATTCTTAATTGATCGCGCTAATGTACTAGAATCATTTAATCAGAATAAATCTATAAACAATAACAATAATTCTAAATCACAACAAAACCCACGTGTCTCGTCGAATCAATCTCAACCAAATATTAATAAATATTCTTCTTCTAAATCAAACCGTAACCAAAATACCAATGTCTTTACATCTACTTCACAAGCTCGTAATAATTCTTCAACAGTTTATCTGTGTGTAGTATGCAATGGAAATCATAGGATTTATGATTGTCCAACTTTTAAATCAAAATCCTTTCAAGAGAAAATGTCATGCATATCCCAATATAAATTGTGTACAAATTGTCTGCGCCAAGGTCATCCTGCGTCTGGGTGCAGCATGGGTTCGTGTCGGCATTGCAACCAAAGGCATAATACTCTTCTCCACGATCCTAGCGTATCAGCTAACTGTAACACAAAAAATGCTAATAACGATGGTAAAGGGGAGACTGTAGTGGTTTTCTCTCAACAAGGTAATAATGGTCATGTATTTTTGTCTACGGCTATTATAGAAGTTCACAATCCTCTAAATAACAAAACCGAAAGGGTTCGCGCGCTGTTAGATAGTGGCAGTCAATCCACTTTCATTACAAAATCTCTGCAACAAAAATTAGGTTTAATGTGCAATCCGTTAAATGCATTAAATGTTATAGGAATAGGAAATAATCAATGTGACACAATATCAGAAAGTTGTGTTACTCACCTAAAATCAATCCATGGCACTTACCAAGTTAAGTTGTCTTGCTATGTTCTAAACCAACTTACCGGAGATATTCCAAAGATTTCCGTCGATATACATCATCTGAAAATACCAAAGGGTATTATATTAGCTGATCCTAAATTCAATGAACCTGCCTCCATTGAGATACTCATTGGTGCAGATATCTTCTGGGATATACTAGCTTGCGGACAACGCTCGCTAGGCCCGAATAATCCTAAATTACAAAATTCTAAATTAGGTTGGCTTATAGCCGGCCCTATTAATGCACAAAAATACACTCAAAATATTCAATGCAATCATGCAATTGTTCCAAACAACAATTTGGATGAAATGCTCACTAAATTCTGGGAACTCGAGAGTCTTCCTCAAAGAAGGATTCTCAGTCCCAACGAAATAACATGTGAAAAACACTTTCACCAAACCACAACTCGTTTGAGTAATGGCAGATTCAGAGTGAAGTTACCACTAAAGGCCTCACCCGACTGCCTCGGTGATTCTTATAATCAAGCTAAAAAACGTTTCAAAAATCTTGAAAAAAGATTTAGCAAAAACCCGACACTAAAGTCGCATTACGTAGAATTTATACGTGAATATTCAAATCTAGGACATCTCTCAGAGTCACCTGTTGCAATACCCAATCCTTCATATTTTTTATGCCATCATGCTGTATTTAAAGAGGACAGTGAGTCCACCAAGATTCGAGTAGTATTTGACGGCTCAACTCCTACAACCTCGGGCTACTCTCTAAATGACATCTTAATGGTTGGGCCTAATCTGCAAAATTCTCTATTCTCCATTCTAATAAGAGCACGTCAATATAAGTACATTTTGACTGGAGACATAGCTAAAATGTATAGACAAATTGCTATGGATCCAATTGATTGCGATCTTCAATTAATATTATGGAGAGAAGATGAGTCGCATCCCATCCAAACGTTGCGATTAGATACTGTCACTTACGGTACTGCAAGTGCCAGCTATCTTAGCACTAAATGTCTGTGGCAGGTAGGAGAAGAGTGTGATGACGAATTAATTAAATCCATAATACAAAATGACTTCTTCGTTGATGATGTCATTACAGGGTCAGACAATGAAGATCAATTAATATACATACAAAAGGCACTCTCTACTGCTCTAAATGCAGCTTGTTTTCCCTTACGAAAATACAAAACTAATTTACCTAAACTATTCAATAACATAGAAATTAATACAAAAGAAAAACTTACCTTGAGTGAATCCTCCAGTACTCTTGGTCTAGGGTGGCATCCAAGTGATGACACGTTCAGTTTTCCTGTAAAAAATAATTATATAAACAATCCAATAATTACAAAAAGATTTATAATGTCGCAATCACTTCGTACCTTTGATCCACTTGGATTAATAAGCCCCTGCATAATTCAATCTAAAATATTGATTCAAAGGTTGTGGATCAAGGGAATTGATTGGGATCAACCTGTACCTGAAGATATACAGAAAAACTGGAATGAAATTTCAAAAAACTTACCATTACTTGCAGATCTTCATATTCCACGTCGAGTAATCGGTGACTCACCAAAGTCCATAGAACTGCATTCATTCAGCGACGCCTCACAAGTTGCCTATGGAGCTTGTATCTACATGCGAACGCTGAACGAAAACGATGAGGTGACTGTGAGGTTATTATGTTCGAAATCCAAGGTGGCTCCTATAAAGCCCACCACCATACCTCGCCTCGAACTTTGCGCAGCGTTGTTAACAGCTAATTTGTGTCAGTCAGTTACTGAGTCTTTAAGACTTAGAACTACAAAAATTACGCATTGGTGCGATTCTAATATCGTACTATGCTGGATAAACAATGACCCAAGTAAACTAAAAACTTTTGTGGCGAATAGAATAGCTGAGATTTTAGATCTTACTAATCGCAAGGATTGGCGTCATGTTCCCACTGACGTTAATCCCGCTGACCTAATTTCTCGAGGTGTAAATGCTCATCAGCTTCGCGACAATTTGATGTGGTGGCAAGGCCCGTCATTCTTGCACAACGATGAAACAAAATGGCCTAAACTGCATCAAAATGAAAGCATTGATTTACCTGAAATAAAGGTTCATTATATTAATTTACCTGAATCTACATTCGATTTCAAGGTATTTTCAAAATTTTCTAAATTACAAAGAATCTTTGCGTATGTTCTACGCTTTTTACACAATTCAAAACGATCAAATAGGCTTAATCGATTATCTGGCTCTTTAACAGTCCATGAATTAAGTAATTCCTTTGTTTTTATTTGTCGAGTTTCACAGAAACAATCGTTTCCTCTTGAATATAAAAGAATTCAATCAAAATTATCATTATTGCCTAAATCTAAATTATTATGCTTGTCTCCATTTTTTGAACCCACAACTAATCTAATAAGAGTTGGGGGGAGACTACATAATTCTAATTATTCATTTAATAAAAAACATCCAATACTCTTGGATTCTTCTCATTATGTAACAAAACTTTATTTTGTACACGAACATTTACGAAACTTACATGCTGGTCCACAGCTATTGCTAGCAACGGTCAGAGAATCTGTATGGCCCATAAACGGAAGAAGATTAGCTAGAAGCGTTGTAAGGCAATGTGTTACTTGTGTGCGTGTTCGTGGGCAAACCATAGCCCCAAAAATGGGCAACTTACCAACAAATCGTGTTTCCGTTGACTTTCCTTTCAAATCTGTTGGAATTGACTACGCCGGTCCATTTTTAATATTAAATCGCAAAGGACGTGGTGCTAGGCTAGTAAAATGCTACTTATGTCTATTTATTTGTTTACGTTTCAAATGCGTTCATTTAGAACCCGTCACTGACATGACAAAAGAAGCTTTTATTATGACATTTCGACGATTCGTTGCCCGCCGTGGCAGACCAGCGGAGGTTTACTCTGACAACGGACGAAATTTCGTTGCCGCTGCTAAGGAAATTAGCAATTTTCTAAAATTAAACAGTGAATCTCTTTCTCAGTTTGCAGCAGAGGAAGGAATAAAATTTTCATTTATACCCGCTTATAGCCCTCATTTCGGTGGAATTTGGGAAGCTGGAATAAAAGCTGCTAAATATCATGTCAAAAGAGTTTTGGGAAATTCCCATCTTTCGTTCGAAGAAATATGTACTTTATTCGCACAAGTAGAGGCAGTTTTAAATAGTCGCCCCTTGTGTCCAATGTCTTCATCCCCTGACGATTTCCTGTCCTTATCCCCAGGGCACTTCCTGATTGGCAGACCACTGAATGCGCTGCCAACTCCAGTAATTCAAGAAGACTGCAACACAACCCATCATAACCGGTACGCTCGCCTTGAGCAAATAAGGCAAAACTTCTGGAGGCGCTGGCAAAAGGAATATATTTCCGAACTTCAGCAACGCACCAAATGGAAAATTGATGATAAGAAGCTAAACATCGGAGACCTTGTCATTGTACAAGAGGACAATACACCACCACTAAATTGGCGTCTCGGACGTGTTACCAGACTTTTCCCTGGACCAGACGGCATATCCCGAGTCGCAGACATCAACACCACCAAGGGCAGCGTGCGTCGATCTCTAGTTCGTCTGTGTCCTCTACCTACGTGTGAAGATTTTCAAGGTTGAAGATCTTCGTTCTTCAACGGGGGGAGCTTATGTACGCGCCTGCTCATATTTTGAGAGCAATTCATAATTGTGTGTTTTGCGTCGCAGGCATTTTATTTTTTTTATATAAAGTAATTTGGCGGTAGGTGGTTGGCCAGAGAAAAATTTGCACTCATCATTTCGGCTCCAAAAAAGAAAGTTGTAATTAATCAAAATTATACGTATTCAAGTTATCCATGAGTTTTTCTTAAAGAAATTCCAATCTTGTGCGTAAACAACTATTCTTTTCAAAACGGAACAATTTTGCGCCTTAGTAAATTGTTCTTTTTTGTTGAACTTAATTGACGTTAATCTTAACTCATATCACAAAAAAAGAAATAATAAAACAAAGGAAAGAAATAGAGGTATCTAAAGAGGTCCACAGTTATTTTTAACATTGTTTGTTTTTAACAGACTTCAAAAAAAGGAGGAGGAACCAAAGTTGTCGACATAGCTCAGAGAGTAAGCAAGCTAGTGGCAATGGGCCGGTCATATTAGCCGTAGAACCGATGACCGTTGAGGTAGACGTGTTCTTGAGCGGGGACCGTGAACTGCTAAACGTAAGGTCGGACGCCTTCAGTTTAGGTGGAGCGACGATCTTCGCAGGTTGGCTGGTAGCTACCAGCCAACCAGCTGGAAGAGAGTTGCCGAATATCAAAGCAAATGGCGTGCTATTGGAGAGGCCTATGTCCAGCAGTGGACTACTATAAACTGATGATGATAATAAAAATTTAACGTGTTCAATCCCTTACATTTGGCATTTCGACCATCGACATCGGTGAAGTCGAATGACACTTATCTAGAGCCTCAGATAGTTGTTCCGGATCTGGGTGTCTTGTGTATGTGAGTTGAAATGTACGTAAACGCTCCCACGATACAGGAAGAAATTCCTAGAGTAGGACAATTTTTTTAAAAAAGATCGGCCAAGTGCGTGTCGGACTTTGCTCATTTAAGCTCTATCCACACATATCAGGGATGTGCCCGTGACGTGACAGGGCCGTGGCCGTGCTGAGACCGTGCATCCCGAGTCCCGTCAGGGACTTTCTGTTCACACACGTCAGGGATGTGACAGGACCGTGGAAAGGCCGCGATCTGTGCTCCGCGGTCACTATTTTGTTTTCGTATCAGAGTATCGCTTCAGTGTGGTGTAGTAAAATATAAATTACAACACGCAATATACCCAAGTCATGTCTTTGTTTAATACAGACACAGATAATATAATACTAGATACAGAGGAGTTGATTTCGATTGCAATTGCTCTAGATGGAGAGGAAATGGAAGAGGTACAAGACAGACAGAAAGTGTTTAAAAAACGTATTTGGGTATCAGAATTGTGGTAGGACAGAGAGATACTGGGAGAATTTCACACAATAAACAGAAAACTAACAAAAAATGCAAATGCTTATCATGATTACTTAAAAAAACATTTTCCCATACATTTTGCGACACAGCGCCATCTCTGATACATGATAGACACAAAGCACACACAAAAATGAACATGGCGTTGTTTGCTGGTTCCGGTATTGCCAGTAGATGGCGTTGTCGATTTTTCTGAAATTCTTTTTTATAATTCCAATATATAAAACACAAAAAATGTTTCTACCTATGTCCGCTATAGACTTTGAAACCATCCAACCGATATGCCCCAAATCAGCTCCATTAGATTCTAATGCGAAGATGGTTTAAGACCAAAAACAAATATGAGTCGCTCGCACTCGGCCGGTTTTTACTTATCTGCAAAATGCTCAATATAGTCCCTTATATCACACGAATCTTGTCCTGGTGTTCCTTCGGATTCGTTGTCAGTTTCGATATTAGCATTTGGCAGTACAAAATTCAGGGGTGGCTTTTGTGTGTTTTCCAACTGTATTATTATTAATTTCATAAATTTTTAGACATATGTATTGACATCACTTGTCGTGTGTCACATCACGTGTTGTGATTTGATTCTTAAAAAACTATAGGTACAATTAAAGAATATTCTCGAAATCGACTACGTGCAGGGAAAATATCGGCACACCCGCGCACGCGGCGCACTTCACGGCGTCGGCCCAGACGTTGAAGCTCCGTCATCGGTTCGTGCATCGTACCATGGCAAAGACATCGCATTTAATAAGTTTAATAAAAATATGTTACTTACCCTCTCAACATGTTACTTACTCACAGTTTAATTTTAATCCGATTTCATTCCATATCTTATTTTTACACTTAGAATCCATATATTTTGGATGAGATAAATCGTACAAAACTCTATATAATTATGCGTACCGCCTCTATTAATAACTCGTCATCCATATTTATTAAAGAAAATAGACAACGTGCAGGGAAAATATCAGCACGCCCGTGCACGTCACGGCGTCGGCCCAGGCACTGAAGCTCCGTCACTGGCCCGTGCACGGACGTGTGTGAACGAGTTCATATAAAATGTACGCACCGATATTTTTTTGATTATTGTGAACATTTAAAGACTTGTAGCTTTAACAGATTCACTGTAAAACCTGTGTGACAGCGTACAGACAGGCGGACAGACAGACGGACAGGCAGACGGACAGACAGCCGGACAGACAGACAGACGGACAGACGGACAGACGGACAGACAGACAGACAGACAGACAGACGGACAGACAGACGGCCAGACTGACGGACAGACAGACGGACAGACAGACGGACAGACAGACGGACAGACAGACGGACAGACAACCACCACCACGTGATTCTAGTTACATGCATAATGCTTAAAATAATATATACGACTATAACCACCCCGCACCAAAGGATCAAATTCAAACTACATACATTGCATGTCCGTCCGTGATACTGATAATCAAATTCAGTTCACCTCTGACCCATAATCCTATTATCGACGATCATAATATGCTTTTAGTATACTCCTGTATCTGGGTTACGTGAAATGGAGCGCAGTCAACTGTTATTTTTGTTCAAAGCCTTCACATACTGAAACGCTTTTGTAAAGTGTGACTTATTAAAGTCTGTGTATATGTGTGCTGTTACTTAGGAAAGGGTACCTGTTACAGCTTTGTATAAATAATAAAGAAAAATGTCTCAGATTTAAAAGTATTTTAGCTTACATAACACCAGGCTTCTGGGTGACTAATTGTCAAGTGAGTGTTAACTGCTTTTATTTGTGACGCGTTGATATTCTAATCTTGAAACCGGGTATCAATCTCTTTATCTTCTGCTATAAAACCAAGTGATAAAATTCTTCATCAAAGATAGTTTCGTCATTGTGGACACCGAGGAAGTCATGAACTGACTAAGATCCTATTTCATAAATCTAGGGTAAATATGATAATCTATTTTTTTTTTAATAATATATACTAGCTTTCACCAATAGCCATGTGAATTATCTCAAGAAAACATACCGGGATAAAACGAATTCCAATCCAAGATTAATGTTTGTCCAAATCTGGGACATGGTCTACCCCTGTGCCAAGTTTATTTTCGAATCAGTTCCGTTGTTCTTGCATGATTGATAAAACAAGTAAATAAAAAAAAAAACAATACTCCGACATTTTTTTTTATTTAGTCCTTTTTAAACTACATAATTTACCTAGTAGTAGACGCGCTTCGATCAACAATCTATTGAAAAAGTAATTATGACAATAATAAAAAAAAAAATAGCCCATAAATTTTGAACGGCTGAACTAATTTTCATCAAACATGAACACTCCCAATAATGTCACCTTTCAACCAAAAAAACCTAATTCAAAATCTGTTCATCCGTTTAGGAGCTATGATGCCACAGACAGATACTCAAATACACAAATTCGTTTTCCGTCGAGGGTTAAAAACATTCAAACATTTAGTTTGTCGGATTTATTATATTATTACGACGTACATAGTAGGATACCGTTCCATAGGTCTAAAGGTTCTGTTTATCATACGTTTACAAAATATACCGCGACCTAATATTTGGATAACACACTATTTCGTGTATACGTCCCACTTGCCAAGTTTTAATAGTTTTGGCTCGGATAACGGAACAAAGTTGAACCACTTATCGGAACAGGTGCTTGTCAAATATTTTACTGATAGCAACCCCGGCTCAGTTTATGTGAAAAGTTAATTTAATTATTAAACTACACTTGACTGTGCCCGACACTTTGGGACTAACCAGTTTTTATGTAGGATCATTATTTGTAATGTTTTCATTTTATGTCACTTTTAGGGTTCCGTACCTGAACTCATGTGTCCGTCTGTCTGTCCGTCTGTCTGTCGTCTGTCACACGGGTTTTACAGCAAAACGGTTAGAGCTACAGTCTTAAAATGTTCATGGTATAAGCATGTTGTTGACCCAAAGCCACACAAATTATCAAAAAATATTTCTTAATGGTTTTAAGGAGGGCTCCCATACAGCTAAAGAGGGAATTTAAAAAATATTTCTGCCTACTCCATCGAGTGTAGTATTGTTATTTAGAATTCTTTGATTAAATAAATACTGTATTTTTTGTTTAAAAAATATTCGGAAACAAATAATAATAATAATAATTTCTTTATTTGTATAGAATGCAGGTATTACAATAATGGTGTTAGTTTCAGATATATTCCCAGTACATTCTGCCTGTTGGCATACAAAAATAGTGGTTAACTTACAGATAATTTAGAAACTTAAATTAAATTAATTAGTACTTAAATTCAAAATGAGATCATGAATCAGCTAAGTCTAAAATTATTTACATAATAAATGAGGTAAAGTGAAGCAAATATTACAATTTATCATTTATAAAATCGGTAACAGAGTAATAACATTTATCTGTCAGCAACGTCGTTAAGAGTTTCTTGAATTTTATTAAAGGCTGATTCTTAATACAATTTGGCAATTTGTTAAATATAATAGGGGCCATACCAATAATGTTTTTTTTAAGCAAAGCAGTGTTATATCTACCAGTACACAATAGATTCTGATATTTTGATCTCATGGCAGTAGTTCGCATCCTCGTTTCATTCATTGTAGGAAAAAAATGCTGGTTAGTTTTAACGAAAATAGCTACTTCGAGAATGTATAAACTAGGAAAAGTTAATATTTTATGTTTCTTGAAAAAAGGAATGCAACTATCTGTGGTCTTGAGATTAAAAATGGATCTTATGCACCGTTTTTGGGCTTTAAATATAGACTCCCTTTCAGAACAATTACCCCAGAATACTACACCAAATCTTAGAACAGAGACCACCAAACCGTGATAAGCAACCATTAATGTATCAACGTTAACTTTCTTGGACAGATTGTAGAGAGCATACGCAGATGTGCTTAATCTTTTGCAAACTTCTTCAGCCTGCGGTTTCCAAGTTAATTGACTGTCAATCAATATACCCAAGAATTTAGCCACGCAAACGCTATCAATAGTTTGTCCTTTATAATTAATTTTTAGGTTCGAAGGAAGATTTTTTTGATAAAAATGCATTATATTTGTTTTATTGAGGTTTATGATTAGATTATTGTTGTTGAGCCAGTTTATTATTAATTTTAGAGAATTATTTATTTGATTTTCATAACGCTCTTTGTTGAGGCAGTCTATTAGGATTGTACTGTCATCGGCAAATAACACACAAGGGTATGGGATGTGTCGGGGTAGATCATTTATATATAACAAAAATAATAATGGCCCAAGAACGCTGCCCTGCGGAACACCATATTTAATTGCCCTAGGACCAGATAAATATTTAACCTCTCGTTTTGATTTGATGCATATTTTAGAGATTTCTGTATATTGAATACGTCCACTTAGATACGATTTTATTAGACGTAGGGCATTCCCTCGTATACCGTAAGCATCAAGTTTGACCAAAAGCGTTTCATGGTTCACATAATCAAAAGCTTTGGTCATATCGGTAAAAATGGCACAAATTGGTATTTTTTTATCCACATTAACCATTATTTTATTTATTAGATCGTATATGGCCATATTTATATTTTTATTTTTACGAAAACCTTTTTGTTCCTCACATAATATATAATATTTTGACAGAAATGAATAAAATGATTCATAAATTACTTTTTCGAATATTTTGGAAAATACGGGGATTAAAGCTATTGGTCTATAGTTAGCCATGTCTTCTTTATTGTTCTTCTTATGGAGTGGTTTAACTATTGTGGTTTTAAGACTATCGGGGAATGTTCCAGCGGATATGCTTGCGTTAACAACATGGATTAGAGGGTTAGCTATAGTAGAACAGACAAATTTTATAACGTTTGTAGAAATACCGTCATATCCATAACTCTTCTTGTTCTTTAAAGATTTGATCACCCTTATAATGTCTTGAGGGACAACAGGGGCCATAAAAATAGAGTGAGAGTTATGCGTTATTCTTAGAGTATCTTTATTTGTGTCCAGGGGTGGATCTGAGATCTGATCAATAAAGAAATCGTTGAATGATTGAGCTATTTAATTAGGGTCAGTTAATATTAAATCATGTTTTTTTTATTTTTGTTATGGGTTCACTTATAGATTTTGTACTATTTATTACTTGCCAGGATGTTTTAGATTTATTTTGGGAATTTTTAATTAGAAAGTTGTTCTGTGCTTTCTGGGTCAGTTTGATAATACTTTTAAATTTTTTTGAGTACTTTTTAAATGTCGTTTTATTTTCACTAGTAGGATTAAGTCTATGTTTCCATAGTAATTGGCGTTGTTTTTTGCTGCAGATTCTAATACCTCTAGATACCCATTTGATCTTTTTTTCAGATTTTAATATGACTGTTTTGAAGGGGAAGCATAGTTCATACAGGAGTTGAAATATTTCTAAAAAGTTATCATAGGCTTCATTTGGATCCTCTGTGCCATATATATCTGAAAACGATAAGTTTTGGAGATGATTTCTAAAGATGATTAAATTTTCTTCAGATATGTCTCGTCTTGATGTCTTCCATGTTTTAACTTTACTAAACTTACTAACTTTTATTTTAAATATTTGGGCCGTATGATCGGATAATCCGAAGTCTATTATTTCACTTTGGCCGCTTTGTTTTGTATTGTGCGCAAAATTATCTAAGCAAGTTTTGATTGCAAAGGAATGAGAAGACACCAAAGTCAAATTATTTTTTATAAGATTTTGTTCCGTATATTTTTTTAAATTCCCATTGACCTATGAACTTAAAATTTGCTGATAATGTTTATTATTACACATATTTAACTAAAAAATACCAATTTACTGATAAATCAGACTTTTCTTTGAAATTCCCTCATATTTCCTATTATACCAACTTAACTTTGCGGTTTGATACGGAACCCTAAATGTGCGAAGTCCGACACGCACTTGGCCGGTTTTTAGATTAATTGCTATTGATCTAGTCACATAAGTCTGCCGTAATCTTTATTAGAGTGTTCGAAAGTTTCCCGTGACACTCACCGTTATTTTTTACCACCTGCCCCTGAAATCATAAATAAAAAACCATTGTCAGTTTTTACTGATAAATAACAACTTTCTAGAAAAAAAATCTAATATTCTTATAAAAAGAACCTTACTTGGACTATATCGCACATTGAAAAAGGATTCAAAACGTCGAGCTGTTCTCAAATAAATCACCAACGAACAGCATTTAATTTTCGTAATTTATACACTGTTAAAAATGTCGTAGTGGCCTATGACTAAGACCTCGCCTCTCGCGCTCGAGGACGACGTTCAAATCCGAGCAAGTACCAATGTCACAAATTCATATGTACTTTCAAAGTTTATATTGGATATCACAGACAACGGTAAAGGAAAACATCGTGACGAAACCTGGGCTTATATATAGTTAATGTAAGTCTAAAATCGCCAAACCACATTGAGCAAGCATGGTCATCAATGTTCGTACCTTCTCTGTATAAGAAGAAGCCTTTGTCCTGCAGTGCGACAGTTTCAGGCTGCTATTATTTTACAGAGGGGCGATGCACGTGCATTTTGGCATAAAATGTATCCTATGTCACACGGGAGTATAGGAAGTACCCACGACACATCAACTCCACCACTCCAATTTCCAAACAGCGCTGCACTAATCACTTTTCTTCAACAAAAAAAGTAATCTTATTTAAACAAAAAAAAAAGTCTCCATTTTGTCTGAAAAATAGCCGGAGTCCGACCTTGTAGATAATAACCGCAGCGTCGCACGGTCCCCATCCGTCTCCCGGACAAAGCCACACTGCCGTTTTATAGCTAGAGTCCCGCTAACTGATAAAATTATATTTTGAGTTATAGACGAAAAACAAAATAAACCCGCGAAATAATAAAACTCAATGCTGTTTATCAACTACTAGCGGACGCCTCGCGGTTTCATCCGCGTAGTTCCCGTTCCCGGGGGAATACAGGGATAAAAAGTAGCCTATGTACCCGGGGATAGTGCAGCTCCCAACGGTTAAAGATTTTTTGAAATCGGTCTAGTAATTTTTAAGTTTATTCGTTACACATAAAAACACAAAATTACAAATCATTCTTCTTTACAATATTAATATAGATAAGTCATATGCAAGAGTTTTCGGTGCTAAAAAATAGATTCAGTTGCGCAATTTGGAATAGGCACATTAGTTTAAATCAATGATTTTATTTTATCAGAAATAGGTTTGTAAACATATTTGGGGAGTTTTTTTTGACCGCAATCTATTGATAGTAGAAAATTTTTGTTAAGACATCTATATATATAGATAGATACTGATTAGGCGGCATCGAAAACTAAAATCGGCCAATCGTCAGATAGCGGCACTCTGGCTATAGGACGGCAGCACAGGACTTAACGAGAATTACGCTTTTTTGTTTTTTAAGCTAAATTATTTTTGTACGAAAAAGGTACAATATTGGAGCACTGTTGGGTTTTGAGGAAGAATTATCGGCGTAGCAATTCTTTTATTCGATAAAAAATCTCATTAAATGCATAGGTAGCCGTAGAACCGATAGTTGAGGCAGACGTGTTGCTGAGTGGAGTCCGAGAATATTTGCAGGAGACTGGTAGCAGATACCGTAATAGCAGCTGGATGCAACTTGTGGAAAATTGTGTTGAATAACGTGCAATTGGAGAGGTCTATTTCCAACAATTGCTATGTTGTATATTGATGCTGAGATTGAGAACTTGCAGTTATTGATTATCAAAAGTTCGCTATTATTTATGCCGTTTTCTAACAAAAACCTCATGAGGCTTTTTCATTTTCATATAATTTCTACGTCGTAACGTCATTTATCAGTATTTTGACCTCGGTGCGTCCATCGTCCATCACGTCTTTAAGAGGTGTTTACTGAACGGATATTGCTCCTGCGGCATGCGGCGGACGCGAGGACCATAAGGAAATTGCCAACGTCTTTCACGTCATCGTCTTAAAATTTAAGAGGTTGCCTACAACACATCGATCAAAGTATTCATACCTTGCACAAACAACGATGAGCTCAACAGTAAATTGGTAATAATAATTTGGAGTTCTTGGTTGGTCTAGTGGTTGCAAACGCTCCTAAGCACGAGGTAAGTAGTGGGTTTGATTCCCGAGTCGGTCAAAACATTATTGGGTCTTTCCATCTGGAATTTCGGTTGATGGCAGGAGGCTCGCCCCCTTTTCCATGGGACTTAAACATTTCTGGAGAAATGTGGGCGTGCTATTGGTACACTTCTGCCTAAACCTTCGGAAAATACAGGCGTGATGTTATGTATGTCGCATCAAGGGTGGCCGAGAGATGTAAACCATCGAGAAGTCAGGATGTATTCCTTTAGGTTAAGACATATTTTGTGAGCAGGTCGGTGGGTACAATCGTGAAAATGAAATCACACAAATTATTCGATACACTGGGTTTATTCAAATAGTCACAACTTACAGTTAGACTTACTAATATTATTGTTTCTTGCTTACTAATATTATTGCATCTTGCTTGCTTATTATATATCTAAGGCGGTCAGTACTCAACTACCAAATTCTGCTGTCCCCACCAAGCAAGCGGTTAGAAAAAGCGCGCCAATGCGAATTATACGTCACCATAAATAAATAGTTACTGTGCTTCTTCATTATCAGTACTATAACAGACCGGACTATTTTATTAGTCGTCATCATCCGTCATATCTATAACAGGTCAGGACTTAACAGATATTGTGCCAAAAGCCCCGAAGGTAAGCGACCGACATTAAGACGACCAGGAAATTACCAATGTTGCTACACGGTGTTGCCCCCCCTCCTTGGGCCCTTCGTGGAAATGACGTCAATTTGCGTCACCGAATTAGTTAGGTCGGTGACGCAATTTTAGATGGCATTACAGGATAATTTGCGAATGGAAAAATGTTGTTTAGCTGGGGGAAATTGGACTATTAAAGTTAGAATGGAATTTCTTAATTTAGATATAAATATTGAAGCGTCTTCGTGTTATGATTATGATGTTGTTGTATGGACTAGTAAAAGTTAATATTAAAAAGACTTAAACTTGTTTCATTGTAAAGTAACGTATATGTTTGAAAAAGAATATTTCTGGCAGTCCTGGTGCGATTACGAAAACTAGCCTGTTAGGTATTGGCATTTTATAATCACCCGAAATTATTATCTTATTGTGTTGGGACAATACTTGCCAGTTTTAGCTTACTTCTACAGGAGCCTTCACGATATTATCATCATCATCAGCATTTTAATGTTCCCACTGCTGAGACAGGCCTCCTCTCCGTGAGAGCGAATGGGTAACGTCACGATATTATAGTAAGTACCTATTGACTTATAGTATGAATAAAGCGGTTCATGCGTTTATCTAACGCCACAATTTGGTCATAACCTACTACTATAAACCTGAAAGTTTGTGAGGATGGAAGGATGGATGTTTGTTACTAAACGCAAAAACTACTAAACGGATTATGATGAAACTTTACAGAATAGCTTAAACATCATCACATATTTTTTTGGGGAAGTACTAATAAACGCGGGCGGAGCCGCAGGTGGCAGCTAGTATTCATATAAATTCTGGACTGGAACGAACTCTCTAAGCGGTTATCTTCGGGTCACACCACCGGGCGAGACATTCATATGTGTTTCTTGTATGTTGAACGCGTATAAGCTAAATTTCCGATGTATGCTTAATGTTTCTATTTATTTATTTTCACAGTTTATATCAACAAATATCAGTGCAGCCCTGGATCTTGTATTTAGAAATCCTGTTTCACAAGAGCCAAAAATATTTAATACGAGTAGGTAATTAAATTTAATATGCTACTTTTTAAAAGAATATAAATGATTTTCAGATTCTTTAAAACATTCTGGCTGGACTTGTCTCTGACACAGTCTACACTATAAATTCCTAATGTCCCTCACAGTTCCAACGACAACTGCACCCCAACTGCAAACCGGCTGCAATCGGACTGCACGGTTGGTTTGCAGTTTTATTGCAGCCGTACTAACTGCATTCAAACTGCAAATTTACAGTCGGAGTGCAGTTGAAATGCAGTTCGTCTGTCTAGAGCCTTAAGTACTCTGTGGCGTGGGTGTTTTTGCTACAGATCAAAAGCACACACATTTGGACTTGAGACAAATATGTGGGCAGTAAATACAACGTACGTACTGATGTGATACGGAACGTATCTTTCAGAGCAAAATTGGATTCTTATTTTCTATTATTTTATGTCAAAAGTTCTTGGACTCTTGGAACTTTCTTAGTACGAAATTAAATGAAAAGAACTAAATTAATATGACACTAATAATATAAAATTCAAAATTTATAATAAACAAAGTTAAAATTAATACTAATAATAATAATACACACGAAATACGACAACGACGACAACGTAGCGACGTAATTGAGGACACGATCTGTGTCTTTTGTGTCACACTTCCAAATAACTAAAACAAATAAAATGAAACTTTGAATTGTCTATATTCACAGCATAGCTAGCTCATTGCTAATTTGTTCGAAAATCTTAAAATAAGAGGCCAAAACAAGACTCTTTTAGCCCTGTATTATCAAAGAAAAAGGACAAGATTTCGCAAATAAATTACCTCTAAGCTGATTACACGTCATTATTTTTGTATTTACTTTCATAATTCCATCATTAGAATATTACATTATCGAGGACGTGATTCGGCAACATGGACCTTATAGTCTCCCATTTTGCGGTTTATAAACTAATGTAATATACAAATGGACCCCATGTCTCTTCCTAAAAACATATTTTACCCCTTGTTACCCTTTAAGGGTCGAATTGTCATAATTAGACATAAATGTTTTCGGTAGAAAAGCAATATAGAAATTGAAATTCGTGTTTCTACAAGGGTTTTGGCCTGCTAGAGGCCAGAAAGTTAAAAGCTATTTTTAAGGACCCGAGAGTATTTCGGGGCTAGTCTATATTTTGCGAGGTATAAAGAGCCATATCCAGGTAAAGGTCAGCCGTAGATGGGGGTGAATATAAATATTGCTGTATTTTTCTAATAAGTAAGCCTAATGTGAGAAAGAACTCAAGTACTCTTTTTATCGTTTGGAAAAACCTATAAAACCTTTCGGGGAAGGCGTACCTAATGTTGTCTAAACTTATATTATAAAGGTGTTTGTTTGAATAAAATTGTTTATTTGTTTTTAGGACGGAATAACTGCAAGTTCTACCTAGTATAGTAGTAGTGTAATAGAGAGAAAAAATAAAAACACGATTCCTGTACACGGCTAAGTGAGCATAGCCGCGGGGTAAAGCTTGTGTTATGTTACGCGATGACCTACCTACGCTTCACATTATGAGCTCTTTACTATAGAACGTCAGTTGAGTGAATGCACTTAGGAATATAGCATAATATTAACGTAAACAAGTAAGTGTCAAATAGGTAGGTACCTAATAACAAACAGGAGCACAAAGAACTGATTTTAAGACTAAAGAGTAAAGTAAGATGAAATCCACGTGTGACGTTACTTGCTGATATTTTATACATGTTCCTGCCAAGGCCACAGATAATATAACACAAAGGCAAAAACCCAGTTTCTCTATTGAACTACTTTAAATCTTTTTTCTTGATATAGTAATAAGTAAATAAGTATAAGTAATCCAAACTACAAGTTATATGGAGAACAGGTTAAATTATAAGTTTGTAACAGGTTCTGAAGTAGATACTAAACCGATTACAAAAAATCTCTCTTTGATAGAAAGACTGCTATCGCTTAGTGCCATTGGCCTTTTATGCTGGCAAATGATAGCTATTATTTAGTGCCATTGGCTTTTTATGCCGGAAAAAGATTGCTATTGCTAAGTGCCATTGGGTTTTTATGCCGGAAAAAGATAGTTCACGCTTAGTACCGTTGGCTTTTTAGTACGGCAAAAGATAGTTTTCATTTAGTGCCACTGGCCTTTTATGTCGGCAAAAGATAGCTATCACTTAGTGACATTAGCCTTTTAGTCTAAAAAAAGATAGCTATTGCTTAGTGCCATTGGCCTTTTATTGCAACATAAAATAGCTATCATTTAGTGCCATTGTCCTTTTATTCCGAAAAAAGATAGCTATTGCTTCGTGCCATTAGCCTTTTATTCCGGGAAAAGATAGCTATCATTTAGTGCCATTGGCCTTTTATATTGGCAAAAGCTAGTTATCGCTTCGTCCCATCAAATTTTGTGTGGATATTGTTTGAATAGATAATTATTTATTATATTTTGTAATTTATTTATTTATATGTCTCTATTACGCACTATTATGGGACTTAAACATAACTGGTGAATTATGGGTGCATTATAGGTGCACCTCTGCCTAGAAATCTTCGGCGAATAAAGGCGTGATATTAAGTTATGTATATGTTTTATTTTTTTGACATAAATAGTAGATACCTACTCGCAATTTCTCTAGTCACCTCACACAACATTCATAATCAGACGAGAGGTGTCAATTTGATTATAATTTTGTTTCTTCTAGGCAAACGTGCTGCGTCATCGACACATCATCGCTTACCATCAGGTGAGATAGTAGTCAAGCACGAGACCACCAAATATAAAAAATAAACATTAACATTTTAAACCTTTTTACCGTCTGTAAATCAAGTAGACGCACAGCGCAGTCGCTCCAACTCAATTTAGTAAAACTAAAAGCACTTCTAATTTAGAAGTCTATTCAGGCCATAGTAATATCAGCTTACTAAGCTCAACTTGCTAAGTAAGCATCAAAATATTTGCTAAACCCTTGTATCTAAAACGACACCCTATATGAAATAACACCTCTATTCAAAGTTTACATAATATTTTAGAAATTGGAGACTACTAATTAAAATTTGGCTCTTGAATTGGGCAAGCTTTTCATATGATAACATACTCGTATATGGGATCTCTCATGGGGATAGAGCAGTGATTCCCACTTTTATTTTGGCCTAAGAACACTTAAAGTCTTTGTTGTCAAAGATAAATGGTATTAATATAAAAATCAAGTTCAATCAAATCAATTTAACACGAATTAAGGCATCTATTATAATAGAAAATACAACATGTCTAACAGAAAATTTGCCCAATTTTCCCTAACATGAGTAATTGTGAATTGATAAGATTATAATTTTAATCCATTCGCAGACCATCGGTTGGAAACCAAAGGTAAAGTGTGTGTGATTTTATGGTGGTAGCCGATGTAAAAAGAACTGTTCTAGTAACAATTTGTTCCCAGCTTTTATCTGGGAGTGTTTTCCGTGCGGGGGGGGGGGGCAGAGTAGGTCAAAATATATTGGTACGATATCTGATAGTTCTTGTAAGCCAGTGGGGCTTTGTCGATCCCACGATCCCTCGGGCTTAGGCCGACGTCAACATAAACAAAATGCTATTATTGCCTGTATCTTATCTCGGGGAAAAATATTGGACATTGCTTTCGAAGCCCCGTTTTCATTTATCGATATTACTTTGGTCATATTTGTGTACGTACGCGCTTATAAAAAAGGTGTAGCCAAAATGTTATCTCGTAGTTTAGGATTTGCCTGAAACCGTTTTGGTTTTTTATTGAAATTGCTGAATACTACGTCGTGTTGTGAAAATTGGATAAAATGCAATATTACTTTGTCTTTCTAACAATAACAACATTGTCAATTTTGTTTTCTATTCAGATTAAGGTATAAAATTTAAACTTTTGAGTCTCTTGCGTTAGATATATCTTCAGTTATACTGAGTAGCTCTATCGTAAATCCGCAATCCCTTTTACAGTAGGTAAATATTTTAACAGTTTTTCAAAACTAATGCATATCCTGATAAAAATGTAAAGAAGAAAATCAACTCAAGGAAAAGCACAATATTTTTTAATAAGTTTTTGCTGGAAAGCCAAAGTAAGTAAGTTTTCTTGTTTCTGTCTGTCGAGGTAGAAGCTATTGCAAAAACTAGGGTGCGACTCAGTAAAGACTAGTACACACTCGATACCTAGACACACCGAACTTATTAAGGTCACGAGTATGACAACTAGGGAGCGACTCGGTAAAGACTAGTACACACTTGATACCTAGACACACCAAACTTATTAAGGTCACGTATATAACGACTAGAGTGCGACTCGGTAAAGACTAGTACATCACGAAGAGTTGCGAGTATAACAAGTAAAAATTTCCAAATCCCCGACATTTTTTTAATTTTATTTCATTCTTTTTAAACTACATAAATCTGTTTAGTCGTAGATACGCTTCGATCGACAATCTATAATTTACACGATATCTTGCAGAAACAGCCAGACTCAAAAAGTAAAATGCCCATAACCGAGTTTGACCAAACATATGTACTATATATAACACTGTCGATAAAGTCACCTTTCAAACAAAAAAAAAAGAAATGGGTTCATCCGTTTAGGAGCTATGATGTCACAGACAGATACACAAATACACAGGTACAAAGGACAAACTTACAACACCCCTATTTTCGGTCTGGGGTTAAAAACTCAATTCACTCATCGTACCAACACAATATTCTCCAAATGTATAGATAGTAAATCCATTTCAGTCTCCGCTAACGCGATAAATAAATAAAAACCTTTTTTTCCAACCTTGGAGAACAAAATAAAATAACTTATTCGAGGGTAGAAAGTTGCCCAATTTTGTCCGAATTCGCTAATACCCTCAATGTAGCAACGCCTTAATATCGGGCAGAAAATTAAATTATCTACAAAATACGTTTTCCGTGGACTTTTCAGGCATGTTTTCTTTATGTTTGATGGAAGTTGCACGATTGCTGAGTAAATCGATAGAATGGACGGGGCAACTAATGTTTTTTTTTTAATAGTATTTCAGTTAATGTAATAAAGCAGTTGCTTCAAGTAAAGTGCTGAATATTTAATGGATTTTTATAAGGAGGTCGAGTGTTTTATATTATGGTATTGAAATACTTTTCAAATTGTGAAAGTAGATTCTATTATTCCATCACTATATTACAAGCTTATACTTAACTTTTCTTAAGAGAAGAAAAAGAGAAGTGGACGAAACTAATAACGAAATAGTACCCGCGAGATAGCAAAAGAAACAAAGAAGAGGAAGGAGACAAACTAAGCTCTGGGAAGAGGACATGAAAAAGATAGCTACAAAATCGAAGGCTTTAGAGGAGGCCTTTGCCGAAGGATACGCTGTAAAATAAAAACCGGTTATCGATACAATTTGTTAAACATTGTAAACATAATCAAGAAATTAATAATTACACTGCATTTTAAAGTTATAGCAATAAAAGCTTATTTTATTTTATTTAACTTGCCTTGTTAGTTAGTTGATTAGTACCAACTGTGGCAAGATTTGACCTATAGTCAGAATTTTAATTCGATTCCAGATTTGACATTAGCTACTGTCATTTTGTGAAATAATGATACCACATATAATAGTGTAGTAATGAACACAAAAATCGATAAACAATCGAAAAACAAAATGAGCTGGAAAAAAGCTGCCATTCAAGATTGGGTTTTAAATAAAAATATTCATTACGAACCAGATATGGTTAAAGCTACGCTTTTAGAACTGATTCCACATAACGAGTCTTTTAATAAGTACGCTGTAGACGAAATGGCAGCACAACATGGGATCACGGTTTTAAGACTGCCCCCTTACCATTGCGAGCTAAACCCTATCGAATTGATATGGGCGCAGGTAAAGGGGCATGTAGCTCAAAATAATAAAACTTTCAAATTGACAGACGTGAGAAATTTATTTCAGGAAGGCATTCAAAAAATTACGGCTACCGAATGGTCTAAATGCGTATCCCATGTTGTCAAAGAAGAGGAAAACATGAGTAGGCTAGATATGTTAATTGACAATATCACAGACACATTTATAATAAATGTTACAGAAAGTGACAGCGATAGCGATAGCGATGACGGCGACAATATATAAAATAAATTATTACCATAATACATCTACCTGTTTTATTTGTCATGTTCCTTCATGATCACATTTTTTTATTTTTTTCACACACAATTATAAAAGAAAAGTCTCAGATCGTTAATTAATCGTCAAAACTAAATTATCGGTTCAGAAATATTTAATTTCCTGATATACTTAGTTTACGAGAATAAAATTATAAACGAGAATAATCGATCCGGAAATATGCCATTTCCATATCGAATAATTTTGCAACGTCACTATTTAGTACTTGTCATAACGTTGCAACACTGAAATTGTCAAATCTGGAATCGAATTAAAATTCCGAGTATACATATTATGTCGGTCAAATCTTGGCACAGTTATCTCCAACCGATTGAGCTGAAAATTTTGCAAACACTTTTGGTTTGGATCCAAAACAAAACACTAAAAAGAAGTTTTTGAAAAAAATACTTAATTTTCAAAATTCACTGAATTATTTGAATAACCGTCTTCTTCAATGTCCTACTCAACGCACTGACTTCATTCACTGTTCTTTCTTCATTCAGTCTATTTCTCTGTGGAATACTCTCCCCCAGGAAATCAGGATGGCAACCAGCCGATTAACCTTCAAAGTCAAAGTTCGCGAACACATTCGTAGGAAGTTGGCAGTAGTATCGTCACAGCGCTAATTTTTTTTCGCCATTGTCTATTTCAACAAATTGTTAAGTAGTTCCTGTATTTAGTTTATTTGTTTTAGTATTTATTTTATAATTGGATTGTATTTATTAATAGCTTATATTCAAATCCATTTTACCATCGTAATTGCACCTACCATTATTTGTTTCACCATCACCCAAAGGTTGACTGGTAGAAAATGCCTAAGGCATTAAGTACGCCTCTGTACGTTTATGTGCTTAAAGTATTAAATAAATAAATTAATAAATTTGATTCGGAGCTAAAAATATTGACATACTATAAATAATGGTAGGTACTTCAAATTATAGCCTTCTTGACACGACACATAAATTAATCAATTTGGTTTATTTAAAGCTAAGTGTACAACTATGTCAACCTTACCCATAATTTAAAAAATGTTTTGGGCAGGTGTATTTATATTTTCTAAATGTCATTTATTTTTACACAGATTCAACAAAACTGATTTGTTTATTCATTTTAATATTGCTAGTTATTATTTTTAAATATTTATTTAAAAATAACAGATTACTTAAAAAACATTTAAAATATAAAAAATCCCGAGCTCCAGTGAGAGGAATCTCCTAACGAAACATTATGATTATTCATGTGTATTTATCGCAGTGAACCACAAATACCGCGCAGCGATCAATTAAGTACCTACACTGTATTAGCAAAAGCGATATTATTTCAGATATTGTACATTATTTTGTTTATTTAAAGTAGGCTCGCGCTTGACCACTATCTCACCTGATGGTAAGCGATGATGTGGTCGACGGTGAAGCACGCTTGCCTAGATGCAACCTATTCACTCATGAATTAAATACTCCTAGATTGTAGCTATCGGGAACACACAGACTCCGGCAGGGAATTCCACTCCTTAGCTGTACGCACAGTATTCTCTAAACGTTTAGTGCGTATGGGTGGGATGTCCACCATGTACCGATGGCACATCGCCGTACGTCTGATGATGAAATGGGCTGGGTGGAATTAGATGATGCAATTCCATTGTACACTCCCCGAAATGTAACCGATCAAAACCGACAAGCTGGCAACTCGGCGACGATGTTCAAGGCTCTGGAGATTTGACTTAACCAGCCAATATTCACTACTGATAATAAAATATCAATAACGCAAACTAATTACATTAAAATCATTATTGCAACTACAGTAAACATTCACTAATTTAATTAAAACCAATAAATAAAGCGAGCTCCAGTGAGAGGAATCTCCTAACGAAACATTATGATTATTCATGTGTATTTATCGCAGTGAACCACAAATACCACGCAGCGATCAATTAAGTACCTACACTGTATTAGCAAAAGCGATATTATTTCAGATATTATACATTATTTTGTTTATTTAAAGTAGGCTCGCGCTTGACCACTATTTCACCTGATGGTAAGCGATGATGTGGTCGACGGTGAAGCACGCTTGCCTAGATGCAACCTATTCACTCTTGAATTAAATACTCCTAGATTGTAGCTATCGGGAACACACAGACTCCGGCAGGGAATTCCACTCCTTAGCTGTACGCACAGTATTCTCAAAACGTTTAGTGCGTATGGGTGGGATGTCCACCATGTACCGATGGCACATCGCCGTACGTCTGATGATGAAATGGGCTGGGCGGAATTAGATGATGCAATTCCATCGTACACTCCCCGAAATGTAACCGATCAAAACCGACAAGCTGGCAACTCGGTGGCGATGTTCAAGGCTCTGGAGATTTGACTTAACCAGCCAATATTCACTACTGATAATAAAATATCAAAAACGCAAACTAATTACATTAAAATCATTATTGCAACTACAGTAAACATTCACTAATTTAATTAAAACCAATAAATAAATTAACGTTTACTTTAGTCGTTATATATTGTGCAGTCGGTAAGTGCTACATGATATTAATAAATTACTATGACTTTATATACTGCAGAGCAGTGGTGGCCCAGTGCTCACGGACCCGACTTATGAATCGAAGGTCGTGGGTTCGAACTGAGGCGCAAAACTTTGTGTAATTTATTTCATCAACACTGCTCTCAAAACGGTAAACTACCAAAACCGCGGCCATAAAATATTAAATACTAGCTTCTGCCAGCGGCTTTGCCCGCGTGAATGTCAAAAATTATCCCATGGGAACATATTCCCGGGATCCATTATCCTATGTGCTATTTCAGACTAAATTCTATCTCTGTGCTGAATTTCATCCAGATCTGTTAAGTAGTTTTTGCGTGAAAGAGTAACAAACATACATACATTATTCTGTACCGGACAATCTTTCGGTGTTGCTGCAAGGGCTGTGGCTGGACAACCCTGCGTGCTTCCGTCCGATACGAAGATCGACCTACGTACCTGGCTGCCACCAATCACCTACGTTCCGGGAACTACAGGATTGTGGTTTTCTTTCGGTGGTCTTGAACTTAACACGCGCTCGATGTCGAGAACTCACACCAGTCTCCGTTATTAAAATTTTATAAAATTGTCTAAATTTTATATAATTATCTACCCTATCTTGGAGAGTTTGATTTACCTGCCAAGCCCCTAACCGTTACAGTGGCAAACACACACACGGATTACTTAGAAAAAAGTCCCTTTTACTTATCTAAACCTTTAAACTTTGTTCTTTAATATTAAAATGTAGAAAAATAATGAACTGCGTAATACTACAGTTTTTACAGCACCATATTCAACTTTCGGAAGTCAGTGTCAAAAAACGAGGAAATAAAAACAGGAACACCGACTGCCGAAATTTAAGTTATTTTTCACTTTGTAGTGTTTTTTTTTGGAAATCGGTTATATTTTTTTATTAAAAAAGTTTTTGTTTTCCACCTCTTATTTGTGGTACACAATGACCATGCAATATCTATAGTAAGGTATCTACAATGCACAAAGTTATTAAAGTAGATTACACGAGTGACACAAAACTTAAACATAACCGGTGAAATGAGTGTTCCAGGGTGAACTGTACGCATCTGCGTACCCCTTTAGAGCGTATCGGCGTAATGTTATGTCATTAAATGGCATAAACAATAAACAGACATGCGATTGCAACAATCAGACAGTTTTACCTTTGTTTATTGAAGAGTTATTTTGTATATTTCCGAAGTTTTTTTACCAAATTTAATTGGGACCAAATGAGAAGCACCAGCTTTCAAATAAAATAATCAAAATCGCTTCACCTAGTAAAAAGTTCTGAGCTGAGACACATAAAAAATTAAAATAAAGTCGAATTGATAACCTCCTCTTTTTTGAAGTTGGTTAATAAAAAGCTATTGTCGCTTGCTACTACGAAATATTGCTACGCGGCTACGGCGCTACGAATCCTCTACGCCTCTACTAAAAAACCCGTCATTCGCAGAACGCGAGTACGCAACATCGAAATATTCCTACCCAAAAAAAAACAACAATGAAAATGTTCCAAGTGATTTATTAAAGTAACCTCACTACAAATATTTTGAGGTCGAATCCTGAAAACACGTAGGCCCGCATAGCGGAAATTTATCCTCACCAAACGACGGTCCCCACTTTGCGTGTATACTGTATGTATAATAAGACCGAGTAAATGACAATTTGAATTTCAAAAGTAGGTAGATAAGTTAAGCTCCGCGTGACTTGCGCATTTCACACCGTTCTTCGCGAGCTTGCCGGCGTTCACTTTGACGTGTTTCAGTATCCTTCTGTGCGCCGTGGGGGATGGTCGTGTTGCGCCGCGATATTACGACCCTGACGTGTTAGTACGCGACCGTTCATTATATAACCGTGTGCTGTTTGTTTTGTGAGCCAGCCCTATTGTGAACAACGGATATATTGAAATTTACAAAGGTAATTTTCTTTGAAGTATTTTTTTTTATTACTGGAGTTTGTTAGAGTAATATTATTATGTGAATGGTTTTGGTGATTAATTATCTGAAGTTTTATGACAGTCATTAAACATTCTGGATAGTCGTTGATCCATCTTGTTGAGTGTTTTAGTGTGTGTTAGGTTGTAAGGTTGTAGGCGGGGTTTTAAGGTCTCGTAAATAATGCAGAGGGACCTTTTTGGAGCGTAAACCTCGTGTTAGGGAATTACGACGTGCTGCAGTTAATTTAATCCGTTATCTTGTGAGTGGTAACCAAGTAATGTTGCGTTTACAGCTCTGTCTGTGTAGAGAACTAATTAAAATTATCTTGATGGAATACTCTGTTCTTTATTTTGTGGACAAATAAGAAAATCGTCTAGGATTTTTTGGTTTTTGATGTGTAAGATTATTACAATATGCAAAGACGACAAACATAAGTAACATAAGTAAGTACTTAACATAACAGTAAATGAGCAATTTTCTCAATCGAACCAAAAATTTCACAAGTCAAAAAACCCTTAACAAATCGGATTTAAATAAAAAACTTATTTTCCTTGTTATGCGTCTGAACATCTGTCTCGTGCCTTCGGCGTCACGAAAAACAGATTCCTTTCAAATCCGGTGCGCCATCGAATATAAAGAATTGGATAATACATTTCCCACGACACAGGAGAAACGTAAGCGAAATAGAAAAACTCGCAGAAGCAACCTTTTTATATTTATTGACAATAAACTATAGACAAATATTTCGATTTGTTTCTTGTTTTGTTGTTTTAGGAACTCTGCTGTATCCGCAAGGGATATTAGCGTGAAGTTGTGTGTTTTGTATAAGTTTCATTGTTTTGTTTATTTACATAGGTATATAATTAAGCCATGCAACGCAATCTCTAGCAACCTGTTTTCACAACATATTAAATAAAATAAAGAATTAAATATGGTATACTCTTAACGAAAAGTACCCTGTAATTTGCAAAGGGTTGGTTCAGAGAATCATTTTTAAGAGGATAGCTTGGTTGGATCCAAACACGAGCTGGAATCGATAGCGGATCAAAATAAGCACTACAGAATGAGATAGCAATTCCGTTAATATTGGTAACAGCGCCAATATAAACTGCTAGCTTTTACCGCTATATTCAAAGAGAATTTGTGGAAATAACTATTCTGTTAACAGAGATAGTTATCCACTTTAGTAAGCAGTAATGGGTAACGTAGATACTTATTTAGGGGCTCTGAGAGCACCTCAATTATTAATTTATATGTACTTTGTAAAAAGCTTCAGTCTGGATTCAGCTTTTTATTTTTTATTTTTAAATGGACTGTATATGATGTAGGCTGGTAATTGATAAAATGTGCTTGTTTTACTAATTTATTATTACTCACATGATGAAAACGTGTTGGTCATCGACCACAGTTTATAGAAAAGGGGATGTAATTCAGTTCCTTACACATATAATATATTATAACAGACTAATCTATAAATAAAATAACTTTGTTTTGCCATCAACACTTTATTGTACTCCAAATTATAAAAACAAAAAGGAAATTGAAAACTAAAATACATACGGCCTTAACGCATTCTAAAAACAAAAAAAAACTCACAATATTACTTTTCATAGACATGAGCATTAACATGAGACGTGAAAAGGATTCAAGTCTTGACAAGACTTCTCCGAAAACACACCGTGCGTAAACAACAGAAAATTCATTTCGACGTTTGAATTTTCTTTGCATTAACATCTAAATCTTTGAACACATCTTTTACAACATTCATCAGTCATCATAATAATCAGCCTTTTAATGCTCCCACTGCTGGGACATAGGCCTACTTTCTGTGAGAGGGAATGGGCCGTAATCCACCACGCGGGCCCAGTGCGGGTTGGTGGATGTCACATGTCTTCGAATTTTTTGGTTTTAATATACAATATACATACAACATTAGCATACATTTATTGCGAAAAATATTCATGAACAGTTCATAACTTATTCCGTGTTTAAGGAATTAATAGAGCTGAAGTAATTTTAATATTAATAAACCTTTTTATTATTATACGAAGGAAAAAATCATATTAGAATAATATAATGTTATAGAAGGAAACCATGTAGGTACAATTGTATTTTGAGTCGGAGCTTTAGTAACAATAAAGACACGACTATTGCTCTCATAACAAAGACATTATTTTTACATTGTATTCACATATTTTTGTTCTCGAAAGCTATTTTAGCAGAGATATTGAGAAGTTTTATGAAAAAGAGTATCTTAACAATTTTAGGCTTTTTCTGTTCTTCGAGAATCTATATACCTAACCGTATTTTTTTTCTTACTGATAGACTACTAGACTATGCTTGTTTTTGAAATTACCGACGTGACTCTGCTTTTTGACTTTAATAATTAATTTGAGTAAGCACCTACATATTTATACACCTAATTATTTTCTTAAAATTACTGCTTTATACAACAAAGCTCATAATGCTTTGAAATATAAGCTTTGATCGCTAGCTTATTTATCTTTCAAAAATACTACGCTATTATAATAAATCAGCAAAAAGTACATTAATTTTTACTTTTACATTTTCATAAAAATAAAAGAACATGAAACGGCTCTATCTATAAAAATATTTTATTATCTTTTGCCTGTGACTTCATTCGAATGTTGTTTGATAAAATAATATATCCTACGATATTCGGCCACTATTGGAGTTTTCTATCAGAAATTTAATATTTACGGAATCGGATCAATATAACAATATTTTTGGAATCGGATTTCTAATTTCAGAAGTAACCTCTTATAAATATCAGTACTATCATTACAGTTGAAAGACGTTCACAGCTGGACATAGGGTTGCCCTAAGAAAAAAGAAAGTAAAAACATTTATTTAAAACCAGCACAGGAGATACCAGCATAAGCAAAAATAAATAAATAATAATAATAAAAAGCGAGACCAAAAAGGCTCCTATCTCAGCATGTGCAGCGATATCTAAAAGAAAATACGCTACACTGGTATTCTGAAAAGGTCCAGTGTTGATGTCGCGGACACACTCACAGAAACGGAATATACAAAGCGTGCCACATCGATTGGTCGATACTTCTCGAAATTCGTACACAGCTTGGCATAGCCATGGCCTAAGTATGCCACATCGACTGGTTGATGCTTCTCGAAAACAAACTTTATTCTCTGTGTCTTTTTACAAGCTTTTACTTTAACTTGCCTTAGAAATTAGTTCCAATTCATTGATCAAAATGGTATACCCAATCGATTGTTTTTGAAATTTTGCAAAGACGGTTAGTTTGGATTACAATACACGCAGATTTTGTTAAAAAAGTTATTTTAATTAATAATTTGATTAAAAACAAATAAACAGATATTTTTACTTGTTTAAACGTAGAATAGCTTAGAAGTTTACATACTTACATTTTCAGCACTAAAATCTTCGATTTTCTTACCAAAAGTTCACGATGCTTATTCCCAAATGCATCTATTCTACCAGTTACATCATCCATTATATTCCCCATTTCCGCCTGGCATCGGCACTCCCAAGGCAAATTAGATTTCCCAGCATCAGGCTATTAGCAAACGGTGTTCTGTATTCAGCTGTATGTTATAATCTCTTAGCTGGTTATTACACAGGTCATAATATCTTGGTGTAATGGTCAGGGCACTTTGCTTATGACATGTGACGAGAGTCTATCAATTATCGTTGGTGAGACTACATTGACCTTACAATGGCTGGTCTTTGATTACCTGTCATGGAGATATTATGTATGTAACCAATGGACGTTCAGTATTGAATATTAAACTGTTTTATTTTTACTTCGCCTCAGAACTGTTATGATTAATTTTGCTTCGGGATCCAAGAGTATTTAATCATTTCTCTGGTAGTCGTCGAGGTTCACATATTTTCTGGTGATCGATACTGTTGATTCTGGCTTTCAAGAATTGCAGTGATCTTGGACTAAAAATAACCATGGCATCTTATGGAATTCTGTTTCTAATTACATCTCTGGGCTTGAGGAAACCACATCAGAAAACGTAATAGGATAGCCAACCTATTACGTTTTCTGATGTGGTTTTGCGATTTGATTTTCAAGTCATATCAGTCTCAACATTGAATTATTTAAAATTGGAGTACCTATCACAAAAGATCACAAACCATTCGAAATATTCATCTTTAGACTGCGTTAAATATTCTAATCTACGGCACACAGCTCGCAAGTGGAAAATGATTTTGATTTTGACGTGAAAATTCAATTATTTCTTCATTCAGATGAGTGCTTCCACAATGCTGTTTTGCATCGTATGAATGTGTAATAGACTTTTGGCCTGTTAAGTATATTACATTTGCCATATTTGTTTTAGTCGACTATAATGTATTCAAATCGGCGTCGCTTGTGAAAATGTTAGGTGCTGAGTTAATAATTTGTGGAATGATGTCATTTGAATTGTTTTAGTTTGATAACTGTAATCTTAAGTCGCCTTGATTGAACTAAATTATATTTCCAAGAATGATTTGTGTTTTATGAAGGTTTGAGATTTAACTATGAAATTAAAAGAAATATTATAGTTATGTACACAGAGAGAAACAAAATTATGCCAATTCAAAATAAAACTGAGAATTTAACTAACATACGGTTTAAGTCTACGTCAAAGCTTTCCATAAACAAACATGCTCAAATTAAAACAACCCACGCGTTTTTTTTCCATTCATAAAATTAACTTAAAAAAAGTTCTTCATTGTTTATTTGAGTACGAACTTAATCCTGCTTTTGTTCAAAACATGTATTGTTCTACCCAAAATTTACTACGGTTTTTCCAACATACATTAAGTCCAGCTGCATACATGCAGGGGAAGGCACCATATGGTAATGTCATGATTAACATATTTTAATATTAACATGAAAGGTTGCACATTCCGCTCTCCCCAAATTACGTATTTGGCATATTTGAAATATTCAACGGCCTGCCACAAGCGCTATGTAGCCACGTTTTTAACCACAACCTAAATAAAGTTACAATTTTGTACGCTGGATAGTCAAGTTAATTTTACGTGTGAATGAACTTCAAATTAAGGTTTTTTGAATAGCTTTCTAATGTTCTTTTTAGTCATTTGAACAATATTGTAGTGCTATTCGGTCAAAATCTCCACCGTGAAAACTTAATTAGATTGCAAAAGAAATGAGCTTTCAAACTATTCGATCATGGTGGAATGACAAATCATTTAAAGCTCACTCCAACTTAGTTTTCACGGTTAGATGTTTAGAGAATAGGTCAGCAGAACATGAGATATAACTTAACAATCTCGTTATGAGCTAAACTCTCAGAACTTCAACTGCTACAGTCTTTTTCTTAACGTGTTCTTGGAGATAAGGTTCTTGTGTTGTTGTTCTAAGTGTGTTATTAAACTATTTAACCAACATTCTAATCAATCAAATCAAATCGAAATATGTATTATATTTTAACTAAACGATAAGTTAATTTTGAATTGTCAGCTAATAATAATAAAGCTAGCAGCACATTCGCAAGCGTCATTAGGTCTCTATGGAGATGAATCTGCAAGAAACTTCACGGACACTCTTTTCCATCAATATGTTTAAATTACAAGTATTTGGTTACATCATTCTTGTTGGAAAATTACATATATGTGAGAATGATCAATCACCCTGTTTCTAGACATTATCACCTTTAAAGTGTCTTTATATCGTTACTTTGGTCTTCAGAATTTCACTTTTTGTTAAAATTAAATTCTGAAACATTGAGTTGTCGGTCGCAGCCGCGTTGTTTCGTTATTATTTGCTCTGTGCTCTTCTTCATCATATGTATCTTCCATTTTGGCGTACTACTAATCCTCTAAGAATAATATAGGTATAATATAATATAAGTTGTAGCATACCCCCAAGGCATATCATTACAAGACCTAGAGTACAAGAGAGATGTATATTAAAGTCGGCTAAGTGGGTTACCTAGTTGTTACTTGTGCCTCTAGGCTCGGAGTACAACTGCGGTATGACGTAGTTATTAAATGTATATTATAATGGTAGTGTTTTCACTATGAGAGTCGGAATTATGAAAATGATATGAGAAATTGTTTTTATTATTAATTAATAATGAAACATACTGTATGAAAAGCTGTCGACCACATACATTACCAGTATCAGGTGAGATAGCACTGGTCATACAACGTGATCCTATCATCAATAAAAAAAGATGTAAGCTGATGGCTTATGAAAGATAAGTTGAAGCTAATATGCAACAATAACTTATAGTATAAGTATAGTAATCCTTTATGATTACTTGGGTATAGGGATTTAGGTATTGTTGAAATGTTGTAATAGCGGGCTTTGGTCTTATAATGAGTGGAGTCCCACAACGCACAACAGAGAAAAATACATTAATTTTATAATTGTACTGTGTATTTAAAAGGAGGAGAAGCTCGTGGGTAAATAATAACAGCCGTACGGGCTTACCGTAAAGGTTAAGCGACGCTTCCCGAGGTCGGCATCCGTCCTCCGTGTGTCTCCTCCGTACTTGGAAACCTGTTGGTTCCGACTGTCATCTGTGGATCATTGTCGGCCGCTACGGCAGAAGTCAGATCTGACACCAGAGATAGGCAGTTGCCCCATGAAAAATACTGGTACTCAGCTCCATCCAGCTACACTGGAAGTCAACCTAACATTATCGGGAAAAGGTTATGTAGACTGATTGTATATTTAAAAGATAAGCCTACTTATAAGATTATTACAAATAACTTGCCGCGACTTTAGACCTGTACGCAAATGTTTATTGGCCTCAATGTCTTTCACGGCAAAGGTCGGCTCTATTTTTAACCAACGACCATACACACAGCAATAACGCGACCTTTTCCTCTTTTACAAAAAAAGAAACTCTTTTTATTTGAATTCCGCATTGTTACGGCATGACCCCGTACAAATTGAAATGACGTTTACGTTGGTGACTTAGTGAGTTATGTGACGTAAAATTGTGTCGTCAGAAAAGGGTTAAAGATTTATTCTTGCCTTGTGGTTTAGGCTGGGCGCTGACGAGCGAGAATTTATGTTGATAAGTAAACTATCCGGTTGATAAACGTGGCTTTTTTGTCGTGGTTTCCTGAAACTAGTCTTGTGTTCCACTTTTTTTTCTCTCGAATAGTTGGGCAAGACTGGCGAGTAATTAGAGACTGTTTCATACAATCATCGTTTAGATGCATATGCGTAGGTATGTAGGTATTGTTTCATAAAATTGACGTAATAAAATTTATATGCTTGATTTTTATGGTTTCATCAGACATCTGCCTAGATTTGTTACTACTTTGCTACGAGCCCTTTTTTGCGGTTTTGATATCTAACATAAATTTACTCAAGCCTTTTCCCCATGGAGGAAGGTAGAAACTACATAAAGTCACCTGCTATGATCCTTTTGCTTCATTTTCGTCACTTTTCGCGGTTTTGTAAATAATAAAGTTTATATTTATTAAGCTTCTAAATGTTATGTTTCAAGTTAATGTTAAATTCGTTTACTAAGTTCAAAACTAGCATCGATTGAATTTTTAAATTAAGAACTTAAAAAAGCACTTCATAAAAAGTATAATCAGATTGTAAATTATCAAGCACTGTCTTTTGTTTTAAGATTTAATGCTGCGTATTATCTGCAAGGTCATTGCATCGCACTCTAGATGTTAATCTCGTTATTTATTGCTTCTGTACACTTTCATAAGACTGAATTTATTTTCGAACTTGAGACGGGTATTTTTAAACTGATTTATAAACTTTTTATTATAAGATTAGTTTTTAGGTGGGTTAAGATTAAAAAGTATACAGAAAATATAACTTTTAAGAGATCTAAATCCTTTCTTTAAAAAAATCTGGGGTTTATAATCTTTGTATTGAAAATAAATTCCGATCGTAACTTTTTAGTGGCTCTTGTGAATTTTACGGAATACAAACATAATAATAATAATAATACGAGCCTGTGTCCCATAGCAGGGCAAAGGCTTTTTTCTCATACAGAAGGTAGTAATAACAAAGTTTAAATGTTGCCAACAGTAGATACATAGGTTAGGTACTCGTATATCTTTATTAGATTTTTACTAACTGCCATATTATATAACTACACCACACAACTTACTACGTCATACTTCTAGTACAAGAGCCAGAGCTGCACTGATATTTGTGACATGAAATGTAATAAACAGGTTTCCCAGTAAAAATATATAATCAGTTTATATCTAAATAATTTAATAATTAACTATTAAATTCAAAATATTTTGCCTAGCAACAAAAATAAATAATTGTACATATTTCTATTTCGCATAATTTTCAATCAGCTAATTAGTAATTAAATACATGAATGGTTTTAGTAAATTGTTTAATGCGGACCATGAACAAAATTAACTAATTAATAATTAACTTGTTCGAATATTAAATCGGTTCTAACAAACGTAAAATAAATTTTGTACATTGTTTATTTAAGCGGAAAGTAGAGCTTAAAATGAGTATCAAATTATTACGTGCTGTCCCTCACATTTCATTTAAAAAGTATACGTTTAAAATGAACTATTTGATATTTAGTCATTTTATATGTTTCAGTGCATAAAACATAATTAAATAATAAAATCAATAAAATTACACCAGAGTCGTAGATTAAAAAAAGTTAGAAAAGGATTTGCTCGCAGTTATTATCAAAATAAATTGAAATCCAAATCTATTATTAAAAAAACGGTCAAATTGAAGTCGCATCGCAATATCATCGCAGCGAAAATAAATATCAAAAACGTCGTTAAAATGTAACAAAATTAGAGACGTTTTATCAAATGCAAATATGGACGTTACTTTGACTACGGGAATTTGTACCTCCTCTACGGTTTTCATCATTCAAGTCGTTGAGAGCAAAAGTCCAAAAATTGGACCTCCAATGTCAACCCAAAAATAATACACACTCTTTCTTTACAAAAAAAAACTGTTCAGCCGGACACGCAACACAATTAGAAACCTGCCACTGCCTCTATATCCATCCCTCATAGAATACAGAAAATTCTGGCCCAGTTAGACTGCGCTTTGTAGCCAGTGTTCCAATCGTCCCGCACCTCCCCAAATAAAAGTTTAACGAACTCGAAAAGTAATCTGATTTGTATACGGCTTTATTTTGTTCGCTGATGAAAAAGGAAAATGGGGAGCGGATTCATTCCTTCTTATTAAATACGGTCGAGTTTTGAACGAAGCGATACTGTGTGAATTTTTATGATGTTGGTACCTTGGAATATTGGGAATGTAAATATGATTTGAATGTCGAACGAAAAATGTTTGATTACCGTTCTGTTTTATAATGTTGGTATACGATTTCCATATTTTATCACTCGATGAATTCGAGGGATTGTATATTTTCGGAGTATTTTTAACCGTATCTTCAATTTATTAATGTGATTGGTATTTATTGAAAGACGTTTTCAAGTCTTTTCAATTATTTGAGACTTCTGTTTTAAATGAAAGTAAAAGCGGGTAGTGGGGTGATGCCTATATATTTATTTATTTTTATTTTATTTTTTTAAATAAAAATAAATAAAACTAACTTTCTTCTTGCGGGTTCGCTTTCATGGCCTATGCCACAGTGACAGTGCAATTTTCAGAGTGGTCGGATAAGCTAACTTACCGAGATTGTCTCCTAGATCAAACCTACATAGAAACTAATTTACGTCTTTAAAATTCGCTTTCGCTTTTGTTTTTTCGCTTTTAAGCCTGGTTAAAATTCACCATGAATTTTAACTGGGCTTGTAGTTAATAAACTAAATGTTTTGATCGTGTTAGGCGACATACCAGCTGTCTGTAACCTGAATTTGCATCGAGGAACCTTTTTCACTTTCGACGTCGAATGATTTTTTTGGCAAAATGATTTTGTGGTATTTTTGACGCCTGATAAATGACTTAAGTTGTATTAACATTCTTTGAACTATGTACTGATGACGTAACTCTTCACATTGAATGATGGCGAGACGAGCTAATTTAATGTTTCACACTACTTTTTAACGACTTAAAAGAAAAGGAGTTTATCAAAATCAATTTTTTTTTTTTTTTATTTCACATAGGCCTACATGGGCACTTATAAAACGTCGACAAAAGGTGCACGGTTCGGGTTGGTCGTACATATGTATGTAACAATTCGATACATATGTATGTAATATTTTTGGAATTGTACAATCTATACCAATATTATAAAGAGGAAAGACTTTTTTTGTTTGTTTTTTGTTTATACCGAATAGGCTCCAAAACTACTGGACCGATTTCAAAAATTCTTTCACCGTTGGAAAGCTACATTATCCCCGGGTGACATAGGCTACTTTTTATCCCTGTATTCCCACGGGAACGGGAACTACGCGGGTGAAACCGCGAGACGTCCTCTAGTATATTATAATTCTAAACATGTGTGCCAAATTGCATAAATGTATGTAACTATGTATGTTTGTTCTCGCATTTCTCCGACTTTCACGCGAGCGATGCTGCTGGTAGAAACCTGTAATACATAAACAAATAACTGGCGAATTGTGGGCGTAGCTTTGTGAACACTTTAGTTGAACCCTTTATTTTGTTGTTGGATAAAAAAAAACAATCATTTTTTTTATAAAACATATGTATGGTTACAGATAGTATATTATCAAAAATATATGCACTATGTTTTTTCAATATATGGCGTACAAAGTCATCATAAACAAGAAATTACAATTAAGCTGGCATGTCAATAGATAACAAAGCAACACAACAAAGGCAAACAACAAACAAAGTTGTTGATAGAAATATAATATCTTTTTCAATAGAGTCTGAAATAGCCTGAACTATAGATAATAGCGAGGAGTGGGCGAGCTGAAAGCGTAACCCCGTAAGTAAACAATTCCGCAGGTCAATTGGGCTTCGTCAACTTCCCTAATATTAGTGCTCGGTGTAGATTTTGTGTAACTATCGGTTTGATAACTGGAGTCAGGGTATACAGTAACTAGGAAAGAAGATTTTTAAATTGGCAATTAGCGAAAGTTGATTTTCACAGCAGTTTTTGTTCATTTCAATTAATCGTCGGTTCTAGTTAAACACTTACGACTACTTTTCGAATCAACTTTTTCAGTAGAAATGTTAGCTGATTCTTGATTGCACTATAGACCATAAGGTGAAATCTAGACAGAGTTATATTTTGCCAGCGATCACGATTGTCAAAATTGTAAAGATTAAAAAAAAAACACTTTGGGCGACCACGGACCACAGACACTCAGGTTGTTTTAAGAATCCATAATGTTCCCCTTAGTCCCATACTTACTACTAGCCGTACCTATTTATAGACTTATCCACAACTTGCAATAATCCAATGCTGAACCGGAAAAAACACCGTTGGCGTCTTTCGATTTACAACCAAGACAGCCCTCAACCAAGAAACACAAACCAAATACATGGAAGCAGATCACCATCTCCTCTCCATAAAACATAGCATAAAATAAAACGGTACCTAACCAGGTCGAAGCGACGTGGCTTATCCTAGTAATGGCTCTAATTTAACGTTCGTGGCACGCCGAATACATCCCCAATTTTACAATTACCTCTGCTGTGTCAACAAAAAGGGTTAGCCCGTTAGCTCGACCGCGATGAAACTTTCCGCTAACTTAACTTTTATAACCAAAACCTTTTCCGTATTTCTGGGGCTGCCCCACTTTTAAGAAGGGAAAAGTTCAAGTAATAGATTAATCGTACAGTTTGTATTTGAGTTTGGGGTATGTTTATCTTGGAGCTATTCGTGGGCTTTGAAATGTTTTAAGTGGGCGTTGTATTTTATTTATGTTGTAAAAAATTGGCTTTAGTCAAAATTAAATTCTGTCAGTGACATCGTAGTGTATATTCGTGAAATTTGAAGGCTTCGTCGAGGCTGACTAAGAAAAAGGTTGCGAGATGATTTGGGTCCGAAACTTGAGGGCTGATTCTGGGAGGACTTGGGGAGGCCTTTTCTCAGAAGTGGGACAATAACAAAAAAAAGACAATACCATCTGTGGAGTTTTTGACCATCACTATCGCTGATAGAATTCCACAATATCTAGGTCCACGGGAAAAGACTGAGCTGTCACATAGGGAAAATACAACAAATGCAATAATAGGCGCAATAGTGTACAATATCGTCCTGTGTATTGTCACACAGGGCGATCTCTTACAGACAACATTTGTGTTGGCTGACAGAAAGTAGAAAGATTTTAGATTTATTTGTAATTTAAGCAATATCTTTGTGACCAATATGCAAGCAAAAAAGGAACGCTGCCAGCAACAATAAAGTGACTGGCAAGTATGGGGTACAATCCAACGGTGAGATGATGTTGGCGATGAGTTAAAATAACATTTCATAAACTGTCATAGAAGCCCAAAGTTTGGGATTGTATCCCCTATAAACGAGATAGAATTACCCCTTAATACTTGAGATTTACAACCGTCATATTCGCCAACCCAAAATCCCCTTTCTGTGTACAATGTACTTATACCGAAACCAAATCTTCTGCACACGTGAAAACAATTTCGAACGTATTCGAATAAGCACGTTATCCATCTTACACACCTCCGTATCGATTTTGATGACAACCGTCCCTACAGGAATAGCCCGTCTCGAATATTCCAATTTATTATCGGTTCCCAATGGAACGTCAGAGTTTTAGATTTTGTAAAATACGGAAAATTGTTTCAAGTTTCGGTTGCAAGTTGGTTGAATCTGGTTCGGAATTTGTATAAACGGTTTCCGTGGTTTGATTTAGTTATATATATATTGAAAGTGCATTACGTTCGTGATGAGGGAGAAGATAGTACTTGGCAATAGAATTGGTAAATATTATCAAGTACTAGAGTTATTCCCGGGATGTAATGAATTTGGTATCGCATCGAGAGTGTAGCTTTCTTTCAGGGATACTGTTTCCTTAATCGGACTAGTTTTTCAGAGATACCTTCTTTAAACAAATAAACTAACTATTTTGTCGTTTTATAATATTAATTTAAAATATCATACGCATTATGGCTAACGTTTTTGTGGAAAAAAAAACGGAACACGGTAGGAACATTTTGTGAGTTGAAATTGTTATTTTGAAATGTCCGTGTCACTGTTAAACAATTTTAGTTTGAAAAGTTAAACTTTTATTCTATACCAACATATCTTTTGCAGTTCTATTTCAAAAACCTTATAATGCAGTGAGGTCGAGTATTAAAGGATTTTTTCGGGAACTAATCTCATTAATGTTCAGAAAACCCTTTCAAAGGTTTAGAAAGATGGCGTCAAGGTAAAATGTAATTCAAAGAGGTACCGCGTGGCTTTTCTCCTCTTCTGGATCTATCTAATGGAAGCCTATGGCTTTCGTGGTCATGGCTTGTACTACTTGATCAGGCTAAGTGTCCTGCCAATATACTTATCTGTAAGGTATTTCTTAGAATACTATGTATATAGTAGGCTACCTTGGTTTACCCTCCGATCACCCAACACAAGGATGAATGTTGAATCAACTATATGAATGAGTAGGTGTGTATTTTCTATGTGATGTAGGCCAATATGTTAATATTACAGACTACCAACATTATGTGTTACAGACTAATTAATATAATAAAAAAATAATCTTGTTTTTTACAATTCTATATTAATGATATTTTTTTATATTTAACTTATTAAGGGGTCATCAATTTCTGGATGAAGGCCTCCTCCACCAGATTCCATCTAAATCTATTCTGGGCCGTTCTGGTCCACTCTATCCCTGCCAGTGCTACGATATCATCTCGTATATTTATTACCATAGTAATTAATACCATATCAAATGTTATAATTATCTCGATTTTAGTTCCCAAAACTACTGACGAGGGCAATGAACTGTAATAGTGCCATGTCGTTAACCTCTGTCGATATTAAATCACGTTAAGCCACGTCATCTGCAGTCAAATTAGTTCAGAAACCGTTAAAAAACTGAATAAAATGCTCGCTGAGTCACGAATTCAAGTGATTCGTAAAGCTGATTATATACTTAAACCGGTGTATTTTACAGAAACTAGTATTAGAGCTCGTAAATTCTATCATAATGGAAAATGCTGACATTAGAAATACGGTTTAGTACCAAATTAGTAACGCTATTTGAATTAGCAACACACAATACACTGTCTAAACTAGTCAAAGGAGTGGAACCCCTCTAATTACCTTACTCTCTCTGCTAAACCTCCCACAAAGTCGGGCGTAAAGCCAACCACGGCTGGCTCATTAACGCATACGTTAACGTTCCCTGCTCATAGATAGGTCCGCTTGCCGCTGTCAAAAGCGCAACTCACAGTCCATTGTTGCTTACGGCCTGCGATTAACTGGGTTGATTTATTATTAAACGGGTCTTTGCCAACCTTTAGGTAGATAGATATGGTTGATGTTCGCACAAAATATTCATTTTGGCTTTTAACCGTGTGACCGTTGTCCTACTTTTCTTCTGTTTCAACATTTAGAGGAACTTTCTTAATTGTTTCGACCTGTTTAGATAGAGCTTCTAAGTAAACGACTCTTAGAATGATTGTTGGTTGTATTTGGGTGTTTCTGAGAAGGTGAAAGGGTCCACCGTTTGTAAGTTTGTCCTTTATTGTTTGATGGTAAGGTTAAGTGTTCTTAGTGCTGTGACTTTGTATATGCGTCCTTTCTGCTCGACTATAAACGATCATGTACAAAGGAATATTTACTTAGCTTGTGTGTTCTTGGAATACTGATAAATTTTGTAGTGGTTTTCCTATAGCAACTTAGCTAGTCTTATTCTCGATTTAGCTAGGTTTCGTAAAAATCTAGATGACATAGTCGTATTATTTTTGTCTTTGATTTTGCAGAATAATGAGTAAGATTTCTTTTTGTTAAAAAGTTTTATTGGGTCGGTAACTTGGTAAAAAAAAGAATTCTACCATGTTATTATCAAATAATTTTATATTATTTTATTCAGTCCGAATCGTGTTGTAATGAATATATGCCTGAACTCATTTCAGAATGGACTACAATCAACATTTCATGTCAACATCATATTTGAGTAGAACTCGTTTACAACAAAGTGCATTACTCTAATAAAGGACTATTTACCTTGTTAATTTAACGTTGGCATGTTATGTACACACGAAACATAACGATTAAGTACGTATATAGCGTTATGTTACTTATTTTAATTTATGTTAAGCGTTTTATTGTTGCTAGAATACATTCAGAGCAGTTATTGCTCCAAATATAGATTGTCTGAATGACCATTGAAATCGTCAACAAATTTTAGTAACATAATCAATTTTACATTAAAAATATGGATTGCTTGTGGAATGATATGAATGAAAATAGAGTGAATGGTAGAATAAGGGGAGGCAGCGGAGACTGGAAGTAAAAAAAAAAAGACGCAACAATTATGAATCTATTTTACTCACTTTAAATTACTATACTGCGTAAGGATTTTAAAATTGAGTATTTGTAAAACTCTAATTTAGCATGGACACCTGGCAACTTTGGTATTAAAGAAGGGATTGACACGCTCTTAACTCTAAATACTCAATTTAGAAACCGGCCCTGTAACTGCTTATTGGATAGCATCATCTACTACTCAGTAGACCATATAGCGGTCCAATATCAACACAGGTTCAATTAAAAAAAAAGCCGTTTCACACAATCAAAGTGCCTCCAAAAAAATTACTTCAGCTTAATTAAGTCTCCCTAATAAATTTATTATTACATCATAACTTAATTACAAAGCTCTTTGGTGTTTGTAAATTAGTTATCTCATACTTGGTGTTTTTATCCAGAGATATGCGAGATAGCTAGGCGTTGGACGGATGTGTAGCGGCTTTGTCAAAATGTGATGGTTTCCACGAAAACTGTGCGAGGATCTTGCGCGGTGCGAATACGCGTAACGAAGCTGTGAAAATGTGTGTAGCTGAGTTGTGCTAGGATGCGTAGTGGACTATTTTCAGCTCGCGCACATACGTTTCTCGCTCACGTCTCTAGAACGCATCCCTGGCTCACATCCTTCGCACACATCCATCGCACACATCTCACACCTTTTTTGTTTGCACAAGTACCTAGTTCTGCTAGCCATTTTCCAATAGAGCTGCACTAAACCAGGCTAGGAAAATGAAGTGACCCCATTAGTAGATTTTCTTTCACGCACCGCATAGCTACCTATAGGTTGAAAAGCGCCCTTAATTTAGGTACATAAAGGGGATCAAAATACGCGGATCGTGGGAGATTTTGGCTAACTACGAGGCCTTATGGCCCCAACTGCAATACTATAATATTCAAGGTACTTATAAGACCTTAAGGTGTCTATTTTACCTCTAAGGAGTCCACCTTAGCTATCGTTAAGGGTAATGACGGTCGAAAGATGGGTGACGGTTAGAAACTTTACACGAAAGGTAACCTTAGACTGTTTAATTAATAACTGTTACTTACTTTGGGTTTAAGGGTTTTCTATTATTATAATATATGTATGTAGGGAGGTTGCTTCAGAAGAATTTGATGATATTTTAGGGTTTTATTATAAGGTGGAGGGAGATATAAAATTTAGATATTTTTTTGCACTTGTCTTTAGTGTACCACTGTGAATGATGTTACACTATCTCGTTCTCCAAAACTGCGACCACACTTTGTTCACTCCGATGGTATTTACTGGTTTAATTAAATTTATTTTCGTGATTCATCTGACAGAGATGTTGTGTCTTTGACAGCCGGAAACCGAAACCTATAAATGCTAAATAACATTGGTTTACATTTTTATGCACAAGTAAATACATTATTAATATATTATTCCACGTATAAAACAATTTCAAAGAGGAAATAAATCCTTAACGCGAAATCATAATTGGGTCAATCTAGTGAATGTAAATATTTTTCATTCTCGTTTCGGTCCGTTTAGTTATTATTTCGTTTTCAACCTTAACTATACTATTATTACTAACACTGGTTTGTAAACTCGCAATTGTACTAACAAACATAGATTAAACCGTAGAATGAATCTGAAATCAATGATAATTGATTAATTTATTTCGCTCTAATCGAGTCAGTAGTTATTTAAAATCTAACTAGTCTAACGATCGACCAGTTTTTGGTCGTACGCATTGCAACTACTGTTGGATTCTGCAGTCATTAGAAATACTCGTGCTTCAGATTTTTCAACCTACTGCAATCATCAATTATTCTGCCAAGAGCAGAAACAGACGTTACTTATTTGCTTTAGTTTATCGAATCTATTTGATTTATCCATTCGAATTAGGGAGAATCAAGATGGAACAGCTTAGTTAAAATGTCCAGTCATAGGTGATCACGAAGACCCATATTTTTTCTGTTGGTTACTTTTTATCATAATCAGCATTTAATGCTTCTACTGCTGGGACACGGTCTTCAAGGAGTACTAAGTGTTATCTACCACACTGACCTAATGTGTTATTGAAAATAATAAGAACAGAATATAATAGATAACATGCCTTGTTCGTCACAGACACATATTATAAGTACATAACAGAGAAGAAAAGTAAAAATTGTGCAAGTTTAAAGAAGAGCTGCACTGGGCGTGCCCACACCGAAAGGGTTACCAACTCAACATTGCTGGGCGTCAGACACCCAGCGCTGATTTTCAGTTGGCACCCCGCTAGTGACTCACGGACGTTGGTAAATTAAACAGCTACTGAATATTGTAATGTTTTAATGAAGGTGCAGAACTAATGAATAATAAAAACATATAAAATAGATAATTTATAGTAATATAAAATAATATATTTATATAAAGTGGTAAAGTTTATGAGGTTGTAGGGGGTAATCTCTGGATCTAGTGGACCGATTTTGAAAATGATTTCACCAGTAGAAAGCTACATTATTCCTGAGTGACATAGGCCATTACTACATTATCCCGTAAATGCGTCGTGTGGAATGGGCCGCGCGAGCGTAGCCGCGCGCACGCATCCGCGCACACGCTAGTATAATATAAATAGAAAGTATATAATTTACACTAATAAAAGTAGGTATATGAAGTGCTATATTATGACGGTTGTTATTGTCACTATGTCATAATATAGTTTGCAACTACGATTTGCTATTTTCGATATTTTGTCTCTTTTTTTGGTTCGGTTTATCTTAGGACGATACAAAATTATATAATTATTAGGTATCTTGTAAAAACTTAAATCCTAAGCTTGACTTTTTGTACCAAAAATATACGATTCTATTAGAAAAAGCTTCCAGAACCACTGAACATTTAGATCATTTTTCGTCATAATGTTTGTATCGAAAACATCCCACCTTTTTAAACCTACATACTCCTTGTTATTTTTGTAACAAAGGGTATGTGCGACCTTGGCTTAACTTGTGTAAAACAAGCGCCAAGGTTAGAGATTAGGAGAAATAAGTTTGTAACATTCTAGAAAATTGTTTCCAGTGAATTGCTCTGAAGCATGCGATGAACGTTATCAAAGTCTACTTAGTAACATCACGTTTCGGTAGTTAAGGCTTTTACTTACAAGGTTAGACACTGGAAACATTTAGAAAGGCATTTATAAAATTATATTTCACTAAATTTATTTGCACACGGACAAGCTAAGAAATACGAAGAAAAATTAACGATCGGCACCTAAAATAATTAAAAAACTGTTGATTTAGCAGCCAAATATATACCTAATTATATCACTGTTCACGAACAATATTTTCACTGCGCTGTCGCGGTGCTTTAACTTATAATTTTTAATTATTCAACATCATCAACAGCCTTTTTTTTAATGTTCCCACTGCTGGGACTCAAGCCTCCTCTTATAGAGGGAGTGGGCTATAATCCACCACGCGGACCCAATGCGGATTGGTAGATGTCACATATCTTCGAATTTTGGTTCAAGAACATGCCGGTTTCCTCACGATGTTTTCCTTCACCGTTTTTAGAGCAGTGGTGATGAAACAAATTACACAAAGTAAGGCGCCTGCTCGGGTGCGACCTACAACTCGTAAGTCGGGGCCGCAACCACTGCGCCACCACTGCTCTACCTGCTTTACTTATTAATATAGTTTTAATATTATAAGGGGAAAATTAACCGTCCACCAACCCGCACTGGGCCCGCGTGGTGGATCATCGGCCCATCCCCTCTCACAGCGAGGAGGCCTGTGTCCCAGCAGTGGGAAAATTAAAAAAGACTGATGATGATGATGAAGGGGAAAGTTTGACAATGTGTGTGTTTGTATGTTTGTTACTTCTTCAAGCTCAAACGGCTAGACGGATCTAGATGAAATGGCGCAGAGATAGATTATAATCTGGAATAGCACATAGGATACTTTTTATCCCGGGAATATGTTCCCTTGGGATAAAAAGCCGCGAAGCCGCTGGCAGAAGCTAGTTATCTATAAAAAGCATAAGCGTACAAGTACGTAGATGTCCAGCAGTGGACGTCTTTCAGGTGAAACTATGACGATGAAGTACCACCTAATAAATCATCATCATCATCCTTCTGTCCTATCCTTATCTATTTATAGTCGATATAGTATGTTTTTAACACCCGACGGATAAAAGGGGTATTATAAGTTTGCCGTGTGTACCTGTGTGTTTGTGTATCTGTCTGTGGCATCATAGCTCCTAAGTGGATGAACCGATTTTGAATTCTTTATCGAGAGTGTTCTTACATGTTTAAAGAAAATCTGTTCAGCTGTTCAAAAATTATGGGCGTTTTATTTTTTTGAATCGGGGTGTTTTCACAAGGTATTGTGTCATAATTACTTGTTCAATAGATTGTCGATCGACGCGTGTATACTGCTAGATAAATTATACATTCATACATACATACACTCACGCCTTTTTCCCACGGGGGTACGCAGAAGTTATAGAAAAAAATGTAGCATGAAATAAAAAAAGATGTGTCGGTTTTTAAGACGAAAATTGCAGTACCATTTCCCGCCTCTCATTTATCTCAATAGTCACATCCTTTCTAACCATTTCATCCTTCACAAAATCCATCCGTCGTTTCCTCGGGCTTTCTCTAATATTTAATTTAATTAAAAGCGTTGCCTGTATTTCATTAAAGAAATTGTACGTATCTATGTAATTAAGTACCCATGTTACTGATTCTGTTCCGCTCAATCGCATAAAATCTGTAGCGATCTAATTCGCGCTTTGCATTTGTAATACCATCGTACGTTGGTAATTAAATTCTATCGGAATCGCGATTAATTATTTATACATCTTCCTTACATAACAAGTCTCTATTGTAAAGCAAATTGTTTTAATTTACCAGCAGCTTTGCCGTTTATAATTTAACTAGCTGTGCCCGCGGCTTCGCTCCCGTCAACTGCCTACCCTACCCTAACTACCCTACTTATACCTACCCTACCCACCTACCCTACCCTAACTACCCTTCCCTACCTACCCTACTAGATACCTACCCTAACTACATACCTACCCATTCTACAACCTTACTCTACCTACATACCTACCCTACCTACCTACGATATTTTTTTCTTAATTTTGTCTATCTAAGAATTCGTTAAAGTCCTTCTCATGTTATAGCGTGACCAGAAGAAATAGGAGTTCATTTTTATAAATTTATATAGATTTACTAACTTCAATATTGTATACTTACTTTTATTATGTATTAAAGGTTTTTTTTTTACTCGGATGAACTGTAGCGGCATAGACATTTAGGGCACGCACAAACAGGTGCATAGAACAAGTTCTATAAAAAAATGGTCGTCACATCGATGTCGCTTTCTCGTTTCGCATCTGTATGCAGGAGCATTTACTTCATAACATTCACGCCTGTAGCTCTGTTCCTCAAAGTGTTGAACAGAGGTGCTTGAAAATATGAAGGTGCCTACACACATAGAATAGAATAGAATACTCTTTATTATGTACACCATATAAGTTACAGAAATTATAGACGAAGAAAACATTACACTGGGTGACACAATGGGCGGCTTTATCGCTAAAAGCGATATTTCTCGAGTCATAATTTTTAGTAAAGAGAAATATTGTATTTTTATTTTATCTATACCAATTTTATAAAGATGAAAGATTTTTTTGTTTGTTTGATTGTTTGTACCGAATAGGTTCCAAAACTACTGGACCGATTTAAAAAATTCTTTCACCGTTGGGAAGCTACTCTATCCCCGGGTGACATAGGCTACTTTTTATCCCTGTATTCCCACGGGAACGGGAACTACGTGGGTGAAACCGCGAGGCGTCCTCTAGTCCTTAATAAAAAGTAAGACATAATGGTGATCGCAGTATGTTATTATTATTTTCTTTTGCGGTTAAATGTGGAGGTATAAGCAAGGCTTCAATTAATCACGACGTCACATGCCTAACTAAAATGGAGGCCCGACGTAGTCAAAACCAACAGAATGCCAACAGATTTGGATGTTTAGAACACAAACTCACGCGGGTGAAGCCGCTGACTAAAGCTAGTGAAATTATATTTTCATAATTATATGTTTTTTTCATGATAAAAGGTTTTTCTCGATATAGGTATCGATCAAGAAAAAAAAACCAGACAGTTATTTATGAATAACGGGCATATTTCAAAAGATAACACTAGGTTGCTCATTTATTTTGAACAGTTTTAACAACAAGTTCTTTAAAAAATGTTTAAGTTTTTTGGTTCATAAAATAAACCCCTTCACAATCGATTTAAAATACGTCATCCATAAAAAAAATACTAAACATATCTTGGTACCATCCCTAGAATCAATATTGAAAGCATGGCTCAAAGTTATGACGGAGTAATAAAGTATATTATATCGGTAAATTTTAAGGGCTGTCAAACAGAATTTACATCCAAAGGTGACGTAGCTATGTAAAGCGACGTATAATGCTGTAAACGGTTTATATGGCCTTTTCATGAGTCATTACTTGTTGGAGTTGACTAATTCCGTTATGATTATGGCAAGGGATTTTGATTGAAGAGTAGAGGGTTTTGGTTTGTAAGACATGTTTGGAACATTCAGAGCCGGTATCTGAATTGAAAATTTGGAATTATGAACGTGTTGTATTTTAATGCCAAAGATTGGAAAGTTTTAAGGCTAAATAATTGTTTGACATAAATATATAAGATAAACATAAAGATATATTTATTTGCTCAAACATGCAAATACATGCATGAATAAGCAAAACGTGCATGAAAGATAACATTAAATGAAAAAAATACTATGGCGTGCAAATATTTTGGAAGTGAATGGCAATGAACAATTACTAAAATGAATTCAAATACAATAATTACAAAATGTCAACACTAAAAATAATTATATATCAAACATATAATATTCTATGTTTTTAACGAAGTGCCGCTTACTGTATACTTATAATATACTCTGGCTTATTATCTCTCACTTCTCCACTGTTCTTTTCTGATTAATTTCGTTGCAGGTCCAAATATTTGAATCGTTTCTCCGGGCTCCGTCGAGCTTCATTTCCTCGCCGCTTTTCATGTGATGACCATTGTTGATTCTGGCTTTCAGAAGTTGCAGCGATTGAAAATAGTTCATAAGATTTGCCTCAAACAAAAAAATCATTACTTTGTGTAATACACTGGTAGTCTTCCTATGGTTTGAAGATAAGATAGTCTAATAAGTCATAATAAAAAGCGAATTTTGACATTTCTTTCGATCATTTGATCTCATTTGTGTAAAGAATAGCCGTTCATTTTTAGTGTCACGTCAATTAACAGCGTACGCTAAACTCAGGGGGTAAAAATAATAAGCAGAGTAAGATCAAAATTTGCAACATAGGTATATTGAACTAAGTTTGAAAGAAGTTTTATGATTATACTTACATGGTAGAAGTTTTAAACGAAGCAATTTATTCTTACTTGTTAGTGAAACTTATAATTTGTGTGTGCAGCTTCAAATGAATTCTAGAATATGTTAGGGTTATATTTTTATGTTGACGAAAATATAAAGGTCATTCTCATCAGACTGAACCTAAACTCTTGAAATAAATATATTCATAATAAGGGATTTTTCAGCTTTTGGGTCTATACAGTACATTTTTATATTCTGTGCTGGTAAAATTTTGAAAATAGAACAATTTCATTTGTTTCCACATGATTTTGGCTTGGAAATGTGTCTACAAATTAAGCAGATTCCAAATCTATTATCAGGAGGAACAAAAGTTGTAAATTGTATTTTTGTATTGTGCATTTTCTTTTAAAAATATCAAAGATTTAATTTCCAATGCAATGTTAAGCTCAAATCATTCGATCTCGATCCAGACACTAAACTAAAAAGCCCGAATCAATAAAATCTTTTTACAAAATGTTCAGAATATATTCAATTATTTTTTTGGAATTCAGGCACAAATAGGTACACAGTGTAAAGATAAAAAAGATACAGATAGATTTCTACGTGATATTGTGAAAGTTAAAAAGTTCTTTACAAATGTGGATTTTCCCGAACTTTTCTACTTTTTGTCGGAATCGTTTCATGAAAAAAAAAAGTTTCGGTTATGTGAGTACATTTTGCTCGTGTACATTTATTAGGGTCTATTGTGAGATACGGATGGAGTGGGCGGAGTTTAGTACTTTTATATAAAGACTATATTATTAAGATATATATTCGTTTGAAGTTTTGGCGAATGCCTAGATATTTATTAATGTACTAATTTATTTGAATTATTACGTTTTCTGTGGCGTTGAATTAGTTTTCGTAACAAAGTTGTTATTCTCATTTCACAACCATTTCCACTTATCACAATATTATAAATGCGAAAGTTTGGATGGATGTGTGTATGTTAGTTACTCAATCACGCTAAAACGACTAAACGGATCTAGATTAAGTTTGGCACAGAGATGGATTATAGTCTGGCATAGCACATAGGCTACTTTTCATCCCGGTATAATGTTTCCTCGGGTTAAGAAAACACTTATCACGCGGCCAAAGCCGCTGGCAGAAGCTAGTGATTTTATAAATATATTTTTATGTTTTGTTATAATCAGAATTTAGCCACGGTGACAGCGTCAGTGTAACCGTGCACAGGTCTTTCTTGGGGTTCGAGCACAATGAGCAGGATAAGAGATGAGACTTCGTTTGAGGTGTGATTCCGCAGTAGTTTTTAATAAGGACCAGCGGCTTTGCCCGCGTAATAAGTGTTATTTTTATCTCAGGGAACATTATACCGGGTTAAAAAATAGCCTTTGTGCTATAATCTATCTCTGTACCAAATTTCATCTAGATCCGTTCAGCTGTTCTGGCGTGATTTTGGATTTTTACTGTAAGTATCAGTTCGGACTTTTATATTTCAACTTTTACGTGACACGACTATATTTGAACTTTAACGTGTCTCTAAGGTAAATTAATCTTAACATTAATCATGTGAGTACCTACTAATTTCGGACTTTTATTGTCAGTATTAGTTCGGACGTTTATATTTCAACTTTTACGTGACATGAATATAGATATTTCAATTTCTTCGTGTCTCTAAGGCAAACCTTAAGATTTATCATGTGTGTCCAGTTCCTATATTAAGGTATGTTGTCAGACACATAACATTCAGTGCCATCTAGTGGAACTTATCCAAAGCACTACGATGAGTGGCTTCATGTACTGGATGACAGCAGCTACAAACGATTTCTGTAGACAAGTGATGCCATCTACAATCTTCATGTGGAACGATCTGCGCAAGAGCAAGCCTGCGAGTTATCTGCATTACAACTACAGACGACTACGTGTAGATATTGCACACATATGTGAAAATCTGCCTTTATAAGCAGAGCTGTCATCAACCAAAGCGTCATTCACTAGCTAGATGTTCTGAGCTCGGTAGCCACGCAGCCAGCTCTGATCCTTATTATGGCTAGTTCCTGCTTCAATAGCCTAGCAGTCTTCAGGAACTAGCCAGTTAGGGGAGGTCTGAAGGGCGATAGCCACGCAGTCCCTTTCATCCCTCCACTTAGGGTTGTTACGTGATATATTGTATTGATTATTGTAAAAACGTAACAAGTGACCAATAAATCATAATTGAGTAAAGATGTTTGTTATTCTAAAACACCGTTCCATTAAAACTAGAAAGTGAACCTTAAGTACATTAACAATGTGGATACTAATTTCGGAATTTTACTGTCAGTATCAGTTCGGACATTTATCAGTAAGACCTTGGTAAGTCTTAGGTTTTACTGACAAGCTTAGGATTTACCGTAGTCCGGGTTTTACAGTAACATTTAGATACTGAAGATAAAAATACATAATGCATGCTTTCCTTAGATGTTGACAGAATTCGGAAGCAACAACACATATCCTTTGTTATATTATATATATATAGGTACAATACAGTAGGTATTGTAAATCAAACAAATTTCTATCTACCTAGAACTCAACTACATTAATAAAACAGAAAACTTCATAATCAACAATCTCTCGAGCAATATTCAATTTAATTGAATAAATTATGTCAGTATCGCAGCTTCAATTACTTTAACGAAATGCCGGCGGGCGTCGGCCATTGCTCAATCTTAGAGTAGTACCAATTGCTTTTAATAAATCCCTTTTTTATCTTAGATTTCTTTATTTATCTTTGTTATTTTTTGTTTCAGGTACTTTAATAATAAGGAAATGGTGTTATTAATAGATCAGCTGTATGTAATGAATATTTATCTTTAACTAGCGACTCGCCCCGGCTTCGTCCGTGACAAATTTTATACAAAAACCTTCTTCGTCTTTCACTCTTACTATTGGTGACAACCGCATGAAAATCCGTTTATTAGTTTTTGAGTTTATTGCTTACAGACGCAGCGGGGGATAATATTTTGTAATATGTATTGATTTAATTTGACTTAAAAATAATATAAAAAATAATGGCTGAGATTTTCTTGTTGGTTACGTAATATCAGCCTCCAATGGATCGCTTAAAAGTCGGTTTTGCCAAGCTTTGTAAACAGTGATCGTAATATGTGATAAAGAGGGGTATTCCTCGAAGCGCACCAAATAATGCTTCGAAACGCACCAACGATGAAACATAAAGAAAAGCATATACAGGGTGTCCCAGAAATCGACGTCAAGCCGTAAATGGGTGATAGACCAAGTTATAACAGTTCTCAGAAAAATACGAAAAAAAATCTATCACATGTTTTTAAAAAATTATGTTCACTTTAAAAATTTACTAAAAAAATCAATCCCTGTAATGGTTCTTTAACTCCAATTGCTACAAATCCCATAATTGGTCTATCACCCATTTACGTCTTGAAAAGGTTGAATCACTATCATAACTTTGCTCTTAAATTACGTAAAATTTCGATTTCTTATCTCGCTCACAGTTCGTAAAATGACTCTCTCCGTCTCTATCGAATTAGAAACGGAGTTTAGCAAAGCTTTAGGTAAGCTAAAGTCATTTTAAGGAAGTATGGACATTTTGGGTAAAAACCGATATTATTTACAAAAAAAAAATTGACCAATTATTGAAAACGTAATCTAGGAAGTGTTACACTATTTTTGAATCCTTATTAAATGCGCCAATTTTTCATGTTACTTGCCAAACTAGCGTAGTACATTTTTTTTTCAGTACAGTCAGTTAAAGTTGGGTGAAATAGTAAATTTGAATAATTTGGTTTTGAAAAAGTTTAATTTTCTTCTAAGTAGGAGGAGGCTTTGAATTTTAGGCAAAAATCTACACAAGCATTATTCAAGATTACATAATAATAAAAAAATTAGATAAATTATGGGATTTGTAGCAATTGGAGTTAAAGAACCATTACAGGGATTGATTTTTTTAGTAAATTTTTAAAGTGAACATAATTTTTTAAAAACATGAGATAGATTTTTTTTCGTATTTTTCTGAGAACTGTTATAACTTGGTCTATCACCCATTTACGGCTTGACGTCGATTTCTGGGACATCCTGTATATCGATAGACGTGTAAATTCAACTATCCTAATTGTTTATTTATTAAAACTACCAGGAAAGCAGAAGTGAACTGGAACTGTGTGCTTAAACGAATTACTAGTTAGCTAGAGTGTCTTTAAGGATATCCTTAGCTTCTATGCCAGCCCCCCTAGCCAAGTTACAAACGTTTCGTATCGAATCTCTTTCTACAATCGTTAACGCCTTCTATTTGTATGGTCTGACCATGTGAATTAACGTTCAGATGTGTCATTCCCATACATTGATTGGTTTTTTACTAGCGTTATTATTTGTAGCTTGTTGGCAACGGGTGCTGGAGACCTACAGATATTAATAGATTCGTCAGGGGACCTATAAGATATTATAGATTCGTCAGGGGGCCTATAAGATATTATAGATTCGACTTTCATTCTAACATCAAAAGCCATACAATAAGGTACATTCAATAACGATGTACAAAATATCATTAAAACTTTTAACTGACTCAATCAATTTCACATAACACACAGTGAACATCAAAAGAGTTAGAAACTCCATCAAGCAAGGCAAGAATTTAACTCCTAACTGCGTAATCTGATTAAGTATCAACGAGAGTTCTAAGAAAACGTTACTTTAAACAATTAAGATTTATTCTCGACATAGCGAAGTTATTAACAACACAAGTTAGTTAGTTACAAGAGTGCTTATACATCTGCGAACTCGAATGGAATGGAGGCTTTGCGGTTTTTGAAACTGCGGCTGGGTACACCTAACGCGTACAAATAGGTAAGCAAAGGGCGTAATCAATTAGCTCTGGCATTTGTACAAGGTGTCTCCCAGTAGAACAAACCATGAAGGTTATTAAAAATATTCACTTGCTCTGATTTGGGCCAGCTACAGTAGTTTTAAATGGATACATCAACGCTTTAAGGCATTTTATGAATGTTGCAGATTGCCCAATAGCAGATTCTAAAGGTCAGAAAGGCCACGCCATAATGTGCGGTTAAAAATAGCAAAACTTCCAAAGTTCTTTGTGAGAGAATTAAAAGCAGTTGCAAGTTCTTATAAAGACATTCACACCAACTGCTCTCTAGTGCATACAAAGAAGAGAACACCGCCTAACATTTGAAGAAAGTGGCGGCAAGAAACAGTTCGGAGGCAAGAAACATTTTGGAGACAAGAAACAGTTTGGAGGCACTTAATAGTGCGGCAAACGAAACAGTTCGGCATTAAGTCGACGGAAGGTAGTTAAACGTGCGACATAATAAAACAGTCCTTGTAATTACTTTTACTTGAAGCACATGTTAAGTTTCTTGCGACGTTAGACGAAGTTTGGCGGTGCATCTTATTCAAATGTGTTGCTATGGAAACTAACTTTGTTTCTTCATGAATGATGCGTGACAGTTTATTACTTTCTGAATTCTTTACTTCCTTAAGTACTGAACTAATTGAAATTAATAGTTACTTGAATGGTTGGAATTTGAGTGATTTCTTTTGCTCTGGTACATAAAAATGGTCTGCCTTTTGCTCCTTCTTTCTATTCACAAAAAAATATCCGTAAGTGGTTCAAAAAAAGATTTTCCCGACATATCAACCATGTCTTCCTTTTGACGAAAAATATCCATAGGTCATTATAAACAATGTGTCAAAGATTTTCTAAATAATATGTTTTCAGAGAGCAATGTAAAAATATATTGACAAACCATACACGTGGCGTTCTCACAACATAAAAGGGATGAAAATAATAGCCTATTCTTAGCCCAAGTAAACACGACCCAACAAGAGTAACAACTCACAAGCTAAACCCTCTTGTTTTAAACCAAGGTCAGCAAAGAAACAGCCTCTTAAAGTTAATTAAAAATTAAATTAAATCCCAAACGGGAAGTATCGTGATATAACTTTGCATTACAAACTTCCCGTGATTGATTTTGCTTGAAAAATGGAAGCAATTTTTGTTGAGGCAATTTTTCACGTAAATGGGCCGTGGGATGTTGTCTTGTTATGACTCACTTCCGAGTAAAGCGGCTATGGCGTTGCTAAAGCAGCGACAATGGGACACTGTCGCGGTGACAATATTAAAAAAATAACGTGTTAGCGATGCGTATTTGCGACCTTCTTGAAGACTCCATGCTATTCAATTCGTATTACATCGATAAACGATTTTTAATAAACTAAATTGCAAGTGGCAGCACTTTAGTGGCAGTGGGCATTGGTTGAAGAGCGGATGGTCGATGGGGCCGAAAAGTTTCAAGGTGGCGATCGCGAACCGAAAGACGTTGCGTTGGAAGGCCTCTCACTAGGTGAACCGATGACCTGGTGAAGGTTGCGGGAATTTTCTGGATGCGAGACTCATCGGACCGGTCAATGTGGTGACACTTGGAGGAAGCCTATGTTCAGCAGTGGACGTCTTTCTGCTGAAAAGATGATGACGAAATTGCAAATATGATCACAAAGACGCAATGCGATGCTTTTTGACCGATTTACGTTTGAAATTTTCTATGAAAATACTTGTGTGATGCCTATCGACGCAATTTAAATTGTGTCACGCCATGGTCCCTTACAGTGCTTTAAGTCAACGCGTAAGCGACGCGTTAGACACAGCGCTTAGGACCTTCTTGCCGCGAATTTCCAGCGTTGCTGCGTTAGTGACGTCCGTAGCTGCTTTGCTCGGTAGTATACCTTTACTCTGCCTTACCCCCAAGGCTATAAGGGCGAGTTGATCAAGTTCATAGGTCGCTCCAGTGAGCTGGGGTCGGGTAACAAATTACCCCTATTTATTGTGAAACAAGTTTGCCTATCAGCAATTTGGTAAAACCATTAAGCGGATAATAGTCTCATTTCAATGTAACCGAACAATATCGGTGGGGCAATAAATTTTGTTTGGAAGAGGTTTGTTACATTGACAGCAGACCCTTTGCAGATTGTAGGGTTTTATTTTTACAGGCATCTGCATAGCTTCTTCGAGATTTTAATCATGAGGTGCGTTCATTTTTGCGCAAATAGTTTGCTTTATTTTCTAATTCAGATTAACGTAATGCCTTTATAGTAACTAGACTAGCATTTACCTGCCTCGCAGGAACTAGACATTTTTCGTTATAAAATGTACTCTAAGACACTTAGTAATAGTGCAACCGGTTCAAAATGTATTTACAAATATACTACCTTCCTTATAGATATTACCTTCTGCAAAAAATCCATAAAATTTACTTCGTCATAGTATACTTTTATACAAGCTTCTTCTAACCTACAAGCTTGATGGATACCATAATTTTCTGCTTGTTAGCGTCTACCTACATATCTGAGTTGAACCACTCCTTAATTAACATCACACCACATATTTTGGTCATTATAGCGTACTAATTAGGATCTTCGATATTCGATCTTTCGCTTTTCTTATGCTAAATAAAAATGATAACCCTTAATTACCTACTTCATCAGGCACTAACACAATATCTACCCAAGTTCCAAGAAAATGATATTAATTAATACCTACTTAGATCTTGTTAAACCCGTTCCAAATAATTACGTACAAAAGAAATATTTAGTACAAGACCAGTCCACTTAGACAAGGTTTCAAGTAGAAATACTTGCTACAAATTAAGTCGATTTACACCGACGACCCAAGGAACAATATACTACGCTAGTTTTCTCACGGAATTGTAGTCCTTATGATTCTGAAAATAGAGGTGTTTTTAGGTTCTCAAGAACGTAGTAGAGGTTAAAATTAAGGAGCTTTGCATACTTTAACTAGAGTACTTCTGATGTTTTGGGTCATATTTACGGTGTTTATTTTCTGACATCTGAACTACGAGCTTATATTTTCCGGAAAATGTTTCTTTGCTATTAATTAAATGTTTCAATTATGAGGCGCTTTTGAATTGTTTTGAATTAAAGTTAATAGTGCTGTTGTAGATTGTTATAATGGTTATACAGAAGTCGCTTTGAATGCTGAAGAAATTATTATACATTAACCAATTTGCCTTGAAGGCTGAATTTTGTCTGGGTTTTAGAAATTTCATTGAATAGGTCACTATAGCTGACTAGGTTAATGTAAGATAGCAATATAGACTAAGCCCCGCTCGATAAACTAATTCTTAACATCGTTTTGTTTCTGTCAATAGTTAGATGACAGAGACAGTATTAAGTTTTAAATATGTTTAACGTACCGAAATACTACGCATAAATAGAACGTAGGTATTTATTGTATTGTAGTGAAAGTGGGCTTAATAGTTATGCACACTGATCACGATCACTACATTGATTATTTCTTCTTAAAGAAGGCTCTGTTTGTCCTTTGAATTCACATGCTGGTTCAGAATTATTTAGAGAAAGTACATTCAAAATCAACCATCGAGTTAATCAACTTTCTTTTCACAAAATACACCAAGCTTTTCTCATAAAGGTCGAGTAATAGAGTTCCCATTACTTAACCAACATGCAAACTAAATTTACCAACAAAACCTTGCTACACTATTTATTTCTAAAAGCAACTTTGCATGTGCCCCAAGAGAAAAAAGGCGCCGTTTCAAAAACAATTAAGGCTGGTAATGAACGCGTTCCGTTGCTGCTGTTCCGTGTAGACCCTCCTTAATTGAGCTCAGAGCTTGTAAAAGTGTTACCATTCACAACACGTCATAAAGTTGTCGCAACTGCTGTGAATATAAAATGTTTTATAGAGAAGCGTGGCTTACGTTTGCTGGTAAAATTATGATATTCAATTTCTGCAAGCCGAATTGTAATTGTATGTCATTTTTTGTTTTGACTGATTTGATTGGCTATGCTTTCAAATAATTGATCACATTAAATTATGCTGTCGACATAACATCATGCTTGAATTCACTGAAAGGTAAGGCAGAGAAGTAATTATAACTATAAGTTTAAATCTGCCTTACGTTTAAGTTAGGTAAACCCGCATTGCACCAGTTTCTATGTCAATTTGCCGCCATCCAGGCATAATCTAGACTTACTACTTTGATATTCCAAATAAAAATCCGATAACACTTTGATATTCGGGAATAATTATGTAGAAAAAGGAAAATTTAAAAATTTCCAAAACCCCGACAATTTTTTTTAAATGTCATTCCTTTTATACTACATAAATATATCTAGTAGTAGACACGCTGCGATCGACAATCTATATTGAACACGTAATTATGACACGATATCGCGGAAACAGCCCGATTCAAACAGCAAAACGCCCATAACTTTTGAACGACAGAACCGATTTTGATCAAACGTAGTCTTGATAAAATCACCTTTCAAACAAAAAGAATTAAATTATCAAATAATCGCTTCATCCTACAAAAACACACAAATAAACAAACACACAGGTATACACAAAAAACTTATAACAAACCTCTTTTTCCGTCGGGGGTTAAATAATGAATGAATTCTAGTGATGATTGACTAGAAATGCCAACTTAAAGCCCACCCTAAAACACAGATTAATATTATTTTAGCTTGTTTTTTACAAAACCCTGCAGTGTTACCTAAGCTAAGGAAAAAAAACACAACCTGTACTTTCCCAAAACTACATAGCAATCAGTACATATTCAAGTTTATAACTATTCACATCACGACACACACCGAGTAATCGCAGCTGTTCCGTATAATAAAGTTTTCTGAAATTAATGCGGAACCCTAGAGTGAAATAAAACTAAGTTTACAGCAATATGCGGGTTGGCAGTTGGTATTTTATTTTTATTTTCTTTGCCATGCTAGTTTAGTCACGGAGTTTTTATTTTTATTTTATTTCGTTTTAGTTACTGGCCACTTCTATTAAAATATTGTAAATGAAGATTTTATGACCAGATTCTGTAATGAAGTTTTGAAGCTTTGTTCTGCTAAGGTCTGAAAAACATATTGTAATTTTAATAATTAAATAAAAATTACTTGTAGCAGAATTATATTCACGCTCATCATCTTCAGCTCGACTTTGCCCAATTCTAAGTAGAAGCATCTCTTTTGTTGTGCCAATCCCTATGCTCTAGTGCCAACTTCAAATTGGTTTTAATCTCAATGGCAACAATTGTTTTACAATGGCAAAAATCTGCATTATATTAATATTATAAAGAGGAAAGATTTGCTTGTAAATTTGTTTGTAATGGATAAACTCAAAAACTACTTAACCGATTCTGAATATATTCACAAGTAGAAAGTTACATTATTCTTGAGTAACATAGGCAATTTTTTATTCCGAAAACGGGTCCTGTGGGGTGCGCCACAGGAGCGAAGGCGAGTGAAAAAGCTAGTTGTTTTATAATTGTATCTACTATACTCCAGCTATTTTGAAGATACAATGTTTACTAACAAAGTAAAGCAGCGTTTTTTTAAGACTACCTTCTACTCAACAAAAAAATAAAACAAATTATTAGAATTTTGTATCTTTTGTACATAGATTTAACTGAGTTAGTACAGATGAAAGATAGTTTGAAAAAATAAAATATCCAAGGCCATAGGACTAGAAAATTTGACTAGAGCGAACATAAAACTTTCACTGTTACTATCAGTTGATTGAGCTGTCAGTGCTTTGTTAGTAAATGTTGTACCTTCATCTTGGCCAGAGTATAGTATAGGATATCTAAAAATAGCGCGCATGAAATACCTGTTACTTATTTATTTTCAGCATGCTCTGTCCCACTACGGGGCAAAAACCTCCCATTTTCATTCCATTCCTCTCGGTTTAGGGCATTTGTGAAGTACATATGTCTAAATTAAAACAGAACTTTTCCGATTCGTAACAAAACAGTTTCTAAAAGGAAAACAATAAACGTGCCTATACGAAGGTAAACGAATTGAAACACCGCGCAATTTTTCCAACCTTTTTCAATGACCAAAACATACGGCCAGCCTCAATTCCTAGAAAATTGGCCGCAGTTATGTTGTTACCTATAGCCCACAGCCTGCCAACGACAGCATAAAGTTCTTTGCGGGTGGAAAAGTGGAAAAACAACATACTTTTTTCGACCGGAAAAAGAATTCGCTGGTAAATGACTAAACCAATGAACAAAACAACAAATACCTAAACCATTCAGTGATACGCGGAGGTGTATTGTGTAGGACCTAATTTTTTTAGGGATTATTCGACTTTTTTTATGATATCTTGTCTCGCGATTGACCATTAACTCACCTGATGATAAGCAATGATGTGGTCGACGGTGAAGCAGGCTTGCGTAGAAGAAACCTATTCACTCTTGACTTAAAGACCCCTAGATCGTAGCTATCGGGAAACACAGACTCCGGCAGGGAAACAAAAGAAAACCTGGTTCATGTGTTCGCCACGGGTCGAAATAATTTAATAAATAAATCTTATATTCACTAAGAAACAATGCAAAAATGTCAAACCACTTGGTCATCATCTGACATCTCAGACTGAAATTATGACCCAGTCGTAATTTCAGGCTGCTGAACATAGGCGGGGAGATCTATGTTCAGCAGACTGTCGATTTGTCTCATTATTATCTAGCCTTCTATGGAAACAAAAAAGTAAAAAAAACATATATTTGAAAGTTATGAGCGTCAAAAGTTCTATATTTCAACAATAATTTTATTTTCAACAGATAGATACATTAAGTGGTTTTTCATGATATCCGTATTCCTAAAGGTCTGTTTATAAAATTTCGCGCGCTCGTTTTCGTCCTTAATCGTCATCCATTTCGCTACAAATTTGCAAAAGTGTGTATTTGTACGCGAACTAGCTTCTTTCGCACGTTTTGTTGGATGAGATAGCATGAATTATAACCGCGCGCATAAAATAATTCGTGCCGTCGACTACTGCAACCTTAACCAGGGCATTGGTCCATCTAGTGTGTACATGAACCACTGGGTGTTTACATGATTTTTTTATATATTTCCTTATATTTGCAAGAAGCGAAGGATTTTCTTCCTGCAGGAGCTAAATATCCAACACAGTTCGTCAGTTTTGTCGCTGAATACCATCAAACAAAATTCGACTGCAAACGTAAATCAAATAAATAGTAACTCAATAAAATGTGTTTATCCCATGGAAACTGAAAATATTTAAGTGCCTACCAACTAAAATTGCTGTTACCAGTAACACGTATAATTTCAAACTGACTATTCACATTTCAGTGTGTCACAGTGAAAAACTGACACAGTTAACTCAATTTAACCTACAAACGCGAGTTCGTAACACAAGTCGAGCGTTAATTACGCCTAGTCACAGCCTCGTAACTATTCATACCGCGTCATAAAGTGCTAATCACAGCTACATGGGTGTTTATTTACACTGTGTCAGCTCATTAGTTTAAACATTAGGCTGTAATAGATTGGAGGGAAAGTGTGCATGGAAATGAAAGGGAAAATGGTTTGGGAAGGTACTTTAGGCAGTTAGTAGGGGTCTTTGGAAGATTTAAAATACAGCTGCATGTACATCCAAAAAAAACACTACCAAGTTAAAAATAACTTCTATTTCGGAAGTCGGTGTCAAAAACGAAGACACAAAAGCAAGTACACCGACTGCTGTTATTGAAGTTAATTTTAACTTTGTAGTGTTTTTTTTTGGATGTACGTACAGCCGTATTTTTTGTAAAAAAGTTTTTCCGGCACTTAAAATTGAATGATTTTTCACCAAAAATTATTCTTTGATCTATTTTTATATTTTTAACCGATTTACCAAAAAAGGAGGAGGTTCTATGTTCGACTTTATCCACAATGTTGAGATTTTGCTTGTCAGAGCTGTGACTATAAAATAATAAAAAGTAGCCAAAACTGATCGTGATACAATAAGATCAGGCCGGTAAACATTAAGAAAGAAAGAAAATATTTATTTCTGTCCTGCACAGAAGACACTAGACTGAAACAAAAATCAAAAAAAATTAACCCAGTGCGAGATCAAAAAGGCTCCTATCTCAGCATGCTTAAGCTTCTAAGTTCTAGAAAACTGGCTTAGTTCACATAGGTACAAATCAACTTTAAGATTATTGATATATTTCGGTCGCTCTGGCTGCATCCAAAAAGATGGGAAGCCGAACATATTACAGTTGATAAAACGGTGGACAGATTGATTAGTAACCTATAGTTGCATAGTTTAATTAAGTAGATCTATCCCTTCCATTAATTTAACCAAAAATAACCAAAATGCGATCAAATTAATCTTCCTTGTACAGTCCAAAGCCCAAATATACATAGTTCCATACAATTTCCCGGTACTCCGAGACAAGCCACTTCCTTATACCAGATTACTATTCAACAAGCGAAGTGAAACACTCTCTGCATATAATTTCGTGTATTTGCAGCGGTTGCTACGTTATACGCACACTGATTATTCAAAATCTTCTGTATACACTATACATAGCTTTACGAACATGTATTTACCTGTTTGTTAAGCAGTGTCGTGACTTGCGGATTGGCTTGAAAGACAGAAACCTGAACTACTGATGAAATGAACAAAAATTTGTGTTGTTAAGATATGGTTTAAAAAAAGATTGTCAAAACACAGGGCTTGAGTCAACACGAAACTTGGTATAATAATAAGTCTTCAAACGAAAATTTGCTATGACTTTATTCAAATATATCCATATGCTCAAAATAGGATTGACCTGGCGACATGCCAACAATTTCAATGTCCTTTTCTCCCTTCCTTCCTATCCTCTTGACAATAGTTGTCGCTAATAAAGAGTCACATTGTTTAGACCAGTGCCTAGTACGCTTCTTATTAATTATTTATTTATTTAAACGTCATATACAATCGTGATAATTAGGCGGGCTTAATGCAGCAAGGCATTATCTACCAGTCATCCTTTCGGTTAAAAAGTAAAGTAAAAGTCAGTATCATACCAAATTCTAAATGATACTGAAATGTAAATACAATAACTATGACGAAGACCGAGCTATGTAAGAGAGGGCAAATAAAAGTGCCGGATTCTACGCTTTTTTTGAAGCTTAAGTTTATTGTGAAATTTAAAATCAAACTGATGATCGCTTTTAATACCAACGCTAAGTAGAAAAATAACTGATAAAATTACATATGCAGACCCACGGAGACAAAGTTAACCAAAAAACTAGTCACCACACATCACACACACACACACAAAAGTCGTCGTGATTGGCGTTTCAACGATCGATGCTCCAGACTTATATAATATTCAGAGCCTTAAACGGTATACGTTTTTCGTGAACTTTAGCCTCGCACGCAACCACCGAATGTACTTAAAATGCCGCCAGTATATAAAGTAGGGAAACCAGGTTACTTGGGAGTCTAGCCCACATTTAAATTTAAAGGGTTGTTCGGCTAAATAAAAGGTGGTCGTGGCAACAATTGTACATAATGTATGAAGATATTATCGACTGTTTTTATTGTTTCGGGTTTGTGTGCTGTTAACTCTGCAAGCTTATTATTCAGTAACAAGCTGAAGTTTGAAGGTTTTACTTTGTATTTGTGTTTCTTTAATACAAATGTGAGCATTATTATTTACTTCAATACCTACGTATAAATACAAATCAAATCATTTTACTGTCTTTGAAAGGTTCATTATAAAAACAAAGTCATTCCGTTGCAGTGAGACAGCCTCAGTCTATGGGCTGGTTTCTGATTTAGGTATTCGACACTGTATGTGCTGATCTCAATTTAAGCATCTGTCACTCTTGATTATCTGCCACATTAAGTTTTCTACGTTACTAAGCAAGGTTTGAGAATACGTAGTCAAGTCATGCCTAAGTATACCATATTTCGTACAAAAAACCTTCATACACGTTCAATTGCATTTCACAACTGAGAAAACACGTTTGATCATTCAAGCGCCGGTGTAACTGTAATTTTTAGCTCGGCTGTGACGCACATTCTTTTATTTTAGCATACCTTTTTTATTGGTATGTGTGTGTCTGTGTATTGTGCGTGTTTCATGTAAGTACTGACGCCAAATAAATTTTAATTCTTCTTTCTTTTATGTATCTATAAATTTTTCTAGGAATTAAACAACAAAAGACGCCAATACGATTCTATTATCAAAAAACATATTCAGAAAATTTGATATAAAAATGGTTCAAGCAGATTTGGGCTTCCCAACAGTCAGTTACAATGAATGGTTGCTACATTGTAGGCACAAATCTGCTCAGGAGACTTCTAAAGGTACAGATCCCTTGGCTATCTTTGTTTTAGGCAGCTAAATAAGAGAGTCTAGAAAATTCTAAGCTGAAAACACTCAAATCAATAGCTGTTTCATGTCTACCATCATCAGAGCAAGAACATCAAGAGCTTTCAGATGAGGTTGAATGGCCTTCAATTTGAAGGTATGACAATGAATCTAGCATTGCATTCATGTGACATTTTCTTTGATAAAAACCGACAATTGATATGCCACGTTTGAAAAGATTCTCCTCATGCCGAGTCAGTAACAAAGTCATATGAGAAGCTTCATAATTGGAATGTTGAATAGGTCTTTAGATAAAATTAAAATCGGTTTTATAGAACACGTCATATGAAGGGAACAACTTGATTTCACAGGTCGATGATAGTCGAGAACAAATCAAAAGTAACGGATGATCAGTGTTACCTCTGGATAACCATTCCAGAGGTAACACGGAGCTTTTTTAATAGCTTTTATTTTTGATAAAAGCTATTAAAAAAGCTCCTACTCCTGAGAAAGTAGTAATAATTATTACTGAAGGGTCTGCAGGGGTCTTCCTTCCCTCATTCCACTTCTCCCGGTCTATTTAAAGGCAATCGCAAACTAATATTTTAAAGAGCTCATGACATCCCGCCATCGCCTTCTGGGCCTGTCGCATAGTTATTTCCTGTTATTTGATAACGATGACTTGCCCTTGCCCCAAGACAGGAGTAGGAATCGCCACTCGGTTTTGTAAATCCAAATAATACCAACAATTAAACATAGACCGTCGGGAAAGAAATAAAGAAAAATTATTTACAAGGATTTTTATTGTACGTCTAACTTTCTTTGACTACTAATATTAGTAATAGCTTGTTAATTGTAGATAAGCAAGTGGCATTAATTCAATTTACGGTATCTGCATCGAACCGCAGAATCGGTTTGATGAAGTGGTCAATACGGGACCTGGTATTTGTATCTATACCTACCTATAATATTGTACCTCTGTGGTTTAGAAACATAGGTTATTTATGAATGAATTACATGAATAAGGCTTGCCAGCGATTTCGCCCATGTGAACGTCGAAAATTATGCAACGGGATTGTTCTACTGGGATACAAAGTATTCTATATTCTAAGTTCCAGGACAGGGCTAATATTATAAAGGCGAAAGTTTGTGAGTGTGCATGTTTGTTACTTCTTCACGCTCAAACAGCTGGACGGAGCTGAATGAAATTTGGCTCAGAGATAGGTCATAGTCAGGAATAGCACATAATATTATACTTTTAATCCGATCGATAATCACGCGGGCGAAGCCGCTGGCGGAACCTAGTAATTTATACAGAAAGGTGAAGTGGGGGTATAAGTACATTATAGGGCGGGCAGGTATAATTATACGCGAGTGGAGTCGCGTGCGATAGCTAGCTTATGACAATAGTAGAATGTAGGATAACACGTGTCGTGTAGGTCAATTTACTTTCCACTGCTGAACGTTTATTTTCTGGTACCAACTCTTTTTCTGTGAACCCCAAGAAGTGAATATCATTCCTTGAAAACACTCGACTCTCTAAGTGTAACTCTTGGGAAAAAAATACTCTGAATATTGCCGTAAATCCTAGCAATAATAATATTTAGACGAAAATGCAATAACAAGTTATAGTCTCGTCATGTCTTTTATGTCATTGTCATTTACTCACGCTTTATCCAAAACATCAAATTTAGACAAACATCTAGAAGTCGATATAATCTTGTTGTGTTTTATTTCATACATAAAGTTTAAATTGTAACAATTCAATCTCGCTCCTGAAACAGGTATTGCTTTGTCGTTTATTGCAACGCAAAGCTGGCATACAGTAGAGAATTTCATAATCTAGAGATCAAACAACGTTGTATAAATATTTTCCCCGATTCGATTCGAGCACATTCTCAAACTTATTATTATGTGGTTTTTCACATTCTTTATCGATTTTAACTTTGCATTTTCTGTCATCTGCTGAGAAGTTTACAATGAGGGCTTTTATTTTCTTGCTCACCAGTTGGCGCCACTGGCGAGTAATGTCCTTAAATATAGCTGTTAAATTTTGTTATTAAGCAAAGTTTCAATTAAAATCATGTCTAATCCTGTAGAAAAGCGATTCAATATAAAATCGAGTATGCTGCACTTTTAGCGCAGCCCCTTTAAAAAAAAAACAGTGTAACATTTTCCGAAACATAAAACTCTATTAAAGTTAGTTGGTAAAACCTGTATCTTAATCTGCCATATTTAGAAAATATTCTCAACAATAAAAAAGTAGTAAATAAAGTCGCGCTAAATGCTAAAAATCTATGAAATTTGACATTTTCTACACCAGCGCCCCTAGCGTCATAGCGCCAAGTTTTTTTTAGTATATCTTCAATAGTTTTTAGTTTGTCAAGTGTCAAACATCTATAGAATCATAATACACTGTATTTTATTATCATCGTCATATTCCTGTTACTCGGGGTCGGAACAACTTCTCTCATCTTCTTCCATACCGTCAAGCTACCACTGACTCCTTTTTCTTTCATATCACTCCTCACACAGCCCATCCATATTGGCTTTGATCTTCCCTTTCCATCTATCTACATTTATATTCATAACTCTTTTAGTAATATGCGTAAACCCACCCTCGAGAACAGACTAAACGGTAAAAGAGTTTCTTACTAGATCTCCTCTATTTTAAAGGACCAATTGGAACAGTGCAATTCGCTTCTGGCGTTTTATAAAAAATAACACGAGAAACTACTTACTTTGATCTATCTTACGTTTTTAGATTAGAGTGAAACAAAATACTACAATAACACTTTTATTACTATCTACTATGCTATAAGTTGCAGAAAGCAGGCAAAAATAGTAAACAGATATGGAAACATATTAAAAACTTGACTTACAGATCTAAACAACGGGAACCCGTTTCAAGTTTACTGCTCACTAACTCTTCACCCCTATCATCAGCTAATAATGTAAATAACTATTTCGTGAATGTAGGGAAATCCCTCGCGGAACCACTCCTGAAGCAATCGTCTTATCGGTCTGCCGCGCACTTTCAGACTTCTCTCAAGAGCTGTGCTAAATCTTTTGCACTTTTGGATACGGACGAAAGTGAAGTAGAACTAATCATCTCAGCTCTGAAAGATGACTGTGCAGTCGGCTGGGATAATATTGATAATAAAATACTTAAGCGTTTTAAACACATTTTACTCCGACCGTTAACATGTATATTTCAGGCGTGCCTCCGAGAAGGAATTTTCCCTAAAAGTCTAAAAAAAGCGGTGGTCATCCCTATCTTTAAATCTGGATATAGAGATGTTGTGAATAATTATAGACCAATATCTATACTGCCTTCTTTATCCAAAATATTAGAAAAAATCATTAACAAAAGACTCGTCAATTACTTGGAAAAGAACAACTTATTATCTTCTTCACAATTCGGGTTTAGAAGCAGATTGTCCACAGCAGATGCGGTTCAAAAGCTGACAGACCTCGTTGCACAAGAACTCGGCGATGGAAACCAGGTCCTGACTATCTTCCTAGACTTAGCAAAAGCTTTTGACACCGTATCTGTTCCTTTGCTTTTAAATAAACTGGAAACGTTAGGTATAAGAGGTACACAGCTGAAACTATTCGAAGATTATTTAAACGATAGATCGCAATGTGTTCGAATAGGAAATATAACTAGTAACGATGAAAAATCACTAGGATTTGGAGTTCCACAAGGCAGTATCCTTGGTCCATCATTGTTCCTCATTTACATTAATGATCTTTGTAATTTAAATGTAGGAAATTGCAAAATAATATCGTACGCTGATGACACTGCGCTTATTTTCACCGCTAAAACTAACTCCGAGCTGTATAATGTTGCACAGGCAGGTTTTAACATCGTTCTAAACTGGCTTCGTTGTAATTTACTAACACTAAATGCAGATAAAACAAAATATATTCAGTTCAACATGCGCAATCTTAATAACAAAACTAATCCCCATTTATATGCACACCAATGTAACAATCAGTCAGCCACTTCTTGTACCTGCCCTATGATCCTGGAAACAAAGTGCCTCAAGTATCTTGGAGTTTTTGTTGATAACACGCTCTCGTTTAGGCAACATATTGACAGTTTGGTTACTAGAGTACGTAAACTGATGTTTGCTTTCAAACAACTGCGCTCTATTGCCGACACTAACTTAGTCAAACAAGTTTATTTTGCTCTATGTCAATCAATACTTCAATATTGTATAACCTCATGGGGCGGAGCATCAAAAACTATCATTCTCTCTCTTGAAAGAGCACAAAGAGCTGTTCTAAAAGTAGCAAATTCTCTACCTTTCCTTTTCCCTACCCACCAGTTATTTAAATCCTGCAAAGTCTTGACTGTTCGGCAAATTTATTTACTGCACATAACACTAAAACAGCATGCAATGCTTAAATATAACCTAGATATAACTAACAAAAGGCGAAACGATATAGTATGCAGTTCAACCTCTACCTCTAAATTTGCATTTACATATAGATTCTTTACATTTTTAGGGCCCTTTTTATATAATAGATTAAATAGAATACTAAGTATATATAATTTAAATTATTTTAACTGTAAAAGCATTGTTTTAAACTATTTGCAAGGTTTGTCATATGACCAGACTGAAGACCTGCTTCTAGTATTAAAATAAAATTAGATTAAAACTACGTAAGCATGATTAAAAATAACACTACTATGTATATTTCCGCAGTGTCCTAGTTTTACTTAAAATTGTTAATTTATTGCAATACCTACATTATTAAATATAAATAAGCACTTTTACGCCTGAAGCACAGGTTCTACCTAGTTCAGGCAAATTATACATCAGCACTTTTTAGAACATAAGCAAATTATTGTAAATTTTGTACTTTAAGAAATAAATAAACGATTTTATTATTATTTATTATATTTATAAGTACTACAGGCATGAAGATATGTTATGAGCTAAATTTTAATAACACTAAAACCTACCCTTCCAATAATACAGCGTAATCATTATACCTACATAACTATAACTCTACCAAAGTTAACTTTAAGTCACCAGTTGCCATTCCTCAGCTCGAATGTCCCATTGCACATAATTTAGCACATTTGCAAGCGTAATGCAGCTCACTGTGTTTAGTTCCAGCGTCTAATTTAAACTTCGGGCTGTCTCTTTGTTTGAATCTATTGTGTTTTGGAACTATTTTGATTGAGAATGAGGACTGGGGCTGTGCTTTTTGGTTCTATTAAGTTATAGTTTTTGGTCCTGCAGTAAAGAACTTCTTGCTGCATATAACTATCTAAGGCCCTAGAAAAGTATCATTAGAAGTCAGCGATGACAGTGGCGGAAAGTGTGGAGAAGCCAAAATGTAAAGGAAGAATGAAATATATTTATTTGTGACCCGCACAGGAGACACGAAAGATAAGCAATAACAAATAAAATACAATAATAAAATAAAACCCCGTGTGAGACCAAAAAGGCTTCTATCTTAGCATGTGCAGCAATAATAAATAACGCTGCGTTAGTATACTGATTAGGCCCACTGTTAATGCCACGGACACAATGGATATGGGATCACGGTAAGGTATTGATTACGTTATACTTTGATAGCGATACATACATAAATTTTTCCCATTTTACCATCCGCCATCACGACAATTTTGTTGATAAAATATCAATTGTCTAGCCCCTGGTAAGCTATTTCTCTAAACTTAAGTTCACTCGCAATAGTAAGGGCGGTAACGCACTACACGTTCGTGTCCGTGATTTGAGTTCGTAGTAAAAATTATGACAAATTATGACGCATATAGAGTTCGAATGACGTGCGTAAGATTCCCTACATAAAGTATTACTGCTACTTAATGACTTTGTGGGTCCAGAACCATGTGTAGGCATCTCGACGTGCTTCGTTAAAGCCGCATTTAGGGCGTTTGCAGATCACAGACAGCGAACTCATTGGCTATCTAGCACCGGTCTACAACACTCCAAGAAATGCCTAGGCTCTACGTTCAAAGCCCGGGAATGCATTTGGAACATGAGCAGGGGGCAAATCTGCTACCTGCTTGGGGCCTTTACTGGGCACTTTGGAACCAACGACATGCTCATGAAGATGGGTCTAACCGCGACACCCATGTGCAGGTTGTGTGGGGAACATACGGAGCGCATGGAGCACCTTCTTTGCACATGCGATGCACTGGCTGGTAAGCGAATGAGTCTCTTAGGGGCTGGATATCCAAGACCAGAAGACTATAGGCTCATATCTCCCAGTTTCGTTGTAAAATTCATGAAAAGAGTTTTCAACGAGATTGGGGAGGAGTAAGGTATCTAGGGGACCACAATAGATCCCAATGGGTCGAAGTGTCCGAGTTGTTTCTCGGCCCCTCCACAAGATAAGATAGATAAGATTACTGCTACTTCAGACCCAGAATTTCACGGACACGGATCGGATATAGTGCGTAACCACCCTTAGGCTACAAAAAACTTTCCAATACCAAAGAAGCGTTTACTTTTTTTTGTGATTATGAAGCCTGTGAGTCTCACAGGTAAGATTTCCTGCAGACTCTAAACTCCAAAGGATGGACAAAATATGTATTAGGTATTACTATTTAATGCTACAGTTGGCCCGTGTGCCCGTAATTATCGAAACAATAGCTAAGTCATTGTGTCTCGCGTGGATCTACGTTTTAAACACACGAAAGTTTAATGGCCGTTTTCACTAATAATAAGTGAAACTTAAAAAGCTGTTGTATTCTCAACGCCCGACTCAGTGTCGAGAATTCAAAATAAAATTGAGACATTCATTTAGGTGTTTCTTAGTATTACCGAAAACAGGCATGCGAGTAGTTTCTCCTTACATAAGCTTAATCAAAACCACTCCAGAACCACCATGGCCCCCTGGCCGTACACCTGGGGATAGGGTGAGACTGAACCATACGACCATAGAGATGTGCCACCCTAGTCCTATAACGTTTTGCTAGAACTTAATACATATTCAATTAATCTTAATCTTAGCTACTAATAAAGAGGTACAATTGACAATAGGGATCCGCCGGTTTAATTATCATGATAAATTGGACCCGTATTTTTTGCTTATTCAAATCAATAACAATTCACCAAGATACAGCGCACTAAAGTTCGGCAGTGGGGCTTGTGACGTAACTTATATGTAAAAAGTGTACAAAGGCATGACGTCATGCGATATTTTCAAATATTTTTTGGAAATCTAACTGATGGACTAAAAATATTTATTACGCATCATCTGATCCTCATTATCATCATCTGAGAAGTGATAATCTCTGAAAGTAATGACCCGATTTTTTTTCACTTATAATTTAGTGCATAAAGTTAAAATTACCATATATAATACGGTAATTTACGCTATTTTAGTTCGGAAATATAGCACGTTTTGTGCAGGATACGCCACAGTTAATATCTGTGAACACACTCCATGTACAAGTTCAAAGACATAGATTGTAGCCTCAACATTAAACAACTTGCCATATTGAAATACGCTGCGTATAGTAATTAAATAGGAAACGCCTGTAGGTACGACTGAAATCAATCAAGCATCGCCTTCGTAACGATGTCGTTAGGAAAATAATATATGCACTAGCAAATGTACTTGTATGTAGAACTTTGTGTGATGGCGTGAGAGTAAAGAGCCTTTGCAAACTACAGACTTTTTGGTCAGACTCGGTCCAATTGAAAATCACATTCATTACCGAATCGTAGTAATGAGCGCACTTGCATACTTCTTCATACTGATTAAAGGGTGGTTGGCCCTTACGACCGATAAAAAGTCTGTAGTTAGCGGGGGGCTCTAAAGAATAAATACTTATTCATTTGGAAAGGTAACTTGTAGGTATCATAGAAAATAGGGGCAAACTTTACTGCGTAGGTGAACATAAATAAGGTACAGAAAATAGCGTATGTATTTTCAGAAAATGCAAAAAATAATAATTTTAATAATATATCGTAGGTTGTCAAAACTACGATATATTACTCTTAATCTTAAACATATTCCCTAAGCATATAAGTTATTTATAGACATACTATGTCATGCTAAAAGTAATATGTTTTACTTTTTCATAAGTACACTACCCTTAGCAATAAGAATAACGTTTTTAACAAGAAAACTACACGTGAAGACAGATCACTTTTCCACCGGTCGTGACGAATTGCTATAACATCGGACTATCAGAGTAAGGCAAGAATGATCGCATCCGTTTGTGTTTGTGTGTACAAAATAATATCTCCAGCATTGATGACCAGTCTCTGCTGAGATTGGCTGCCATGACCGATATTGTCCGTTGGATGTAAGAAGAAGCTTAGGACCGGTAACTAGGTACGCTTGGTGAGACCTACGTCCAGCAGTGGACGTCTTTCGGCCAAAAATCCAAAGGTTCTCTATAAATGATATTAAAATTACTATCAGAAGCCTATTCTGCGAGCAATGTGCCATGCCTATTGCCACTTAAGTTTGGCTATTCTTCAGGCTATGTCGGTAATCTTGGTTCCCTTGCGGATGTCTTCGTTTTTAAATCGATCACACAAGAAAACGCCGAGCATAGCTCTCTCCATTGCCATTTGGGTGACTTTAAGCCTTCTGATGAGGACTTTTGTGAGCGACCACGTCTCTGTCCGGTAAATAATCACTGGCAACACACACGGGCTGTCGTTTTGAGACACTGTGGTAAGTTGGACGAGAAGATACCGCGCAACTGCCCGTACGCTGCCCAGCCGAGTCAGATTCGACGGTTGACCTCTTTCTAGAAGTTGGACCTACCTAACTGGACCAACATAAGACTACCCTTGGTAAACCAGAAAGATTACCTTTATGCAGTATAACCACTCATTAAAAAACATAGGTACCTAGGTCAAGCTAGAAACTCAGTTCAAGTTGATTAGCGAAGCACCACACGTCTACGACTGGTTATAAAACCATCTCACTAGTTTGCGGATACCTTAGAAATGGTAATGGGAAATTGTAACCATACTGGCTCTAATACATATGTGGGTGATTAGATTGCTTGATTACGTAAGTTAATTAGTGGTGAGTTACCTGTGTACTTAATCAGACGACTTTAATTATTTTAAATAGGTCGACTTAGTTTTGATTCACGCCGGAACCACCATATCCCTGGAGGTAGGGTGGTACTGAACCATATCACCATAGTAATATTGAAAGTTGTAAAACAATATCGGTCCAAATACAAATGTATTAACCTATGTTCTTAATTTGTGTAATGCATTCCCTTTGGTGATTTCATTGTGCAATAACTGCATTTGGAATTCTCCATTAAAATTATCATTAATAATTTGTTCCGTTTTTAGGAGTTCAACGTTTTGTGTAATGCCGCCTCCACACGCTTGGCGAACAATGGCGAACAGCAAACAATAATATCCTAATAATCCGTAATAGACTAGCATGTTCGCCAAGCGTGTGGATGCCGTGTTTGTGTTGGGTGTTTGTAGTCAGTGTTTAGCACGTGTTTGCTATTCGCTCTGTTTGTGGCAAACAGCAAGGCCTACCACATAGTAAGTCTTATGCCGCCTCCACACGAGGCGGCATAAGACTTTTAAAGCCGCCTAACACACTTGGCGAACAATGGCAAACGGCAAACAACAAACACGAGCGTGTGGATGGGTGTTTGTTTGTGTTTGCCAGTTTTTCTTTGTGTTCGCCCGTGTTCGGCATCGGTGTCGGTTTTAATGCATAAATCAAGTGTTCGACAAACATGTTTCCGATGTATCCAGACGCTTGTTCAGTTCAGTAGTATGCGCAAGCTTGCGGGCGGCGGACGGAGTTATAGTGGTGGTCAAATTTACGAATCGTGACATTTTGTGTATCCTAAGCTAAATTGTAAGGGAAGATGAAGAGTTCGCTTCAAGCTCTCTTTTTCTATTGTTATATAATCTATTCCTAGTAATATTTTATCAGCAGGCAGAAGCGGTAAGGCGGCAGTAATTGCCTCGATTCTGCTTTCAGGTCTAGTTTGACCATCGATGCCGAGTCAGCCAGCCTGTCGGCTTTTAATCGGTTACATTTCGGGAAATGTGCGAGGGAATTGCATGATCGGATTCCACTTATCCCGTTTTATCATCGGACTACAAGACGAACGACGTTGCACCATCGGTACATGGTGGACATCCCACCTATGCGCACTAAACGTTTGGGAAATACCTTTATTATGCGTAAAGCCAAGGTCTGGAATTCCCTGCCGCAGTCTGTGTTTCCCGATAGCTACAACTAAAGGGTTTTAAAGTCAAGAGTGAGTAGGTTACTTCTAGGTAAGCGAGTTTCACCGTCGACCATATCATCGCTTGACATCAGTGTGGATAGACTATCAATAATAATATCTGATATATATAAAAAAGCTGTATTATAGCCAAGTGTACGATTTCTTTGGGATAGTTCAAGAAAGCGAAATTACGAGTAAAAGCTAGTATTTTAATAAACCTACATTACTCAGCGTCTAACCTAGCTCGACATGATTAAGGCTACACTTGATTGATTGCTCGACTGGAGCGCTATATGAGGTTAGAGCCTAGGCGTCAGTTCTATGAGTATGACGCCTGACTGCATCCGCGTTGAGTGCACAACGAGAGCAAATCTCATAAACTATAGTGTATTAGTTGTTAGGTTTGTGAGATGCCTGAATGCATCCGTATTGACGAGAGATGAGATTCAGTAAAATCTTGGATTATTGTTACTTAGGTAAACTATGTTTAAATATCAAAGAAAATCAATTTATATGAGCACACCCCACTGTTCTTTTGTAGAACTCCAATACCAAAGTGATTTCGGTCGTAGCACCGTTTGTGCTACGCCGTAGCATGTCTACGCACGTAGCGGGAGCTTCGTTTATTCTAAGGCAAGTTGACTGGAGACAAAAAAAGTTGAAAATAAACAAACAAAATTGTGACGTTGTCCCCCAGCGGTGGCCATAAGGAATGTTTAAAAAGCCGTGTTACTGACCCCAGTGGTGGACAACGAGAATAATTTAAAAATCCATGTCGCTGTCCTCCAGTGGTGGCCAACCAAGTGGTGGATATAGGGAATAATCGGTTTTCTACTAAATTAGAAACTCTTTAATTTAGTAATGCAATAACGTATATGAACAGAGTGTGCCCAATACACACATGCCTGATCGGAGGTTGCTTCATTTTCAATGGAAGAAGTTTCAACCCTGTGCCGCATACCTCTATGTGTTTCCTCATATTTTTGAATTACACTTCCACTAGAGCCTCACTAAAGCGTTAGTATTAATTAGCCGGCTTCACTACCCACAAAACTGGCCCAGATTGATACATAAATGTCGTCCACGCTGCCAAACTCTAGTAACAATAAACCGAACCGCTCCTGACATAGTTCCAGCCATAAATTCTGCTTTTATAGGTACACGAGTTTGGCAGTAAGTCGGACGATGAATACCATCTGTCGCACAACATCTTGCAAAGGTCCCGTACAAAGCCTAAGGGGGCTAAGGCCCATTCAGATTCACTCGCCTGTCTCTCCCATTCGGGAATCTGTCTTTGATGTAATATTATGCAGATGTTTCTGACGTAGATAGTAATTCATCTCTCTCCCTGCGTAATTACTTTAATTGTTCTAAATATAAGACGGCTGGCTGGAGTTAAGGAGGTAATGTTGAATTTTGGGATGGTTGAATTATTTCTCTGTGCCTGTCTGTGCTTATTGCTTAAATTTGAGCTTTAAAATGATATATTTCATTTCGTGTGTTGTCAAACTACATAAATTTTTCAAAATGCAGGGTTTTATATATTTATAACCTTTTATTTTACAAATTTATTATTAATTATACAATTCTACACAAAGAGAATACAGTGGACGTGGATTGGAAAGCGCGGCTCGCCGCAGACAAACGACTCAATTCTGATAGCAGTCATTGGCTTTCATTGATAATGGAGTATGGACTCATCTGTATTTGACCACGGTTAGAATAGTGTTATAATACTGTTGCATGTTATTTTGAAGGAAGCCAAGAATACACAGTAGTAGTATGCATTCAATTTTCCAGACCTAAACATAGATTGTCATGCTCTTTCCCTTATGAATCGTCTCCTTGACTTCTCTGATAGATAGTCATTATTTCAGTAGTCAGCTTCTTCAGGCTATATCAATTTTCTTTTATAATCTTAAAGCCAATATGACTTAGATATGCCCATGTTATAACCAATCACACTAGACTATAGTTAATGTAAGTATAAAGAAGCCAAGTAAGAGGCCTGTGGGGTTCCCAGAGGCGGCTTATTTAACTCTGACATCAGAGGTGGCCGGAGGATGTCCCTCACGAAAAAAAGAAGAAGAAAACCAATCAGAAGTCGTTCTGCATCTTCACTATGTGCATGTTACCAGACTGTCACAACGTATGCAATGGTTTAACTTGGCTAAATATACAGCAGAAAAACTAAAGATGGAGAGTTACAAACGATAGGATTTTCAAGTAGGGTTGATATCAGGCAGGCCAAATCTCAGTATGATATAGCTGCATAGAAGTAAGATATGTATTTATATATTTCTCAAAATAAATAGGGATACAGGCTTCTAAAACGAAGACCTACCACGTATCTAAATTATTTTCTTCTGAACGAGCTAACATGATCGAACGAGAGAACATTAGATGAATTGATTCTAGTTCAGAATAGTTTCTGTGAGTATCTAAGTGTATCGACTTAAACTTAAAATATATTCGGTAGATAAATACGGCTATTTGAATATCGATTCAATGTAGATGCTTCTAAATAGCGAGCACGTTTGATGATTATTTAAGTATAAGAACGTGATCTATTTTATTTGATGCTTTGGAACTTAGTTTTGTAAATTATTGTCTTAGTTTTGAACCTTGTGGCCATTGTGGACTCGCGATTATTGTACCTATAGTCGTGTCAGCCAATATGGCTGAAGAGCCACGAGCCTGGACCAAAATCTAAAGAGGCTCTCGTTAGGCAGCTGGGTCAAGGACTTGATTCTAAATGCAGTATTTCTGGACTCGGCTCGTTTTGTTTGAAAGTTCCTCTCTCTGAAGCCCTATCCTCTGATAGCTTGAACCCTATTCCCGATACCTGGGCAAATAAACATTATAAACATTACAATTATTTTGAGCTCCACCACAATGAAGTAAAAATAGAGCCCGACGTACCACCTTTTAATTGGAAACCAATAAACGCGGGAGAGATATTTTTCTGAGAAAATAATGTATGTTAATAGAAAAAGTTGAAAAAGGTCACAGAATTTTCTTCATCTATGTTACGAGGAAAAGTAAAAATAAAACAAAAGTATTCTCAGAATTTCCTTTGTAAAAGACATTGCGGAAAAGCTTGCGAAAATATTTGCAGAGGGAGACGGACGTTTGCTTACGTGTCCCTGAAGACAGGAAGACAATTTGAAGTTAAAATAAAAAAAATAATCTGCGAACTATTTTGTATCTACCTGAAATATTACATTTTACTTACAAGCATTTTGCTTGGGTTTGCGTGTTACATTTATGTATTCACGAAATAGACACACCATTTTGTATGAAAACTCAGATACTTTTATTTCAGAGAAGTTCTCACCAGAATAATAGTTTATATTGAGTACTGTCAACCCCAATAAGAGTTATAAGCCTAAGTTCAGCAGAGGTGTTTCAGGTGCAATGGTGATCATCCGTCACGCCATCACTGACTCCCTTTCTTTTCATATCACTCCTCACACAGTCCATCCATCTTTTCTTTGGCCGTCCCCTCCCTCTACATCCATCCACATTTATATTCATAACGCTTTTAGTAACATGCTATTCATCCCTCCGCATCACATGACCATGCCAAGACAAACGGTTTCCTTTCAATTTTTCTGTCACTGGCGCCCTTTCAAACTGTCTCTAATATACTCATTTCTCACTTTATCCATTCTCGTTACTCCGCACATCCATCTCAACATTCTCATCTCTGCTAAATTCAATCTCTTTTCATCCATCTTTTTCACAGCCCAACATTCTGATCCATACAGCACGACAGGTCTTATCACGGACTTGTAAATTTTCCCCTTTAACTTGTATGCTCATACATGGGTCAGGTGAAATGGTGATGATGATGAATATAAAGTTAGTAGGTATAAAACATTCCCTATGTACTTTCTAAACTGCGTTAAACCCACTTCATTGAACGTTGGACGCTTAATATGAAGACATGACAGTTTACGTTTGTCTATACGGCTCATAACACAACAATGAAACAAGTTTCACAACTACAACTATAAATTGCTCCACAAAGCACATATTTCTGAGAGCTATATATTACAAAAGCCATCTAACGTAACATTATACAGTAAGTTACAATCGAAAACTCCAAAGTGCAGATAGAAGTTAATAGGGGCTCTGAGAACTGTTAAACTTCAGAACTATATCGTTTAAATTAGAAATATAGCTTCGATATACATCTGTGAGCTAACTTTCAAAGCGTGTACCTTAGATGTTTAATTTGAACCGATTCCTACTGGTACAGTGTTTCGTTTTGTTGGATTTGGAAACCGTTTATTCTAGGTTAAATCAAATTAACTTGGGAAACTCTACAGACAGGTCATAGGTACATGTGTATTGTGTTAGAATCAAATACTGAAAAAGATCAATGAGCGAAAAAAATGCATTTTTAAAAGAGCAAATTTTTTTGGCTTTCAATTTTGTGTCGTGGATCTTAAAAAAAAGGCCATGAAGCATTGTGGCAAAAACAAACAGGTCAAATAGTAATATTCGTATTGTAGCTTTCATAATATTTGACCACAACGCGTTGTAGACAACGAGAAATTTGCGATGTGATCGTTTAAAAGAGGCTAAAATGTCTGTATCGGGATGCGATTTTGGTATTTGAGATAATTTTGTATTTCGATATCTAATGACAACAAAACAAAATAATGTGACCTTTTAATTTCAGTTATAATTATTACTTGATGAATTTGAAAGATTAGATTTATTGTATTTATATCGCCACAGAAGACAATACATGTTTCATTTTCATTTATTTATTCACAAACATTTCATATACATTCTGTCAAACATTACCTAATTCGAATTGCAATAAAAATGTAAATGCATTTTTGTTGCTTGAAGATAAATTATATAAATATCGAGTTTCGATCATTAATTTAAAATATGTCACAAACAAATATAATGTCAATTAGTCTAATATATGTCACCAATTTGGTTTGTTAGATTAATACCCATCTCGTCTGTGGAGTTTCGCTAGTTAATATCTGACCCTGTATAAAAGTAATAAACAATGTTATTATGACTGGCTGGAGCTTTTATAATATCTTCATAATTATGTACTTACAATTTGTATTGTTTATTAAAGACTAAAGTTAAAAGCCAAGGTTGTCTGACTTAAATCGCCCTGAGCAATAAGTCGGCCCATTAAACATTTTCTGTTTCTGAATATTAATAATTTCTACTTTCTTTGTACAAACAATAAAACAGATATCTTTAAAAAAACAACCGGCCAAGTGCGCGTCTGGGCACAGAGGGTTTTTTTTAACTTTATTTTATGGAGCGTGTTTGGAAGCGCTTGGTGCGAATTGGTGCAATGGCAACAAGGTAAGGATGGTAACTTGCAGTGCGTCTAGATGTCCGATGGTAGAAGCGGGCTGCGGAATGAGGTCGTGGAGTTCTTGAGCACACTCACCGAAATACTGTCTATAGAATACTGACAAGCAGGCAATCTTGCGGCGATGAGCCAAGCTGTGAAGCTTGGTATTCATCAATTCAATGTCGCCGATGAGCCTCTTGGCTCTGCGTTCCACCGAGTCAAGCGCGGCAAGCTGATACTTAGCTGAGCCATCCCAAAGGTGGCTGCAATACTCCATGCAGGATCGGACTTGCGCTTTGTACAGGGTTAAAAGCTGTCCAGGCGTAAAGTATCGCTTCACCTTATTTAGGATGCGCAGTTTTTTGTACTCAATGGAGGCGCCGAAGTTGAGACTGGATGTCAACTCCATGCCTAGGAGCTCGAGCCGATCAGTCACTGGAACAGACGCACCCCGAAAAGTAGGCGCCTGATCGAAAAGACTCCTGTTAGCGGTAAAAAGACACGCCTGTCTTTTGGTGCCGTAAAAGGAGACCAGATTGTCATCACCCCTCTGGGAGACAAGGCTTAAGGTCAAATCTGTCCGCTCTACCATAGCCTCTCTCAAGGAACGAACTTCATCCACGCTGGTTCTTGCGCTGGACAGGTATCTCTCTGAAACAGTACTGTCATTTGCGTACCCAACAATACCAAGCTGAAGTAGGTCATTGATGTGCAGCAGGAAAAGATTTGCAGAGAGAACAGACTTCTGAGGAGCTCCGGAATCATAAGCCATAAGGTCAGAGGAGCAGCCGTCTATGACTACTCGGATCGACCGTTCGCAAAGGAAGTCTGATATCCAGCTACAAAAACCAGCGGGGATGCCATAAGCAGGAAGCTTACTGAGTAGACTTGCGTGCCAGACCCTGTCAAAGGCCTTCGATATATCTAGCGATACAGCAAGTACTTCGCCGTGTCTCTCGTTGTCTTCGCCCCAGCAGTGCGTGACATACACAAGAAGATCGCTAGTAGGCCGTCCCCGGCGAAAGCCTTATTGACGGTCACTGAGGAGATTATTGTCTTCAAGGTAGGTCAGCAACTTACTATTCAGTATCCTTTTCATAACTTTGCACAGAATGGAGGAAATGGCGATTGGACGGTAATGGACAGGGTCTGCACGGTCGCCTTTTTTGGGCACTGGTTGCACATTTGCAAGCTTCCAGGACTTTGGCACCGTTCTTTTTACAAGAGAGAGGCGGAACAAGCGTGTCAACACAGGAGACAGTTCGGGCTCACACAGCCTCAGCACTCTCGCTGGAATGCTGTCAGGCCCGCTGGCCTTGTTCACGTGTAGACTGCACAATACTCTTATGACCTCTTTAGTGTGCACAACGATGATGTCCACACTAAAGGGTTCCGTATAAACAGCTACATCCACCAAAATAAATAGGTAACATTACTAATGTTCATAAACAATGAAAGCTCTAACGAAGGGTCAAATTTAACTTTGTCATTCGAAAACACTTGTTCCCATACATTAATAACAAAAAAAAAAAAAAACAAGTACATTTTATAAGTTGTTTGACTATTACTCGTAAACTTTTAACGTACGTACTATATTAGTTTTATTTATTTATTTAAACTTCATGTACAATGGTTATAAATAGGCGGAGCAAGGCATTCCCTACCAGTCAACCTTTGGGTTAAAAAGGACACAACAGTGGTTGGTGTACAAAAAGATAAAAATAGGAACAATAATAAAAGTTGGATATTAATAAACTACCTAACCTCCTTTTCCTTTTAATTTCGTTATACATACTACTGCCGTGAATTTTTTCATATATCCAAAGCAACCATTTAGCTGGCAGGGGCGGGACACTTAACTCTCACAAAAATTAGCAATTTAAAACTTAATTTTACGCAAACGGATCCCTGAATCAAAAAATGGTTCTCAAAGACCCGTAATATTTTTGAATGGCCTATTTAACAATACTCCACCCGATGGGATGGAGGAGAAAAATAATAGCCCCACTTTACGTATGTAGGAGGATCATTAAAAGCATTTTTTTCTTTATTTTATTTTACCACTTTATAGGCGTGATTATTATGTATATGCATACCAAATTAAAGCTTTCTTAGTACTAAGAGTCTCTGAGCTAAGCTGCGGACGGACGGACGGAGAGTCGGACGTGGCGAAACTAAGGATTCCTTGTTGACTACGGAATCCTAAAAACGGAGTGCAGTAAAGTTACAACGAGTACCTCTAGAAAGTGTCATTAGATCAGGGAAGGCGACAGTCGTAAATCCAAAATGTAAGGGCTCGGTCATTTGACATTTCGATAGCACTTGGCATTCTCATACATTTTTGTCATTCTGCCAATAGCTACCGCGGCGCTTGCATTAGTAGAATGTCACTTGTCAAGAGCCACAGAATTTTCAGATTTCCCATACATTCTCCAACGGTTGGACATAAAGTTACTCCGCGTAATAAGGAGGTTAAACACACATGATTAACCCACATTACTAAAATGGAAACGTGCTGTGCGGAACCCAAGTAGCACGGGACAATGTCAGAAAGATAATGATGATACATAAGCATAATTAGCCTACAATGTTGCTCTTCCTGGGACAGGCCTTCTCTCTGTAAGAGGGAGTGGGTTAAAGATGATAAAGTTCTAGCACTGTAAAGATGAACTCAAAACAATGATGACTCTAAAGTTCCCGTCACGAGACGCAAGACATTTTGAAAATATAAAACGCGACTAAGTTACGTAGCGACAATTCACAACCACAAATAATACCAAATTCAATCAACTCAAAGTAACATACGTATATACGAAACTAACGAGTAATTTCATTTGGTCGGGTTATATTTTAGCGATATAAAGGGCTGTCGTCTAATGTTTTGTGGTACTGGAACGTTCCATGTGTCAAACGCGTGTACTCAGTACTTTTTGCAGGGATTATTTTGTTGTTAATTGAATTGTCGCTACGTTACTTACTAGTTTTTTTTTTACAAAAAGTATAGCTTCTCGTGACGGAGACTTTAGATAAACGTCAACAACTCGAAAGTCATTAAGGTTAGGCTAGGTTCTTGCCTCAACAGTCATTGTCTTAGGTTAGGGTACTATGTATGTAGAGTCAATCTACAAGACAATGACACTCGGATCAGGTTACCATAAAATTCAATGCTTGCCATCGTGAAAAAACACTGTTAATACTAACAGACTATAAAAAAAAACTTGAACAAGCTATCGTTATGCCACAGCCGTTTTAAGTATTTAAATTTTAAACGTAAAAAACTAAACTTTTATGTAATTAAAGCTGACTACGGGGTCAACGACTGGAAGTATAGATACAAGCTTGTTTTTTTTTTGCTTATTATAGTCATTAAATATATAATTAGATTTCGTCTACGAAGTTTTGCTAGCAAATGAAATGAAATTTAATCCTGCATTAATTTATTAATTTTCCAGATAATAGTCTGTACAGTACGATTGACACCCATGTTTGTAATAAATACCGTGTAGATATTCTTGTTCGATGTTATTTTAAATCAAAATCAAATCTTTGAGTCTTTCCAAAGAGGTCTACACTTTGAGACGTGCATACAAATTTCATCATTCTTACTGATCTATTCTTTGACTATTCAAAATTGCTTAGAAATGGTTTCATTGAAATTATGTATAATGTGTAAATATATGTATTAATGTTTCGTATCTTTGAGTCCGCGTTTAAGTTTTGAAATCACTTGAATGAATAATAAATAATCTACTTCGCAATTTTTAAATAAAATATAGAGTACCTAACCTTTTCACTAAGTATCTTTTTAAATAGGTATACCTAGCCTTATAGTTAGGTACTAAGTTAATATAAGGTTACTTATTGTACTAAAAGCCAAATGAAATATTTACTTCGATCTTCGTTAATTCGACGGATTCGGAAATTTAAGTACTTATTTGTGTTCAAAATTAAATTGTTTCAATGGGAGGGTTTTGCAAGCTTATCGCGTTGGTGTTATTTAATCTTTTTGAAGTAATATTATATTAAGATGGCGTCGGATGACCTTCTGGCTTAGAGGAAATTGGTTGCTATTTGCTTTGGGGCTCGTTATAGGATTAGATATATTTTAATTTACTCATTTTGCAGGAAAATGGTAAATATAACTTTTGCTTCATTGAAAATTATTATTAGTGTATTTTCAGACCGAATTGTATGATTTCAGCTGAACCAGATGTTGACGACCTTACTTATAATAAGTTTTATCATTCAATATTTGTAGATTGATTACATTCTTAGACCAACAATCGGTATAGCGCTTTTGTAGTCCTCTAAGGATACCATTGATGTATAGACAGCGAAACACTCTAAATATAGCAACCACGCCACCGAAATAAACCATCGTATGTCTCCAAATAATCATATTATGAGAATTTCATCTTTTCTCACCCAAAATTCTTTATTGTTACAGAATGCGCCCATCCTGTCACCAACTCTGACTCACCAACAAATGTGTGACAATGTGCCTCGGACACTATAGCAGTGTAGTGGGTGTCGTTTGGTGAAATGTGCGCAACACTATGAGCAGAGGCAGCTGGCTGGCGATGGTGGCGGTGGTGGTGGTAGCGGGGGCGGTGCGGGGGTGGGACTGTGTGTGCAACCCCCGGGAGTGCGAGGTGCTGGAGCCCAGCGGGTGTCCAGGCATGGGGATCGTTGTGTGGGACCCCTGCAGGTAAACGATAATTTTGCGAAAAGTCTTTGAATTTACATTACGTTTCCTTCGCGAGTTAATTGTCGAGCCACTGGCAAAAGAGAGTTACCGCATTATGTAACAACACAGATTAAACATGGGGCAAAGCACGGCTCAATTACCAACGCAGTATTTTCAACTCACTGGTAGAGGTCCGCGGCGCTGTATTTTGCTCCAAATAATTTCATATATCTAAGAATGCCTTCAGTTGACATGAGACCGTAGTCGACGAAGCTGTGTTTTAGGCTTCATGCAAGGATATACAACATGTTCTTCTTGTTTTCAAGATATTATTTTTCAGACATTCTCAGTTTCAAAAAAACATTTTACAAAAAAATGCAACCGACTTCCAAATAAAAACACTAAATAGTGAAAAATAACTTGTTTTTATGTAAAAAGTTTTTATTTTTATCTTTTTAGTTATGGGACATAATGAGCAAGTTCAGATAAGTACCTTACACTTATAATGCCCAAAGTTATGCCTGAATAGATTACCCGAATAACATAAAACTAACATAACTGGTTAAAAGAGAATGTACCAGGCTGAACTATACATATCTGCGTACCCCTTTAGAGCGTACCGACGTGATGCTGTGTTTATGGAAGAGTTAAGTTGTATATCTCTGAAGTTCTTCATCAAATCTTGATCGGATTTAAATGAGAGGAACCAGCTATCAAATAAAAAAAGAATCAGCATATCAAATCGGTTCACCTAGTAAAAAGTTTTGAGGTGTCATAGAAAAAAAGTCGAATTGAAAACCTCCTCCTTTTTGGGATGTCTGATAAAATGAAAGAAACTACTCCATATTTAAAGTAGTCGGATAAACGCGTTTCCCAAATTATTTATCAAATTAATCAAAAGTTATAGGCCACCATTTAATGCTTTAACTCCATTAAGACTAAGTAACCAAATGGAAACGCTTTCAAACTGAAAACTTCAGCCTTGTAACCCTGTAACCTCTTACCCAGTCATGTCCCTTCGACTTTTAACCCTTTTACTTCGTCTTTTCTTAAATTTTTAACTCCTAAGTGGAAAGGAAGTACTTAATAAATTATAATAAAAGAAGTTTATTTTATAAGTACGCTTTTAAAGGTTCTTAGTACAAACAGTTCAAGGATCATGCAAAAGGGCCGAGGTTTTTTGTGAAACAATGGAGGCCGATTTTCAATGGAAATATTTTAATTCGTAACGGATGACGTGATTATGGTCTTGAGAGCGTTTTTAAGTTTGTTTAATGATTTGCTAAGGATCTTAATAATAATAGCTACAAGAGTCATTTCCAAGGTAAAGCATCACTTATCTTGCTGAATTCAATCCTTTGCTGGGTGACCGTACATCAGGTGCAAACCGACACCTTTCTGTGTTTCGGCACACACATTAAACCGTTGGCCCTGAGGCCTTAGACAAGTGACATTCTATCATAGAAAGCGTCGTCATAGCGATAATGAAAAAGTCGAAAATATATAGGGTTGACAACAAACATCTAATGTCATGTGACTTATTCCTTTGTTGACGATGCTATGTCGACTGCTCAGTTACAGGAGCGAATAAATAAAATACGTGAACGATAACAATCTGGTGTAGTCACAGAAATACAATATTCAAATAAAACCTAGTGTCTTCGTCGTGGTAAGATTTTTAGTGACGCGATGCTTGGAGTGGGAGACGTGCCAGCTCCGTCCCTGCCGCCCACGTGCCCTCTCATACACCGCGCGCCTCCAACCGGCATGCCATGCATAGACACCTTATAATTTAGCATTTCGAACATCGCCTTCGCTGACATCGAATGACACTTGTCTATGGCCTAAGGAGTATCCTGTTAGTGTTGCCCAGTTAGTAGGTTGTGGATGTAATTAAGACGACCGCTCCACGTAAAATACGTAGTTAAGAAAAAGATAAGCAAATTCGTTGTCTTGAAAGTATTTTTATGACAGCGTGTTAATTTTTTGAATGCTGTGGGACAGTCTGGCTATATCATCTTATTTTTAACAGAACTATTGCCCGTTTTCACAAATAATACGAAACACTAAAATAAATGCCTGAATATTATTATACTAAAGGATTTCTTATCCAGGCGCTGGGTTACTCGTAATAATTACGATGTCACCTTATGTAAAGAAAGAAAGTAAAATTTCAAATAATTTCCTTTTAGTTAATGTTTTTTTGGCGTTTGGCTTTTGACAATGATGTGCAACTTTACAACTTCAAGGTCAAATAACTTCTAAAACAAATAGAAAACATTTCCATTTTTAAACCCCGACGGAAAAGGAGGGGTGTTGTAAGTTTAACATGTGCACATACAGCAGCAGAGAAACTTCACCCCATAGAAGTGTATAAAAAGCGAAATCTATGGACAGGAGGATATAGTACAATATTTACGTGCGCCGCGTGCGCGCCATCTCTGTGATATCAATGAAACTTTCAAGATATTCTAACTAGAAATAAAAAAACTGCCGCTAGATAATATAATTTATTTTTAAACTTCCAAACGTGTTCAACAAATATTATACTTTTTTACATAATTCTAAAAACTCACAGAACAAACACATAATTTTTATAAAATAAAGGCCACGGCCGACATGAATGATGTGATGGATGATTCCTAAGCATATTGATGAATTTCACAACTATGATAAATGTCAGAATGGTGCAGCGGTATAACAGCTTGACCCGTCAGTTATAGTTACCAGATTCGGTTCTTCGATCGGCTTAACGATTATTATTAAATTTTAAAATTCTGTTGTGAGTTTTTCGAAATTTGTAAAAAAAGTATAATGTTTGTGGAACACGTTTGGAAGTTTAAAAAAAATATAGGTAGCATGCGATAGATATTACCTAGGCTAGCGATCGGTTTTATGAGCACCGTCAGTTGTTTTACTTCTTGTTAGAATATCTTAGCAGTTTCATTGATGTCACAGAGATGGCGCGCACGCATTAACGATCTGCTGAAACCTTACCTTTAACCATAACTATGGGTATGCAGATGACAGCACTGTTACTGCGTTGTCCAACGCACGGGCTACCAGGCCGCAGATCCAGTCTCTCCGTGAGGCCATTGTGGAGCGTTTGAACCTGTCCTTACAGGCAGTCTCCGAATGGGGCGATGCCAATCTGGTCAGGTTTAATGCCACTAAAACCCAGGCGTGTCTTTTTTCCGCAAAAAAGAACTAATTTCACCCGGCTCCAACTTTCCGAGATTTGACCGTGCCAATAACGGACCATCTTGGGCTTTTTGGCCTTACTTTGACATTGACTCTCAATTTTGGCCCATACATTGAGGCAAAGGCTCAGCTGGCCGCCAAAAAGTTAAGAAAAAAAAAACGCGACGCATGTAAACATCGTAGTATATCCTCCTGTCCATAGATGTCTTTTTTTACACATTTCACAGTGTGTTTGTGTATACGTGTATTTGTGTATCTGTCTGTGGCACCAAAGCTCCTAAACTGATGAACCGGTTTTGTTTCTTTTTGTCGCTTTGCTATGTTTGATGAAAATGGGTTCAGCCGTTCATAAGTTATTGCCGTTTTTCTGTTTGAATTGGGCTGTTTTTAAAAGATATCGTGTCATAATTACGTGTTCAATAGATTGACGATCGAAATGTGTCTACTACTAGATACATTATGTAGCATGGAATAAAAATGAGTCGGGGATTTTAAATTTTTTGTTGTATTTAACGAATCCATTAAATTTACGGAAAAATTACTTAATAAGAATATTCTGTCATATTATTATCTTCCAATAAGGTAATTTTCCAATATCTTGAAGTAACTATCTTTTATTAATATTAGTTTCCAATTAAGTCTCGGTGTCCAAGTAATTAGAACAATTACGAACTAAAATAGAATCAATCAAATTAGCATCCTTCGATCCGGAGGTCTTATGAACCGAGAATATCTCAAGGATTATTATGATAAAGATACTTTGTTATTATAATAAGGGGACTTATTTTTATAAAAGATGGACGTTGAGGAAATAATTTTTATTTTTCTTTGTTATCTGTGAGGAAAAAAGTTTGCCTAAGGTATAAAAGAAAAAGTGTATTCATATTCATAATTCTTTATTGTACACATCATCAACATCATCATTTGAACCGAAAGACGTCCACTGCTGGACATAGGCCTCCCCAGGCGTCGCCACATTGACCGATCCCGTGCGTCTCGCATGCAGCGCCTTCCCACAACCTTAACCAGGTCATCGGTCCACCTAGTGGGAGGCCTTCCAAAGCATCGTCGTCCGGTTCGCGGTCGCCATTCCAGAACTTTTCGGCCCCATCGGCCATCCGTTCTGCGAGCAATGTGCACTGCCCACTGACACTTAAGTTGTACACAAAACATACATAATTATACTAATAAATACGCAAAATATAGTGAACATTTAATTTCGAGTGTAAGTTATAGTGCTTCTTTAAAAGGCCCTGTTTATTAAAACGAAAATGATCGTTAAATTAGTGAGTCAAATTGTGATGTACTCGTTCGTTGCTGTGACTAGTTGAATCTTTTTTTAACAGCAGACTTGCGTTATTTTTGACGCCTTGATACTTTTTAATAGATATCGGGTGACCATGCAATATTGTTAAGCTTAAATTGACTAATTAACCAACTATCTCTGATTATTCTGTTCTTTTAACACTCACGAGTGAAAATAAAAAGAATAATATAAAATTATGTACAATAACAATAAACAAAAATGATAACTGTAACAAAGCTCTCAAAATAAACATTGACAAAAACATTGGTGCGTATTCAGCAGTTTTCAGTTATCACAATGTTTATTTAGTTTTGTGAAGTGCAACTACGAACAAAATTAAATAACGATACTAATTTTATTGTTCGATGGATACAAAATATCTTAGTAAAACTAGGCGTAACATAGGCATGTATAGGAGGAGGGGGGTGGGGTTAGCAAGGTGCTTCATCCTGGGGAGTAAGGATTGAGGGGATGCCAAGCTTGCCTATGCAAGCACTTACATGCAGAACAAAATTTATAAATTCGCGCGTTAAATACTTAATCAAGTTTCATTGTAAAATTTCATGGACACGTCTTTGCTTCCTTATCTAGTGCGCCGCTAATTTCACTAGTTCAATTAATCTACCGTGTTCAATCAGTCTCAGTCGCAGTCTAGCAGCAATCAACCTAAGGGTAAATACGCTACTGCGTGTAGCGTATTTACAAAAGAACAATGTTTGGATACAGCAAAAGGCTACCAGCCTGGCTTTGAAAAATACAACTGCTGAAAATACGAAAAGGTTTACTATAAATACTATAAATAGTAAAAAAAGGAAAAAACCAGCCAAATGCGAGTCGGACTCGCGCACCGAGGGTTCCGTACAAACCTCAGCTTAAAGGTATTATAGACCTGCGTATTTGATATGAATTTCAATTTAATACCTCTACGCGTTCATGCGGAAAGGGATAGTATGTTTACAATGATTAAAAATATGTTTATTATATGATGTAACTGAATTGATTAACTGTGCTATAAGACGTTGCTTCGTACCAAATTTCAAGATTCTGAGTTCACGGGAAGTACCCAGTAGGTATTGATTCCCTTGCGAGTGTCAAGAATTTGCGGCATAAACGGCTGTATCTATTGATTACGTTGGCTTAGAAGTTTGATTTCACAGCTTTAAGACACAGAAGACTTGAGTATTTGATATAAATTTCAGCTTTATACCTCCACGCGTGCCTGAGAAGAAGGGTCTTGACAGACAGACAGACGGACAGACGGACGGACAACAAAGTGATCCTATAAGGGTTCCGTTTTTTCCTTTCGAGGTACGGAACCCTAAAAAGGATATAGTTTTAAATATTCACCCAAAATAAAGGCCTTTATATCTTTTTCTACTATTTTTCAAAATCATATTTGGAAACAGAATAATTTTTGATTTCCAAAGCTTGCTCTTGCAGGTGGCGTGATGTGATGTGCGCGGGTGACGGAGTTCTATCCACTCGGCTCTTGGACTCACTCCCCTTTGTATGTGCCCCTCAGTTGTAAATGATTGATTTAGATGAACGTAAAAAGAAAATGTAACCTCCTGAAAATTTAAATCCGCGGTGTGGTGCTAATTTTTTTCAACTTCTGATTACCCGTAACGATGTCAGAGATCTAAAAATGGCAGCCATGATCAACAGCTTAACGTGTTTTCCGAGGCATGGAGGAGTATAGGTATGTAATATTCCCACGTAACGGATGGCTTTTATTATTTAGCAAATAGACCCTGAAATTACTCAGAACTGGGCCTAAAATCAGTTTGTTGCTAATAATTGGATATACCTAGCTCTCTAAATTACTGCCTTCAATATTTTTTGATATACGATTCCGGATTCGATGCCCGAAAAAGGTAGTGTTATTGGATCACCAATAAGAATTTCTCCGTAACAGCCTAACAGCCCAAAATTTGGCTTCGACACCAATAGGATTCATAGAATCTAAACATAACTAGCAAAATATGAATGTACATAGTGGATATCCTACCCATACGCACTGAAAGTTTTGAGAATACTCAATTGTACGTATAGCTAAGTGGCCGTCTCCACGAGTGAGAGAATCGCGGCGATATTATCGTCCGTGCCATGTATTTTTATACCCAATCTTAGGGGCCGTCTCCACGAGCGAGAGACGCCGCGATTCTGGATTATAAGTAGCAATCGATAATATCGCCGCGATTCTCCCGCTCGTGGAGACGGCCCTTCTAGAGTGAAATTCTCTGCCTGAGTCTGTGTTTTCTGATCTACCTACAACATGGGGTCTTTATGTCAAGAGTGAATAGGTTACTTCTAGGCAAGCGTGCTTCATTGTCGAACACATCATTAATTAATATCAGGTGAGACGGTGGTCGAAAGGCGTGAAAGTAATAAAAAAAATATTCGTTCAGTTATTTATTTATGTCTTTCAAAATTATTTGAAGCTCTTGAATATTTAGAATGTCTACAAATATGGAGCGCAAAACCACTGACACGCTTGAAACGTATATTTTATTTAGACAGCCCCTTTTTTTGTCCTTCTTATTTACGAAACAAAATGGTCGAACGTGGGATAGGATTTGTTTGAAAAATGTAAGAGGAAACCTTTCAGAAATACATGAAGAGATAAGCCGTTTACAACAACACGTTCAGAGTGAAAACAGATATATTTTCTAAAATTGGAACAATTAAAATTATTGCATAATTTTTCTGAGTAAATAATACGAGTAGGGCAGTTAAATTTAAGAAGCATAATTACGGCCTTAGATAGTCTTAGAAAAGTGAGCTACTACGCCTTTTTTGGTAACGGGGGGATAATTTTGGAACATGACCAGAGAGTGTGGGATTTTTATCTCATTAAAACTATCCCAGCGATCCTCATCAGTACGTAGAAGACAGAGGTCCTCCGTGACAGAGGTCATAACCTCTGTGTAACATTCCTTTAGTTATTGTTAAGTTTAGAGTTAGTATAACTACCATTATAATTTCATATTAATAATGTAAACAAAGAGATGTCAATAAAAGTAACTCCTAAAGCAATACGACCATGGCACCATTCTGGTTCAAAACATTTCGAAGACAAAATTCAAATGAGATTTTATTCGATGGCGGAAAAAACAAAAACAAAAAGTTGTTTTCATGGTGTACGTGTTAAAAATATGATAAAATCACGCCAAAAAACACAAACAACGAAAATGTTACGTTTTTTCTTACTTTTTGCTTTTCCTCTTCGTTAAGGTATTTTATAATGGTTTGTTCAAATGTTGGCTAGCTATATATAAATGTGTAGGTAGCTATGGTCAAGTAGGTGTATGGGTACTGGGTAGGTATTATTATAGAAGTCTGATTAATAGACATGAATTAAAAAATAAGAACTTTTGTGTTGTGGCGCCGTTTGCCTAGTTCGTCGGATATGGGTCAATTGGCTATTTTTAATAGGTCATAGGTTACATTCAAGATTGAATCCGTGAGTAGACCAGTCGTACTGTATAGATCAGAATGTTGGTCTGTAAAAATTGATGAAAAGAGATTCTATGTATCTGAGATGAGAATGTTGAGATAAAGTGAGAAATGAGATTAGAGGAAGTTTTAAAATGGCGCCAGTGACAGAAAAGTTGAAAGGAAACCGTATATCTTGGTATAGTAAATTTTGCCTTTTTGTTAATCGCTATCGCCACGCTTTCGATGATAGAATGTCACTACACCTCCAGTTTCGATGCTTATAGAGCCATCGACAACGTAATATACTTTGAGATACCTCAAATAAGGATTCAAAGAAAACATAAAAATGTGCACAGACAGTGCTGCAGAATTAAACATGAAAGACGGCAAAGTTTCCGAAACAGTATTTACGGTAAACTTGTTTATAAACATGATGATCAAGTTTATAAACACGTGTTGCCTAATTAACACGAGGCTTAATACTCCGTTGTTTTACGTTAGATCCATAACTACACGCCAGATATAACGTTTAAGATTGTCGATACCAGTTACCATTCATATTTTAACTCGAAAAGACAATCTCTACGGATAACTATTTGCAATAAACGATAAAAACATATTACTTTACCACAAAAATTTTATTTCTTGCGCTACCAAATTAGTCTATGACGCAAAATCTCTATCTTCAGGTAATTACGTTGGCTTTTGCCGGAAAACTTTCGTAACTTTGCCAAGGGATGATCCACTTAGTCGAAGTTTGCCCGTGAACTTCAAAAATAGGAAGTCGGCCGGACGGCTAATGCAATTACTGGATGCCGACAGAAAACTTGCTCACCACGATTTATAAATATAAACAAAAAATCAAAAAGCAATTTTGAAGTAACGTGTCTTTTTGTTTTTGCTTCGAACTTTGAGAATCCATTTGTTAGTTCACTTTTTACGAATTCTGATTCAGGATCAGCTTCATGGTAAACTAATTCCTTGGAAACCTACTGTTAAAATTTTCCTTCGATTTTCCAATACGTAATACTCTGCGGTATCGGCGAAAATATTGGAGATTTTAACTGAATGAATTTATTTATTTATTCGTCGGAAATTCCGCAAAAAATAAACGTGCGCGATCGCCGAACAACGGGGAATATTGTATCATTTTAAATATTTTTGCAATATCAGAAAGTCGAACTATTTGGAAGTAACGAGGGAGGCTTCTGCCCAGCAATGGTGCGGGTTGATAGAAACCAGTAACGATGATTGTCGCCAATATAATAACTATTTATAACAAAGTGGTTCTAATTTATAACAAGTAAAAAGTTTAAAACTGTAACCCAAATACGGTTTTTTGTTTTTTTAGCTTATATTTTAAGAAATCAATTGGCACCTTATTCATTATAATCGGATGAATAGTTTAGGCGCTATGGAGGAACATATCTAAATACAAACATACATACATAGACTGATAAAATCATAACCCGTCGTTTTGACTTCGCTGTAGTCGGATAAATAGCACGAATATCAGACTAACCGAACACAATGGTCGTGATTTTTTTCATCGTTGCCTTTTTGTCGTCTTTCAAAAGCAGCCTATGAAGATATGAACAAATTCTCTATGAAAGGATTTTTTTGGATTTGTGCAAAGTTATCATCAGCTGATCGAAATTGATGTGGGAGATGCATTTGTCTCTAACTTCCATGGAGAAAGTTGTTCATATATATAGGAAAGAAGAAGTGTGCTGCTTTTTTAAGACGACTAAAATGCCACCGTGTATAAAATAGGTATCTTCCAAACATTTGCAATGTTTATTTATTTAACCATTAATGTACACACACGTAATAAACAGACAAGAAAAAGAAGAAACAGAAAATAGGTACAAAGGTTCTTTTTGATGTGCCTCCTCCGGCCAAGCCATCAGGAATGCATCCAAACTCTTACGCTGGCGTTTCATACACCCCAGAGACGACACCAGTCATTTATGTAACCGAGATATTTCTTAATACATGTTTCTCTTTCCAGATGCTGTAAAGTATGCGCGAGAACGTTAGGGGAAGACTGCGGCGGATTCAGTGGGACTTGTGAGCCAGGACTCAAGTGTTTCGAAGGGTCGTGCGCCCCCATCACGTGAACCACAGTGAAACCTTCTGTAATATATGTGTATAGTGTTGATAGAAACAATACATATCCCACACAACGTAGCCAACGAGAGGACCATGAATAGGCGCTGTACAAGCTTCATATTGGGTGACAATAAACGCTACGCTACGTAAGTAAAGAGACATTACGGACGAAGTATTGTTACTATGTCGATATGTGTAAAGATTATTTCTCCGAACGAACGCAAATTTCATTTTAATGCCCCGACCCCGGGGAAACGCGATAGCATCGTCATCTTTGTGCTATTCGCTCGTTATACATCCATTCAGCTATATGAAGGTTTTTAAGTTTAATGTACGCAGACAGAATACTTGCGCAGAAAATTATGTACGCTTTTCCAGATTCACGTGGATAATTATGTTTGAATGCTCTTTTTTGTGACACGTAGGCACTTTTTATCTGATGGTGTTTCGGAAAGTTCCGACATGTAACAATAACGTAAAATTTGTTGTTACAACGGACTATAGCTTTTGTGTTACAACTTCCCCTTTGAAATGTGAGCATAAAAGTATTCTAGGTCAAAAGCCTCATTTAAAAAATCTGTAAAATGTACAAGAACATTAAATACTTTAACGCCTGTTCAATATTGTTTCTGAAGTATCCTGTTTTAATTACTGGTGAATCCATGCGAGATTTGGGTACTTTAATGTATTAATTAATAAATTATAATTTGGCATCGTTAAAATTATGTATAAATTTAAATGGTAATGATATTTTGTAATTATGTATTAATTATTAACGAACCCTTTCCAATAGAGCATACCTGATTAAATCCACTTAATTGTATTTTGTGGAACGCAAGAAACGTGGGATAAATGAGAAATATTTTTGTAAAATCTGTGCTAGGTACCTTGAACTTCCTGATGCATTATAGCAAGTCAAAATTATACTGTACGTGAGAGTTAAAACATGAATGATTATTTAGAACTTTACCAGTGCGTACCAATTTTGTTACAATTCAGTGAACAGCAACCCGTTTCGTGAGGCAAGTTAAAATTTTCTAGGCATGCTCTAGTAGATAGCTCCCATAATCATTTGTTTTATGAAAATGACAACTTGTAAATATTAACACAATAATATTGTAATATATATGTCCACAAATATTTCAATTGATTAAAAATTAGAGTAGATAATAAAATAAACAGTTTGACCATAGATATTTTAAATGTCAAAAATATAATTTATAAACCAAAAAATACATAATAAAAACAATTGTAAGATATTAAAAGATTAGTAATTAAAGTGTATCTATCTATATTTCTGTGTGCTTCCAGGTTACATGTAGAGTTAAGTTAATAAATGTACGTATATAACATTTCATAGTTCTGTAAATATGGTCTGAATAGCATTTTTATCTTGTATGTATATTTAGATGTATAGTTTCATATACTGGAATAAACGGTTCTAGAAATAAGTACCCCATCAGTTATAAGAAAAATAATATATTTCGTATTGTAATGCCTCTTCCACTCTGCGCTTATATGTTTTCATTACGATACAATTGTGGAATTATATATACTTATTATTATAGCCTATCGTATCGAAGAGATAATAAAGTCATCGGCAATGTAGTGTGAATGGAGCCTAAAATATTACCTGCATATAATGTGTTATTTTTGTAAAAAGTTGTAATCTTAACCAACTTCTTCAAAAAGGATGAGGTTTTTATGTCGCTTATATTTTTCTATTGTTCTTTGTTATTCAAATATATATTACCCAATTTCCTAAATGAATCTTCTTTACCGATGTATTAATTTTCAACGAGCGTGTTTCCTTTGTTCTAAATTGTATACTAGAGGCATCTCATTAAAATTTCACCTTCCAATGTTACGTAATATGACTGATTGGGTCGATGTAGGCTGTATATTAAGTTACAGTAACTTGAGAAGCAATTTTCAGTTTCCAATACCCCAGGCTTTGAAATTAGAACTTTCACCATCTTGAATTTCCCTACAGACGGTTCGCGTAATTTATTTTCACGTGGAACGAAAAATCACTTTCGATCAAAATCTAATTTTGCCTCGGTTACTTATCCTTCATGATACTGGGAAAAATGTTTTTCCTCAAGCAATTTGTAAGTAAAATCGATGATGTTGAAAATAATAGATGTTTTATGAAAATCTTATACGGCATTACTTTTAAATTAACTTTAAGGATTATTTAAATACTTCAACTTATTTTGATTACATATCTAAATATATTATAAAAAACACATAGAGCAATATCACACATATTTAAAAGTTGTACCTATATTACACAAAATCAATATAATGCCTAAGCTCTAATTACCGCCACGCCGAGAATAATCATCGGAACCCCAGAGTCATCGATTTTAGTTCACTAATTTTAGGCATCAGCACTAGAAGTGTATCTTAACAATGTAACCTGAAATATTGAGTAACTATGTAATAAGTTGTATATAATATAATTCAGAGCTACTCGTTAACTGTGCACATATTGAATAAATAAGTTAAAAATCTGTTGTCATGTTTGTTTGTTTTTCCTATACCATTTTTTTTTCTACATAGGTACATACATAAATTCTCTCTCAATTTTCCCATAGGAGATAACAGAAACCACAGAACTTCATCTGCTACGATCCTTACAAAACCTCCTCTACCATTTATTCTCTCGTAAAAGATACAGATTATGAATTTATTTTCTGATTTTGTATTTGTATATATATTTTTTTTAAGAAATATCTGGATATCACGATTTTTTTTTCCTAAATGATAACGGATTATTAAGGAGGCCTTGGCCCAACAGTGGAGCAGTGTAGGCGAAATGTTAAGTATAATCAGGGTAATGGCCGGTTCCTATAATTTGCTGTCCCTTGTGGTGGGTTGTTGGGATTTCTTGGTTCAGTAATAATTTTGTACCATGAAAATAACGGCTTACGTAACGAGTTTAGAAGCAGAGAAACAATTTAGGTTATGAATTTACTTTTGGTTGGTATGACTGACTGCTGTTTCAGTAAGAATTATCAGGATAATTCCGGCTTTTACGTCCCTTTTGGGTTGGTTACCGGCATTTCATGAATCAATAATGATTGTTTTCCATGAAAACGCCGAACGTAAGTATCATTCTCATGAAATGTTAGGTAAAGATTCTATCGAATGACAGATTTAGGAATGACAATAATAGAATTCGTGATGAAAACAGTATAACAGTGTGAAAATTTCATTATTTTTGTCATAAAGCGTTGGCATGAAACCTGACAGTATAATAACAGAATGTGTTTGTAAAATATAATGTTCATTTCAAACCACTCCAAGGATTATTCCCAGCCAACTAGTACCCTTGTAACATTTAATTCTCCAGCTTCATCGTTACACCACTGAAAAGTCACAATCAATGATGTAAATTAAAAACACGCTCAACTCCCTACAAAATGTAGATTATGTATTTCAATGTAAAAATCGTATTACATAGAATTCAGAAAGTATTTTTGCATGCTCGTCTGCATAACCAAACGTGCGCCACACACCAATGGAGGAATCGTACTAAAAATATTCACACCGAATTCTAAATTTGAAATTCTCGATACGTCCGGTGACTGAGGAATAACCGTAACTTAATTTAAGCTATTGGACTATCGCTACAGAACCCACTGTAGTTTGGGTAGGTGTAAAACCCTAAATCGTATTCGGGTGTTATGCTCCACTGGATATTATTTGTGGCTTTGAACCCAACCCAATATTAGAGTCGTCGGGAATATCACCTATCTCTGTGACCTTCTGTGTAATAAAATGATATAAAACTACGAATTCAGAATGAATCAATACAATATGGTACTGATCTAATAACTTAAGCTTCAATGTTATCAAATTGTGTTCAACAAAATTTTGTTCTACATTTTGCTAAAGACGCTAAAGTAGATAAACATTCCTGTTCTTTATTACAATCTGCCTTGTGATAAAACCATAAAATTTCCAAGATCTTTAAGATAAGTACATCGTAAAACAAGTCCTCTTAGTTTATGTCTCACGTTGGCGATAAACTATCAACTTTTCGGTATTTTCTATCACAATCTTTAAACGAGTCATAAAGATATACGTGTCTCTAAAAATAGTGAGTAGGTAACAATGCAACACAAAGTAATTCATGTTCTTTTTCTTTTATAATTCCGAAACATTCAAATAATAGAGCAATCACACCTTATTCATGATTTCTAGAATATTCTTAGCTACAAAGTAAAACTTTCAGTCATTAATATAAATGTAAACTTGGGAAAATTCAGGCTTTACGCGAAAATTAAAGACCGAATTCGTCTGTCTAAATTACAGGCCTGTTGTTCTTTTATCTCAATTTCAGGCTAACACTACTGTCTGGAATTATAATTCCACTGTTATATTATTTATTCAACAGCTAAAGGCTTATAATAAATTAAAGTAAATTATCCATAAATAATCGTTATCAATGTTAATGTATATTAAATCTGGTTAAAATAATAAAGGAAGATTTGTTGCTGGGTGATTTTTAGCCGAGATTACTACCTCATCGCACCCCTCGGGAGTCGTTGAGGCTATTTGCAGATTACAAGGTGGAGGAGGGGCATCCGGCGTGCGTCGGTTAAATCAGATCAGAAAATATTCCGGTGGCAAAATCCCGTCCTACATTAAGCCAATTGAAATGCGCAAGCGTGACGTAATAACACTGATTGCCTATTATACAGCAGGAGGTAAATTAACACAATTAAAATAAAACGTTCATTTTTTAACTCGGGTTAAATTGTAATCTTCATTTATCCGTGCTTTCCAACATTGTTTTGACAGGCGGCCGCGGTTACGTATCGGCGAGCCGGCAGTTAAAAGAGCTGTAAAATTTTACCGAGCCATATTTTAAAGGTAAAGCCAGGCTTGTAGGGGAAAGCCGTGTTTATTGCTTGGGAGAATCAACTGGTTGAGCTTTAGGTGCGATCAACAATCTCAGAAATGTAATATTCTGTAATATTTTATAGAATGTAGATTGTAGGTAGTCAGCTTCGTCTTGCTTTATTCTTATTCCCTAAATGAGGTAATGAATAAGAACATGAGTTGATATATTTTTGAAGAAAGTTTGAAATCCTCCTGAAATAAAATCACAAGAAAAGAGAGATGCTCGGCGGTGGGCGAATTCAGTGATGATTATAATCTTACAAAACTTTCATCGATATGATTACAAGAATCGGCATTACAGCAAAGCCTTCTATTCCGAAAACGAACCAGTAGGTATCTACTTATCTAGAAATGTAAACGAGATTCAGAATATAATCTGATAATGTAATGAGGACTGAAAGAATTTGTTCGATGTTAGCAAAAGTTCTTCGGAACGGCACTCTGGGGAACCAATAGCTTTTATTAGCATTTATTCTAGAAGACACGTTACGGGAATTCTCTTTAATAGTCTGTTTTAAATATAGGTACTTATCTACTTAGCAACGGTGCCTCGTAAGTTCCAAGTTATCAGACGGTTTGTCAGAACAATCAAGAAGAATATTAGAATAGAATAGAATATACTTTATTGTACACCAAAAAATGAAATTACACATTTACAGCAACTTAATCATATGGGTACAAAGGCGGTCTTATCGCTGACAGCGAGATCTACCAGACAACCTTTGGATGGACTAAAGAACTAAAGATAAAACAGGGGGTATCCGACGGTGTACATTAAAAAAACATTAATACATAAAAATTATATAGCTTTATAAAATACTATACACAAACTCAATAAGTCAATATAAAATCTTCAGTGAAATACACAGATGACGCCGTGGAAATAACAATGTTTTTGGCTAACATTTCATGCAATGACGTACCAGCGATAAAACACGAAGGAAAGGATGAAGAAAGAATACCCTTGAACCCAAGCACTTAGAAAGTCAGTTGTTGAGCACAAAACATCAACATATAAATACTCCAGTCGGAATGAAAATCCAGCAGATAACTAAGTAACATTTTCCCGCCTCGGTTTGCTGTAACGCAAATTCGAGGAACTCTCAATTTCAAGTGGATCTCCGAAAAGGCAAACAAGCAAAAAAGTGGGTACTAAAATGTTTACTTCACATTTAAAGTACCTACACTAGGTAGTCTCAGCAGATCTTATTTTTTCTGAAGCTAGCTGCAAGACCCAAAGCAGTTACTGTTTTTGTGTCAATGTTGAAGTAGAAGATAGCATGAATGAATGAAGAGGGACTCCCTTTTCCACACTTAAACTCCCATTTGGTCCGTTATGCGTGGGGGTTCTGGCTAAAGTATCCAGCCTAGCTCCGTCCAAAAGCACAGAAGCTTCCTGGGGGCTTCACAGGCTTCGCGGAGCGACCTCACTGCTCCGCGGATTTATTTACGAAGATTGCATTAATTATTAGTATAACTGCCTCTTTCACTCTCTTACATTTGTCACATCGTCCTATCTTGCTTACTGTATGCAGTATACTCGATGAAAAATGAAACTGTTTCTTGCGCAATTGTTTGCAGAGCCTAACTTCAGAGACACAAAGATCCGCTGCGACTACCTCTTGTCTGTCTTGTGCCCGGTTGATGGCAATATTATATGTGATTTAAACATGACTGGCGAAATGTTGCCAATTCCTTCGGGGAATACACTTATGTTATTTTGTGATTTCCAAAAACAATTTTTAAATTTTTAGGGTTCCGAACCCAAAGGTTAAAATGGGACCCTATTACTAAGACTCCGCTATCCGTATGTCTCTCCGTTACCAGGCTGTATCTTATGAACCGTGATAGCTAACTACGTAAAAAAAATAGTTAAAAACAGAATAAAATAAATATTTAAGTGGGGCTGGCTCCCATAAAACAAACGTGTGTTTTTTCACTATTTTTGCGATACTGGTACGGAACCCTTCGTGCACGAGTCCAATTCGCACTTGGCCGGTTTTTATGGCACGTTTATAATAAACACTGATAATGTCATTGAAGTGCCAAAATGTCATTGGGTTATGTAAAGAGTGATTTAAAACAGAGTGTGAAAAATCTTAACTCAGAACTGGGTCTTGAAAACGTAAGGAACCCACAGATTAATAATAAATTTTGAAGCTTGTAACACTCAAAATGATGGGTAGCAGCACCTGTTACGAGAACACGCTTTAATCCTATTAATACTGGATGTAATACGGTGCCTTACCTTGATATTTACTTGTATAGGATCTGGAAATATGCCTGAAAACGGCCCACGAATAATTCGTCAGATGTAGGAATGAACGAAATATGGGTTATTTCAAAGTTCGATATTAATTTTGATACAAAAGAGCATGTTGAAATTAACTGATTAATATAGGCGAAACACAGGCCGCATTTTTTAAAGACCAAATAGAGATTAAATAGGTACTGTTTACGAAATTTTGAGATCAGTGTTACCAAGAAGTATCATGTACCCAAGTTAGTGGGTGCACGTCATGTAGGTAGACGCTCCAATGTACCTACCTAAACTCTGATTTTTAATTTCGTAGACTAAACTGACATTTGGTGGGTTGCCACTTTATCGTTAAATAAATATAGTGAGATCGAAAATTGAAGTATATCACGCCAAATAAATATATTTGTAAAGAAAATATTTTATTTCTACTTATTTATGTCAAACTACATTCGATTGCATTTATTTTATTTTTTATTTCTTACAATAATAAATTATGTGCTATGTTTATTAATATTGTTATATTTCATCTATTATTACGTTTATATTCATAAAACATTTATTTACACCAATTAGTAAATTGAGGAGTCATGCCACAACGATTCGATGAATCACTTAAAATTGAGCCTTACCTACAACAACTTGCTCTGCACGAACAAATAAAATAAGGTCATTGGTAGCTGTCATTGCGGTATATAAAATAAAAAATCAGAGTTAACACCTTATCACCCCTAGAGGTAATCTTCTGGACTTGAAGGTAAACATAAACAGGTCCCAACATGGATTTGAACCAATAGAGCTATTTTTATTTACAACATTTAACGGTAAACATGTCTTTTTATGTTCCAAAACAGAATTATTTATTTAATTCATTTCAGAATGCAAATAATAACAAATATGAACGTTGCTTTGCAAAAATACATTCGTTCAACATTTACGAAATCAAATATTATAAATACACACAGCAGTAACTGTGTCCATACATAACAAAGATACATAAATACGGTATATTTACGCCACAGGGGCGTCCAAATAACATCAAAACGTGGGTAGATGTGTAAATACCCATTGATATATAGAACTGAAATCAAATAAACCCATAAACCCATAGAGGGAGGTCGTTGAGCCTATTTACATAATAAATCACCTGATCTGATTTGAATCTCGTTTACAATTTCAATGGCTTCGGTCACAGCATAAGAATTTACAGAGGGTAAGTAAGTATAACAGGATTGAGTGATTGGATGGTAGAAAAAATATAGGCCGCAGACACACATGTGTGTGAGTAGCTTGTATGCTATTGTGCCATAATACAGGCTAGTGTATTTTCACCCTTATGATAGTAGTATTGATTCGTATGATGGGATGACAATTTGGTTTCTGTGTCCACTCACAGAACCAGGAACCTTCATGCTAGCAGAGTCTAGACTTACAAACGGCATTATAGGTCGATTCAAACTTGTTGTTGACTGTGAAGTAATCTTTTCGCTGTACCCCACCCCCCACCTTCATATGAGTTTGGTACGATTGTTCTCGTGATTCGAACCGCCAATAAGTTGAATCTACCTATATTAATACAATTTGTGGAGCAGAAAGAACGTTAGGCGCATTCATTCTGTCACGAACCATCAGTCCAAATCATCAATTTCTATACGTCATAGTATGTAACCAGTTACGCCCAGGCTTTGATTTGTCTGGAAATTTATCCTCCAGCAGTGGTTACCGAAGAGTTTCCATAGTCTGTGCGGCCGCTTTTTAACCGACTTCGCAAAAAAGGAGGAGGTTATCAATTCGACATTTTTTTTTTTTTTATGTGTGTTACCTCAGAACTTGTTACTGGGTGAACCGATTTTGATGATTCTTTTTTTATTTGTAAGCTGGTGCTTGTCATGTGGTCCCATTTAAATTTGATCAAGATCTGATCAAGAACTTCGGAGATATACATCAGAACTCTTCAATAAATGACGGCAAATCACTCGGGATAGCTGCAATCGGATGCGGTCTGCTTATTGTTTACATAATTTCATGACATAACATCACACTAGCACGCTCTAAAGGGGTACGCAGGTGTGAAAAGTTCAACCTGATATACTCTAATTCCACCGTTTTTGTTTAAGCTTCTTGTTTCTGGGTTAATCTATTCTCGTTCACTTTGGAGAATTGGTCCGTTATGTACCCACAACTAAAAAGTGAAAAATAAAAAAAACTTTTTAACAAAAAATACAACCGACTTCCAAATAAAAACACTACAAAGTGAAAAATAACTTCAATTTCGGAAGTCGGTGTCAAAAAACGAAGATCCCAAAACAGGAACACCGACTTCCGAAATTGAAGTTATTTTTCACTTTGTAGTGTTTTTATTTGGAAGTCGGTTGTATTTTTTGTTAAAAAGTTTTTTTTTTAGACTTCTCAGAATGTTTAGACGAAAAAAAAAATACGCTCTAAAAGCCTGGAGTTCACACAAAGGCATAAGGAAATTCAACACAACTATTAAAATGTGAATAATGTGGGTATCAAAGACATAAAATAAATATATCTCCCTTTCAATGAATATAGACGATTTTTTTATTCATTATTATACTCGCGTTTGACCACTATCTCGCCTGATGTTAAGCGATGATATGGTCGAAGGTGGAGCACGCTTGCCTAGAAGTAACCCATTCACTCTTGACTTGAATACCCCTAGGTTGTAGCTATCAGGAAACAAGGACGCCGGCAGGGAATTCCACTCCTTAGCTGTACGCACAATGAAAGTATTTTCAAAACGCTTTGTGCGTATGGGTGGGATATCCACCATGTACTGATGGCACATAGCCGCACGTCTTGTAGTCCGATGATGGAAAGGGCTAGGCGGAATCAAATCATGCAGTTCCATCGCACACTCCCCGAAATGTAACAAAAAAAAACCGACAGGCCGGCAACTCGGTGGCCTTTTGTTTTTCAGTATCTCAAAAAAGAATCTGCAAGAATATACAGCAAATTCAAACCGCATCATTCAAGAAGATGCGCGCGTGCGGTCTGCTTATCATCGATGCTGCGATGCCTCTGTCCCTGTATGCTCTCATCACTACTTACACTATCATTATATTACAGTTCGAGTTGCCGTAAATCTTTAAGTACTGTATATCGTACGATTTATTAGGCTAAGTTTATAAACCATATATTTAAAATAAAGTCGTATTTCTGATAAGTAAATTTTTAGTTTATTTATAATACAATGTATACTAATGATAAATGATTTTATTTCTGTAAGTTGGTTTGTAATAACACTTTTACATGTCAAACAAGAATCGTTTACAAAATAGTCTTATGATAAAAGGTAGCAAGTGATACTGGGGATATAGGTGAGCTTAAGCAGTGATAGAGCCAGAGCCTGTCGACCAAATTATATTCTATCATCGGTAGCAATCACAATGATGTACGCCGTACTTGCCGTAAGCAATTTTGCCTAGACTGGCACTTCAAATGCCAGGATGTTTTACATACCTATGAAATAAAAATATTTTGTTTGTATATTTTAAGTACTGTTTGTGTCGTCAAGCTTTCACAGTGGTCCATTAATACAACTCTGATAGCCGAGTCCACGCGTCTTGTCCGTTCTTCTCCACGTAGGCTTTTCCGAACGGATGGTAGAATCACTTTATCAGATCCGGCCTTTGCCATCCCCCAAGCGACGCCCTGAGCCGAGGTCCGACCCCAACTGGGGTAGCCCTTAGTGCTGTCGCTTTAGGTTTAGAAATTTAAAGCCTGGCCGGAGGCTACATAGCTTAGTCTCCACAGCTTAGTCCGGTTAAGTAGTAGACGGCTACTTTGGTCGAACTACGAGACGTCACGTATTAAAAAAAAAAAAAAAAAAAAAAAAACCGAGTCCACGCACAGCCAAGAATGGCTGGGTTCACACTGCTTTGTACAACACATTTATCCGTAATATCATGCTGGATCACACGTCATATAGCATGACACCGCACGTCCTTTATCATCAGTATCGATATCGGGATGTTCCCGTTTGATTTCCACATCATCATCAGCCTTTTAACGTTCTCACTGCTGGGACTCAGGTCTCCTCACTGTCAAGAGGGAATGGGCGACGAGCCCAGTGCTTTTATTTCCTGTATGATTTAGTTTTTCTTTTTTCTTACTTTTGTATGTTGGCACCTTGTTTTTATATACCTCGTATAAATTGAAAATTTAATTGTGATTTTGTGTTTTCACATGTCTTCGAAGTTTTGGTTCTAGTAATGCCGGTTGCCTCACGATGTTTGCCTTCACCGTTTTAATAGCAGTGGTGATGAAATACCTAATTTACACAAAGTAAATTCGAACCAATGACCTATGACACGTTTATTTCGAGGAACTGCTGGTTCTCGGAAATTTCTGAATGAACCGATGTCAACCCAGTTTGTTCTATCTCTCATAGATTCGATTTCAGTCATGCAGTGCATTTAAAGTATTCGCTCTGTATTTTGCGACCTGCAAATCCTTAATCTATGCAGGAAAAGTAAAAAAGTTTCCAAAAAAAGGTTAAACAATTTAGGTATTAAAGTCGGTTTCTGAATTGAGAATTTTGAGAACACGTAAAGTCCTACTTTAATGCCAAATTTTGACAGGAGTTTAAGCTCAAATATAGATTGACAAATACTAAATAGGTACAAACCGAGGGTATTATCATTAATTTCAACAAATACGAATGAGAAAACTTGCATTTTATGTATCCTAAAAATCCGAATTAAAATAGCTCATTTCTATTAAATTCACAGTATTCAATCATTCTTATAGTAACAGCAACAAGTTTTGTATTAAAAAACCTAATATAGGTTCCAATTTCAAAAAATATTCTAGAATCTTAAAATGTTAGTATTAAAATACGGGACTAATATCTATATACATAAAAGGCAATGTCCCGACTGACATATCAACGCCCAGCCTAAACTACTAATGATAGAAGTTTGAAATTTTTAGAGGATTTTGATTTTATATTGTAGGCGTCATTTAAGAAAGGATTTTAGGAAAATCATCCTCTAAAGGGGTGAAATAGGGGATGAAAATTTGTATGAAACTCTGTCATTTTTAATTTAAAATGAATTAAAATATGGTATTTAGCTTTTAAATATAAAATAATAAAATACGTCTTTAAGATATTTTTGAATTTCAACCCTAAAAAGGGTAAAAAGGGGTGTTAAAGTTTGTACGAAAACTAAATTGTTTACTATCAAAATTACTTGAAATTCAGCCTGTATGCTCTTCATTACAATTAAAGAAACACGTATTTCAGGATTTTTTTGAATTTCATCCCTTAAAGGGATAAAACGGGGTGTTTAAATTTGAATGAAAACTAAATTGTTTATTAACAAAATTACTTGGAATTTTGTATTTATGCTCTTCAATACAATTAAAGAAACACTTATTTAAGGCTTTTTCGAATTTCATCCCTAAAAGGGGTAAAAAGGATTGTTAAAATTGTATGAAAACTAAATTGTTTATTATCAAAATTACTTGAAATTTAGTATTTCTGCTCTTCTATAAAATTAAAGAAACACATATTTAAGGCTTATATGAATTTCATCCCTTAAAGGTGTAAAACAGGGTGTTAAAATTGTATGAAAACTAAATTGTTTACTATCAAAATAACTCAGCATTTAGTATTTATAACAGAAACAAGTATGTAAGAATTTTTTGGTTTTTATCCATTAAAGCTTTTTATAATCGTTGTCGACGGAATCATGTTGCGCATTAACGATAGTAGGCGTCGCGGGATAGAGTGGGGATTGACCAACGTCTTGGAAGACCTGGACTATGCTGATGATCTATGCCTGCTGAGTCATAGACATGCCGACATGCAAGCGAAACTGGACGACCTGTGCCAGGAGGCGGCGAAAACTGGGCTCAAAATTAAAATATGGAAGACCCAGGAGATGCGTACAGGTGTGAGGAATTCTTCACCGATGTTAATCGGCACAGAGGTTGTGGAACGCGTCCACAAATTCACGTACCTCGGGAGTGTCGTGTCAGAGACTGGAGGAACTGAAGAGAATATCACTTCACGGATCGCCAAAGCGCGAGCTACCTTCGCACAGCTGAGACCTGTGTGGCAATCGCGGCAACTGACCCAAAGGGTTAAACTCAAAATCTTCGGGTCCAATGTCAAATCCGTGCTGCTCTACGGGTACGAAACGTGGATGGTAACAAAAGACATCTCACGCCAAATCCAGGTCTTCGTCAATCGATGTCTTCGTCGTATCCTCGGAATTTACTGGCCCGAGATCATCTCTAATGTAGAGCTGTTGAAGAGATAACACGGGACCCCAATCGACCGCCAGATCAAGCGGCGTAAATGGTGTTGGATTGGTTACACGCTCCGGAGAGATTCCGATCACATTCCTAAACAGGCTTTGGATTGGAATCCTCAAGGAAAAAGGAAGCGAGACCGTTCCCGTCAAACCTGGCGACGCACCGTATTAGCTGAAGTGACGAGTATCGGAATGGCGTGGAGCGAAGTGAAGCGCGAAGCTCAATACCAGTCTCGATGGAGGATTACCGTGGAAGCCCTCTGCCCCAGCTAGGGGCCATAGGATCCTAAGTAACCTTCAAGGGGTCAATAGCGGTGTTTAAATTTAAATGTTACCTAAATTGTTTATTAACAAAATTACTTGGAATTTATTATTTATGCTCTTTAACACAATTAAAGAAACATGTATTTAAGGATTTTTTGAATTTCATACCATAAAGGGGTAAAAAGGCGTGTTAAAAATTGTATGAAATCTAAATTGTTTAATATCAAAATTACGCGAAAATTTTGTATTTATGCTCTTTAATACAATTACAGAAACAATAATTTAAGGATCATTTGAATTTCATCCATTAAAGGGGTAAAAAGGGGTGTTAAGTTTATGTGAATGATTACTTGATTTTCTCGGGGGGAAACAGTTTTCATAACTCGAGTACCACTGATACCCTCTGACTATGTCTTTGAGTTTAAAACATTATAATTCTTCTTAAGGTCTGCTTTGCTATGATCATAAATACACATCAAGGTCAGTCATTTAAGGTGGCAGGCATAGATTTAAAATAAGATACAGACCGACACGGGCTATTTTAGATTGCCTGTCCCAGAGTCAGCTCTAGCAGTCTGGTCATTTTGACACAAAGTAGTGGTTAATTAAATTCTAACTTCTTGATGACGACTTTGTTAGTGGATGCTAATTGGAGTATCCATATCTAGACTGTACAGGGTGGCACAAAACTCATCACTCTATCGGAAGTTGCTTTAATTTTTGTAAATGGCGTCAAATATCAATTCTGCTTCGACATTTGTGAAGTAAACAAATATTAAATATAGCTGGTAACCTCCAAGTTGGTGTAACCGAAGTCAAGCCATTCTAAATCGCGACCACGAGGAAGACAACTTTTCATAGAAAATCATCATGAGTAAGCTCTGTGAATAAGCAAAATTATCACATCTGTGGCACCGAAAATCCGCGTGTAATCCAGACAGATCATTACACCCGCTCACAGTTACTATATGTTGTGTATTTTTACGCTGGAGGCCTCATCGGGCCGCCAAACCACTATTGTGGTAGACGAGGTCACAGAGCCATTATCAACATATTTCTCTTACCTTAAAAGGAATAAATTTGTACTAGAGTACATAATGGTTCCATCGGGATAATGCAACGGCGCTTACTGCACGAGCCGCAAACGAAATTCAGAGGGCGGCGTTCTCCGGACTTGCACTGGCCAGTAAGACCTGTAGGTTTTTTTAAGTCACGTGTCTATGTCAATAAACCTCAGACTCTTGAAGTCCTCAAAGATAATATCCACCGGAAATTCTGGCAACAGTGATGGCAAATGCCATAAACGGGCCCGAATGTTTATCAATTCTGGCGAAGCGACGCGACGGCCATTTACCCGTATCATTTTCTCGACTACATGGAAAATAAATTTATACACCAAATAAATTTTTCCAAAAGCAGAAACAAAGTTTTTATTACAGCCAAAGAACATCGGGTGATAACTTTTGTGCCACCCTGTATTAATTTCTACCGTGTCGGTAGTAGGATTCAGAAATTGAAGCAAAGTGGTCTTCCATTATTTGTATCTCCCCGTGAAAATCGATCCCACGAGACCTCCGAAATGAAAGACTCGCTCTAGCTATAAGAACAGGAAGGCAGTGCAGTTTATGCTCATTTTATATCAATTTACAAGTATTTTTTATAATTCGATAAAATAATAAAGTCGAGCAAGTTTTGTGGTCTACGAGAACATTGACGCGGGCGGAAAACTATGTTTGGATAATAATTTGAAATATTCCACTAGAACTGAAAAAAAAGAAACAGCCAATATTGTTTAGTTCACGCAGGCGAAGCTGCGGGCGGAAAGCTAGTGTTAAATAAAACAATTTGCGTAGCCTTTTTACCCGACTGCGCGATGCAAAGGAGAGTAATCCGTAAGTCTATTTATGTATGTTTGTATATACGTATCTATGTGTGTCTGTTAATATGTGGTGTAATAGAGACCAAACGCGTAGGCCGATTTTGATGATTCTTACGTCTATACTTTTTTCTTCAAAACTCATCGTTTCGGGTATCAAAATTTGAGTTTAAGAGGTGAGGCAGCACCTCATAATATTTAATGTATAAATTATACGTAGTATTTGTTTTTCTCTTTTCAGTTAATTATCGTTAGCAGTCGGGTGTTTTGTTTTTAAAATAGTTTGTTTTTATTCCGACTTCTTAAGAAGTTGGGTGTTTTGATTGTTTGAATTAACATTTTTCTTTCATATATGTTGGGGTCAGCTTCTAGTCTAACTGAATGCACTTTAATACCAGCATTTTACATGCCTGCCTATTATGTGTTACCCAGTCACTGGGTTGTGGAGGTTTTCACAAACCAGTCACTGGGTAACACTATACTCCTTGGCAAGACTGGTGTCAGATGTCTTGTCTTCTGACTATTCGTAACCACTGTCAAAGAACTACAAATGACACCCAAAACCAACTGCTCAACGTGCTTGCCAAGGCACTGAGGAGTATCGGTATATAATTTATGGCCACCCATCCACGGCAATACTTCGGCAAGTGTTGCTTAACCTTGAAGATCGAACCGTGCACCTAATATAATTTATTCACGAGCTCGCTAAGCTGTTAATACTGTTTTAATAGTCAGGAAATTTAGGGTTTAGTCAGAATTATCGTGCTCATCAATTTTGATTCAAAGTTGCAATAGTTTGAAAGGTGAGCGAAAGGTTAGTTTCGATAATGGTTTGCTAAACATAGCTTCTGCTAGCAAAGTTTGGCTGATTGAGTATTAAAGCACTCAAACTGTTGATCAAGCTTTTTAGCTGATCGGTATATTATTTTAGGCAATTGTTTCTAGCCGCATTGCTTAAGGGATGGAATGTGATTCTAAACCAAATTACGTGTAAAAGATAATTACTTATTTTCGCTAGTATAGCTGCTTATTCCAATAAAAAAAATGATTTCGATAAAATTTTCGCCAAAATATTACTGATTATACATTTTATGCTAAAATTCGTTGCCTAACATGTTATGAAATAATTGTACATGATGTACAATTTTTTTACCTGTCCTGACGTGAAGCAAGCCTAGGAGAGGCCTGTGCTGGAAAGCAAGACAATCTTCACGTACTGGTGTCAGATCAATTCAAACTTGATAAATAAATGTTATCTTCTTGTAAGATTGTTGAATAAAGGGTATTACTATTAATCTTTGACAATCTCGGGACCCTGGGATCCCGGTCCTTTGAAAGGCGTGCGAGGGGCCGAAGCCAACTCGCAGAGGCCTTGTTAGGCATTTATCAGGAAATGTGGATATCAGGTCCGTGGAGTCGCCACTGCCCACCAGCTCGCCACAAAGCTGCCCTGCGGATTGTATCTCTCTTAGTCTGGCCCCTAACCTTAGGCATGTTGCGGTATGATGTACAGCTAAGCCAGAAAAGGTATGCGCTTCGGTGTAATTTTTCATGTTTTCGACTTAGCACGGTGATTTCGGCACAGATTGAGATTACCCGAAGTGCAAACTTTTCTGGTAATATTTGAAGATAATATCAGTATCAATAAAGTTCCTATCTATCTATCATCCAAAATACCTCAAGTTTTCCCAATAAGATTGATATGATGATATGAATCTAGAATAAACCCAAAAGCAATATAACCGAAACACTACGAAAGAAAATAATAATCAACAAGAAAATCTTTGCAATATTTCCTTCTAGGTCTCGCAAATCTAATCTCAGTCTAACATGACCAATGAATCGAGAAATTTGTATCCGATAGATGATATTTTCCCCGATACGCACCGATTTGTGTAACGAAATCCGACTGGTTGGTGATTGATCTCACAGTTAGTGTGGTGCGGTCTTATTGACCTGGGTTAATATTGTCTGTTGGATTTGACTTGATTTTCGTTTATTTGAAAGATAGTGTTCGCGTCAAGAGGTATTAATTGAGTTGTGAATGAATAATAATTTTAATATTGAGGTGATACCAAATGATTTAACAATGTGGGTCTTCTTCGATACAATTTCGGATTACTGTCCAGGGCCTGCAGTCTCGACATAGTTTGCGATCGCTACGTTAAGTAACGATCGTTATCTCTTACCGACAAAATACGCTTGCCGTAACGACGCTAACGATAAACGCAAGTCTCGACAGCCGAGTTAGCGTGCAAAATCTTTCACTATATTGACTTAACGTTGTCGGTAGGCTAGCGATGTTCGTATTCATAGTGCCGTGATTTTTTTGAAAAATTATGGCAGTTGAAAAAAATCCTTGTATCATAGGGAAAATTGGTAGACAAAATATTCAAAAAAAACTATTTTTCTTTGAAAATTGTGCAGAAGATAGGTAAACCTTATCATGTTAACAATTGTTTGCATCGAAACTTGTAAGTAGCTTATGCCGTTTTTAAAAATACGCATAACAAAGAAGAAAATAGTTCGCTTTCTTGCAACACAGACGTTGAACATGGGAAACAATCTGTCAATGTCAATTGTCAAGTTTGTTTGTACACAAAATACGACAATGAGAGAGAATTGATTAAAACTGGAAAAGAACCGTATTTCTATAGTGGAGGACAGTGACACAGGCGCAGGCCCTAGCCCGAGTGACAAGCAGCGTGTGCGTCAGGTAATAACAACCTACAACAATTTACGATTCCTATTTTTGGTACTAAATTGAATAGTTTGCATAATAATATGTTCTAAGTAGTTTGTGTTTACTTAATGAATATCTTAAATGTTTCAGGCGTACTTCGGGGCATATTGATGCGCATTTGGCAGCTTTAGAAGCCCGTCCATATCTCCACACGGGCCAATTTTGAAACATGCTGGAAGGAGGTTCCCGAGAAACTCAACAAACTCCCAAACGGATCCAATAAGTCCCCCGAGCAGGGTATAACGTTAAATATCAAGTTGGTTTTTAAATGTAAGTACAAGCCACGTCAGTTTTATTTATATTTAATAGAATACAATAGGTATCCTAATTACAGGTTTGGATAGACTTAAAAAGCTGCGCCTGCACTAAGGCAGCATAATTATAAAAACAAATCATTCAAACTGGCAACCGAGGCGTCATCGCTGCTTCTTTGACTGAAGTGGAGAGACGCATAACATCCTTAATTAGTGTAGAGTACACATTTATAACAGAATATTTGGCACAGACTGCCCGGATACTATGCCATTTCCTTTTTTATTATGAGAATCACTAGCATACTAGAGCATTAAGAGACATTTTTAGTACATCTAATTTTTTACAGATGGTGGCAGCTGCAACTCAAGTGCAATCAGACGCTGCCAGAGGCAGGCAAGGTACAAGCCGAGGAGTGGATGCTATTTGCATAGGCTGCAAATTCAATAGCGGACAGTTTTAGAACTTTTGTAAATAAAAATAATAAATGGTTTTATATGTTTTTTATTTAAATCACAGAAGGTCAATAAAATAAAATTATGTAAAACTAGTATTATTGAGTCTTCTTATGCACTCTGCAACAGCTCACCCAGTGCACCACACAAGTCCTGTATAACAAAAACAAGATTTTAGGAGTATTCATACAATGATACACAACGGCATAAGTCGGACTTGATGCTATAAGCCATTATATATCACCTTTGGGTCAAATAAATGGAGATGCTAATGAAATAGGTATAAAGATCTAGGGAAAATTATATGTTATGCAAATATAGGTATATCTATTTAATAAATATAATATAATAAAACCTTTTAAAATAAATCATTTGATTAGGTACCTGTTACTTCTAGGCCATCTTCATGAGAGTGGGTGTGGTGGCTTCTGGTTCATGTAATTTATATTTTATACATGTGTATTTATGTGTTGGTGAGACAGACACCTAAAAACAGACTTCAGCACACCAAAGCATCTTTCAACAACATTCCTGACTGAACAATGAGTATTTGTTTATTGATACTCCGGTTTCCCTGGGTGTTGATTTTTTAAAGGAGTCATCAACCATGGTTTCAGAGGATATATATCATCACCTAAAAGATAAAACATAGAATGTACTTTCAGCAGATTATAATGAACATTTATTATTAGTTACCAAGCAGCCATGTACGGTGGTCCGCATTGATATTTTTTTTATGTGTGCAGTCTATGAGTGGTGGGCAGTGGGTAGTGTGCAGTCTATGGCTGTGGAGCATTTCTAAACTTCTCTTTAACTGCACACCATTCTTCTTGGATCATGGGAAATTTAACGTATCATCTTAAAAGGTTTTCATTGATAACCAAAGTCACAGCATGTATTACTCGGCTTACTGACTTTTGGCTTATGCTGCAGCACCACTGCAAGCCAATAGGTAGTTGGTAGCACCCACTTGACTATTAAGAATAAAATTATAAGTACATCTTGGATATTAGAAAACATAAATAGAAATATTATTTAGGCAGGGTAGGTACCCAACGCAAAGACACCCACTTGAGACTCCACAGAAAGTCCTTAAGGCCCTCGTTTTTGAATATATGGGCGAAGTTCACCAACGAGCTCATGAAACGTCCTTGTTTATTCGGTAAAGATAGAGAAATTGGCCATCCTCTAAATCCAAAGGATTTTCACCTTCACGCCGGTTTCGTGCATTTTTCCGCCGCATTATTATGTCGAGTCTGTGTTCTAGCACGACCAAAGCCCACGCTTAATACTATACAGACATATTACTCTAATTATTATTTATTTATTGTTTTTGTAACCTCTAAAACCAATGATAACGATCGTTACGACACTTATCGGGCTGTCAAAAATGCTCGCTAGGAAATTCGTTAACATACCGATAAATCGTTAACTTAGCGACAATATACGTTAAGTTTGCGATGACAAACGTCAAAAATCGATAGCTTTGACTGTCGAGACTACCAAAAATCGTTATCTTCCGATCGTTAGGACTTAGCGACCGATCGTTACGAGATAACGATCGCTATCTATGTCGAGACTGCAGGCCCAGTAAAGGAATGCTTTTTTTATGATATGTGATAAATTAACACATTTACTATGTCTCTACTATAAATATTTTTAGTAACTATACAAATAAGCGTGTAATTTTGTTGATAGGTTGCTATGCTACCTAGTTTTTACGGTAGTTATGTACAATCAACCGTCAATCATCTAGATATTCTATCTGAACAAATACACTAAATTCCACCACTGCTACTCTGTATTATTATATTCTCAGAGGTCATGTCCCAGACTACGAAATTTTCTGTCGCCAAATTAAACGGATTAGAAGATTATACGTCATGGAAATTCGCAATCAAAATGTTACTAATTCGCGAAAAACGTTTCAAGTACACGTCTTCACTACCGGAGAAAGATGATTCTGCAGAACTAGAAAAGGATCAGGAGGCTTTCACGTTGATATGTCTACACCTGGAGCCGCATCTGTATCCGTATGTGCAAAGTCTTTCTTACGCTAAGGAGGTGTGGGATGCGTTGGCAGCTATTTTCGAAGATAAAGGTATAAACAGACGGATATCTTTAATGAATAATCTCTTAGATAACAAGCTAGAGAATCACAAGTCTATGCACGAATATGTCGCATCGGTGATGAGTCACGCTCAAAAGCTAAAAGAGATTAATCAGAGCTTTGATGACGATTTGATAGCCGTAGTACTACTGAGAGGTCTACCTGATGAGTTTAGACCATTGCGAATGGCACTAGAACACTCAGGTATGAAACTTACGTCTGAAAATGTACGTCAGAAGCTGTTACAAGAGGATTCCAGTCAGAGTTCTTCGAAAGATGCGTTGGATGCGAACTCGGCGTTAGTAGTAACAAGGAAACAAATTCAGCATTCAGTTTTAAAGCTCAAGTGCTTTAGATGTGGCCAGAAAGGTCACAAGAAGGCAGATTGCTCGAAGCTGGTAAAGGAAGTAGATGGTGAAGGCAAATCAACGGTTTCTACGAAGTCGAAGAAAGTTGCATTTGGCTGTTCACTGTCGGTACACGATTCCTTCAGCCCCGCGGCATTTTATCTGGACAGTGGAGCGTCGAACCACATGAGTTTTCAGAAGCACTGGTTTAGAGACTTTATGATAACTGATAAGAATGTTGTGACATGTGCGAATAATGACAAAATGTCAAGTGAGGGTAAGGGTGACATTATGGTAAGATTGAAAGGAGTTTTAATATCTATAAAAGATTGTTATTATGTACCCGGCTTGAAAGTTAATCTTTTATCGATTTCGAAGTTGGTGCAGAATGGGTGGAAGGTGATATTTGATTCTGATGGTTGTAGGATGTTTCACCAGTCGATAGGTCAAATTACGGGTAAGCTTGTGGTGACTGCGAGTGAAGTCTCAGGTATCTATAAATTGGATGACTGTTTTCCTGTTATAGATGGGGCTTTGGCTACGGTTCAAGCTGAGGACTCATTGGCGCTTTGGCATCGGAGGCTTGGGCACGTAAATCTGGCTGATTTACAAAAGCTTCCACAGATCGAACTTGGAGGTAAAAGTGTAATGGATCCTTGTGTCGCTTGTATAAGAGGTAAGGCACATAGATTACCTTTTCCAAAGGGTGAAGCAGGGCGAGCTACTGACAAACTCGGCTTATTACACGCCGATTTGTGTGGTCCAATGTCGGAACGTTCTTATGGGGGTGCTCGTTACATGTTTATCATCGTGGATGATGTCACTAGGAAAATTTTTGTTTTTTTTCTTAGGGAGAAGTCACAAACTTTAAATTTCTTCAAGGAGTTTGTGACGCATATGGAGAATGAGACCGGATTGACAGTCAAACGACTGAGAACGGACAATGGGACAGAATTTGTTAGTAAAGATTTTAATGCATTTCTTTCCAGTAAGGGAATAAGGCACCAGTTGACGGTCCCCTACACTGCTGAACAGAACGGAGTCGCGGAGAGGTCGTTGCGCTCTGTAACGGAGATGGCACGTACTATGCTCATGGATAAAGCGCTAAATCAAAAGTTTTGGGCAGAAGCTTGTAACACAGCGGTATACGTGAAAAACAGACTGCCTCATAGCGCTAATAACGGTAAGATTCCGGAGGAGTTGTGGACAGGGAAGGTACAAAAACTGAATCATATGAGAGTTTTTGGGTCAACGGCGTATGTGCATATTCCAAAGGAGAAGAGGAAGAAATGGGACGCTAAGGCAAATAAATATATCTTCGTCGGTTATTGCGAAGATACGAAGGGTTATTGCTTTGCGGATTTTAGCAATCCTAGACGGATAATAACAGGAAGAGACGTAACATTTATTGAAAGTTCCGATTTAAAGACGTCGGCAACTAGTTCAAATGTAGGATCGTCATCTCTCTTAAAGACTGTAGAAAAGGAAGACAATGCTGTTGTATGGGAAATCGGTGATTCTTCACGAACGGTTCCTCGTACGTCAATGGCAGAAGATTCTTATTATGAAGATTCGGAAGAGATCGCAGAAACAGCAGGTGTACAAGTAGAAGCTAGCGCGGTACCTACTCGTGCAGCTGAGTCTGAAGATCTTAATGAGGCTTCTAGGCAAGAATCTATCATTGAGGATCTTACAGCTGAAAGGACCGGTACAGCTGATGTGCATGAAGCGGTAGAACCTAGGTATCCTCTGAGGAATAGGTTGCGTAACGCACACAGCGGACTGTATTGCTACAATAGTACGCGCGAAGTAGAGGAAGAACCACGAACATATAAGGAAGCATTACAAAGGTCTGACAGTCATGAGTGGCAAGCAGCAATGGAACGAGAGTTGGCGTCTATGACGGCGCACGACGTTTGGAAGGTAGTTGAGAAACCACCAGGAACCAAAATAGTGGGAAACAAATGGATCTACAAGTACAAGTTTGATGCGTACGGAAACCTGACTTACAAAGCCAGACTGGTCGCGAAAGGGTTCACGCAGTCATACGGTGTGGATTATTTTGAAACGTTTTCACCCGTCGTAAGAAGATCAACTCTAAGGTTATTGCTGGCGTTGGCTGCTGAAAATGATTTAAAGGTGCATCATTTCGATGTTAATACTGCGTTTTTAAACGGTGATTTACACGAGAAGGTTTATATGCAATTACCCGAAGGTTTTGACGGAGAAGGTCGAAAACAAAAAGTTTGTTTATTGCATAAAGCAATATACGGTCTCAAGTCGCTCATGGAACGAAAAAGTAAATGATGTTTTGCTGTCAATGTCATTTACACGTTCAGAGTTAGATAGTTGTTTATATTATAAAGATGATATTTTTATTTGCTTGTATGTCGATGATTTTATTATATTTTTTGAAAATATGGAAAGTAAGCAGAAGCTATTGACAGGACTGCGGAATTACTTTCAAGTGAAGGATTTAGAGGAAGCTCGGCAGTGTTTAGGCATGAGTTTAGAACGAGGTAAAGAAGGTACGGTTTTCTTACATCAGAAGAAGTTTATTGATATTGTTCTAAAGGATCATGGTATGAATCAATGCAAACCAGCAAAAACTCCGCTGGAACTGGATCTGCATAAGGTTTTGGCAGATGGGGGTGGAGAGGAGTTGAATCGCCAAGAACAATTACGATACCAGTCGTTGGTTGGTGCATTAAATTACCTAGCCTGTAACACGAGGCCCGACATCTCAGCAGCTGTGAGCTTCTTAGCTCAGTATAATTCATGTTGCCGATCGATACACATGAAGGCGGCTAAGCGAGTTCTACGCTATTTACAGAGTACTCGGAACTTAGGCCTTGTGTTTCGGAAATCGAAAGATAAATGTAACGGTAGTCATTATATTACAGGTTACGTAGATGCAGACTGGGGAGGAGACATTAAAGACAGAAAGTCTTATTCGGGATTCATTTTTAAGGTTGGAGCGAATATGATCTCTTGGGAATGCAGAAAACAAAACTGCGTGTCACTTTCGTCAAGTGAGTCTGAATACGTCAGTTTATCTGAAGCATCCAAGGAAGCTGTGTATCTGCAGAGGTTGGTGAGTCATGTGATTAAGAACATGAACTCGAAAAATGTCAAGTTGTTTGTAGACAACCAGAGCGCCATATCGATGGCGAACAATCCTGTTGCTTACCGGCGGACGAAACATATAGACATAAGGTATAATTTTGTTCGTCATTGTGTTAATGAGGGTTTAATTCGGTTGGAGTACATCCCAACTGAAGACAATTTAGCCGATGCTTTAACCAAGCCATTGCCTCGCGTTAGGTTTGAGAGGTGTGTGTATGGTTTTGGTTTAGCCTTGAGTGCTTAAGCAGAGTTGAGCATGCTGTGGGTGAGTACATGATGGATGGTTGCTTGAGAGGAAGTGTTGATAGGTTGCTATGCTACCTAGTTTTTACGGTAGTTATGTACAATCAACCGTCAATCATCTAGATATTCTATCTGAACAAATACACTAAATTCCACCACTGCTACTCTGTATTATTATATTCTCATAAATTTCTACAATTTTTACAAGTCATATGAACATGGTTTTTAAAGGTCCTGAATTCAACTACATCGGTCAGTGACTACGTGCAGGTCAAGATAGACCGTCTAGGTAAGGAAAAGTTAAGATTCTCTACACACAAAGGATTGTGGCAAGTCTATGAGCTATGAGTAGATAAGCTATGCCATTTGGATTGTGTAATGTCCAATTGTGTTCCTGTCACCTTTGAGAGATTGATGGAGAGGGTATTTACTGGATTAATTGGAGACGCCTGCCTAGTCTACTTGGACGGTGTTATCGTCGTGGGACGCACCTTTGAAGATCAAACCCCTCCGTAATCTGAAACAAATGCTGTCGAACATACGACGCGTTGTTCGGCGGCAAGTCAAATTTTTTGTACGTGTGATTGCCTAAGAAGGTATTAAAATGGACCCGGATAAGATCGTTGTCATCCCAGAGGATCAGCCAGTCCCGGAGACAAACCGCAAGCCAAGGCATTACTCATTTTTGAGCTTCTACTGTCGACGGTTTGCGAAGAACTTTGCTGACTTTGCTAGACTTCTACATAAGCTAACTGAAGATAAAATACGTTTCTGCTGGAATGCAAGCTGTGACGTCGCAATGCAGAAGTTGAAGGAACATCTAAGCAATACACCCATCCTAGGCTAAACTGACAATGAACATTAATTCATAGTAGACACAGATGCCAGTAAGACTGGAATCGGCGGGGTGATGTCTCAATGAAAAGAAGATCATGAGGTTGTAATAGCGTACTTCAGGCAAACTGGTTTTTTATTCTTATCTTAAAACGTAATACGTAGTTGTCTTTGACGCAGACTGATAATACAAGCATAGTAATATTAAGAAGTGTTATTTAGTAATAACTAATAAACTACCTATAAAAAAAACATTATACCTTAAGTGAAATTGCTGATCTCTTGTTCGCTTGTTGTTGCTTGTTGTATTGTGCTTGTTGAGGAAAGATTTGTCCATAAATCATTATTATTACATAAAAAGCTGTATGTAAACTATATATTAGTGTGAATGTTTACCTGTTGACGTTTAAGAAGCATTTAGTTTCGTTAATTATATTTATATATTTTGTATGGTGCCAAAACACTATTTCTGTCATAAAAAGTTAAGTTATTGATTTATTTATAAATTTGCAATGTGCAAAGGGAAAGGTTTTTTACGTTCTTTTTTTTATAAGATTGTCTTTATTCAAAAAGGTTGTGATGAAAATTTTAAATAAAACACTTTTATTTTTCTTCTTGTGGCCTTTTATTCAAAATATGAATGTACTTGTGACATAATTATATTTTATATGCTAAAGGGACTTATGTGCTACTAGTCCTGTAGCTGCTGTCCTGGAAAAACTTAATTTCGATTTGTGGCACTTTAGTTTATAAGCTGCAATATAGTCATATAAGTTGGATAGTTAATTATTTGACCATTTGTTATACTCACAATTGAAGATAACAATGTAACAAACAAAATTCGGCTGAAAACTGGATTGCGCATAACCGTCACAAATTTGGCTAATACGGAGCAATCAGAATTTTAGATAAAGACAACAACTAGCCGTCTGATTCCTCACATTCTTGTGATTGTTTTCAAATGAAAACCTGTCAGGGAATACTCACTCTAATTCTATATGGTTATGGGAATCAAGTTCTCGTATCTTCTTACCTACAGTTTTATCTTTTGCCTTTACATGACTGTTTTGACACTGACAAGATAAATATCTATTGTAAGGTGTTGGACATTATCGGTGAGGTCAAGTTCACCTTGCTTGACCTAACCTAAAACTTATCGGAAGATCTTAACTAAACAAATTTAGGCCGTTCAGTTTACTAAAAATCATTTACAAATTATCTACTTAATAGTCACTAACTATAATGAAGTTCCTTTATGCGGATATATAACGGCAAAATCTCGAAATGGATGGAGACGTATGATTACTAGAATTACATTGCATTGTTTTGTGATGCTTGAAAATATATAAATGATTATTTGGTGTGAATATAATAGAACTGCGCTACAGTGTAAATAAAATATAGTTCCGATAGTGATAAATTATTTTAACCAATACTGTTGGCGAGACATAATAAATAGCCATACAAAAAAAAAATTAAGATTCAGTAAAATATTATTTTGTTCTGATCGTAACTATATTTATTTTGATACAATTTCGGACCAAACACCACGTATAAGGTTTTCTCCAAACAGTTCACAGTCACCAATATTGGAATATGTTCGCCCAATATGGAAATATGTCATAATTCACATAAATCTTCAGCTGAACTCTGGTTAACATGATCTTGGGACCTCATAATGATGTTTTGGGTTGTCCTAACGTTGTTTTAGGCGGGATGCGATAATTTGATGCGATAGGCACCCCATCCATCACGATCGGTGAGCGAGAATTAAGGGTCACTCGTATTTGTGTTACATTAAGGGGGCATGGGTCTATGGGACGCATTATGTAGCCTGCTGATGAGGTTGATCCCAAGTAATGATAGCTAAAATAACTAAGTTTTGAAGAGTGAACTTAATATTCAAAGTATAATAAGGGTAGACAGGGAACTTCTAAAGTTGTGTATAGTCGAAGAAGTTGATTAAGAATTTGAGAGAATTGAAAATCGAATTGAGGAATGCTTTTCCTGTAACAACGTTAAATACACATACGTTGCGTTGCTATGCGTTTTAATAAAAATATTAAACACAAAAACGAACCAATATCTAATAAAAAATTGGGATCGTAAATATCCCAGAGCTTAAAATTGTTCGATGTTTTTTTTTTGTGTGTGTCATCCTTTGTTTTTCCACCCAGATTTCTACCATAAAGAAATAAATGGTAAAGCTAGTCGCAAAGGCTAGCCCGACAAGACATTTTCAACTCCAGGCATGGTGCAGAATAACAAAAATAACTGGATAAACCTTGTGAACAAAATGGACGAATCAAAGCCCGTTGCGAAATTACTGACATGCAGTTCGAGGTTTCATTTAAAATATTCTGCCGCGGTTTTATTGGCGATATTCGGTTGAAAGGATTCGATGGTATAGAAAATTCTACGAATATTATATATAAAAAAATATATCTTTTCGAAAAAACTCATTTCATATTTAACTTGCTCTTTATAAAAATGCAGCACATAGTTATATTGCACTTCATACAAATGTCTTAATATTATATCCTTACTAATATGACAAATACTTTTCCCACCGCTCCGTCTTCGTTCTTATTCTGTCGTGACCTTTACCGATTTACTTGGGGTCAGCCCTCTTCATCCATTTTGCACAGCCTTGAGCTGTGATGGCGTTTAATTGTTGTTGTTGTTATAGGTCGAAAAAATACAGAATTTCGGCAAATTTGGTTTGTTAATTCTTGACATAGACGCGGGTGAGGCCGCTGGCAAACCATCGAAACCTAATTCTCATAAATATTTACCTATTAATACATGGCATACAAGTAAATGCCCAGTAATTGTAATCACATGTGTCCAACTTCCCACTTCTCCGAATCGTGATTGATGGAGGTGATTATGCCGTCACCGTTACTATACCCTCAATATTGGACATAGCCGCTAAAATTGTGTTGACCAATATACAGGGCAATGCCCAGTAAATTGTTGTTCCACTTTGTTACGCGATGGTTACAAAGCAAAAACGGCAAAGCGCATATGTTTTTTTAATTTTGAATTACGAACGCATAAAATCAAGCACTACATCAAAGTTTAGAAAGAGGTTGACAACAGTGAGTGTTAGAGATGGTAACCTACAATACCGAACTTTTTCTATCATAATCTTCCTGTCCTTGGGCCCATGTTACTTGGGGCCGGCGCAGCACTTTCCTTCGTCCCTTCCACCCTGTCAGCCGTCTGACCAGCTCTCTCTTATATACTTCCATACACAATCCACTATCCATCTTTTCTTTGACCTCCATCTCGCTGTCCTTCGGGCCGATTTCTCCATAGCCAGATTTTTTTACGGAGAAATAAAAATGGTAGTTTATCAGCTTTTGGATAGAAAATATATCAAGATGCCATTTTATTTTTCAGATAAGAGCAATGTGACTTTAAAAAAATGCCCTTGATCACCTGCGTCTTCTTTTTTTCCTGTACTGTCCCATATTAACAGGAACTGAAGTACTGTAGCACTAGTTCTTAGTCTATAAGGTTCTTATTTATTTATTATATGCTTTATTGTACACTTTAAAATACAATTATAAAAATAAACTTAATATTAATACAAATACAATGGGCGGCCTTATCGCATTGCGCGATCTTGTCCAGGCAACCTGGTATGGACAGTAATTGTCTGGACTTGAAGTGGGTTGTCATTGGTGTGACATTAATATTGTTAAAATACTATAATTTTAATAGATACACCGATAAATACATATGCTATGTAATATATACGTAAATACATACATACTAAATGGCAATAAAAATAAATGACAAATGACTCAATTGATAATCACAAATCAACACGCTAAGACGAAGAGAGTGACAGGTAATGTTCCTTTACAAGCCTTTTGAACACAGGCAATGATTGAGCACGTTTGATTGGATCTGGCAATGCATTCCACAGACGAGTAGCCTGGACAGTAAAGGATTTATCCAAAAAGGTCGTGAAATGTGTTGGAATTTGAAGTCGTAAGTTGTCTGATGACCTAAGAAATTTTGTGCGGGAATCGCGGTGAAACTGAAAACGTTTCTTAAGGTAAAAAGGGGTGGAAGGAGGACATTATATAAAAGAGAAAGAATATGAGCATTCCGACGAAGGCGAATTGGCTACCACTTGAGCTTCACACGAAATTCGGAAACATGGTCATATTTGCGCAACCCGAATATGAACCTTATTTTCTTGTTTATTCACAAAAGACGCAAAACACAAGTCTTATCGGGGACACTAATGATATAATGAATCTTGTTTATCGCGGTCACAGTGATGTAAGCCAGTGTAGTTTCAGTCTTAGAACTGTATATAAATTAGCTAGAGTTTGTGTTAATCCCTCCGAAAGGAGATAAGGGTAAGCAAGACCATGTTTCCTTGTTGATCGAGGTCTTAGACAACAACACTGTGCAACTGCTTGTCATAAATTTGGGATAGTCGGATGTTAAGACCGTGTCTGCAGAAAATTGATGTTTGAGAAATGGCTCACCGCTACGTAATAACAACCACATGGCTAATTCTACCGAAGTCGGTTCCTGCATTGGTGACCCTCCATATCTCCCTATTGTTCCAATTTGTAACCAGTAGATCAAATTTCCGTACGTTCAATCGTTTTGCCATACTTATTATTGGATGCAAATATAACAGCTCTCAATGTTAGAACTCATTAATACTATTGCTAATTTTTCTTCTCATCTTAAGATTTACATCGAATGCTTGTAAATGTTAAAAAATATGATGTCTACAATGATGATATTCTCTTGATACGAAATGATGAGTACGAAGTGCTGATTGACAAGTTTCACCTAAGTCAATATTATGTATGTGAAGAAAAAAAAAAGCGTCTAGCTTTTTTTTAAACATTATCACAGGAAATGTTTTAAGATCATGTATCTACGTATCTTTTTTAATTTATTTCAATTTGCACTTAATTGTGTTTATTTTCTTCAAAAACCTTAAGATTTTAACGTGTGATTTCTGGTAAAAGGCCGAACTTAGCGATTATTATAGAACATTTTGGACTTTTATCAGAAAGAGTTGAGAACCCATCTTCCCATAGACAGTGGGATGAGCCGCTCGTCAGGTTGGTACGGAATAAACTTATAAATACGTCTACCAATACTGCTGAGCGTGCCCGCCTGCTGGCTGTGGGAGAGTGGGAGTCGGGCCTCTGGCTACAGGCATTACCGTCACTCAACATAGGTACTAGGTTGAGTGACAACACCTTCCGGATCGCTACATGTCTGCGTTTGGGTGCTCCTAGTGGAGCTCCACATCGTTGTCAATGTGGTGAAGCAGTCGACCGCCTCGGTCACCATGGCCTATCCTGCAGTAGGAGCGCTGGCCGGATAGCACGGCACGCCAGCATTGACATCATACGTCGGGCTCTTGTCACCGCCGGGGTGCCAGCAGTTTTAGAACCCAATGGCTTGGCACGCGACGATTGGAAGAGACCAGACGGGATGACCATTATGCCTAGGAAGGTGGGTAGACCTTTGGTGTGGGATGCAACATGTGTCACACCCTTGCGCCATCCCATCTTCTAAGCACGGCAGGCTGTGCTGGGGCGGCTGCTGCTGGTGCAGAAAACCTCAAACGGCGCAAATATAACAACCTTATTGGAAGTTATATGTTTGAGCCGTTTGGGGTTGTAACATTAGGTCCATGGGGTCCGAGTGCGCATCGAGTTTTTCGAGAAATTAGCACAAAGCTTGTCGACTCTTCACGTGACCAGAGGGCTGGCCATTTCTTCGGCCAGAGAATCAGCATTGCCATTCAACGTGGCAATGCTGCCAGCGTTCTGGGCACGTTTCCCATTGACATCGATGTGGACGAATTTTTTGATGCACAATGACCTTTTTTCCGTCTCCCCTTTGTATTTGGATCATCATCATCATCATATCAGCCGCAAGACGTCCACTGCTGGACATAGGCCTCCCCCAAGCGTCGCCACATTGACCGGTCCCGTGCGTCCCGCATCCAGCGGATCCCTGCAACCTTCACCAGGTCATCGGTCCACCTGGTGGGAGGCCTTCCAACGCAACGTCTTCCGGTTCGCGGTCGCCACTCCAGAACCTTTCTGCCCCATCGGCCATCCGTTCTGCGAGCAAAGTGCCGTACCCACTGCCACTTAAGTTTGGCCATTCTTGTATTTGTATATAGGTATTTTATTTTTTTAGAATATTCAATTGTATATATATTTTTCAATAAGGATAAAACAATAAAATTCAAAAAGAGTTGGTAAATCATAGGTTTTACCGTAGTTCGGCGTTTTCAGTACATAACATATACCTATAAAAGAATACCTTTTTACAATTTTGACAAGGAAAATGTGCAGCCTCGTTATAAAAAACAGCAAAGGACTTCACGAATGCGGTTGTGTATTATTTGGATTATAGAATTTCGCCGAAGAATAAAACAGGCAAATTCACCGGGAACCGACTACCGGAAACTCAAATACTGACAACCTTTATATTTAAAAATGTTTTAAAAAAGAACATTATATCAATGAAATCTCGTGGCAAAACTACATTACGTTAAGGGCTTACTGATGAATAAGAATAAGTTTTACTGGCTCAGAGGAGACACCTTTATAGTCTCCCGGGAGGTGTGTCTTAACAGGCGTTGCACAGAGGTAGAAGTATGTGCTGATGGTGATTGTGAATTCCACACTTCCTAGTCTTTTGTCCCAAAAGTCCAGGCGCCTTTTGAAGGTTTCTTCCTAATAAAAACAAAAAATACGGGACTACAAATTATTGAAAAACAAATCAACTCCGCTGTACACACTTATGTTCATATAACTTGATAAAATGTAGGGAGCAGTTATTTATTTTGTGATATCAGGGTTGCTCCAATAATAAAAGTTATTTATATTTATGAATTCTAAAACAGATACCTACTTTTAAACCTTCTGTAAATTTTCAACGAATTAAACGTCAAAATCTTTAGATTTGTTAGGAGATGGGCATTTGTACGTAAACCATAGCGCAGCCTGTAATTATCGCACTGTTGGGACACATGACTCTTTTCTGTAAGAGGGATTGTATTGGTAGATGTCCTTCGAATTTTTGGTTCTAGGACATGCCGGTTTCCCCACGATGACCTTCACCGTTTTGAGAACAGTGTGGCGATAAAATAACTTACGTAACGGCGGTATACTATGAAGGACACGAAAAGGAATCATGGCATATATGTTCACTATAAATAATATTATTCCAAAGATTTAGTATGTTATCGGTATGGTTTATTCATTTCCATACTCACATTAGAATCAGTATGTAATATCAAAGCTTTGATAGAATTTCGCGTATAATCCAACAGAAAATGTATCCGTGTATCTGAATAACTGAATATTGAAAACTGTGATTCTATATTTACATTGGTATTGCGGTTTTATGTAACTGTATGAATCTAAGTTTATAAAAACCAAACAGTTATTTTTTTGTATTAACGTAACAAATTCAAAACATTTTTTTAACCGAATTTCCAAAAACGAGGAGGTTTTACGTTCGATTATATTCCATATGTATTTTTTTTGTATATTTTCACCGATGTCTTCGGAGATATACAACAGAACTCTTTAATAAATGACGGCAAATCACCGGGGATTGTTCCAATTACATATCATCAAGCCGGTATGCTCTAAAGGAGTACGCAGATGTGTGCAGTTCACCCTGGTATACTCTAGTTTCACTAGTTATGTTTCAATCTATTCTGGCATAACTTTGGACATTATTACCTTACTATAGAACATGTCCACTAGGTACCATAACAAAAAAGTGAAAAATAAAAAAAACCTTTTAGACAAAAAAATACAACCACTTCCAAATAAAAATACTACTGAGTGAAAAATAACTTCAATTTCCGAAGTCGGTGTCAAAAAACGCAAAAACATAAACAGGAACACAGGAATAAGTCACTTTCACTCGTAATATTACATTTACTAATTCTATTGTAAGACGAATCACTTTTCATTAAATATTTATCTCACATTGAATTACTAGGAAGGTTAAAATTAAATAACCAACAAACGCTGAGCAAAACAGACCAAACTCACGTCGAAACAAATTTCCGTAAATTTTATATCGAATTGCGGCACCTCGCGTGCATGTGCACACAACGTTAGCGGCGCATCGCCGTGCTATGCCGAGAAAATATGGAAGCAAATTTCATTTTAATGACCCACCCCGGCCGGGCGATATCATCTGTATAGATTAATTATTACGCTCGATAAACTTCGGACAGGGCTGCCTGGGGCAGCCTTGTACAACTAATGAACACGCGACTTAGTTTTTATTTCGGTGTTTCGTTTCGTTTAAATGTGTTTGATAGAGTTATTGGTCGAGAATAAATAAATTCTTGAGAAAGATGGTGATTTAATTTTATGGGTAAAATACCAACACTAGCAATGTTTATAGAAATGCTGCATGGAATTTTGAACGTATTTTTATTGATCACGTACATATTTACATGACCCAAATAATAAAATCATACTGATATACACATTAACACAGAACTTAATATAAAAATTAAATACAGTCCTGTACAAAAGTAATGTACGTATAATTTTCTAAATCTAATCCAAGCATAACTAATTAATGCTTAGGGACGGAAGGAAGACGTCAGTGATTATTATGACGGGAACAGCAACAGTTTATCCGAAAACACACGACGTCGCAACCCTACTATAACTAGACGCTTAATTCTACATATATTTTGGAAATTCATGCAAGTCATGCGTGTTATCTGCATATCGCATGTCTTTCTATCTTGGTTTTACAACAAGTGGATTGGCTGTATCCTCTATAATAGCCAATTAGTCTTATGGAGCGCCGCTTACGGCAGCTCTACACCGCGGGAGTTTCGCTTCGTCGCCGCATTCAATAGCTTTTGTGTGGGACACTTACCTTTTGTTGTTCCGACAGAATCATGACAGAAGGCCGCAGTTGTTGAGATTGTGCTGATTTACGACGCAACCGTTGAAATTGGGCTTTTATTTTATATACAGCATTGAATCACGGTGAAGTCTTTATCTAAAATAATAACGTTGTTTTATGTCGGCTGTTGTTCTCGTTCTCAAAGGTTTTGCATGACCAATGTTCAGAGGGAGGTTCTAAAGGAAAATATATGGTAGGATTTCGGTATTTCATTTCAGAAGTTAGCACTCCCATCTATGTATGTTGAAATTTGCCTCATATTTTAAGCCAGTTAATCATTCTTTGTACTGTAATACTTGTCAATACGGACGATTTTATAATCAAACCAATTTATGATTATTATTTATTGTTTGTATATTAGTAGATAGGATCATCATATACTAATTAGTGAATAATGATTTCATAGAAATATCCCAAAATGCACAACCGAAACTAGCGCTACAATAAACATAATCTCGAATAGCATTATAGAGTTTAGATAAGTAACTGCTAATCGTTATCTCATGTGAGTGTATCACACAATGATATCAAAAGTTTATCCTATAAGGTCCTTATCTCAGCTCGGTCTTACTATTACGAATCGAATTCAGAATCTAAACTTCAGTCAGAGCTGGGCAAAATACATGCTTTGCTTTAATTAAAATACAAATGACTAAGATAGTATATCTTGCCTGTATTTAAAATACAAAAAAAAAATATTTTAAATAAATAAACCAAAATACGGTATATTAACCATTTTTATTTTTCATAGACATTCGTACATTTTTTTTTCTGCTTTGGTACTAATAAAATGAATTAATACACAGAAGTTTCGTGATAACCGTTTAAAATTAAAATTGATAAGAAACTAGACAATTTCAAATACTCGGTTGCTATTTTGCTTACGAAAGCTACCGCCCGCTATTTTCTGCAGAACGCAAATATTAATGAGATCGCTATTTGTATATTATGTACAAATGTATTTTGAAGCCATAAGATAAGAAAAGATGAAGAAGCCATTTGAAATATTAACTACGAAATACTAAATAACAAATTTATTTTTTAGAAGTAACCCAACCCTGGCTCGTCTCTTGTTGAAACAAAATTAGAAGAGAAAACTTAGGCTAAACTAAGCATATTAGAGTTACCTACTTCCCTAAGGTAGGAAACTATGCCAATGCTCGATGTTAGTCGGGAAATTCGAATTCCGGTGGATTCCAATATCTAGGCGTCTTGTTAAATCCACAATATCTAGGGGTCTTGTTAGGACGCACGGTTGGCGCAGTGGTTGAGCGATTGTCTGCTGCACTGCGTGTCGCGGGTTCGATTCCCGCACGGAACAAATATTTGTATGACCTACAGATAGTTGTTCCGACTCTGGGTGTTTATGTAAGTGAGTTTATATGTTTGTAAACGCACCCACGATACATGAAGAAATTCCTAGTGTGGGGCAATGATTCTTTTAAAAAAAAAAAAAAAAAAAGAATCCGACTAAAATGCGAGAGGAACTTTTCGTTTTTGTACACAAAAGGGGAGGGCCGTAGACAGCACGTGAACCTAGTAATTAATGCGAAACAAGGAGAAATAAAACACATATTCACACCGAAATGTGTAACCGGCGAGGCGTATAATTAAAACATCACTTGGGTAGAATCGGATGAAAGAGTTTCAGATACGTTCAAACATGACGTGCGCGGTGTTTGCTACGGTTTTTGTTGAAAACTCTTTTTGTTCCGTACAATCGCCAATATAATTGGCCATTTTATTTACAGCATGCGGAGCGGAACTGAAAGCGTTTACAAATAGCCTTTTAATTCTTGATTTAATTCTTTTTCGGTAGTTAGGTATCGGATTTGATTATTTTTACTCGGAGAAACAAATAAACATGCAATGTTGAGGTTTGCAGCAATACTCTAAGGCCCACTGCCTTGACTTAAATAAAAAAAACCCTCGAAATACTTAACTCGGAGTTAGTTACTAACACGAGGTTGGAGTTCCTGGCGGGATTTTTTCGGGTGAAGTTCAGCGGCTGTTAATATTATTTGCAGATTGATTCCTAGTGGTTATTGTGATATCGCAGTTCACACTAAAGAGGTTCAGAGAGTACTGTGTAGCCTAGACGTGAACAAGGCCAGCGGGCCTGACGGCATTCCAGCGAGAGTATTGAGGCAGTGTGCGCCGGAACTGTCTCCTGTGTTGACACGCTTGTTTCGCCTCTCTTTTGAAAAAAGAACGGTGCCGAAATCCTGGAAGCTTGCAAATGTACAACCAGTACCCAAAAAGGGCGACCATGCAGACCCTGCCCACTACCGTCAGATAGCCATTACCTCCATACTATGTAAGGTTATGGAAAGGGTACTGAACAGTAAGTTGCTGACCTACCTTGACGACAATGATCTCCTCAGTGACCGTCAATATGGCTTTCGCCGGGGACGGTCAACTGGCGATCTTTTGTGTTTATCACGCACTGCTGGGGCGAAGCCATCGAGAAACACGGCGAAGCTCTTGCCGTATTGCTCGATATCTCGAAGGCCTTTGACAGGGTCTGGCACGCTAGTCTACTCAGCAAGCTTCCTGCTTATGGCTTCCCAACCGGTTTTTGTAGCTGGATATCAGACTTCCTCAGTGAACGGTCGATCCGAGTAGTCGTTGACGGCTGCTCCTCTGACCTTAATCATATTAATGCCGGAGTTCCTCAGGGATCTGTTCTCTATGCAACTCTTTTCCTGCTGCACATCAATGACCTACTTCTGCCTGGTATTGTTGGGTACGCAGATGACAGTACTGTTTCAGAGAGATACTTGTCCAGCGCAAAAACCGGCGGTGATGAAGTATATTCCTTGAGAGAGGTTATGGTGGAGCGTACAGATTTGACCTTAAGTCTTGTCTCCCATTGGGCTGATGACAATCTGGTCTCTTTTAACGCCACCAAAACACAGGCATGTCTTTTTACCGCGAAAAGGACTCATTTCATCCAAACGCCTACTTTTCGGGGTGCATCTGTTCCTGTGTTTGATCGGCTCGAGCTCCTTGGCATGGAGTTGACATCCAGTCTCAACTTCGGCGCCTCCATCGAGTACAAAGCCCAAATTGCGGCAAAGAAACTAGGCACCCTAAACAAAGTGAAGCGATACTTTATGCCTAGACAGCTATTAACTCTTTACAAGGTGCAAGTCCGATCCTGCATGGAGTATTGCAGCCACCTCTCTCTCTCTGGGATGGCTCAGCTAAATATCAGCTTACCGCGCTTGACTCGGTGGAACGCAGAGCTAAGAGACTAATTGGTGACGTCAAACTAGTAGATGCCAAGCTTCACAGCTTGGCTCATCGCCGTAAGGTTGCCTGCTTGTCGGTCTTCTACAGAAAGTATTTTGGCGAGTGTGCTCATGAACTCCACGACCTCATCCCACCGGCCCCCTTCTACCATCGGACATCTAGACGCACTGCAAGTTACCATCCTCATATAGTTGCCATTCCACCAATTCGCACCAAGCGCTTCCAAACATCCTTCATAATGCGCACGGCAAAAGAGTGGAACTAACTGCCTGCGTCTGTGTTTCCGAACGCATACAACTCTTCAAAGTTAGAGTGAACAGGCATCTTCTGGGAAAGCTCACTCCATCGTCGACTTTGTCTCTGTCACCTCTGACCTAGACTAGAGTCAAGAGCAAACCCATCATAAATAAAAAAAAAGATATAAAGTTGGTGTCGTTTTGTGTCTTAACTGTCTACGAGAAGAAGAGAATCTGTTACATCCGCATTCTAATGCATATTATAGAATTCAAGAAAGATATAATATGCACTGAAGAAACGCTAAAAACTGAAACGCCTCGTGCGTTTGAGAAACATTGAAAATTTTCAGTCCTCAAAGGACCGGCACAAAAAGTTCAAGATATTAATTAAAAATTAATTTTAAAATTCAATAATACCCATGAGTCTTTACTTCGCGACATTGGCAGGAATTGTCTTCGGCAGATTGCCATAAAAAAAACACGAGTTTGACAGTTTGTCATACAATATTATAAATTTACCCTCGTGTTGGTAACTAACTCTAAAATATGTTTCTGACGCAAGTGGGCCTTCATGGTTTAAGCGGTAGAACAACATAATCAGAAAAGCCCTTAGGACTCCAAATATATCTATGAACTTCCAGAAATCTTGAGGCTGTAGCTACGCCGAAACACACCCCTAAAATCAACAATGCCACAACAGTGAATTATTACTGAGAAGAAACATATAATGTTGTGTTGAGGTAAGTTCTTAGAGTATTGAGGTAACATGCTCCACTTGGGTTAAGTACAGATTATAGTTTATGGCGGGAAGTATAAGGAAAATAAGAGGTTTGGAAGCTTATTATACGAGACCGATAGTTTCGTATTTAGGATTATAATTTAAGGACGTAATATTATAAGTATAGAAAAATAAAATTACATGCTACGCGTAAAAAGTATTTCATCCCAAGAGAACACACTACCGGTATAAAATCTATCCTGTGTCCTTTCTAGGGTCTCAAACTATCTTCGTACTACTAGGTAGGTTACTTCTTATCAAGGGTGCTTCACCGTAGATCACATCATCGCTTACCATCAGGTGAGATAGTATTCAAACGCAAGCCTAATGATTATATAAAAAAAAACTAAATTTCTTCTTAATTGGTTTAGCCCTTTATTCGTAAAAAGGTAACAAACAAACAGAGTTACTTGCTCATGTATAATATTACTAAGTTCTGCAAGCGGCTTCGCCCGCGTAATACTCAGAAATTGACCCTCGGGAACTGTATATTTTGCCGGGATAAAAGTGGCCCATGATGTGCTAGACTATAATCTATATATTCCTGTATATGCCCGCTCCTGTACCTGATTCCATTTTGGATCAATCAGTGTACCACACCAGACTATCTTGTTCTGGTGGATCGAGTCCCTTCGTCCAGTCCTCTATTGTAGGGGTTTGGACCTTGAAAGACCTTTCAAATACAAACATAGTTTGCATTTTATCGGATATCATGCTTGTTACCCGATCCTGGCCTTCGTTTCCATCAAACTTTGTATGGTTGGTCTTTAGCTTAGAGGCAACCCATAGTCCAGCAACAGCAAGACGATACTATGTCTTCCTTGCCTCAAATTTTCTACCATCATATGCAGAGGAGGGATATTGAGGTATCTCTCAATCGCTGCCGTAGGTGTTGTCCTGAAAGCACCCGTGATACCAAGACACACTGTTCTTTGTAACCTGTTGGGCGGCACTTTGCACGAGACAAGCTTTGATTTTGGCCACCACATTATGCTGCCGTATATGATAATAGGTATTATCACTGTCCGGTACAGCTATTGTATCACTTTGGCCTTTAGCCCCCAAGTTTTACCGTAGGTGGAACGACACATGCCTAACACTCGTAAGGCCTTTGTCGTAATATTTTCCACATGAGTTTTCTACCTGAGTTCTTTATCAAGCGTTACATCCAGATGTTTAACATCGGTGAACCAAAGCAGCTTAATTCCATTGAGGGAGAGCTCTCCTAGGTTTCCTAGTTCTCTAGTATCTTCCTCGTGAATGGAACAATGACTGATTTGCATGGGTTGATAGAGAGGTGGTTCTTTGTACACCATTTCTTTGTCATCCTAAATGCCTGTTGTAATAATCCAGAGACTATTTTTTGGAATTTACCATTAACCATTTTAGCTATGTCATCTGCATAGCACACTGTGTAGAATGGTCTGGTATTGAGTTTGGTGAGTAGCGAGTCTACTACCAAGCACCACAATAATGGTGACAGCACTCCGTCTTGCGGACAACCTCTTGATATTTTAGCGCTAAGTCTGTCTCCCATCAGTTCCGATCTGACTATTCTGCTTCTCAGCATATAGTCAATTCAGTTGCACGTGGTATCATTTATGCCATGTTCCTTTGCAGCAAAGAGTATGGACTTAAATGTTGTCTTGTCGAAGGCCCCCTCTATGTGGAGGAAAGCCCCGACACAGATCTCTTGTACCTCTAGCGCAGCCTCGGCTCGACTCGAAACATAGTGCAATGCCGTTTCCGTAGATTTGCCAGGTCTGTAGGCGCACTGTAGTTTATGTAGAGGGAATTCTTTAAGCGGCCCCTCTCTTAGGTACCTGTCTACGAGTTTCTCCAGAGATTTTAAGAGAAAGGATGATAGACTGATTGGCCTGTAAGCTTTAGCTTCTTCATAAATCGGTCTGCCCTACCTTCGATATTAAGCTGACTTTGACCTCTCTCCATGCCTTGGGTACGTACCCAAAAGCTATGCAGGCACTGTAGAGCTTACTGCAAATGACCTTACTGCTAAATGGGGTATCAAACCAGATGCCCCTTCTTGCAATAGTATTGGGCAGATGCCATCCGGACCAGGGGATTTGAAAGGCTGAAAGCCGGCTATGGCAAGCTTCAGCTTATTTTTATCAACCACTTTCTTTGCCGTGAGCCAGTTATTTTTGGACCTGTGTCTAGTGAGCTCGTCCCTTGTGACTGTTTCCTCTTCATCGCTGTCGCGAAGTATCCATTCTGGGCAGTGAGTCCTAAACATCACGCCCCGAGTGTCCTGTCCAGTTTCCGTGACATACCCATTCTCATCCTTTACAGATGATAGTGGGTTTAGTTGGGTCTTAGTCATGGACATTGCTTTAAACAACCTCATTACAATTGGCAGAGTTTCGATGGAGGTACAATGCTGTCGCCAATTAGTTATTTCGGCCTTGCGTACCGCCGAGGTTTAACATACCTCGTCAGCATGCTATGATAGCCAGAAAAATCTTTACTGGCTTTTAAATCATTAAAGGCCTGTCGTGTTTCCAGACGTATTTTAGCTAGTTCAGGAGTCTACCGTGGTACATTTTGGTTAAGGATAAGGCCGAGAAAAAGGCCTTATCGTAAGGGCCTTCCCATGCACCGATGGTTCCCGCCTTGATTCTGTACGCTTCAAATTCTACATCCAGTATGGAATTCGACGAGCTTACCATTAGGGCTCCCTAGGTTTACCTTGAGGTCCCTCCTGTACGAGTCCCAATTTGTAGGCCTTGGGTTTCGGCTTCTCCCGCCGTCCTAAACCTAAAGCATATATAATTATTGTCAGACAGAGAGATTTCGTCTGATACATGCCAATTTTCGATATAAGCGCTAGCCCTGTTTGAAGCCAGTGTCAGGTCAACCACTTCAGTTCTCGCAGAGGTCCTCAAAGTAGGTTTATTGCCTGTGTTAAGGATTTGTAAAGAAGAGTTTACCACAAGGACATTGTCCTTCACTACAAACAAATCCTCCCCTCGTGTGTTGACATCTGAACTGCCCTACACGACGTGGTGTGCATTAGCATCGCAGCCAAGTCATTCTTCGCAGTCAATCAGATCGAGGTTTTTTTGGTTGCCGTAGTCAACCAGTCTTCTGATTAGTGGTGCTGTGGGAGAAAGGCAGAGGCAAGGATAATTTTCCTTTTCTTTATTCCCGTCCCCACTTTGATCAAAGTTGTTGTGAGATCGCTGTAACAGAAAGTATGTAAGGGCATTGCCTCTATACCGGCCCTGATATAGATGCAAGTCCTCGCGTCATTAGTTGAACAGACATAGAACAATATGACCCCTGTCCCACCTAAGCCTTTTATAGTCCCTTTGTACAAATAAGGTTCCTGCTGTATCAAGGTAACGTTGTATGCTTCAGCTGCCGAGCCAGAAGGGCAGTAGCGGCTCTGCAATGATGCAAATTGATTTGTACACACCTTAGATGTTTTGATGGGTTGTAGGAGGGCCTCAGAAAAGAGGCTCCGCCTCCATCGCCTGGCTCCGCACTCCTGCTTCCGCAGTGGGTGCCTCTCCCTTGTCTTATTCCAGGAGCTTGAACGAGTATCGTTCAATACCTCCTGGAAGAGAGTAGCCCAAGGCCATGATTACCCCAGCAGACACCCCGTCCATGAGGACGATACGACGGATGCTGGTCTGCTCAGTGAGAGTATTCAAGACCTTCCAGTTGTCCGTCCTCGAGGCAGGGTTAAGCCGCTGGAGCAATCGAATGGCCCGGGCAGAGTCTTGCAACGCCAAGTTGCGACACTGCCATTCCATTTTGACTGGCTTTGGCAGGTCCTTGGCATCGACGACCTTGAGTTTCAGGAAACCAAGTTCCACATTGTGGATGGCACCCCGAAACCAGCAAGCTGCATCAGTATTGTCACAGGATACATGAACTGCACCCGTGACAACCCCGGGAGCAACCGTGAGAACAGGTAGAGGATCCGGCGCCTCTTCCAGTTTCTCAATTATGAGCTCCTGGATCGGCAACAAGTCCTCCGTCTTCAAGTACTCCTCTGGGTACTTGACTGTGACGACAGCGAATTTCACAGCCGCCACCGCATCCCTTAAGGATCCTGTCGAAGATAATTGCCCTTGGGTCCTTATCCTCTTAGCCGCCATATCACTGCTATCGCCGCTGAGAATAGCACGCGGTCTTTTTGATGGGCCTCCCGAAGGAGTCCCTTCTAGAGCCGCCTGCTGTTCTTAGCTGCTGCGATGCTGCTGCAGCTTATGGCACTTTTTCTCTGCGCCCCAGATCGTCCAACCGGAAGCCAGCCTAATTCATGCCGGCCGCCGGAAGACGAAGAGGTGCTGCCTTTACCGGTCGCGTCCGGGATCGCAAGTGCCGAGGTCATTAAACCTCTAACGCAAGGGTCCCATGTCGTGTCAGCTTTGGCAGTAACCTTTATGCCCGGTGGGCTGGTTTGCAGTTCTGCCCTTCGGTGGTCCCACAGCAGAGCTGAACCTTGACAGTGCCGCAGCAATACCGTTTTTTGACAGTCCCGCCACAGCCACACCTCGAGACGATCCCGCTGCAGTCCCGCCTCTGAACGTTCCCGCTAGGGGAGATGCGCCGGTCCCGCCGTCTAGTGTGCAGCCCCAGCTTTCGCTGGTCCCGCCTTTTGGAGCGCAGTCCCAGCTTTCGTCGGTCCTTTCGCCTTGTGGCTTTTTTAATTTTTTATTTCCATTAAGAATCCCGTGTAAAGTTTTCATCCCTCGACTATCCCCACCCGCCATGGAGTGCTCAAGTGGCGATGCTACGATAGCACCAGGGATTGCCAAGAGATTCAACCCTCCCCCCCCCCCTTTTAGTTGCTCACGAGACTGCACAGCACCAACCCACATCGGTACCACTAGCGATGCGAGCGAACACCGCTGACCAATGGGAGTGAACTTGCCTGGGGTCCGACTGGATCCGGACCCCGCAGCCGATTGACCGTAGCTGGCTACGCGACAGCCTCCCGTGTGAGGAAAAAGCCGGGCCAAAGTTGAATGTTGCCTCAGATACGTTAAACCGCATACGCTCACCGGCTCAGCCACCATGATCCCATCATCCTCCCGTACGGGAAAGTAAGATAGTATGGATACAATGTGGTTATGTGGCGGGTTAAAGGTGTCTCAATAAAAAAATACCTGAAAGGATTAGTGAGATTCATTTTCCCAGCAGTGGCACGGTGTAGGCTAAATTTATTAAAAAAAATGTGGGCATGATCGCCTTCTCAAAACCGGTGCTTTATTTGTTCGAGAAAAATAGTAGATATTTTTATCCGTTTCAATCCGTATAGGTGTCAGAAGAAAATAATTTGCTAGAATACTGACTGATATGTGTCGGTACCAAACTAAGCTAACACATTTGCTTATCAACTTATCGCCATTTTTTAAGTATTTACAAATTTTTACAGGTCCTGAAATTTCACATGGCCTTTTATTTCAAAGAAACATTACGAATGTGGGCTCAGAAATTAAACTTAATTTGACTTCAGAAATTAATATTTGAGATTACTTTGTATTCGATCACAGTTAAACAGTTTTCAAGGCTTTCAGTTCGTCTATTTAGTATGGATATATATTTGACTTTCCATGTAAAAAATGGGGTTTATATACTCGCGACCATAAGTTATGGCCATCAGATTAACTACCAAAATTATTTGATAATGCGTTAATTTGAATAGCTATAATCATATCAGTAATAATATTTGTTCTGTCGCCTGCTTGATATGGACGGTAGTGGAAATATTGTTTTTTTTTCCTACTCCGCCGTTATTCTTTTCTTATTCATTTCGTTGCGGGAATCAACGTCGAGCTTCATTGCCTCGGCGCTCTTCTGGTAGTCGCCACTTTTGAGAATGCCTTGTGGCATTAAATCCGCCTATCTACCACTATTGTACATGAAAATTAAATAAATAAATAAAGAAAATTCTAGCTTTCAGGAGTTGCAGTGGTTTGGGAATAGTGCTGTGGGAGTTCACAAAATAAATAAAAAAGCTAGTAATAAATCAAAAAAAAGTTTGATTAATTTACGGCGCAGTACTTTCATTTTCTTATGCATTAATAATGAGCACGTCGCAGTAACAGCTGATTAAAATCTTAAACGAAACCGCGCCACTTTGAATTAGTCAGTGTTATAAGTTTTATGTGCCGCGATCAAAAGCAGCAAGTTTAATAATTTTATGCGAAATAATTTTCAAAATTTGCGAACACCAATTAGAGACTCTACCAGAATTTAGAAAAAAGCTTTCTAAATCCTCAACATAGGTTTTATATTCTTAACATATCTTTAATATTCTTTATAAATTCATAAAAAATTAGGCCATCATATAGCTATTGTCCTCCAGTTAGTTACGCTAGCCGTTGGGATTAAACATTGCCGTTAATTCGCCTGCGAAGACAATAAGTAACGCTGACCCGTGGCCCTTTAAACTGTTAGAATCAACAGTTATCAAGGACCCGTCTTTTAAATCCGACCTTTGCTGTTCACAATCGAAACCGAAATGAAATGAATGAATGAGTGCGGTGCGGGAGCGAGACAAGGCATGGATTGTGCCGTGTTTTGGGGGTATTACTTTTATGTTTTGGTCAGGTTCTTTTTCAATTTACTCGTGTTTTTAACTTTTTACTCACATCATCATTTTGGGTAGTTTATTTTTGGTTTATTGTTATCTTACTGTATACGTATTTATATTATGTTCTTTGTATCTATTTTAACATACACAACAGATTTGGTTTCCATACGTCACGTCCTAGGCGACCACTAAAAATCAGCGCCGTGCTGTGGGTCCCCCACGGCACAGCATTATGCTGAGTGGAAGCCTTCTTGCCACAATCACGACATGCATCTGCCTGGCATCTTTTTCACCCTATTTATTTTCTGTTATAAAGAAAATGTAGGTAGTATATGTAATTATTGGTTGATTTATTTCTCGTCTTTACTAACTTAATTTAAGTACCTACTACTAATACTATTATTAAGGGTTTAGCTTAAGCATGTTCTTATACTGTAGGTATGTCGTTTTGTGACAAATAAACACTTTTTCTTTCTTTTTTATTTTCTTTCAAATCCGGGGGGCAATGGGTCAGAGATAACTGGCGGGTTGTTTTGTGTGTGTGAGTGTGAAATTGTAATTCTAAAACGTGGTCATTAGTTGCGCTCGATCGTAGAATACAGACGTGCTCGTAAGCAATATTTAATTAAAACAATTATAATAGTGACCTTCTTTATTGTATACATTTTTGCCTACTGTGTAGTTTTGTAGACATAATGAAGACTTAGAAACAGTGAAGTGACTATCAAATAAAATGGATAACAGTCCCTGTAATCCAAGCGGCCGAGTTCAAGTCCCCACCTCGCCAGCGAAGATGACGACGCAAATCCCAGCCCAATCAGATTTCTCGATTGAAGTCGCATCCACGCCCGACATACAAAGATGGATGTCAACCATTGAGCAGCACTTAAATGAGGTTTGCTCTATTGCCTCTGATGGTAAACTGAACTTGGAGCAGAAACTGAAAATTTCTAACTTGTGTCGTAAAATAGGATCTGGCACCTCACAGATGGCAGTCCTATACCAATCCCTGAAGCAGAAAGCAATCTTAGCACACGATATGATAGATGCCCTAAAAGAAAAGCGCAATTTGATGGAACACATCTCGGATCTCAAGCAGACGATTAAGGACTCTGGTACTGCGGGCAATGTTTCCTTTGCCGACATGGTGAAAAAGGGATCAAATGATTTCGTTCGACCGAACAATTTAAGCTCTGTGGTCATTTATCCTAGTGACAAACTCAAGTCCAGTGACGAAACTAAAGACATGGTAACAAAAATCATACGACCTGATCAAATGAAGCTGCATGTACGAGGTGTCCGCAAGACCAAAAATGGAGGTGTCATTATTAGCACAGAGACCAAGCATGACGCTGAAAAAATCAAGAACGCCGTCCAGCTTTCTACATCTGGACTAACCGCCGATGAGCCCAACAAGCGCAAACCACGGATCGTGATTGTAGGAGTGCCGTCTTCCCTGTCTGAAACTGAAGTCTTCAGGTGTATTTACGAACAGAACATACCCGATAAGATGCCAGATATGTCCATGGAGTCCTTCTTGGCCTCTGTTAAATTAAGCCACAAATCTGGGAAGAAAGATGCGTCGAGCTGTAATTACATTATCGAAACTCCAGCCAATCTACGTAAAGCCCTAATTTCGACATCAAGGCTGTTTATAAATTGGACGTCCTGCCCTGTTAGGGACTTCACTCTGGTTACCAGATGCTACAAGTGCCAATTATATGGTCATGCAGCCAAAACATGCAGAGAGGTCAACGCTGTGTGCGCTCACTGCGGTGAAGTTGGACACTCGGTGTCCGATTGCACGAAGAAAGCGGACACATCAAAATGTGCAACTTGTTCGCGCTTTAAAAAGCCCAACAACCATAAAACGGGAGACCCTGAGTGCCCTGCTAGGAAAATAGCGGAATACAGGCACATCAACTCTATCGACTATGAGGGCGTCTAGTACGTCATACTCAAGGTCACACGCGTTGAGCGTTTGCTGCTGAAACTGCAATGGCCTACTAATCATCAATATGTTGCTGGCTAAGCACATTAGTCATTAGCTGCAAACATTAAGTGTCACTGTTTAATTTTACAATGTTTACTTTACAATTCTGCTTACCAATTATTTCCCAATCATTATATGTGTAATCAAAGTGCACTTTTTTGCGATATAGGTAAATAAGATATTAAGTAAATATGACCTAATAATTTAGTTATTTGTTTATAGTTTTAAGTAAATTAAAATTAATTTCAAAATTATACAATCTTGCCACTATTTTTAGACTTCTTATGTTAAATATTGTTTAAATTCTTTGACCTAGGATAATCATATTTTTAGAGCTCCTACAGCCTGTGATACAGGATTACCTAGTACAGGCATCTTACATTATTATACCTACATTAGATATCTAAGATTGGAACTGTGTTTTTACCTTTTCTAATTTCTGAATAAAGATTTATTATTATTATTATTATTATTATACAGTGACCTAGGATATGGGACAGGCGGAGACAGGTGTCCCTTGACGCGAGGAGCAAGATTAGTCCCACATACAAAGTTTTAAATTAAACGCGGGCCGTGGATGGGGGATAAAATAGTGTGTAATGCGACTTGCCTCTTGTTTTATCTATGTACTCTCATAATTATTTTACAGGCTTTGTGCTCACGATGTTGTCTCTCGAATAGCTGTAGTTGTGAGTTAATCTTGTATTGAATCACGTAGGATGTTTATCTAAATTATGGTTAAGTAAACAGTACTCAGTGAATTCGTAACATTTCAAATTAACGCTTCTGTGCTGAAATACGTTTGTGTTTTTGTTTCAGTAAAGTGAATTTTATTTGTTTTGTATTTTTAAGATTGTTTATAGTGGCTGTTTAGTTTATCTAATTGCTAAAAATAACTTAAAATATAATTAGTAGTTTATATTTGTCTTATAAAGTAAGAAATAAATAGGTGATCATCAAGTTTAGATACTAATAAGTGTTTTAGTTTTAAAAGAAAATATAAAAAGTGAGCTACAAAATTGTATTAAAATAAATACGATAAATCACCCATACGATAAATGACCTACCAACAACCCTTAATTACAGACAATTCCTTTAGAGTTATCGATCTACATACAATTATGTATTTACAACTTTGAAAACACATACAAGTACGTAAGAATATTAAAAATATTCTGATCACTTCGCCAGAGAAAATGATATTAACGAGTAACGAAGTCAACGATGTGAGCACAAAGTGCAAATTTTATAAAGCAGTAAAATGTGAAATTATCTCTAATATTTTTTGATATAACGCCTACGAAAGCGGGTAGGAGCCGTAAAATGAGAAGTCTTGAAAAACAGACTTTTTGCTGATATGTGCCTTGAATTACTTTATGGTACGTTACTAAAGCTTTATGTATTCTCATATTGTCAAAATGGTTGCTATTTTGCGGGGATTGTCCATTTTTAGCATTCTGTACCCAAAGGGTACCTACGGTACGGGACCCTATCACTAAGACTCCACTGTCCGTCTGACTGTCTGTCACCAGGCTGTATCTCATGAACCGTGATAGCTAAACAGTTGAAATTTTCACGGATGATTTATTTCTGTTGCCGCTTTAACAACAAATACTAAAAACAGAATATAATAGGATCGTATAATAGGACATACTCAGTGCATTAGGAGTTACCTATGTCCAGCAGCAGACTGCCACAGTTTGATTATATTTTATGTTATTTCTATTTCTAAATAATTAATAATCATTATGATATTTGTGCTATTTTGCATAAGGCAAGTTATAAAACCATAACTTCGTTTAGTGTATAATTATATTAAGTTTACGTCTTACAATCTTTTTATTGATAGTATTAATTACTAAGTTCTAAAAATAGTACTCTTACATAAAAATGAATGGCTAAGTTATCTTAATATGTGGTACAAATTCGATAACCGAACAACAAAAAAAATATGCAGTACAAATCTGCTGTTCACCTTTCTACAGCAAAAAATATCAGGCGCAAGACCAGCATTTAAAGTGTATTCCAGGACAAGGGGCATTATACCGCCAACTTCCAAACTCCGAGCAGCCATACCAGCCAGACCCTATCACTAAGACTCCACTGTCCGTCTGACTGTCTGTCACCAGGCTGTATCTCATGAACCGTGATAGCTAAACAGTTGAAATTTTCACGGATGATTTATTTCTGTTGCCGCTTTAACAACAAATACTAAAAACAGAATATAATAGGATCGTATAATAGGACATACTCAGTGCATTAGGAGTTACCTATGTCCAGCAGCAGACTGCCACAGTTTGATTATATTTTATGTTATTTCTATTTCTAAATAATTAATAATCATTATGATATTTGTGCTATTTTGCATAAGGCAAGTTATAAAACCATAACTTCGTTTAGTGTATAATTATATTAAGTTTACGTCTTACAATCTTTTTATTGATAGTATTAATTACTAAGTTCTAAAAATAGTACTCTTACATAAAAATGAATGGCTAAGTTATCTTAATATGTGGTACAAATTCGATAACCGAACAACAAAAAAAATATGCAGTACAAATCTGCTGTTCACCTTTCTACAGCAAAAAATATCAGGCGCAAGACCAGCATTTAAAGTGTATTCCAGGACAAGGGGCATTATACCGCCAACTTCCAAACTCCGAGCAGCCATAAACGAATGGAACACAAACACACTGTTCAGCACTATTGTAACTAAGAGCAATATCTGTGCAAAAATTATAAGAATGTCCTGAAAGTTCAACAAATGCGCAAAAGCCTTTACTCTTAAAGAAATCCTTGTTCTTTAATAAACCCAACGCCAAAATACCATGCAGCTATAAAAGAATATATTTTCCTGGAAATAACCTGATATGCAAATAAGTTTATTTCGAGTTAAAACGTAAAAACAAACGTCGCTTAGAATTCCTTTGTTCCTAGACGTGACCTAAGAGGGTATAGAATAGAATAGAAATATATTTATTCGACACAGGTACAACACAACAGCTACAAACTGTCTTCTACGATACAGGTACATAAACCTACTTTAGAAGTCAGGGTTTTTACTCTGGAACACTAGCTTATGCCATTTTCGATAAAATAATGTAATGCATTTATGGAGAAATAAAAGATTTATTTAAAAAAAACAGAGCAATATCTGTGCAAAAAAGATGAGAATGTCTTAAAATCTCAACAAATGCAAAAAAGCTTTTACTCCAAAATAAATTTTAGTTCTTTAATAAACCCAAACGGAATAAGGGTTCCAAGGTCTTTGCAAGAGATCTCACGAAACTGAAGACCGACGATGGCAGGATCGTATCCACCAAACCGGAGCTATTGAGAGAGATCGAGAGATTCTATGGGCAGTTGTACAAGTCAACCAGTAAACCCGTCACGAATCTAGCAAAAGACCCTAGAGCTAGATTGACCCGGCACTATACCGAAGACATTCCGGACGTCAGCCTGTATGAGATTAGGATGGCTCTTAAACAGCTTAAAAACAACAAGGCGCCGGGTGAAGACGGAATTACAGCCGAACTCCTGAAGGAGGGTGGAAAACCGGTCCTTAAGGCCCTTCAGAAGCTGTTTGATTCCGTCATACTCGAGGGCAAAACGCCACAGGCATGGTGCAGGGGTGTGGTGGTACTCTTCTTCAAGAAGGGCGACAATGCCCTACTAAAGAACTATAGGCCCATCTCACTTCTTAGCCATGTCTACAAGATGCTTTCAAGAGTCATCACGAATCGTCTCGCGCGCAGGTTTGACGATTTCCAGCCTCCTGAACAAGCCGGTTTCCGTAAAGGCTTTAACACCGTATACCATCTACTAACGCTGCGGCAGGTTATACAGAAGACCGAAGAGTATAACCTGCCTCTTTGCTTAGCGTTTGTGGACTACGAGAAAGCCTTTGATTCGATCGAGACTTGGGCTGTGCTGAAGTCTCTCCAACGGTGCCAAATTGACTACCCGTACATCGAGGTGTTGAAGTGTTTGTACAAAAACGCCACCATGTCAGTTCGACTTCAGGATCAGACCTCGGAACATGTCTTTCTGCAGCGAGGTGTGAAGCAGGGAGATGTCATATCTCCGAAACTGTTCACCACTGAACTAGAGGATGTCTTCAAGGTTCTGGACTGGAGAGGGCTAGGCATCAACTTCAATGGCGAGTACATCACTCACCTTCAGTTTGCCGACGATATTGTGGTCATGGTTGAGACTATGGAGGACCTCAATACAATGCTCGATGACCTCAGTAGAGCTTCCGAAAGAATGGGTCTTAGGATGAACATGGACAAAACTAAGGTGATGTTGAATGCCCATGTTACACCCACTCCTATCAGGGTCGGAGACTCTACACTCGAAGTTGTGGATGACTATGTCTACCTAGAACAAACGATCCAGTTGGGTAGGGCCAACTTCGAGAAAGAGGTCAACCGTCGAATCCTACTCGGCTGGGCAGCGTTTTTAGAAGTTGCGCGGTGTATTCACGTCCAACTTACCACAGTGTCTCAAGACGAAAGTCTATGACCAGTGTGTGTTGCCAGTTATGACCTATGGCTCTGAGACGTGGTCGCTCACAATGGGCCTCATAAGAAAGCTTAAAGTCACCAAAAGCGCAATGGAGAGGGATATGCACGGAGTTTCCTTGCGTGATCGAATCAGAAATGTAGAGATCCGCAAGAGGACCAGTGTTACGGACATAGGCCGAAGAATTGCTAAACTTAAGTGGAAGTGGGCAGGGCACATTGCTCGCAGAACGGATGGCCGATAAGGCAGAAAGGTTCTGGAGTGGCGACCGCGAACCGGAATACGTTGCGTTGGAAGGCCTCCCACCAGGTGGACCGATGACCTGGTGAAGGTTGCGGGGATCCGCTGGATGCGGGACGCACGGGACCGGTCAATGTGGCGACGCTTGGGGGAGGCCTATGTCCAGCAGTGGACGTCTTTCGGCTGATATGATATGATGAATAAACCCAAAGGCAAATAACATGCAGCTATAAGAAGAGAATGTTAAATATATTTTCCTGGCAATAAACTGATATGTAAAGAAGTTTATTTCGAGTCAAAACGTAAAACAAACGTCCGTCCATCGCTTCGAATTCCTTTGTTCCTAGACGTGACTTAAGAGGGTATGACATTGGGCAGGAGAGTCTCGTAAAATGACATGTCTGATCTAGACAATGGAAAAGTAACCCTTGAACATTACTACTTCGTACCTTTGTATCATTTTCCTCATCACTAAACTAAATAAACATAAAAATGGAAACATGTAGTTTAATAACTGACTTTTTCATTAGACCTTGGTTAGGCGACGCAAGTTTTCTTACAGTCGTCACGATTCAAGATAATAACTATGTTAGTAGTGAACGTGGATTGTAATTAATAGGCAACAAGAATCAAAGTCATCGGTATCATGTCAAAAATCATAGGTTACCAATAATTAGCAAGCCCTTAAAATATAGTTTGCAATGGAAATTGAACTTTGCATTAAAGGCATAGAGTTTGTTGTTCTAAATTTGGTAATAACTTAGAATTCTAAATTCAAATATAATTCGATCAATAAAGCTTATCAAACATTTAGTTGATCAACAAACCATCAATCAGAATGCAGTATAAATATAGACTGTATTCTGTATTGTTACATAACTAGTAAATTAGCAAAACAATGCCTGATTATTATTCATGATAATTCTGATGAACGCAGCGTTCACAATAGATCCGATCAGTGATGCAGGTCAAGTTTGATAGATACAATTTTAAATATGAAATTCTGAAAATAAAATAGACTCCCGATACGAGATTTTGTAATGGGTTAGAACAAAATAAAGGTTGGTTAAAATAAAGGTTGTTTGACACTGTGTGTGTGGAGTGTAACTTTTGAAATGTTAACGTAATATTTATCAATCAGTTATTTTGAGTAAAGTTTATTTATATTTGGGACTTAAATGAAATGTGGGGGTACTCAGAAACCTTTGAGAAAAATGGGCGTGATGATACGTTCGCATAGAAACCTGAGACTACCCTGAATTAAACTTCCAATAGTAGTTGGTATCGAAGAAAGAAAATATGCAAAGTTATTTTAAATCTCTATGAACCAATCTCATTATTTTTTTGGATAACAAAAATATTTGCAATATTCAGAACAGGCTTCGATAACTCTTCAAAAGTTTTCAATTTATAATGGAAATAAATTTCATCAAAGTTACCTTATCTCGGTGTTTTTTCTGCAGGGGATTTGAATAGATTTCGCCTCGACAGTGGATTTGCATAGACTGGTGTTTTCCTTTGCAAAGAATCGAGAATGTTCTTGAAACTCTTAAAAATGGTTTGCGGAGCGCCTGTACCAAAACAAAACATCTTTTTTCATTATTTGACGCGAAAGACAACTGCTGGATCTGTACAGCAGTGGACGTCTTCCCCAAACATCACTACAACGTTGAGAGGAATTCTCGACTTTGACTAGGTCAGCGTTGGGCATACCCCCATGCTAAACGAGATAAAGTCGATCGGCGCTAACCAATCCCACTCCAAAAGCCTTCGACCCCATCGAACATCCACATCACATCACATCATCAGCATTTTAATGTTCCCTCTGCTGGGATACAGGTCTCCTCTCATAGAGGGTGTGGGCTACAATCCACCACGCGGGCCCAGTGCGGATTGGTAGATGTCACATGTGTTTGAATTTTTGGTTCTACGATATGCCGGTTTCATCAAGATGTTTTCCTTCACCGTTTTGAGAGCAGTGGCGATGAAATAAATAACACAAAGTAAAACGCCTGCTCGGGTTCGAACCCACGTCCTATGACTCGTAAGTCGGGACCGTAACCTGGGCCACCACTGCTCCAATGATCTTCTGATCATTGATAAATACGGTACACTGCCGACTGTCATTCAAGTGTGGCAATTTTCTGGGCTAGGGCCAAAATCTGAAAAATAAACCTTTCTTGTGCTGAAATTCGTTGAAATAGAAAGAAACAAAACAAAAAATGACAAACTTCAGAAAAGCCCCAATAGTTAATTCACAAAAAAAATAATTTCAAAAATTATTCTGTGAATATAACATTCAATAGAGGTAAATAATAATAATTGATTAATTTCTTAGACAACTAAAGGTCCACACTGTCAACAACAAAAATATCAAAAATACATAAAGGGTGTTAGTAACAATAAATCCTATAACCTATATTAGTACTTACATAATAGGATGTTAGTGACACCATATCTTATGATTATGGATTATGCCATACCATGTGGATTATGCCATATCATGCTATTATTAATACATTTTATGATGTACAGCTGACCCAGAAAATGTGTGCGGTACGCTAATTGTCATATTTTAGAATTACCACGGAGATAAAAGCACATATTGAGATTAACCGAAGCGTAAACTTTTCTGGGAATAACTGAAAATAATATCAGTGGCAAAAAGTTCTTATCTATCTCTCATCCAAAATACCTCAAGTTTGCCCAATAAGATTGATATGATGATATGAATCTAGAATAAACCCAAAGGCAATATAACCGAAATACTACGAAAGAAAATAATAATCAACAAGAAAATCTTTGCGATATTTCCTTCTAGGTCTCGTAAATCTAATCTCATTCTAACATGACCAATTAATCGAGAGATTTGTATCCGATAGATGATATTTGCCCCGATACGCACCGATTTGTGTAACGAAATGCGACTGTTCGGTGATTGATCTCACAGTTAGTGTCGTGCGGTCTGATAGACCTGCGTGATTTAATATTTTCTTTATACTGCTGTTGGATTTGACATGAGTTTCGTTTGTTTGAAAGATGTGTTAGAAATTATTCGATTCAAGGTATTAATTGAGTTTTGAATGAATAATCATTTTAACATTGACATAATACCAAATGATTTGCTGTAATATTCTTGTTTATTTACTATCCCGGATTGTTTCTGTAACTGGACTAAATGCCAACCCACCTTGAGCAAGTGTGGCGATTAATTAAAAGGGCTTTTACCAAACAGAGAAAGCACGATCTCTGTTTGATAAAGGCCTTTGCCCTGCAGTGAGACAACAAATCGCTGGTATTGTCTACTACAATAGCTATGTGTAAAAATAACGAGGACAATGCATTTCAGAATAAAAAAATTACGAAATAACTGAGCAGCAAAAAAATATCTTTTAGTCTAGCATTTTGAGTTAGCGCCAAACAAACAAACATATTCTTCTTTTCATGTGAGGATGTGGCCACCACTGGTGTCATAGTTAATTAAGCCGCCTCTTACATTAACTATATAAGTCCAGGTTTCCTCACGAAGTTTTCCTTCACCGTTACCTGCGATGTCCAAGATAAACTTAGAAAGTACATCATTATGACTTTGAAAAAGTCACATTGGTACTTGTCCGGATTTGAACCCCTGTCCTCAAGCACGAAAGGCGAGGTGTTAACCACTGGACCACCATGTCATTTTATTTTATTTTAGATAGTCAAAATGTCAAGCAGCGACCTCCAAAACGCTATCTATACGCAAACCCCTTAACCAGTAAACGAACATCGTTGTTAACTAAATTTTCTCCAACATTTGATATTTTCTTCAGGTAATGCCTACTCCTTTATGTTCACATATCCATTAGTAATAAAAGTTCGAGAAACTTAAAGGTTATTCGTAATAATGTCGCCTACTTGGAAATCAAGTACTTACTTCCTACTGACATAATATTGTTGGCTTTACAGGCATGGATTTAGGCCCAGATTTTAGATCATTAGTCAACTTTACCAATGGTTAAATATGGTAATCAATGGTTCCAAATTTCGGGCAAATGCGAATTTTCACGTTTTTTTTCCTCACGAATAGTCAAATAAGGTGGATAGTTAATAATTTGTTTTACTCACAATTGAAGATAACAATGTGCATACAAACAATATCTGTCTCATTTCTTTCGTCACTATGATCGTGACGAAGGTGACACTGCCAACCTATGATGCGGACCAATCAGTATTCTAGATAAAGATAACAACTAGCTGTACGATTCCTCACACTTTTGTGATCGTTTTCAGTTGAAAGCCTGTCAGGAAATACTCACTCTAATTATATATGGCTATGGGAATCAAGTACTCGTACCTTCTTACCTACAGTTTTATATATTGCCTTTACAGGACTGTTTTGACACTGACAAGATAAACATCTATGGTAAGGAACGCCTTACCACGACCTCGGGTCCTTATGTGTGGGGGGCGACGGACGTCCCCGAGGCCCCTGGACCCATTTAGGGGAGCTGGAAGAGGGTGTTGTCCATCCTCCGCCGACGCCCGGCGCGTCTGCTGTGGATTGGCTTAGCGGATGAAATCTCCCCCTCGCTCTCCGCAGCGTCCTTCTGCGAGACGACTGTTTCGCAGAAGAACACCACCGCGTCCCAGGACTCCTCGCTGTCGACCATAGACTCGACTACGGCCGACAGCAACAGGTCACTGCCTACTTCAGAGATGAGGGCACGGCGTGGCTCCTCCCAAGCGGCACATTCTGCCAGCTTATGCCGCGCCGTGTCATTCCGGCAGTCGACGCAGTGGTGACACCGGGCGTCTTGGTCCGGGGTTTATGCGACACAGATACATCCCGAAGCAACCATGCCCCGAGAGCACCTGCGTCTCCCGAAACGACAAGGAGCAGTGCCTCCTCCCAAGCCAGCGCTCGAGCACTGGCCGGACTGCCTCGATGGAAGTTCACCATGCTTGACCCAACCTACAACTAATCAGCAGACCATCTCAACTAAACATATATAGACCGTTGAGTTTAGTAAAGTCGTTTAGAAATTATCTTTTTACTCGTAATAGTCACATAGTTATTTTTCAAAAACACATACCGTCATCCTTTTACGCACACATTCATGCACACATCCATCTTTATACGTACTCACACAAAACACCATCCTACTATCTCTCTGTCACACACACACACACACAACACCACACCACGCACACGACACCTTCCACTTCACACTTCGCATACTAACAAACAGACACAAGCGTTTTTAATTTTTAATTATTGATTTTTTATTATTTTATTGTTTAAAAAATATTTTGTTAGCCTTTTTTTTGTCATTGTTTCTTACAATAGTCCTACATGCCTAAGTTCTACATTATTTTGTGTAAATCCCAATCTCGGCGAGGGGGGCCAGGAGTCCATAGCACAGGGTATCCTAGTTTGGATTCCTGACTCCCACAAACCATTGTACCTCCAATATTTGTAACATAAAATTGAAACAAAATTGTACTTTGTGGGAGATAATTATGTTGCATAATTTTGTGAATCCAGAAAAATATAAATGAATATATTATATGAATATAATAGAACTGCGCTACAATGTAAATAAAAGATATGTCCGATAGTGTTAAATTATTTAAACCAATGACTGTCAGTGAGACATAATAAATAGGCCATAAATAGTAATACAAAAAATAATTGATTCATGATTTAGTAAAATATTATTTTGTTCTCATCGTAACTATATTTATTTTGATACAATTTCGGACCAAACACCACCTAATAGGTTTTCGCCCAACAGTCACCAATATTAGCGATATGCTCGCCCAATATGGAAATATTTCGTAATTCACATAAATCTTCAGCTGAACTCTAGTTAACATGATCTTGGGACCTCATAATTATGTTTAGGGTTGTCCTAATGTTGTTTTAGGCGGGATGCGATAATTTGATGCGATAGGCACCTCATCCATCACGATCGTTGGAAAAATTGGAATCACAAATATCTCAGAGCTTAAAATTGTTCAATGTTATTTTTTGTTTTTGTGTGTCACGCTTTGTTTTTACACCATAAAGAAATAAATGGTAAAACTAGTCGCAAAGGCTAGCCCGACATGACATTGTCAACTCGAGGGCTGGTGCAGAATAACAAAAAAATCTAGATAAACCTTGTGAACAAAATGGACGAATCAAAGCCCGTTGTGAAAGTACCGACATGCAGTTTCGATGATCATTTAAAATATTCTGCCTTGGTTTTATTGCTGATATTCGGTTGTAAGGTTTCAATGGTTTAGGAAATTCCACGAATATGTTTCAAAAAAACGCATTTCGTTCTTATCTTGCTTTTTATAAAAATGCATCTTATAGTTATCTTGCACTTCATACAAATATCTAACTTAATATTAGATCCTTATTAATATGATAAACTGATTTTTCTCACCACTCCGTTTGCGTTCTTATTCTGTCGTGACCTTATCCGATTTACTTGGAGTTGGCCCTCTTCATCCAGTTTGCACGGCCTTGAGCTGTGCTGGCGTTTAATTGTTGTTGTTGTTATAGGTCTAAAAATGACAACATTTCGAAAAAAATATTTGGTCATTTTTGACAATGACGCGGGCGAGACTGCTGGCAAACCATCAAATAATTATTAATTCTCATAAATATTTACCTATTAATTGACTCATGGCATAAGTGACTCATACAAGTAAATTCCCAGTAATTGTAATCGCATGTGTCCAATTTCCCGCTTCCCCGAATCGCGATTGATGGAGGCGATTGTGACGTCACCGTTACGTTACCATCAATATTGGACATAGCCGCTAAAATTGTGTTGACCAATATACAGGGCAATGTCCAGCAAATTGTTGTTCCACTTTGTTACGCGATGGTTACAAAGCAAAAACGGCAAGGCGCATATTTATTTTAATTTTGAATTACGAACGCGTAAAATCAACTACATACAACAACACTACATCAAAGTTTAGAAAGTGGTTGACAACAGTGAGTGTTAGAGATGATACTCTACATAGCCGAACCTTTTCTATCATAATCTTTGTCCCTTGTTACTTGGGGCCGGCGCAGTACTTTACTTCATCCCCTCCACCCTGTTAGCCGTCTGACTGGCTCTCTCTTATATACTTCCTTACACAATCCTCTATCCATCTTTTCTTTGACCTCCATCTCGCTGTCCTTCGGGCCGATTTCTCAATAGCCAGTTTTTATACGGAGAAATAAAAATGGTGGTTTAACAGCTTTTGGATAGAAACTATATCAAGATGCCATTTTATTTTACAGATAAGAGCAATGTAACTTTAAAAAAAATGCCCATAATCACCTGCGTCTTAGTTTTTTCCTGTACTGTGCCATATTAACAGTAACTGAAGTACTGTACCACTAGTTCTTAGTCTATAAAGTTCTTGTTTATTCACAAGAGACGCCAAACACAAGTCTTATCAGGGACACTTATTATATAATGAATCTTGTTAATCGCGGTCACAGTGATGTAAGCTAGTGTAGTCTCAGTCTTAGAACTGGATACAAATTACCTATGGTTTGTGTTAATCCCTCCGAAAGGAGATAAGGGAAAACAAAACCATGTTTCCTTGTTGATCGAGGTCTTAGACGATAACACTATGGAACTGCTTGTCATGTATTTGGGATAGTGGGCTGTTAAGACCGTGTCTGAAGAAAATTGATGTTTCTTATAGAAATGGCTCGCCGCTACGTAATAACAGCTGCATGGGTAATTTTACCGAATTCGATGCTGCATTGGTGACTTCCATTAATGGAGACTCCTCCATATCTCACTGTTGGTCCAGTTTGTGAATAGTCGATCAAATTTCCATGCGTTCAAGCGTTTTTGCAGTACCTATTATTGGAATCAAAGATAACAGTTCACAATGTTAGGACACATTTTTTATTTTTTTTTTAGATTTTGGGCGCACGGTTGGCGTAGTGGTTGAGCGATTAACTGCTGCGCTGCGTGTCGCGGGTTCGATTCCCGCACGGGACAAATATTTGTATGACCTACAGATAGTTGTTCCGGCTCTGGGTGTTTGTGTATGTGAGTTTATATGTTTGTAAACGCACCCACGATACAGGAGAAATTCCTAGTGTGGGGCAACGTTTTTTTTAAAGACAAAGATAAAGACATTAATAATAATGCTATTTTTTTATTGCTTGTATGTAATATTGTGCTATGACAACTGGGCATATCCCAGTTGTAAACGACCCGTTGTTCCTATTGGCCTTGTTTGTTCTGTCTCCTGCTTGGTATGATTTGTTGGATGTGATTTGGACCTGGAATGGTGTATTTTGCGAAAGGGTAATAGTTTCGTGTGATTTCTTAAATAATTAAAATTCTTGAAATGTTTAGTTGAAATTATATAGTTTAGATATTTGTGCGATGTGTTTCCGAACGGACTGACGTTTGGATTGCGACTGACGTGTAGAGGCTGGCTGTCTTTTTTTTTCTGCGGGGCAGCGCGGCTACAAGAGGTTAGGTCGTCCGCTTGCCAACGGGCTGTGTGGGGCCGAAGCCCTGATCATGTCCTGGTGATTGTTGCCGACGAGAGTGGCCGGTTTTGCTGAGGAACGCGTATAGTGCGTCCCGGCGACCAATAAGGCTGCTCGCGTGTTGTGGACGGTGTCACCGGGCCACGTGTACCGAGGGGTCCGTTATACCGACGACCCTTGTGCTGTTGGTGTGTTACTGTGTGAACAGTGAGCTGGGCTCATTATCCCTCACGGTAGGTCACCTTGTTCGGGAAAGTGGCCCCATAACTTCTAGTTGTGAATTATGTGCGTTGACTTGTCGGTTTCTTTCAGAACAGCGTAGCGTGGGGTTGACATTGAGCCAATCCATTTCCTGACAGGTTTCTCTTCCTCCGACAGGTACGTGTCCGACTTTAAGTCATAAGTCATTTGTTTAACATAGGTAAAATAATTGGTATATACAGGTAATAAAGAGTTCGCTATGTTACGCCACAGGGCGTACAAATGTTTGCAAGTAGGTAATTAAAAATAAAAATCAAGCCAGCTAAATCTCAATAATCAAATAAAATAAGCCTGGACAATAAAACAACAATTTTAAAGAATTGCATAATACAAATTAATGAAATCAATGTCAATGTAAATATCAATATAAATCAATGTCAATAGAAAAGAAAAACAATAATAATAACTTAAAAAACAAAATGTCAATACAGTACATGTCAAGACACACACTGAAAAACAGATAATAAGACTATGTCAATATAGGTACAAATGTCAAAATACAATATTAATGATAATATACAATTCTTATGTCAATATAGGTACAAATGTCAATATACAATATTAATTATAATATACAATTCTAATGTCAATATACAATTCCAATGTCAATATACAATTCAAATGTCCATATACAATACCGGTATCAATCATCATTCATCATCATTCATTCATTCATTAATTATTAATATTAAGCTTGAAAGGTCTCGACTGATGAAGTCCACGCTCCGGCCAGCACAGATCCAAGTCCAAAACCCCGAGAGCTTTCAGCTCGAACTCCAGAATCGTTTCGAGTGCCTAGGGAGCTCCGTGGATGAATATAGCAACGGGTTCGTGGAAGCTGTCCATACGGTCGGGTCTAAGTTTTTCAAGACCCGTCGTACAGATAGAAACAAAAAGCTCTCAGATCACACCCTCAAGCTTATGAAGGAGAGGCGTGAGATGATCCTGCAGTCTTCAGATGAGGCGTGCAAATACCGGCAGCTCAATAGACAGATCTCTAAATCCTTGAAAAGAGACCTCCGACGCTTCAATACCGAGCGTATTAAAGACGCTATCGAGCGAAATAAAGGCTCCAAGGTGTTCTCAAGGGATCTGGCTATTGGGCAGAGCCAACTCACGAAACTGAAGACCGACGATGGCAGGATCGTATCCGCCAAACCGGAGCTTCTCAGGGAGATCGAGACATTCTATGGGCAGTTGTACACTTCGATCAGCAAGCCCGTTGCGAGTCTAGCAAACGACCCAAGAGCTAGATTGACCCGACACTATACCGAAGATATCCCGGACGTCAGCCTGTACGAGATTAGGATGGCTCTGAAACAGCTCAAAAACAACAAGGCGCCGGTTGATGACGGAATTACGGCCGAACTCCTGAAGGCGGGTGGAAAACCGGTCCTTAGGGCCCTTCAGAAGCTGTTTGATTCCGTCATACTCGAGGGCAAAACGCCACAGGCATGGTAGAGGGGTGTGGTGGTACTCTTCTTCAAGAAGGGCGACAATGCCCGGTTGAAGAACTATAGGCCCATCTCACTTCTTAGCCATGTCTACAAGTTGTTTTCAAGAGTCATCACGAATCGTCTCGCGCGCAGGTTTGACGATTTCCAGCCCCCCGAACAAGCCGGATTCCGAAAAGGCTTTAGCACCGTAGACCACATACATACGCTGCGGCAGGTTATACAGAAGACCGAAGAGTATAACCTGCCTCTCTGTCTAGCGTTTGTGGACTACGAGAAAGCCTTCGATTCGATAGAGACTTGGGCTGTACTGCAGTCTCTCCAACGGTGCCAGATCGACTACCGGTACATTGAGGTGTTGAAGTGTTTGTACAAAAACGCCACCATGTCAGTCCGTCTTCAGGATCAGACCTCGAAACCAATCCTTCTCCAGCGCGGCGTGAGACAGGGAGACGTCATTTCTCCGAAACTGTTCACTGCTGCGCTGGAGGATGTCTTCAAGGTTCTGGACTGGAGGGGGCTGGGCATCAACGTTAATGGCGAGTACATTACTCACCTTCGGTTTGCCGACGACATAGTTGTCATGGCTGAGACCATGGAGAGCCTCAGTAAAATGCTCGATGACCTCAGTAGAGCTTCCGAAAGAGTGGGTCTTAAAATGAACATGGACAAAACCAAGATCATGGTGAATGCCCATGTAACACCCACTCCTATCAAGGTCGGAGACTCTACTCTCGAAGTTGTAGACGATTATGTCTACCTGGGACAAACGGTCCAGTTGGGTAGGTCCAATTTCGAGAAAGAGGTCAACCGTCGAATCCGACTCGGCTGGGCGGCGTTCGGGAAGTTGCGTGGTATCTTCTCGTCCAATTTACCGCAGTGTCTCAAGACAAAAGTCTATGACCAGTGTGTGTTGCCAGTGATCACCTATGGGACAGAGACGTGGTCGCTCACAATGGGCCTTATCAGAAAGCTCAAAGTCACCCAAAGGGCAATGGAGAGGGCTATGCTCGGAATTTCCTTGCGTGATCACGTCAGGAATGATGATATCCGCAGGAGAACCAAAGTTACCGACATAGCCCGAAGAATTGCCAAACTTAAGTGGCAGTGGGCAGGGCACATTGCTCGCAGAACGGATGGCCGATGGGGCCGAAAGGTTCTGGAATGGCGACCGTGAACCGGAAGACGATACGTTGGAAGGCCTCCCACTAGGTGGACTGATGACCTGGTTAAGGTTGCGGGAAGGCGCTGGATGCGAGACGCACGGGATCGGTCAATGTGGCGACGCCTGGGGGAGGCCTATGTCCAGCAGTGGACGTCTTTCGGCTGAAATGATGATGATGATGACAAACAGTCGTGTTTTTCATTAGCATTCATTCTGTCATTAGATTTTTGTCTGTTAGAAATGCCGAAATACTGTAATATGCTTTGTTCACCAGTCGTTTCTTAAATAAGTCATTTTAGTCGTTTCTTAAATAAGCTCACGTTCAATTTTTTGATTGACCGTGGTAAGTGGTTAAATATGACTGGCGCCATGCAAAATACACTTTTATACATCAATGCTGTGTGGGACCTTTTTACGCATAAGCTACTGTTATCCCTTTGACTTCGGTTATTAATGTCCGACATTTTTTTAAACAACTTAGGATTGGTCTTAACAAATACAACAACTTCAAAAACATATAAGGATGGAAGAGTCAATATTTTAAATTTAATAAATAATGGTTTACATGTATCTATGACCTGTAATCCAAACATTGTCCTGATGCACTTTTTATGTGCTTTAAAATTAATTCCCTATTGGTTGAATTTCCCCAAAAAATAACACCATATCTCAGAACTGAACTCACCAAGCCATGATATGCTGTGACTTAAGCGTCCACACTTATCACTGAGGTAAGTTTGTATAGGGCATAGGCAGACTTACTAATTCGTTTGGTTAGCTCCTCCGTGTGTGTTTTTCTATCTAATTTATTATCAATTGTTAAACCTAGGAATTTAGATGTGTTTACTTGTGATATGCGTTGGCTGTCATAGTATATACTCACATTTGTGTTTTAACGTTGGCTTAACATCGTTAATTTTGTCTTGTCAATATTTATTTTTAAATTATTATTATCTAACCATTGTACTATGGAGGTTATTGTCTTAGAAATTTCGTCGTTGTAGTTTTCAGCATTTATGCTATTTATAGTCACAGTGCTGTCATCAGCAAATAGTGACATAGGGTGACTTGTAACTTTCGGCATGTCATTTATATAGATTAAAAATAAAGGAGGCCCTAAAACACTGCCCTGGGGTACGCCATATGTGAGTGTTCGAAGATCAGATTTGTAGATTCGTTGACATTTAAGTTTAGAATCTATTTCAGATACTTCAACGTACTGTTTCCTGTTCTTTAAATACGATTCTATTAAATTTGGGACATTACCTCTAATGCCGTAGGTGTCTAGTTTACTTAACAATATATTATGGTTCACATAGTCAAAGGCTTGAGTCGTGTCACAATGTATTGAGCAGACAGATATTATATTGTCAACATTCGTATAAACATTATTTGAAAAGTCATAGATGGCCAAGTTGATCGTTTTATTTTTCCCAAAACCTTTTTGTTCCTCTGTCAAAATGTTTGTTTATCCAGGTATTTATAAATCTGTGCATATACATTTATGCACAGATTTTTTCAAATATCTTGGATATGATTGGAACAAGTGCAATACATAAGACTCCATGCAATCTTTGTAATTTTTTTTAAACAATGGTTTAACCACAGTTGTTTTTAGGTTATTTCGGTAAGTACCGTATTTTATGCACAAATTGAGAATATAGCTCAAATGTCTACTGATGGAGTCCGAAACGTACTTTATAACTTTGGTAGAAATTCCATCATTACCTACACTGCCAGTATTTTTTAAAGCCCTAATAATGTTTTTGATATCATTTTCATTACTTGGTGCCATAAACATCGAATTACTTTATTTTGAGATATTTGATGTCACATGTTTACCTCAATTTTTTTTTTTTTTTTTAAACGTTGCCCCACACTAGGAATTTCTCCTGTATCGTGGGTGCGTTTACAAACATATAAACTCACATGCACAAACACCCAGAGCCGGAACAACTATCTGTAGGTCATACAAATATTTGTTCCGTGCGGGAATCGAACCCGCGACACGCAGCGCAGCAGTTAATCGCTCAACCACTACGCCAACCGTGCGCCCGATATTTATTACTGATAGGTTTTATCTTGTCGACAAATAAGTTGATAAAGGCTTTCGCTATCTGGTACGGGTGCGTTACGTTTTTATTTCTAATTTTAATGTTTCCAATTGAGTTTCTATTGGGCATATTCATTTTCGTTCGATTAATGATGTCCCAAGTAGATTTTGACTTGTTAGATGATGATTTGATTTTATAGCTGTTCTGAGCTCGTTGTGTTCATTTGATTTTTTTTTATATATTGCTGTATATCTTTTGAATTCTAGTTTACGTTGTTCATTGCGTTCCAGTCGGTAACGCCACAGAAGAGTTCTTTTATTTTTACTGCACGTTTTAATTCCTCGCGATATCCATTGTGGTTTCTTGTGAAAGCTTAATTTTATACGTTTTAATGGAAAACATAAATTATACTTTAGGGTAAATGTCCCCAGTAATAGATTATAGGCCGCATTCGGATCGTCAAGTTTATACGAGTATATTGCCTATAAAGAAACGTTTTGTAAACACTCCCTGAACTTATTCATATTTTCTTGATTGTAGTCACGGCGTTTAACATACCAATGCTGTAAAACAACTTGAGAATTTGACAAGTGTGGTCAGATAAAACAAAATCGTATACGTCATATTTAAATATTTTACCTAAATTATGCGCAAAATTGTCTATGCATGTTTTACTGGATAGTCTAGTTGGCTGATTAATTACTAATTTAAAATTGAAGTTTACCGATAGAACTTTCAAAAAGTTCTGTCGGGTGGTATTTTGTTTCTGAGGTAGAGCCTATATATATATTTTATTTAAAGCTGGCCTATCCTTTGTGGGTGTCTGTTGACAGGCGCTGCCTTAGTCACGGTCCATATACTGGGAAGGGTCCGGGCCGTGTTGTGTCAGGCCGTAGTACATGAACGGTGTAGACGTGGTGTAACCCGGGATATAATATTCTTAGGTCGTGCCAATCTCTATGAAGGGTGGCAGACGGCCCTTTAATTATGTTTGCCTATGTAGAACCCGGTGTAAAAGATATTATTTACCATAGTCTTAATGATTTGTATGTTCTGTATATTCGTAAAACATGTGTGTTTGGTTCAAGTTTATTTTCTAAGATGTCTTTGTTCCGTGACTTCAGGAGGTGTCTGGCGGGGACCAGAAATTGTCTGGCTGCCTGTTGTTTTGCCTGGCTGGGGCTGACCGACTGTTCGGCAAAGGCTGAGGCGGTCCGCTCGAGGCCAGGGCGTCGCGGAGTGAAGTTGGCTGGCTACGCTGCAGCGTTCAGAGGGACAGGCCTACTGTTATTATTTTTATTCGTCCACCCTCAACATTTAAATTAATAATAGGATAATCAAGTTTGACCAGCCAACTGCAACCAGCGACCCTACAATAATCTACAATTTTTATTGTGACGTGTTTCGGGGGTACCGCAAAATAAACTGAAAAAAGAATATTTCAGTTGTTGGCGTATTATTGTTCCCAAACCGATCCTACGTTACACAACGGACATCATTTTCATTCTTAACATTTTTACATATTATATTTTCTATAAAAACATCTAAACATTTTTAAATACAAAAATGTTTTAAAAAAAGAATATTACATCAATCAAATCTCGTGGCAAAACTACATTACGTTAGAGACTTACTCATGAATAAGAATAAGTTTTACTGGCTCAGAGGAGACTCCTTTACAGTATTCCAAGGGTTGTGTCTTAACAGGCGTTGCACAGAGGCGGAACCCCTTCGAATAGTCTTTTATGAGATAACTAGACCGGTATGCGCTGATGGGGATATCTGGCTTGGTTTAAGTGAGGTAAAAATTCCAAACTCACATGTATTTTGTCCCAAAAGTCCAGGCACCTTTTGAAGGTTTCTCCCTAATATATAAAACAAAAATTACGGGATTGCAAAATATTGAAAAACAAATCAATTCCGCTGTCCACTTACTTATGTTCATATCATCATCATCATTTCATCCCAAAGACGTCCACTGCTGGACATAGGCCTCCCCAAGGCGTCGCCACATTGACCGATCCCGTGCGTCTCGCATCCAGCGCCTTCCCGCAACCTTAACCAGGTCATCAGTCCACCTAGTGGGAGGCCTTCTATATTCTTCCGGTTCGCGGTCGCCATTCCAAAACTTTTCGGCCCCATCGGCCATCTGTTCTGCGAGCAATGTGCCCTGCCCACTGCCACTTAAGTTTGGCAATTTTTCGGGCTATGTCGGTAACTTTGGTTCTCACGTAGTAGTACGTAGTGATCACGCAAGGAAATTCCGAGCATAGCCCTCTCCATTGCCATTTGGGTTACTTTGAGCTTTCTGATAAAGCCCATTGTGAGCGACCACGTCTCGGTCCCATAGGTGATCACTGGCAACACACACTGGTCATAGACTTTTGTCTTGAGACACTGTGGTAAATTGGACGAGAAGTTACCACGCAACTTCTCGAACGCCGCCCATCCGAGTCGGATTAGACGGTTGACCTCTTTCTCGAAATTGGACCTACCCAATTGGACCGTTTGTCCCAGGTAGACATAATCATCTACAACTTCGAGAGTAGAGTCTCCGACCTTGGTAGGAGTGGGTGTTACATGGGCATTCACCATGATCTTGGTTTTGTCCATATTCATTGTAAGACCCACTTTTCCGAAAGCTCTACTGAGGTCATCGAGCATTTTACTGAGGCTCTCCATGGTCTTAGCCATGACCACTATGTCGTCGGCAAACCGAAGTTGAGTAATGTACTCGCTATTACTCAATACGCATTAACGTTGATGCCCAGCCCCCTCCAGTCCAGAACCTTGAAGACATCCTCTAGCGCAACAGTGAACAGTTTTGGAGAAATGACGTCTCCCTGTGTCACGCCGCGCTGGAGAAGGTTTGGTTTCGAGGTCTGATCCTGAAGACGGACTGACATGGTGGCATTTTTGTACAAACACTTCAACACCTCAATTTACCGGTAGTCAATCTAGCACCGTTGGAGGGACTGCAGTACAGCCCAAGTCTCGATCGAATCGAAGGCTTTCTCGTTGTCCACAAACGCTTAACAGAGAGGCTGGTTATACTCTTTGGTCTGCTGTATAACCTGCCGGAGCGTATGTATGTGATCTACGGTGCCAAAACCTTTTCAGACTCTGGCTCTCTCTGCCCAATAGCCAAATCCCTTGAAAACACTTTGGAGCCTTTATTTTGCTCGATCGCGTCTATAATACTCTCGGTATTGAAGCGGCGGAGGTCTCTTTTCAAGGATTTAGAGATCTGTCTATTGAGCTGCCGGTATTTGCACGCCTCATCTGAAGATGATCATCTCTCGCCTCTCCTTCATAAGCTTGAGGGTATGATCAGAGAGCTTTTTGTTTCTATCTGTGCGACGGGTCTTGAAAATCTTAGACCCGACCGTATGGACAGCTTCCACGAACCCGTTGCTGTTTTCATCCACGGAGCTCCCTAGGCACTCGAAACGATTCTGGAGTTCGAGCTGAAAGCTCTCGGGGTATTGGACCTGGATCTGTGCTGGCCGGAGCGTGGACTTCATCAGTCAAGGCTTAATATTAATGTTCAATGTGCCTCTTACCATGCGGTGATCGCTCCCTGTTTTTACCGAATTGATCACAGAGACATCATTGAATATTTGCTTCTTAGTTGACATGATGAAGTCGATCTCATTTTTTGTTGCACCATCGGGGCTCTGCCAGGTCCACTTCCTGTGTTCACGCTTTTTGAAGAAGGAGTTCATTATATAGAGGCCCTCCTTCTCCATAAAACTGGCCAGTAGGTGACCCCGGAGGTTCCGTTGTCCAACTCCAAATTGCCCCACTTGCAGCTCACCCTCGTCTCGTTTGCCCAGTTTCGCGTTGAAGTCCCCCATGACAACGGTGAAGTGAGTTTTGAAAGCATGCATGGCTCTGGAAATATCCTCATACATGGTCGTAGACCTGTATGACCTTCAGTGAATATCTTGAGCATATTCTGAGTATAAGGTACGTCATCCTGGTCGACACACTCTCGATCATCACCTCGTTGTTCACAAGGGACTTGTGGACGATAAACCCGACACCACCCTGGGACTGCCGGTCACCCTCTCGGAAATAGAGCAGGTTACCGGATTTAAGGATTATCGAGTCCTCCCCCTCTCTTCGGACTTCAGATAACTCCATCGCAACCTGCCCAATTCCTCTTCGAGTTCGGTGACCTTCTCGTCAGTCCGAAGTGTGCGCGTGTTGTACGTTGCCAGGTCTAGTTGTCGGTGATTGTTGGGGTAGCCGGATCTCGTCCGGAGATTCTTAGCACCCCTTACCATGCCGTAGCCTCGACCGCTACCATAGTCGAGGGTAGGCAAGCTGCGGGGTACTAGGGGCCATTTTTTTGTGATATTCACTGGGGGGGTTTTACCATAATCGCCACGCTTGGCAGGCGGGTTGGCGATCGCAGTATGGTTATTATAGAAGCACAGAGAATGCTGCTGCTCATTCTCTGGTTTGTCCCTTAGACGCCTCTTACGACACCCACGGGAAGACATGGGATGGTGAAATTCTTTACGTCCGGCACCATACGGAACAATACCTTAATAAAACATATGTTCATATACCTTGATAAAATGTAGGGAACAGTTGTTTTTTTGCGATTTCAGGGTTGCTCCAATAAAAGAAGTTATTTGTATTCATGAATTCTAAAACAGATCCCTACTTTTACCTACTGAAAATTTTCAACGAATTTAAAGTCAAAATCTACAGGAGATGGGAATATGTACGTAAAGCATAGCGCAGTCTATACTTTACCCACTGTTGGGATACAGGACTCTTCCCTGTAAGAGGGAGTATTGGTAGATGTCACATTCCTCGAATTTTTGTTTGGAGGGCATGCCAGTTTCCCCAAGATGTCCTTCACCGTTTCGAGAACAGTGTGGTGATAAAATAACTTACGTAATTGCGGTATACTATGAAGGAAACAAAAACGAATCATGGCATAAAGAACACTTGCTGGTCAGACCATCATGTCTATGTTAACTATAGGTATGTTTCATACTGGACAGTATAAAATATATCTATAGTGTTTATTCCAAAGATTTAGTATGTTATCGCTATGGTTTATTCATATCCATACTAACATTGGAATCAGTATGTAATATCAAAGCTTTGATAGAATTTCGCGCATAATCCAACAGAAAATGTATCCATGTATCTGAATATTGATATTATTATTACTATGTTTACATTGGTATTGCGGTTTCATGTAACGTAAAGTTTATAAAAACCAAACAGATTTTTTTTTTGTATTAACGTTACAAATTCAAAACTAATTTTAACCGTATTGCCATAAACGTGGAGCTTTTACGTTTGATTGTATTCTATATATGCTTTTTTTTGTGGATTTTCACCGATTTCTTCGGAGATATACTACATAACTCTTCAGTAAATGACGGCAAATCACCCGGGATTGATCCAATGGCATGTTTGTTTAGTGTTTATGTTGCAACCATTTGGTTAAATTAGCCGGCTAATTCGTTAAACGCATCCAATTAAATGGCTGAAAGACAAATAGCCAAAAAAAAAAAAAAAAATTTACTATCTGGCCTAGGCATCTAATCGGATGCCGGCTTTAAATGAATGCCATCCAATTAACAGGCAAATTTAACCAGATGGCTGCAAACATTTACACCATTTCATAACATATCATCACGCCGGTATGCTCTTAACGGGTACGCAGATGTGTGCAGTGTGGTGTTCTGATTTACAGATCCACATTTTTAACTGTATTTACAATTCATAACACTATACAAACCATACCTTTTTTATCTTTTGATATTGTATCGAATCATATGACTCACTTTTTGTATTCTTTCATATTGTTTGTACCTGAAAAGCATAGTTTTAGTTATCTCTGATTGTTTTAATATTTAAAACTTAAATTATATTTCTAATTTGTAATTCTTGCAATATTTTTCTACAGTGACATTTTAATCTGACATGACATCTGACTGTCTATTTTATTTTTCTTAAACCATAGACCGTAACATAGGTACGATGGACTAAACCTGCTTTAAGCTAGGTGTACATTAATATAAGGGTAGCGTAGACTTACCCCTTTGTGAACCGTTTTTATTCGTTCTGGTCTTTATTTCTTAATTGAAATTTGAATTTAAAATGTAGACGATATGACACAGAACGATGAAAAACGGGCGTCAGTGTTTTAGTTTTGGATCTGGACTGAACGCCGAAAGACGGTTGATTTTCTTAATACTACTAAGTGTATGATCGTATCTGAGAACCCTTTAAACTAATAAATATACGGCCTGTGAATGTAATATAATCTTTGAAGTACAATTTATAAATAAATTGTGTGTGGTTCCCTAAAGAGAGAATTATTTCTTGGAACCTTACCCTCAACGGTCATCTCTTGGCCTAGCCTCCACTTATCTTGGTGCCAACGTACTAACCCGTTTGCCTGTCTATCCGTCCCGCTACCTACTCATCTACCTACCTGCCTGATTGCCTGCTCATTTGCCTACCTCGGGCAAACGACGTCATCGTGCCCGTCCTGTTGCCTGGGTGCGCTCGCTGATAGCGCGCCATCAGCCGTACCATCACACCGTGCTACGTCTTCCTGCCCTACCAGCTGCCTGATTAGCTGCCCACGTCGTTGGAAGCCGGCCCATAGTTTTTATATTATCTATATCTTTTTTTTTAATTTTTAGTTCATCATTACTTATTTTATTAACGTAGCTAACGTGAGCTCGACTGAGCTAACGTTACGTTACAGCAGTTCACCCTGGTATACTCTCGTTTCACAGTTTATGTTTCAACCTATTCTGGCATAACTTTAGGCATTAAGTTACCTTACTATAGAACTTGCCCACTAGGTACTAAAACACAAAATGAAAAATAAAAAAACCTTTTAGACAAAAAATACAATTACTTCCAAATAAAAACAGTACGAAACGAACACAGGAATAAGTCACTTTCACTCGCAATATTACATTGCCGACGTAATTTACTTATTCCATTGTAAGACGAATCACTGCTTATTAAATATTCATCTGACATTGAATTAATAGGAAGGTTAAAATCAAATAACCAACCAAACGTTGAGGTAAACAGACGAAACTCACGTCGAAACAATTTTCCGTAAATTTTATATCGAGCAATAGAGGACCTAATTGCGGCACCTCGCGTGCATGTGCACACATCGTTAGCGGCGCATTGACGTGCTATGCCGAGCTAATATGGAAGCAAATTTCATTTTAATGACCCAACCCCCGGCCGTGCGATACCATTTACACTCGATATACTTCGGACAGGGATGCCTGGGGCTGCCTTGCGCAACTAATGAACACGCGACTTGGTATTTATTTCGTTTAAATGTGTTTGATAGAGTTATCGGTCGAAAATAAGTAAGTTCTTGAGAAGGGTGGTGATTTAATTTTTTGGTTTAAAATACCACTATTTCGTAAAGAAATGCTGCAAAGGATTTTGAAAGTAATGTTACTGATCAGGCTACGCACGTTACATGACCCAAATAATAAATATACACATAACTAAACGCCATAATACAAACATTAACAGTCCTGTGTAAAAATAATGTAAGTACGTATAATTTCGTAAATCAAAGCCGAGCCTAATTAACGCTTGGGGACGGAAAGGAGAACTCAGTGATTAATATGACAGTAACAGCCTCCCAGTGCAATATAGTTTATTAACGCAAAAGCAACAACTTATCCTAAAACACACGACGATGCAGCCCTACTATAAATAGACGCTTAATTCTACATACATTTTAGAAATTCATGCAAGTCAAGCGTGTTATCTGCATATCGCATGACTTTCTATCACGGTTTTACGACAAGTGGATTGGCTGTATCCTCAGTAATAGCCAATTAGTTTTATGGAGCGCCGCTTACGGCAGCCCTACACCGCGAGGGTTTCGCTTCGTCGCCGCATTCAATAGCTTTTGTGTGGGACACTTACCTTTTGTTGTTACGACAGAACCATGACAGAAGGCCGCTGTTGTTGAGATTGTGCTGATTTACGACGCAACCGTTGAAATTGGGCTTTTATTTTATATACAGCACTGAATCACGGTGAAGTCTTTAAAATATTAACGTTGATTTATGTCAGCTGTTTTTCTCATTCTCAAAGGTTTTGCATGACCAATGTTCAGAGCGGGGTTCTAAAGGAAAATAAATGGTAGGATTTCGGTATTAACATTTCAGAAGTAGGCACCCCCATCTGTGTATGCTGAAATTTGCCTCTTATTTGTTAGATGGAAAGGTGTTTTTGAAAAATTGTTTCAGTAGTGGTTTAATGATGCTAGTTCAAAGTAAGCTTATTAATCACTAGCTGTCCCACGCGGCTTCGCTCCCGTCAACTGGCTACCTACCAAGCTAGCCCACCTACTCTAAATACGTTGCGTCTCAAAAAGAATAAATTTTCCCCGTTTTTGGAACATTTTTCATTGATGCTCCGCTCCTATTGGTCGTAGCGTGATGTTATATAGCCTATAACCTTCCTCGATAAATGGACTACCCAACACAAAAAGAATTTTTCAATTCCAACCAGTAGTTCCTGAGATTAGCGCGTTCAAACAAACAAACAAACAAACAAACAAACAAACTCTTCAGCTTTATAATATTAGTATAGATTCTTAGAACTCTAATACTTGTGAATACGGACGATTTTATTATGAAACCAATTTATGGTTATTTTTGATTGTTTGTATATTAGTAGATAGGATCATCATAGACTAATTAGTGAATAATGATTGCCTAGAAATATCCCAAAATACACAACTTAAACCAGCGCTAGAATAAACATAATCTCGAATAGCATTATAGAGTTTAGATTAATAACTGATAATCGATACCTCGTGTGAGTGTATCACACATTAAGATCAAAAATTTGTCTTATACGGTCCTTATCTCAGTTTGGTCTTGCTTTTACGATTTCTATTCTAAATCTAAACTCCTGTCAGAGCTGAACAAAATACATGCTTTGCTTTAGTTAAAATACAAATAACTAAGATAGTATATCTTGCATGTATCATGTTGATATCTTAATTGCCCTAGTTGAATAAAGAACGCCCGCTGCGGCAGCAGAGAACCTCAAACGGCGGAAATATAATAACCTCATCGGTAGTTATATTTTCGAACCGTTTGGGGTTGAAACTCTTGGTCCGTGGGGTCCGAGTGCTCACGCTTTGTTTAAAGATCTGTCCAAACGCCTAGTTGACACTTCGCGTGACCCAAGGGCTGGCTTTTATCTTGGTCAGAGATTAAGCATTGCCATACAACGTGGCAATGCTGCCAGCTTTTTGGGTACATTACCAGTGGGCAACGATGTGGAGGAGTTTTTCGACGCCATATTTTAGTTGTGTATATTTTTAGTTTTAGTTAGTAAGAAGTTTTTGGTTAAAGTGTATATGTTTGTAGTCTTAGTTATTTAAGTAATTTATACACTGTATATACTTTTATCTATGTAAATAAATCATACAAAGGTAAAAAAAAAATAAAAAATAAAAAAGTTGAATAAATAAATTTTGATTTTATCTAAAATACAAAAGAAAATGTATCCGAAATACAAAATACAGTATTTTAACAATTTTTATTTAAAATACTAATTACAAAATACAGTCGATCATCCATCGTGACATTTGAACTTATATGATTTTTATTTTCTTGTTTGGTACTAATAAAATTAATTAATACACAGAAGTTTTGTGAAAATAACCGTTTAAATAAAAATTTCAACTGACAAGAAACTAGACAATTTGAAATACGCGGTCGATATTTTTCTTACGAAAGCTATTCAGTGCTTTTTTCTGCAGAACGAACCTATTAATGAGATCGCATTATGTATTTATGTTCAAATGTATTTTGAAGCAATAAGTATTTGAAATATTAACTACAAAATACCTCAGCGTCAGAAATATAAAATACCAAATACAAATTAAATTTTTAAGAAGTTATTGAATTACAATTACCAAATATAAAGACAAGACAAATATATTTTATTTCTACTAGGCCACTAATATTTAGGTACATAAGTACACATTCATAACATACATTAATAAATTTATATTTGTTTTATGTTTGTTTAAAAAAAACAAATAAATAAAAAATATGTGTGAGGACAATGCACCCAGAATCATTACACACTATACTACGTACAGGTACAAAGTATTAAAAGTACTCACACATGTACTGTGCAGTTACATAATAGGTACTAGAAAAACATTAGCATCCGAAGTAGTTAAGTTAAGACTAATCCCAGCTGACGGCGCCCGTTCACGAACATGACGCATGAATCGGCACCACCCATCTCAACCATCATGAAGGGAACCGAATGATCCAACACACGCGCGACCATCAGAGAGACATTTGAGAGGGCATGACACACTCAACTGCCAGGGCAAACACAAGTCAACGAATGACACCAAGGTACAGCAAATGGTAGATTTACAGTTGGGTACATAGCACTCACACACGTGCTGCGCAGTTATACAATACTAAAAGAAATCTATATAATACAAATATATTCATACAGTCTTCAGCAGGTCCAACAATTCTACAAAACAATAATTTTCTGCATATCACTTGTTTTTGCGCCCTAGTGGTTGTGCAGCAAGACTAGCATTGAGCCAAGCATTTTTATCAGTGATGTAATCCCCCCAACTTATAATATGCCTGCCTGCATAGTGTGCGTTTTATACAAGTTTTAAATTTCGTTTCATTCTGTTCTAGAATGTGGGGAGGAATTTTATTGTAACATTTTGTACAGTATCCCATGAAAGATGAGGCTACTTTAGCCAGTCTGAAACCTGGTTGAACTAATTGGTCCCTATATCTAGTAATGTAACTATATCTATCTCCGTTTTTACTAAAAATATGTTAATTCTTTCTCACGTACATGATGCTTTCATAAATATATTGACAAAGAACCGTCATGATGTTATTGCCTTTAAACAGTTCCCTTAGAGAATCGCGCCTGCAAAGATTGTATATCGCTCTGATGGCTCGTTTTTGCAGAATAAAAATTGACTCAATGTCTGCAGCCCTTCCCCATAGAAAAATACCGTAAGACATTATACTATGAAAGTAACTAAAATAGACCAGCATCGCGGTATCTACATCACTAAATTGACGAATCTTTCTAACAGCATCAGCTGCCGAACTTAGCCGCCCTGCAAGTGATATTAAATGAGGACCCATTGTAACGTTGAGTCTAGCGTGATCCCCAGGAAAACCGTTTTATCGACTAATTCTAGTTTCTTCTTGTTTAATATAATGTCACAATCAGTACTTTTGACATTCGGCAAGGAAAATTTTACGCACTTGGTTTTTTACCATTTAAAACTAAATAATTGGCAGTGAACCAATCCTGAACCTGCCGTAGCGCGTTATTTACGTCGTCAACCTGAAAAGTACGTCTATTTATTTTAAAAATAAAGACGTTTTTGTATTTCTATTACGTATCTTAATTACAAGTAATTCAAATACTGCCCAACCCTGGCTCGTCTCTTGTAGAAACAAAATTAGAAGAAAAACATAGGTTAAGCTGAGCATATTAGAGTTACCTACTTCTCTAAGGTAGGGAACTATGCCGAAGCTCGATTGTAGTCGGGAAATTTGAATTCCGGCGTATTCCAATATCTCGGAATCTTGTTAAATCCGACTTAAATGCGAGAGGAACTTTTCGATTTCGTACACGAAAGGGGAGGGCCGTAGACGGCACGTGAACCCAGTAATTAATGCGAAACAAGGAGAAATAAAACACATATTCACACCGAAATGTGTAACTGGAGAATCGTATAATTAAAACATCACTTGGGTAGAATCGGATGAAAGAGTTTCAGATACATTCAAACATGACGTGCGCTGTGTTTGCTACGTTTTTTGTTGAAAACTCTTTTTGTTCCGTACAATCGCCAACAGAATTGGAGATTTTATTTACAGCATGCAGAGCGGAACTGAAAGCGTTTACAAATAGCCTTTTAATTCTTGATTTAATTATTTTTCAGTAGATAAGTATCGGATTCGATTATTTTTATTCGGCGAAACAAATTAACATGAAATGTTGAGGTTTGCAGCAATAAGGACCACTCGCTCGAAAAACTTAACTCAGAGTTAGTTGCTTACACGAGGTTGACAGATTGTCATACAATATTGTCAATTTACCCTAGTGTTACTAACTCTGAAATATGTTTCTGAGGCAAGTGGGCCTTCATGGTATGAGTGGTAGAACTACATCGTCAGAAAAGCCCTTAGGACTCCAAATATATCTATGAATTTCCAGAACATCTTGAGGCTGTAGCTACGCCGAAACACACCCTTGAAATAAACAATGCCACAACAGTAAATTATTACTGAGAAGAAGTATAAATTATGTTGTGCTAAGGTAAGCTCAAAGAGTACCGAGTTAATATGCGCCACTTGGGTTAAGTACAGATTATAGTTTATGTTGGGCAGTATAACGCAAATAAGAGGTTTGGAAGCTTATTATACGAGACCGATAGTTTCATATTTTAAAATTGTAAGTGAAGGACGGAATATTATTGTAAGTATGAACAACATAACTTGCACCGCGCTAAAAAAAATATCATCCCAAGAGAAAACACTACCGGTATAAATCTATCCTATGTCCTTTCCAGGGTCTCAAACTATCTCCAAACTACATATCATCAAAATTTGGTCAGCCGTTTATTCGTGACAGGTAACGAACAAACATAGTTACTTGCGCATTTATAATATTACTAATTTCTGCCAGCGGCTTCGCCCGCGTAAATTTCAGAAATTGTCCCTCGGGAACTGTATATTTTTGCGGTATAAAAGTAGCCTATGTGCTAGAATATAATCTATCTCTGAGCAAATTTTCGTCTAGATATATTCAGCCATTCTGGTGCGATTGAGTAACAAACATCCAAACTATCGCATTTATAATATTAGTAAGACAGTATTGATAAAATGTGGTTCTGTGGCTGGTTAAAGATGGCTCAGAAAAAAAATACCTGATAGGATTTGTGAGTGTGACCCGTTTTTCCCAGCAGTGGCACAAGGTAAGCTATATATATTTAAAAAAATGTGGGCATGATATAATCGCCTTCTAAAAATCGGCGCTTTTCTTTTTTCGAGAAAAACAGTAAATATATTTATCCGTTTCAAACCGTATAGGTGTCAAAAGAAAATAATTTGGTAGAATACTGTCTGATCACATATCAGACAGTATACCGGTACCAAACTAAGCTAACACATTTGCTTATCAACTTATCGCCATTTTTCAAGTATTTACAAATTTTTACAGACCTGAAATTTCTAGAGACATTTCACATGACCATTTATTTCAAAGAAACATTACGAATGTTGGTTTGGAAATTAAACTTAATTTGACTTCAGAAATTAATATTTGAGATTACTTTGTATTCGATCAAAGTTAAACAGTTTTCAAGGCTTTCAGTTCGTCTATTTAGTATAAATAGACTATCCAAGTAAAAAAATCGAATTAAGTCTATATTTATTCATTATTTATGCTTTATTGTACACCTTAAAATACAATTAAAAAAAAAAAACTTAAAATTAAAACACATACAATGGGCGGCCTTATCGCATTCCGCGATCTCTTCCAGGCAACCTGGTATGGACAGTAATTGTCTGGACATAAGGTGGGGGTTATCAGTAATTATAACAATATAAATATTAAAATGAGAAACATATTTTTTGTTATAAACATTGAAAACATATTTGATTTTTTTCGGTGAATTACAAAAGGAAATATGAAGCATTTTTTTGTGACAATCTCTTGGTTATTATAGACAGAAACAATTTGAAAAGGTATTTTATAAGTTGCTGTTCTACAATAATATAAGTTGTTGAGTACTTTTCATTTATATAACCATATAACACAGTTCGTAGATGGGCTAAGTTGTATTTTCGGTGAATTTCTGCTGACTTTTCTAAGGGTATCCTGGAGCGGCGCCCCTGATAACGCGACCATTTTCTTTTTGTGGGAATCAAACTAATAGTTTCCCGAGGGCTTATAGAAAGCAATAAATTTTATTTCATCTTGACGTATCTGCCTTTTTCTATTTGTGGCGCAGTTCTGATCTTTCCGACCGGAATTGATTTTCAATATAAAACAAAAAAGGCTCGTTCATCTTCATAATCTTTGGGGTTTATATACTAGCGACCATGAGTTATGGCCATCAGATTAACTACCAAAATTATTTGATAATGCGTTAATTTGAATAGCTATAATCATATCAGTAATAATATTTGTTCTGTCTCCTGCTTGATATGGAGGGTAGTGGAAATATTGTTTTTTTCCTACTCCACCGTTATTCTTTTTTTCTGATTCATTTCGCTGCGGGAATCAACATCGAGCTTCATTGCCTCGGCGCTCTTCTGGTGGTCGCCACTGTTGAGATTGCCTTGTGGCATTAAGTCCGCCTATCTACCACTATTGTACATGAAGTTTAAATAAATTTAAAAAAATCTGGCTTTCAGGAGTTGCAGTGGTTTGGGAATAGTGCTGTGGGAGTTCACAAAATATTTAAAAAATCTAGTGTGGAATCATAAAAAATTTACTCCGCGATACTGTAATTTTCTTATGCATTAATTATGAGCACGTCGCAGTAACAGCTGATTAATATCTTAAACGAAACCGCGTCACTTTGAATTAATAGCGTTTTATGTGCCGCGAACAAAAGCAGCAAATTAATAATTTTATGCGAAATAATTTTCAAAATTTGCGAACATCAATTAGCGACTCTACCACAATTTAGAAAGAAGCTTTCTAAATCCTTAAATAGCTTTAATATGCTTAATAAATTCATAAACAATTAGGTCATCATAAAGCTATTGTCCTCCAGTTCATTACTCTAGCCGTCGGGATTAAACATTGCCGTTAATTCGACTGTAAAGGCAATAAGTAACGCTGACCCGTGGCCCTTTAAAAAGGAAGAATCACCAGTTATCAAAGACCCATCTTTTAAATCCGACCTTTGCTGTTCACAATCGAAACCGAAATGAAATCCGGGGGGCAACGGGCAGAGATAACTGGCGGGTTGTTTTGTGTGTGTGAGTGTGAAATTGTAATTCTAAAACGTGGTCATTATCCATACAGTGACCTCAGATATGGGACAGGCGGAGACAGGGGTCACAAATAGTGTGTAATGCGTGGGTACTTAAGCAACTTGCCTCTTGTTTTATCTTTGTACTCACATAATTATTTTATAGGCTTTATGCTCACGATGTTGTCTCTCCAATAGCTGTAGTTGTGAGTTAGTCTTGTGTTGAATCACGTAGGATGTTTATCTAAATTATGGTTAAGTAAACAGTAGTCAGTGAATTAGTAACATTTCAAATTAACGTTTCTGTGCTGAAATACGTTTGTGTTTTTGTTTCAGTAAAGTGAATTTTATTTGTTTTGTTTTGTATTTTTAAGATTATTTATCGTGGCTGTTTAGTTTATCTAATAGCTAAAAATAACTTAAAATGTCATTAGTAGTTTACATTTGTCTTATAATGTAAGGAATAAATAGGTGATCATCAAGTTTAGATACTAATAAGTGTTTTAGTTTTAAAAGAAAATATAAAAAGCGAGCTACAAAATTGTATTAAAATAAATACGATAAATCACCCACACGATAAATGACCTACCAACAACCCTTAATTACAGACGATTCCTTTAGAGTTATCGTTATACATACAATTATGTATTTACAACTTTAAAAACACATACAAGTACGTGAGAATATTAAAAAAATATTCTGTTCACTTCGCCAGAGGAAATGATATTAACGAGTAACGAAGTGAACGATGTGAGCACAAAGTACAAATTTTATTACGCAGTAAAATGTGAAATTAAATCAAATAATTTTTGATATAACGCCTACAAAAGCGGGCAGGAGCCGTAAACTGAGAACTCTTGAAAAAACAGACTTTTTGCTGATATGTGCCTTGAATTACTTTATGGTACGTTACTGAAGCTTTATGTCTTCTCATATTGGCAAAATGATTGCTATTTTGCGGGGGTTGTCTATTTTTAGCATTCTGTACTCAAAGGGTAAAAACGGGATCCTATTACTAAGACTCCACTGTCCGTCTGACTGTCTGTCACCAGGCTGTACCTCATGAACCGTGATAGCTAGACAGTTGAAATTTTCACAGATGATGTATTTCTGTTGCCGCTATAACATCAAATACTAAAAACAGAATATAATACGATCCTACCTACTCAGTGCATTAAGAGGTACCTATGTCCAGCAGCGAACTGCAATAGTTTGATAATGAAAAGTTTGATTATATTTAATGTTATTTCTATTTCTAAATAATTAATAATCATTTCGATATTTGTGCTATTTTGCATAAGGCAAATTATAAAACCACTAGAGGACGCCTCGCGGTTTCACCCGCGTAGTTCCCGTTCCCGTAGGAATACAGGGATAAAAAGTAGGCACCCGGGGATTGAGTAGCTTCCCAACGGTGACAGAATTTTTAAAATCGGTCCAGTAGTTTTGGAGCCAATTCGGTACAAACAAACAAACAAACAAAAAAATCTTTCCTCTTTATAATATTGGTATAGATAACTGCGTTTAGTGTACGATTATATTACGTTTACGTCTTACAATCTTTTTATTGATAGTATTAATTACTAAGTTCTAAAAATAGTACACTTACATAAAAATGAATGGCTAAGTTATCTTAATAAGTGGTACAATTTCGATTCGCCAACTTCCAAACTCCGAGCTGCCACAAACACACTGTTCAGCACTATTGTAACTGGCTTTTACGATACAGGTACATCAACCTAGTTTAGAAGTCTGGGTTTTTACTCTGGAACACTAGCTTAAGCCATTTTAGATAAAATAATGTAATGCATTTTTGAAGAAATAAAAGATTTATTTAAAAAAAAACAGAGCAATATCTGTGCAAAAAAGATAAGAATGTCTCCACAAATGCGAAAAAGCTTTTACTCCAAAATAAATTTTAGTTCTTTAATAAACCCAAAAGCAAATACGAGTACCATGCAGCTATAAAAAGAGATTTTTTTAATATATTTCCCTGGCAATAAACTGATATGTTAATAAGTTAAACGTAAAAACAAACGTCGCTTTGCATTCCTTTGTTCATAGACGTGGCTTAAGAGGGTATGACATCGGGCCGGAGAGTCTCGTAAAATGCCACGTCTGATCTACACTATAGGAAGAGTAACCGTTGAACATTACTACTTTGTACCTGTGTATCATTTTCCCCATCACTAAACTAAATAAACGTAAAAACGGAAATATGTAGTTTTATTACGGACTTTTTCATTAGACCTTGGTTAGGTGACGCAAGTTTTCTTGCGGTCGTCGTCATGTTTCAAGATAATTATTATGTTAGTGGTGAACGTGTATTCTATTTGCAAGATTCAAATTCCACGGTATTTTTGTGTTTGGTCATTTCAAAATCATAGGTTTATTAGCAAGCCCTTAAAATATAGGTTGCAATGGAATTAGAACTTTGTCATCAAAGACATAAAGTTTGTTGTTCTTAAATGTGATAACTACTTCGAATTCTTAATTCAAATATAATTCTATGAATAGAGCTTATCAAAAATTTAGTTGATCAACAAACTATCAATCAGAATGCAGTATAAATATAGACTGTATTGTTACATGTACGTTCTAAATAAAAAATTATGTTAATTTATCTCATTATTATCTTGCCTTGTATGGAAACTAAAAATCAACAATAAAATATTTTTAAGTTATGGGCATCGAAAGTTCCATATTTCAACATTAATGTTAACGCATCTTTGGGTGGAAACAAATACCATAAGAAGAAGGAAAATTCCAAAACAGCCACCATACAGGGATAGATTAGTAGTTCAACAATGCAATTAATTTTATTTTGAAAATATACTTTTAGATCATGATATTTTTACTGCCAAAAGTCTGTTTATAAATTTTTTTCGCTACAAATTTGTAAAAGTGCTAATTCGGTCGCGAAATTGCTTCTTACTGCTCATTACAGCATCTATCCCTTTCGCACTTGTTGTCGGACGAGATAGCATGCATTTTAACCCCGCGCACAAAATAGTTCATGCCGTCGACTAGGGCAACCTTAAGGGTAAAGTTTATTTATATTTGGGACTTATATACAATAGCTGAAATGTGGATGTACTCACCCCTTTGGGAAAATAGGCGTGATGTTACAGTATGTAATAAAAAATGAGATTCCTTGAAACTAAGTTCGCATTTAAACCTAAGGCTATCTTGAATAAAACTGCCAATATTAGTTGGTATCGAAGAAAGAAAATATGCAAAGTTATTTTAAATCTCTATGAACCAATCTCATAATTTTCTTGAAAAACAAAAATTTTGAATATTTAGAACAGGCTTCGATAATTCTTCAAAAGTTTTCAATTTCTAATGAAAAAAAAAAGTTTTTTTTTTTTATTTGGAAATAAATTTCATCAAAGTTACCTTATCTCGATATTTTTTCTCCAGGGATTTGAATAGATTTTGCCTTGACAGTGGATTTGCATAGACTGAAGTTTTCCTTTGCAATGAATTAAGATTTTTTTTTAAACTCTTAAAAATTATTTGATGGAGCCTGTACCAAAAAAAAAACATCTTTCTTCATTATTTGACGCGAAAGACAACTGCTGGACCTGTACAGCAGTGGACGTCTCCCCAAAACGTCACAACAACGTCGAGTGGATTCCGTCGACTTTGACTAGGTCAGCGATGGTAGGCCACCAACGTTGACCTAGTCAAAGTCAATCGGCGCTATCCGATCCCACTCCAGAACAACCTTCAACCCCATCGATCATACGTTCAGTGATAAATATGGTTAACTGCTGACTGTCATTCAAGTGTGGCAATTTTCTGGGCTAGGTCGAAAATCTGAAAATTAAATCTTTTATAAGCTGAAATTAGATGAAAAAAGAAAGAAACAAAACAAAAACTGACAAACTTCAGAAAAAGTCCGATTTATTTTACACAAAAAAATATTATAAAAAATATTCAGTTAATATAATATTAAACAATAGAGGTAAATAATTATAATAATTTATTTATTTCTTAGACAACAAAAGGTCCAGACTGACTACAACAAAAATATCAAAAATACATAAAGGGTGTTAATAAATATTTTAACCTATTTTAATTAATTTATTTTCTTTGGGAAACAAACAGATGCAATAACAAACATAAGCATACAATTAATTCAACACAATCCAGAAACAGTTTCCACTATATTAGTACTTACATAGTAGGATGTTAGTGACAATATATCTTATGACCTACGTTAGTACTCATATACTAGGGTGTTAGTAACAATGTGGCCTATGACATATCAGGCTATTATTATTACCTTTTATGTTGTACAGCTGACCCAGAAAGGGTGTGCTCTTCGGTAATTTTCATATTTTAAAATTAACATGGAGATTACGGCACATATTGAGATTAGCCGAAGCGTAAACTTTTCTGGGAATAACTGAAGATAATATCAGTGTCAAAAAGTTCTTATCTATCTCTCATCCAAAATACCTCAAGTTTTCCCAAAAAGATTGATATGATGATATAGTATTATATTATCTGTGGATGTCCGTTGCGAGTCTAGCAAACGACCAAAAAGCTAGATTGATCCGAAACTATACCGAAGATATCCCGGACGTCAGCCTGTACGAGATAAGGATGGCTCTGAAACAGCACAAAAACAACAAGGCGCCGGGAGATGACGGAATTACGGCCGAACTCCTGAAGGCGGGTGGAAAACTGGTCCTTAGGGCCCTTCAGAAGCTGTTTGATTCCGTCATACTCGAGGGCAAATAGCCACAGGCATGGTGCAGGGGTTTGGTGGTACTCTTCTTCAAGAAGGGCGACAATGCCCGGTTGAAGAACTATAGGCCCATCTCACTTCTCAGCCATGTCTACAAGTTGTTTTTAAGAGTCATCACGAATCGACTCGCTTCGTGATGACTCTTCGCGAGGTTTGACGATTTCCAGCCCCCCGAACATTCCTTTCATTCAGCCGGATTCTGAAAAGGCTTTAGCACCGTAGACCACATACATACGCTGCGGCAGGTTATACAGAAGACTGAAGAGTATAACCTGCCTCTCTGGTTAGCGTTTGTGGACTACGAGAAAGCCTTCGATTCGATATAGACTTGTGCTGTACTGCAGTCTCTCCAACGGTGCCAGATCGACTACCGCTACATTGAGTTGTTGAAGTGTTTGTACAAAAACGCCACCATGTCAGTCCGTCTTTAGGATCAGACCTCGAAACTAATCCTTCTCCAGCGCGGCGTGAGACAGGGAGACGTCATTTCTCCGAAACTGTTCCCTGCTGCGCTGGAGGATGTCTTCAATGTTCTGGACTGGAGGGGGCTGGACATCAACATTTATGGCGAGTACATTTCTCACCCTCGGTTTGCCGACGACATAGTGGTCATAGCTTAGACTATGGAGAGCCTCAGTAAAATGCTCGACGACCTCAGTAGAGCTTCCGATAGAGTGGGTCTTAAAATGAACATGGACAAAACCAAAATCATCGTGAATGCCCATGTAACACCCACTCATATCAAGGTCGGAGACTCTACTCTCGAAGTTGTAGACGATTATGTCTACCTGGGACAAACGGTCCAGTTGGGTAGGTCCAATTTCGAGAAAGAAGTCAACCGTCGAATCCGACTCGGCTGGGCGGCCTTCGGGAAATTGCGTGATATCTTCTCGTCCAATTTACCGCAGTGTCTCAAGACAAAAGTCTATGACCAGTGTGTGTTGCCAGTGATCACCTATGGGACCGAGACGTGGTCGCTCACAATGGAAGGCCTATTGTGAATGCAAGCATCAGAAAGCTCAATGTCACCCAAAAGGCAATGGAGAGGGCTATGCTCGGAATTTCCTTGCGTGATCACGTCAGAAATGATGATATCTGCAGGAGAACCAAAGTTACCGACATAGCCCGAAGAATTGCCAAACTTAAGTGGCAGTGGGCAGGGCACATTGCTCGCAGAACGGATGGCCGATGGGGCCGAAATGTCCTCGAATGGCGACCGCGAACCGGAAGACGATGCGTTGGAAGGCAAATGCGTTTCACTAGGTGGACTGATGACCTGGTTAAGGTTGCGGGAAGGCGTTGGATGTGAGACGCACGGGATCGGTCAATGTGGCGACGCCTGGGGGAGGCCTATGTCCAGCAGTGGACGTCTTTCGGCTGAAATGATGATGATGATGATCTGTGGATGATATGAATCTAGAATAAACCCAAAGACAATATAACCGAAATACTACGAAAGAAAATAATAATCAACAAGAAAATCTTTGCTATATTTCCTTCTAGGTCTCGCAAATCTAATCTTAGTCTAACATGACCAATCCAATAGATGATATTTTCTCCGATACGCACCGATTTGTGTAACGACATCCGACAGTTCGGTGATTGTTCGCACAGTTAGTGTGGTGCGGTCTGATAGACCTGCGTGGTTTAATATTTTCTTTATACTGTCTGTTGGATTTGATGTGATTTTCGTTTGTTTGAAAGATGTGTTTGGAATTATTCGGTTCAGAGAGGTATTAATTGAGTTTTGAATGAATAATAATTTTAATATTGAGATGACACCAAATGATTAATGCTCGTGCTTTCTCTGTTTGTTAAAAGGCCTTTGCCCTGCAATGGGACAGCAACTGGCTGGTATTATTATCTACTATAAAAGCTATGTCTAAACAAATTTAACCGACGAAATAACGAACTGAAAAGCAAACAAAGTTCTGTTAGTCTAGCATTTTGAGTTGGCGCCAAACAAACATCTTTTCTTGTGAGGATGTGGCTACGTCTGGTGTCAGAGTTAATCAAGCTGCCTCTGGGAACCCCACAGGCCTCTGACTTTGTTATTTCAGACTTACATTAACTATATACGTCCAGGTTTCCTCACGATGTTTTCGTTCACCGTTGCCTGTGATGTCCAAGATAAACTTAGAAATTACAAATTTGAATTCGAAAAAGTCACATTGCTACTTGCCTGGATTTGAAACCACGACCAAAATACGGGAGGCGAGGTCTTAGCCACTGGGCCACCAATGTCCAATCAAAATTTCAAGCACCAACCTCCAAAACGCTTTCTATACGCAAACCCCATAACCACTGCCTTAACCAGTAAACGAACATCGTTTTCAACACAATTTTCTTTAACATTTGACATTTTCCTCAGGTAATGCGTAGGTACTCCTTTATGTTCACATATTCATTAGTAAGAAAAGTTTGAGAAACGAAAAGGTTATTCGTAATAATGTCGCCTACTTGGAAATCAAGTACTTACCTTCCTACTGAAATAATATTTTTGGCTCTTCAGGCATAGACTTAGGCCCAGATTTTATATCCTTAGTTAATTTAACCAATGGTTTAATATGGTAACCCCGCCAATGGGTTGCAAATTTCGGGAAAATGCGAATATTCAGCATTTGTTAGCCTCACAAATAGTCAAATAAGTTGGATGTTTAATTGTTTGACCATTTGTTATACTTACAATTGAACATAACAATGTGTGATCGAAAAATTGGGCTGAAAACTGAATTGCGGATGATCGTCACAAAATTTACTAATCCGTCGAAAGAGACAAAACGAATGTACGTACGGTAATAACTGTCTTTTTTCTTTGGTTGCTATGATCATTAGGAAGGCGACACCGACAGCCGCGGACCAATCAGAATTCTAGATAAAGACGACAACTGGCCGCACGATTCCTCACACTCTTCTGATCGTTTTCACTTGAAAGCCTGTCAGGAAATACTCACTCTCTTTATTGGCTATGGGAATCAAATACCTTCCTACCTGTACACTTATCTTTTGCCTGTAAAGGGTTGTTTTGACACTGACAAGATAAATCAAGTCGTTACGGTGGATCATTTACTGCTCGTGCTGTCCGTCTCTGGAATGATCTTCCTTATTCAATACAAGATAGCCCTTCACTAGGGATATTCAGGAGAAGAATTAAGGAACATTTCCTGTCAAAATGACGCATAAATATGTCTGTATTTTAGATATATATATCAATTATGCATTTGTGCTGTACACGTATTTGTGTAGTGTATTTAGTAAGTAAGAATTCAAATAGTATTTAGTATTTGTTGTGCGCTTTTGCTAACTGTCCTAATTTTGTAAATCTCTCTTTAGCACTGAGGTTTGCTGTCAGAGAACCCAATTATGGGTTAAGCTCGCCTGTGTACATAAGTTTTCCTTTTGTATTTGAAATGTTTATTTTGTGTACAATAAAGAATATGAATATATAAATGAATAAATATCTGTAGTAAGGCGTTGGTCATTATCGGTGAGGTCAAGTTCACCTTGCTTGACTTAACCTACTACTTATCGGAAAATCTTCTTAACCAAACATATTTAGGCCGTTGAGTTTAGTAAAGTCGTTTAGAAATTATCTACTTAATAGTCACTAACTAAAATGATGTTATTTATGCAAAAATCTCGAAATGGATGGCGACGTATGATTACTAGAATTACGTTGCATAATTTTGTGATTCCAGAAAAAAATTAAAATGATTATTTGGTACGAATATAATAGAACTGCGCTACAATTTAAATAAAAGATATGTCCGATAGTCTTAAATTATTTCAACTAATAACTGTCGGCGAGACATAATAAATAGGCCATAAATAGTAATACAAAAAATATTTGATAAAATATTCAGTAAAATATTATTTTGTTTTCATCGGAGCATATCATATTTATTTTGATACAATTTCGGAACAAACACCACCTAATAGGTTTTCGCCAAACGGTTCACAGTCACCAATATTGGCAATATGTTCACCCAATATGGAAATATGTCGTAATACACATAATTCTTCAGCTGAACTCTGGTAAACATGATCTTGGGACCTCATAATGATGTTTTGGGTTGTCCTAACGTTGTTTTAGGCGGGATGCGATAATTTGATGCGATAGGCACCTCATCCTTCACGATCGGTGAGCGAAAATTAAGGGTCACTGGTGTTTGTGTTACATTTAGGGAGCATGGGTCTATGGGACGCATTATGTAGCCTACTGATGAGGTTGATCCTATGTAACGATAGCTAAATTTACTAAGTTTTGAAGAGTAGACTTAAAATTCAAAGTATAATAAGTGTAGACAGGGAACTTCTAAAGTTGTGTATAGTCTTTTACCAAAATATACCCTTCAAAATAATTAAGAACTTGAGAGAATTGAAAATCGAATTGACTGCTTTTCCTGTAACAACGTTAAATACAACGTTGCGTTGCTATACGTTTTTAATAAAAAATATTAAACACAAAAACGAACCAAACATTTAATAAAAAAATTGGCATCACAAATATCCCAGAGCTTAAAATTGTTCAATGTTATTTTTTTGTTTTTGTGTGTCACGCTTTGTTTTTCCACCATAAAGAAATAAATGGTAAAACTAGTCGCAAAGTCTAGCCCGACATGACATTGTCAACTCCAGGCCTGGTGCAGAATAACAAAAAAATCTGGATAAACCTTGTGAACAAAATTGACGAATCAAAACCCGTTGCGAAAGTACCGACAGGCAGTTTTGAGGTTTCATTTAAAATATTCTGCCGCGGTTTTATTGGCGATATTCGGTTGAAATGTTTCAATGGTATATGAAAGTATATGAAATTTCACGAATATGTGCTAAAAAAAAATACCTTTTCGAAAACACGCATCTCGTATTTATGTTGCTCTTTATAAAAATGCATCTCATAGTTATCTTGCACTTCATACTAATATCTTACTTAATATTAAATCATTATTAATATGATAAACTGATTTTTCTCACAACTCCGTCTGCGTTCTCATTCTGTCGTGACCTTGTCCGATTTACTTGGGTCGGCCCTTTTCATCCCTTTTGCACGGCTTTGAGCTGTGCTGGCGTAAGTGATGTTGTTGTTATAGTTCAAAAAATTACAGCATTTCAAAAAAAATTGTTTGTTCATTTCTAACAATGTCGCGGGCGAAACTGCCGGCAAAACATGGAATAATTATTAATACTCGTAAATATAGAATAGAATAAAATATACTTTATTGTTAATCATAAAAGTAACACATCTATTTTATAAGAAAAACTTAAGTATACGGGTACAAAGGCGGTCAATATTTACCTATTAATTGACTCATGGCATACAAGTAAATTCCCATTAATTGTAATCGCATATGTCCAAATTAGATTGTGACGTCACCATTACGTTACCCTCAATATTGGACAAAGCCGCTAAAATTGTGTTGACCAATATACAGAGCAATGTCCAGCAAATTGTTGTTCCACTTTGTAACGCGATGGATACAAAGCAAAAACGGCAAGGCACATATATTTTTTTATTTTGAATTAAGAACACGTTAAATCTAGCACTACATCAAAGTTTAGAAAGAGGTTGACAACAGTGAGTGTTAGAAATGATACTCTACAAAGCCGAACTTTTTCTATTATAATCTTCCTGTCCTTGTCCCATGTTATTTGGGGCCAGCGCAGCACTTTCCTTCGTCCCTTCCACCCTGTCAGCCGTCTGACTGGCTCTCTCTTATATACATCCTTACACAATCCTCTATCCATCTTTTCTTTGACCTCCATCTCGCTGTCCTTCGGGCCGATTTCTCAAAAGCCAGATTTTTTTACGGAGAAATAAAAATGGTGGTTTAACAGTTTTTGGATAGAAATTATATCAAGATGCCATTTTATTTTTCAGATAACAGCAATGTGACTTTAAAAAATATGCCCTTAATTACCTGCGTCTCAGTTTTTCCCTGTACTGTCCCATATTAACAGTAACTAAAGTACTGTGGCACTAGTTCTTAGTCTATAAGGTTCATGTTTATTCACAAGAGACGCCAAACACAAGTCTTATCAGGGACACTAATGATATAATGAATCTTGTTTATCGAGGTCACAGTGATGTAAACCAGTGTAGTCTCAGTCTTAGAACTGTATACAAATTAGCTAGAGTTTGTGTTAATCTCTCCGAAGGGGATAAGGGAAAGCAAAACCATGTTTCCTTGTTGATCGGGGTCTTAGACGACAACACGCAGTTCCACAACTGCTTGTCATGTATTTGGGATAGTGGGCTGTTAAGACCGTGTCTCAAGAAAATTGATGTTTCTAAGAGAAATGGCTCGACAATACGTAATAACAGCTGCATGGGTACTTTTACCGAATTCGATGCTGCATTGGTGACTTCCATTAATGGAGACTCCTCCATTCCTCACTGTTGGTCCAGTTTGTAAGTAGTGGATCAAATTTCCATGCGTTCAAGCGTTTTTGCCGTAACTATTATTGGAATCAAAGATCACAGCTCACAATATCATATTAATGTTATTTTTTAAACGTTAGACAACTTGGCATATCCCAGTTGTAAATGACCCTGTATTCCTATTGGCCTTGTTTGTTCTGTCTCCTGCTTGGTATGGCGGGAAATTTGTATTTTTTTTCCTACTCCTCCGTTATTCTTTTCTGATTAATTTCGTTGCGGCATCCAAGACAGTTAAATTTATTCTCCGGGAATTCGTCGAGCTTCATTGTCTCGGTGTTTTCTGGTGGCCGCCACTGTTTATTCTGGTGTTCAGGAGTTGCAATGGTTTCGGAATAGTGCGGCGGAATTGTCCCAAAAAAAAACAGTGGATCTTTGGAACTTATTACGGGCAGTCAAAAGCCAAAAAAATAAATGTCAACCTGTCTTACCAACGGACATCATTCTCATTCTTAACATTTTTACATATTATTTTTTTTAAATATAAAATCATTTATATTTAAAAATGTATAAAAAAGAACATTACATCAATCAAATCTCGTGGCAAAACTACACTACGTTAGGGACTTACTCATGAATAAGAATAAGTTTTACTGGCTCAAAGGAGACTCCTTTACAGTCTCCCAAGGGTTGTTTCTTAACAAGCGTTGCACAGAGCCGAAACCCCCTCGATTAGTCTTTTAAGAGGTAACGAGACCGGTATGCGCTAATGGGGATCTCTGGGTTGGGTTTAGTGAGGTGAAAATTCCAAACTCACTAGTATTTTGTCCCAAAAGTCCAGGCACCTTTTGAAGGTTTCTACCTAATATATAAAACAAAAATTACGGGATTGCAAAATATTGAAAAACAAATCAACTCCGCTGTACACTTATGTTCATATACCTTGATAAAATGTAGGGGTTGCTCCAATAATTAAAGTTATTTATATTCATGAATTCTAAAACAGATACCTACTGAAAATTTTCAACGAATTAAAAGTCAAAATCTACAGGAGATGGGAATATGTACGTAAAGCATAGCGCAGTCTATAATTTACCCACTGTTGGGACACAGGACCCTTCTCTGTAAGAGGGAGTATTGGTAGATGTCACATTCTTCGAATTTTTGTTTGGAGGACATGCCAGTTTCCCCACTATGTCCGTCACCGTTTTGAGAACAGTGTGATGATAAAATAACTAACGTAATTGCGGTATACTATGAAGGACACGAAATTGAATCGTGGTATAAAGAACCTTTGGCGGTCAGACCATCATGTCTATGTTCACTATAGGTTTATTTTATACTGGACAGTATAAAATATATCTTTATTCATTACATACCAATACACCACGCCAGTACGCTTTAAAGGGGTACGCAGAGGGGTATCCCTTTAACGAAGAAACAAAAACAGGCACAAAGATTGCCGAAATTTTAGTTATTTTCACTTTGCAGTATTTTATTTGGAAGTCAATTATATTTTTTTGTAGAAAAGTTTTTAGTATCAGTTTATTTCACAAATGTTGAAGCAGAACTGATTTTTTCCGCCATATGCAAAAAAAATAGCATCTCCCAATAGAGTGATGAGTTTTGCGCGATCCTGTAAAATCTAGATTATATAATTATGGGTACTCAAATTAGCTCACGCTTACAAATTGCCAGTCTTAAGTGGCAGTGGGCAGGGCACATTGCTCGCAGAACGGATGGCCGATGGGGCGAAAAGTTCTGGAATGGCGACCGAGAACAGGACGACGATACGTTGGAAGGCCTCCCACTAGGTGGACTGATAACCTGGTTAAGGTAGCGGGAAGGCGCTGGATGCGAGACGCACGGGACTGGTCAATGTGGCGACGCCTGGGGGAGGCCTATGTCCAGCAGTGGACGTCTTTCGGCTGAAATGATGATGATGATGAACAAATTTGCCATCAGGAAGTTAGAATTGAATTAAGCACTTCTTTGTATACCGCATAGGTGGTATTTCTGTCTGGTCCTGAAATAATCATAGTACTGATTCTGGAACAGGAAAAGTAGAATTGTCCGTGTGGGAAGTAATTGCCTTTTAAACTTTGCCTTAATCACTGACCCTAAGTTTTATTTATGATGATTACAAAGCAGACCTCGATTGTAATAGTTTAAACTCAAATACATAGTCAGAGGTTACCAGTGGTATTAGAGGTATAAAAACTGATTCCCTCGAGTACATCCAGTAATCACAGTGGCCTCTATAATATTCTTGTCCAGTATTTTGATAACAACCAAGTTATTTTTCAATCAAACTTTTACACCCCTTTTTATCCCTTTAAGGGATGAAGTTGAAAAAAGCCTTAAATAAGTGTTTTTCTAATTGTATTGAAGAGCAGAAATACTATATTTCAAGTAATTTTGTTACTATACAATTTATATTTGTCATACAAACTTTTATCCTGAAATATTTTTTTCTGAAATTATATTGAAGAACAGCAATACTAAATTTAAAGTAATTTTTATAATAAACAATTTATTTGTCATACAAACTTTAACATCCCTTTAAGGGATGAAATTCAAGAAATACTTAAATACGTTTTTCTTTAAGTGTATTGAATAGCAGAAATAATAAATTTCTAGTAATTTTGATAATAAACAATTTATTTGTCATACAAACTTCAACACCCCTTTTTACCCCTTTAAGAGATGAAATTCAAAAAATCCTTGTATAGGTGTTTCATTAATTGTATTGAAGAGCAGAAATACTAAACTTCAAGTAATTTTGTTAATAAACAATTTATTTGTTATATTTTCTTCAACACCCCTTTTTACCCCTATAAAGGAGAAAATTTAAAAAATCCTGAAATACATTTTTCTGTAATTATATTGAAGGGCAGCAATACTTAATTTCAAGTAATTGTGATAATAAACAATTTATTTGTCATACAAATTTTAACACCCCTTTTTACCCGTTAAAGGGATGAAATAAAAAAATATCCTTAAATAGGTGTTTCTTTAATTGTATTGAAGAGCAGAAATACTAAACTTCAAGTAATTTTGTTAATAAACAATTTATTTGTTATATTTTCTTCAACACCCCTTTTTACCCCTATAAGGGAGAACATTTAAAAAATCCTGAAATACATTTTTCTGTAATTATATTGAAGGGCAGCAATACTTAATTTCAAGTAATTGTGATAATAAACAATTTATTTGTCATACAAATTTTAACACCCCATTTCAAGTTATTTTGTTAATAAATAATTTATTTGTCATACTTTCTTTAACACTCCTATTTACCCCTTTAAGGGACGAAATACCAAAAATCCTGAAATATGTCTTTCTGTAATTATATTGAAGAGCAGTAATACAAAATTTCAAGTAATTGTGATACTAAATAATTAATTTGTCATACAAACTTTAACATCCCTTTTTACCCATTAATGGGATGGAAATAAAAAAATCCTTAAATACGTGTTTCTTTAATTGTATTGAAGAGCAGAAATACTAAATTTAAAGTAATTTTTATAATAAACAATTTATTTGTCATACAAACTTTAACATCCCTTTAAGGGATGAAATTCAAGAAATACTTAAATACGTTTTTCTTTAAGTGTATTGAATAGCAGAAATACTAAATTTCTAGTAATTTTGATAATAAACAATTTATTTGTCATACAAACTTCAACACCCCTTTTTACCCCTTTAAGAGATGAAATTCAAAAAATCCTTGTATAGGTGTTTCATTAATTGTATTGAAGAGCAGAAATACTAAACTTCAAGTAATTTTGTTAATAAACAATTTATTTGTTATATTTTCTTCAACACCCCTTTTTACCCCTATAAGGGAGAAAATTTAAAAAATCCTGAAATACATTTTTCTGTAATTATATTGAAGGGCAGCAATACTTAATTTCAAGTAATTGTGATAATAAACAATTTATTTGTCATACAAATTTTAACACCCCTTTTTACCCGTTAAAGGGATGAAATAAAAAAATATCCTTAAATAGGTGTTTCTTTAATTGTATTGAAGAGCAGAAATACTAAACTTCAAGTAATTTTGTTAATAAACAATTTATTTGTTATATTTTCTTCAACACCCCTTTTTACCCCTATAAGGGAGAACATTTAAAAAATCCTGAAATACATTTTTCTGTAATTATATTGAAGGGCAGCAATACTTAATTTCAAGTAATTGTGATAATAAACAATTTATTTGTCATACAAATTTTAACACCCCATTTCAAGTTATTTTGTTAATAAATAATTTATTTGTCATACTTTCTTTAACACTCCTATTTACCCCTTTAAGGGACGAAATACCAAAAATCCTGAAATATGTCTTTCTGTAATTATATTGAAGAGCAGTAATACAAAATTTCAAGTAATTGTGATACTAAATAATTAATTTGTCATACAAACTTTAACATCCCTTTTTACCCATTAATGGGATGGAAATAAAAAAATCCTTAAATACGTGTTTCTTTAATTGTATTGAAGAGCAGAAATACTAAATTTCAAGTAATTTTGATAATAAACAATTTATTTTTCATACAAACTTTAACACCCCTTTTTAACCCTTTAGGGGATGAAATTCAAAAAATCCTCAAACAAGTATTTTATTATTTTAAATTTAAACGCTAAATACTACATTTCATTCATTTCAAATTAAAAATGACAGTTTCATACAAACTTGAATCCCCTATTTCACCCCTCTAGGGGATAAATTTTCAGAAATCCTTTCTTAAATGACGCCTACAGTATAAAATCAACATCCTCCCAAAGTTTCAAACTTCTATAATTAGTGGTTTAGGCTATGCGTTGATATGTCAGTCGGGTCATTGCCTTTTATATATATAGATATACGTGGGCGGGTAGCTAGGGTAGGAAGGTAGGATAGTTAGGTAGGGTAGGAATGTAGTTAGGGTAGGGTTTGCTTGAAAACTTGAAATTTAAAAGTCAGACTAGACCACATCATCGCTTAACATCAGCCGAGATAGTGGTCAAACGCGAGACAAAAGACTACAAAAAAAAAAGTCGTGTGGCACTCGGGGACTGCCGCGGTAAAGCTATTGCATAGCATTTATTCTAGATCCAGTTCTGGAAAATGCGTCAAAAAAATTAAAAACGTTAAAAACTCGAAAACGTAGCGAGCCAAACCCGCATTTATTTACGATTAATAAAACTCTAAAAAACAAAACAAAAATACCCTTATTCACATTGAAATAAGGTCGCTTTTCTTCGACAAGCAAAAGTGACCCTTATTCTCATTAGCATAAGGTCCACATTGATCACCATTGTCACAGAAACAGCTCAGAGAGAAAAAAAAATTACGACCAACAAAAATTTTAAAACCCTCATATCTCAGAAACGGTTGGAGTTAGCGCATTTCTGACAAAAAATTTGCCCCCCTGCCCGCCGCTACTTCATCCAGGAGAACAAGATAGGTTCCCCCCCCCCCTTAACTGTTTACCTCCCCCCGCAAAAAAATTTTTCATTCTAAAAATACCAACACGGAAATCGAAAACACGTGCAACAAACCTACCCCCCCCCCCCGCCCCCCTGCCCCTCACCACTCAGATTCCACAGAATTCAAAAACCTTATTAAAAGTCAAAGTATCACCGCCGTGCCCGTCGGAGTGGGGTGCGTGAGGTTTTTTCGTTACGGAATTTGTGGATTCGGTCCCCGCGCTCAAGGCCCGCGATAGAAGCTATGCAATAGCTTAAAAAGTTTATATGTAGGTACAAAAATATTTATTATGAAATGAAAATTAAATTTTCAGTAATAAGGTTAAAAACACTATGTAGAAAATTTCGGGGTTACTTTATTTCGTTTTCTATGAATCATTAGGAAAGCTAAAAAAAAAGCTTTACAAACTACTCCATGCATTCTCTGTTCCTGAACAGTCGATGTTTGTTACAATAATTGGCGCATTCGCTTTTTCAACGCAAACGTTGGTCATACAATCGTAATATTTGGTAATTGATTCATATTTAATTTTTAATACGATTTTTACTTTATGAAAAACACATAATTATATAAATTTACCGAAAAAAAGATATTCCTTACAAAAACAAGGTGTAACGATGGTTATTTGTATAGTTTTTGAACGCACATTGCGGCATTTTTAACGTATTAATGTTGGCTATGATTGGACCATACCAATTTGAAATAGTGCCACAACCGTATTTGTGGCCATATTTTCGGCCCGTTTTTGAAGCGCTGACCGGGCTTCTAGTGTATTCTTCATCGAAGGTTTCAACCTATTCTGACATAACATTGGGCATTAAGGTACCTTACTTTAGAACTTGCCCACTAGGTACTACAACAAAAAAGTGAAAAATAAAAACCTTTTAGACAAAAAATACAACCACTTCCAAATAAAAACACTACTTAGTGAAAAATAACTACAATTTCAGAAGTCGTGTCAAAAAACAAAGAAACGAACACAGGATTAAGTCACTTTCACTCGTAATATTACATTGCCGACGTAATTTACTGATTCCAGATATTGTAAGACGAATCACTTCTTATTTAATATTCTTCTGACATTGAATTAATAGGAAGGTTAAAATCAAATAACCAACCAAACGCTGAGCTAAACAGACCAAACTCACGTCGTAACAATTTTCCGTAAATTTTATATCGAGCAATAGAGGACCTAATTGCGGCACCTCGCGTGCATGTGCACACAACGTTAGCGGCGCATCGCCGTGCTATGCCGAGCTAATATGGAAGCAAATTTCATTTTAATGACCCAACCCCCGGCCGGGCGATACCATCTACGCTCGATATACTTCGGACAGGGCTGCCTGGGGCTGCCTTGCGCAACTAATGAACACGCGACTTGGTATTTATCTCGTTTAAATGTGTTTGATAGAGTTATCGGTCGAAAATAAATAAGTTCTTAAGAAGGGTGGTGATTTAATTTTTTGGGTGACAATACCACTATTTTGTATAGAAATGCTGCAAAGGATTTTGAAAGTATTGTTACTGATCACTCTACGCTACTTTACATGACCTAAGTAATAAATATACACATAACTAAACACCTTAATACCAACATTAACAGACCTGTATAAAAATAATGTAGGTATGTATAATTTCGTAAATCTAATCCGAACGTAATTAACGCTTGGGGACGGAAAGGCGATCTCAGTGATTAATATGACAGTAACAGCCACCTAGTGTAATATAGTTTATTAACGCAAAAGCAACAGCTTATCCTAAAACACACGACGATGCAGTCCTACAATAACTAGACGCTTAATTCTACATACAGTTTGGCAATTCATGCAAGTCAAGCGTGTTATCTGCATATCGCATGACTTTCTATCACGGTTTTACGACAAGTGGATTGGCTGTATCCTCTGTAATAGCCAATTAGTTTTATGGAGCGCCGCTTACGGTAGCCCTACACCGCGGGGGTTTCGCTTCGTCGCCGCATTCAATAGCTTTTATGTGGAACACTTACCTTTCGTTGTTCCGACAGAATCACGACAGAAGGCCGCAGTTGTTGAGATTGTGCTGATTTTCGACGCAACCGTTGAAATTGGGCTTTTATTTTATATACAGTACTGAATCACGATGAAGTCTTTATCTAAAATATTAACGTTGTTTCATGTCGGCTGTTGTTCTCGTTCTCAAAGATTTTGCATGATCAATGTTCAGAGAGAGGTTCTAAAGGAAAATATATGGTCGGATTTTGGTATTTCATTTCAGAAGTTGGCATCCCCATCTATGTATGTTGAAATGTGCCTCTTATTTGATAGGTGGAAAGCTGTTTTTGAATAATTGTTTGGGTGGTGGTTTAATGATGCTAGTTCAAAGTAAGCTTATTCTATGAACTGCTTATACTTGTATACACAGACGATGTAACAATCTAACTAACTTATCTCAGTTCGGTCTTACTTTTACAAATCGAATTCTGAAACTAAACTCCAGTCTGAGCTAGGCAAAATACATGTTTTGATTTAATTAAAATACAAAAATATATTTGCTATTTTCTGCAGAACGAACGTTTTAATGAAATCGCATTATGTATTTATGTTTAAATTTATTTTGAAGCAATAAGTATTTGAAATATTCACTACAAAATACCTCAGCGTCAGGTATTTAAAATACCAAATACAAATTAATTTTTAAGAAGTAATTGAACTACAATTACCAAATACGTATTTGTGTTCCAATTACGTATCTTAATTTCAAGTAATTCAAATACTGCCAAAACCTGGCTCGTCTCTTGTAGAAACCAAACTAGAAAAAATACCTAGGTTAAGCTGAGCATATTAGAGTTACCTATTTCTCTAAGGTAGGGAACTATGCCAAAGCTCGATTGTAGTCGGGAAGTTCGAATACCAGCGGATTCCAATATCTAGGGGTCTTGTTAAATCCGACAAAAATGCGAAAGGGACTTTTCGTTTGGGAGAACGAAAGGGGAGGCACGTGAACCCAGTAATTAATGCGAAACAAGGAGAAATAAAACACATATTTACACCGAAATGTGTAACCGACGAGGTGTATAATTAAAACATCACTTGGGTAGAATCGGATGGAAGAGTTTCAGATACGTTCAAACATGACGTGCGCTACTATGCTTGCTACGGTTTTTTGTTGAAAAACTCTTATTGTTCCGTACAATCGTTAACAGAATTGGAGATTTTATTTACAGCATGCGGAGCGGAACTGAAAGCGTTTACAAATAGCCTTTTAATTCTTGATTTAATTATTTTTCGGTAGTTAAGAATCGGATTCGATTATTTTTATTCAGAGACAAATGAACATGCAATGTTGAGGTTTGCAGCAATATTCTAAAGGTCAATCCACACATATCACGGCCGTGCCCGGGACGTGACAGGGCTGGGCCCAGGCATTGAAGCTCTGTCACTGGCCCGTGCACGGGCCGTGCACGGGTGTGTGAACGAGTTCATATAAAATGCACACCGATATATTTTTTAGCCCCTGACGGGGCACGGTCCTTCTACATTCAGGGCACGGCCCTGATATGTGTGGATAGACCTTAAGACCCACTTGCTTGAAAAACTTAACGGAGTTAGTGGCTAACACGAGGTTGACAGTTTGTCATACAATATTGTCAATTTACCCTCGTGTTAGTAACTTACTCTGAAATTTGTTTCCGGCGCAAGTGGGCCTTAATGGTATAAGTGATAGAACAACATCATCAGAAAAGCCCTTAAGAATTCAAATATATCTATGAACTTCCAGAAAATCTTGAGGCTGTAGGAACGCCGAAACATACCCCTAAAATAAAACAATGAATTATTAAAATCAAAAAATCAAAATTACTGAGAAGAAACATATAATGTTGTGTTGAGGTAAGTTCTAAGAGTATCGAGGTAACTTGCTCCACTTGGGTTAAGTACAGATTATAGTTTATGGTGAGAAGTGTAAGGAAAATAAGAGTTCTGGAAACTTATTATACGAGAGTTGGTCTCGTATAATATGTTTCCAAACCTCTTATTTTTCTTGTTTAGAATTGTAATTGAATTACGTAATATTTTAAGTATGAAAAAAATTTATATCTTGCTACGCGTAAGGAGTGTTTTATCACCCCAAGATAACACACACTGATAATATAAAATCTATCCTATGTCCTTTCCAGGATTTTAAATAATCAAATACAAAATTTCATCTAAATTGGTTTCGCCGTTTAGTAGTTAAAAGATAAAAAACAAACAGAAGTACATGCGCAATTATAATATTACTAAATTCTGCCAGCGAGCGGCTTTGCCCACGTCAAACTCAGAAATTGCCCCACGGGAACTGTATATTTAGCCGGGATAAAAGTAGCTTCTGTGCTTGACTATAATCTATCTCTGAGGAAAATTTCATCTAGATCTGTTCAGCCGTTCTGGCGTGATTGAGTAACAAACATCATTTTTTTTGCATTCATAATATTAGTAAGGTACTGACAAAAAGAATATCTAAAAGGATTTGTGAGACGCCTTTGCCCGACAGTGGCTCAGTGTAGCCGAAGTTTAGAAAAAAAATATGTGTTGCTATAAGTGTCTTCCAAAACCAGCGCTTTTCTTGTTTCGAGGAAAACAGTAGATATTTTTATCCATTTCATACTTTATAGGTGTCAGAAGAAAATAATTTGCTAGAATTCTGTATGATACGTGACTGTACCAAACTAAGCTAACACATTTGCTTTTCAACCGTTCGCCTTTTTTCAAGTACCTATTTACAGTGACCTCTGACCCCTTGCCCTCCGGATTTTATTTCAGTTTCGATTGTGAACAGCAAAGGTCCTATTTAAAAGATGGGTCTTTGATAACTGGTGATTTTACCAGTTTAAAGGGCCACGGGTCAGCGTTACTTATTGTCTTCGCAGGCACAGGCGAATTAACAGCAATGTTAAATCCCGACGGCTAGCGTAATGAACTAGAGCACAGTAGCTTTATGATGACCTAATTTTTTTATGAATTTATTAAGAATATTAAAGCTATGTTAAGGATTTTGTATTTACAACTGTCAATTATGTATTTATAACTTTAAAACACATACAAGTACGTAAGTATATTAAAATATTCTGTTCACCTTTCCAGAGAAAATGATATTAACGAGTAATGAAGTCAACGATGTGAGCACAAAGTACAAATTTTATTACGCAGTAAAATGTGAAATTAAATCAAATAATTTTCGATATAACGCCTACGAAAGCGGCTGGGAGCCGTAAACTGAGAAGTGCAAGCGAAGGGCTTTTGAAATTTTGTTTTTATAAAACTGGAAGTCTTGAAAAATATACTTTTTACTGATATGTGCCTTGAATTAGTTTATGGTATGTTACTGAAGCTTTTTGTCTTCTCATATTGGCAAAATGGTTGCTATTTTGGGGGTTTTGCGACTAAGAATTTAAAACGAAACGATCATTTTACTGTTTATTTTTAGCATTCTGCACTCAAAGGGTAAAAACGAGACGCTATTACTAAGACTCCACTGTCCGTCTGCTTGTCTGTCACCAGGCAGTACGTCATGAACCGTGATATCTATACATTTGAAATTATCACAGATGATGTATTTCTGTTGCCGCTATAACAACAAATACTAAAAACAGAATATGATAGGATCGTACCTACTCAGTGCATTAGATAGGTGCCTATGTCCAGCAGCGGACTGCAACAGTTTGATAATGATAAGTTTGATTATATTTAATGTTATTTCTATTTCTAAATAATTAATAATCATTTCGATATTTGTGTTATTTTGCATAAGGCAAGTTATAAAACCATAACTGCGTTTAGTGTACGATTTTAATACGTTTATTAATTAAAATCTTTCTATTGAATCTTTTTTTTCATTCTTTTTTCTTACTAATTTCTTAAAATAGTACACTTATATGAAAATAAATGGCTAAGTTACCTTAATAAGTGGTACAAATTCTAAAACCAAACTTCAAAAAAAGTATGCTGTGCAAAATCTGTCGTTCACCTTTACAGAGCCGAAGAAATATCAGGCGTAAGCAATAAATTCCAACTGACGGAGCTACTGAAGGTAACTGAAACCTTCAGTAACTCCATCAGGATAAAATTTGGTGTGGACAAATGTGCAGTCATGCATGCAAGGGGAGATTATGGAATCCGAGGGAATTCAACTCTCTGATTCCATACACCTTAGACACCTCTCCTCGACCGAAACGTACAAGTATTTGGGTATGTCGGAAGCGCTGGGCATCAATAGTACTGACATGAAGCAACTGCTAAAGGACCGTTTCTTCGCCTGAAAAAGGTATTAAATAGTCTTTTGTCGGGCGGAAATAAGGTGCGCGCCTTCAACAGTTGGGTCATGCCAGTTTTGATGTACACTTTCGGCATACTCAAATGGACTCAGACCGAGCTCGACGCCCTCGATAGGAGGGTCCGGACACTGCTGACCTCAAATCGGATGCATCACCCACGATCATCGGTGATGAGACTGTACATCCCGCGGAAGTGTGGGGGTCGAGGCTTTTTAAACGCCAAGACTCTTCACGGCCGCGAGGTGTGCAGCCTCAGAGAATACCTTTTAAAAGCTGAAGTGGGTATGCACCGGGATGTGGTCGCAGTGGATAAGGGTCTCATCCCGTTGTCCATGGCTAAAGAGAACTGGTGCAAGCCTGTAGTACTATCGACCGATGAACGCAAAGAGGTATGGCAAGGCAAGGAGCTACACGGGCGCTTCTATCGGGCTCTCCATGGGCCCGATATAGATTTCCCAGCGTCCGTATCCTGGCTACGTTTCGGTGACCTTTTTGGGGAGACTGAAGGCTTTGTCTGTGCAATTATGGACGAAGTATGAATGAAGGACGGGACGGTTGACATATGTCGGGCATGCCACCGTCCGGGTGAATCCATCATACATATTATCTCTGGTTCTTCTCGTCTGGCTAACTGCGAGTACTTACACAGGCATAACCAAGTGGCCAGAATTATTCACCAGCAACTTGCATTGAAGTACAATCTAGTGGAATCGGAGGTACCGTATTACAAGTATGTGCCCGACCCAGTTCTCGAAAATGACCATGTCACGTTGTACTGGGATCGGTCTATCATCACTGATAGGTCTATTGTTGCCAATAAGCCGGATATAGTGGTGATAGACCTCGTGGAAAGCAGAGAAAGAGAAACAAATCAAGTATCTCGACTTAGCACACGAGGTTGTCGACATGTGGAATGTGGACTCGGCGATCATTGTGCCGATTGTCGTTACGGCCAACGGCCTGATGGCCAAGAGCCTCGACGACCATCTGTTGAGGCTGTCATTGGGCGGATCAAGGGTCTGATACAGAAGGCAGTACTCCTCGATACGGCTCGCATTGTGAGGAGGTACCTGTCTCTGGAGCATTAACCGCCGGTAACTTGGACCGTGTTCCCGATACCGGATGGCCTCTATTTTTTATATTTTTAAATGTTTTTGTTTTTTAAATGAACGAGAAAGCCTTCGATTCGATCGAGACTTGGGCTGTACTGCAGTCTCTCCAACGGTGCCAGATCGACTACCGGTACATTGAGGTGTTGAAGTGTTTGTACAAAAACGCCACCATGTCAGTCCGTCTTCAGGATCAGACCTCGAAACCAATCCTTCTCCAGCGCGGCGTGAGACAGGGAGACGTCATTTCTCCGAAACTGTTCTTTGCTGCGCTGGAGGATGTCTTCAAGGTTCTAGACTGGAGGGGGCTGGGCATCAACGTTAATGGCGAGTACATTACTCACCTTCGGTTTGCCGACGACATAGTGGTCATGGCTGAGACCATGGAGAGCCTCAGTAAAATGCTCGATGACCTCAGTAGAGCTTCCGAAAGAGTGGGTCTTAAAATGAACATGGACAAAACCAAGATCATGGTGAATGCCCATGTAACACCCACTCCTATCAAGGTCGGAGACTCTACACTCGAAGTTGTAGACCATTATGTCTACCTGGGACAAACGGTCCAGTTGGGTAGGTCCAATTTCGAGAAAGAGATCAACCGTCGAATCCGACTCGGCTGGGCGGCGTTCGGGAAGTTGCGTGGTATCTTCTCGTCCAATTTACCGCAGTGTCTCAAGACAAAAGTCAATGACCAGTGTGTGTTGCCAGTGATCACCTATGGAACCGAGACGTGGTCGCTCACAATGGGCCTTATCAGAAAGCTCAAAGTCACCCAAAGGGCAATGGAGAGGGCTATGCTCGGAATTTCCTTGCGTGATCACGTCAAAAATGATGATATCCGCAGGAGAACCAAAGTTACCGACATAGCCCGAAGAATTGCCAAACTTAAGTGGCAGTGGGCAGGGCACATAGCTCGCAGAACGTATGGCCGATGGGGCCGAAAAGTTCTGGAATGGCGACCGCGAACCGGAAGACGATACGCTGGAAGGCCTCCCACTAGGTGGACTGATGACCTGGTTAAGGTTGCGGGAAGGCGCTGGATGCGTGACGCACGGGATCGGTCAATGTGGCGACGCCTGGGGGAGGCCTATATCCAGCAGTGGACGTCTTTCGGCTGAAATGATGATGATGAAATGTTTTTAAGTTTTTTTTTTTTTAATATTTAAAAATGTATTAAATAAGAATATAAATGAATAAAGAGATAATGATAGTAGAAATATTGTTTTTTCCTAGTCCTCCGTTATTCTTTTCTGATTAATTTCGTTGCAGATTAAACGTTGAGCTTCATTGCCTCAGCGCTCTTCTGGTGATCGCCTCTGTTGATTCTGGCTTTCAGGAGTTGCAGTGGTTTGGGAATAGTGCGATGGAATTTTTCAAAAATATTTAAGGTAGTAGCTAGTAAAGTTTGATAAATTTACTGCGCGATACTGTAATTTTCTTTTGCATTAATTATGAGCACGTCGCAGTAACAGCTGATTAAAATCTAAAACGAAACTGCGTCACTTTGAATGAGTGATTACGCATTTTATGTGCCGCGAACAATAGCAGCAAATTAATAATTTTATGCGAAATAATTTCCAAAATTCGCGAACACTAATAAGCGATTCTACCACAATTTAGACAGAAGCTTTCTAAATCCTTAACATAGCTTGAATATTCTTAATAAATTTATAAAAAGTTAGGTCATCATAAAGCTATTGTCCTCCAGTTCATTACGCTAGCCGTCGGGATTAAACATTGCCGTTAATTCGCCTTTGAAGACTATAAGTAAATTTGACCCGTGGCCCTTTAAAATGGTAGAATCACCAGTTATCAAAGACCCATCTCTTAAATCCGACCTTTGCTGTTAGCAATCGAAAGTGAAATAAAAGCCGGGGGGCAAGGGGTCAGAGATAATTATTGGGTTGTTTTGTGTGTATGATCGTGAAACTGTGATTCTAAAACGTGGCTATTATCCATACAGTGACCTCGGATATGGGACAGGCGGAGACAGGGGTCCCTTGACGCGAGGAGCAAGATAAGTACCACATACAAAGTTTTAAATCAAACGTGGGCCGTTGATGGGGGATAAAATAGTGTGTAATGCGTGGGTCTTCTTCTTCTTCTTCTTTTCGTGTGAGGTGTGGCCACCTCTGGTGTCAGAGTTAATTAAGCCGCCTCTGGGAAACCCCACAGGCCTCTGACTTGGCTATTTCAGACTTACATTATAACTATATAAGTCCAGGTTTTCTTACGATGTTTTCCTTCACTGTTGCCTGTGATGTCCAAGATAAACTTAGAAAGTACATATGAATTTGAAAAAGTCACATTGGTACTTGCCCGGATTCAAACCTACGACCTCAAGCACGACAGGCGAGGTCTTAGCCACTGGGCCACCACGACACACGAATGCGTGGGTACTTAAGTGACTTGCCCCGTGTTTTATCTTTTTACTCTCATAATTATTTAATAGGCTTTGTGCACACGATGTTGTCTCTCGAATAGCTGTAGTTATGAGTAAGTCTTGTGTTGAATCACGTAGTATGTTTATCTAAATTATGGTTAAGTAAACAGTACTCAGTGAATTCATTTCATTCCAAATTATCGTTTCTGTGCTGAATTACATTTGTGTTTCAGTAAAGTGAGTTTTATTTGTTTTGTATTTTAGATTGTTTATCGTGGCTGTTTAGTTTATCTTATTGCTAAAAATAACTTAAAATGTCATTATTAGTTTCTATTTGTTTTATAAACTAAGGAATAAATGAGTGGTCATCAAGTTTAGATACTAATTAGTATTTTAGTTGTAAACGAAAAAATAAAAAGCCTCTTATAAAATTGTATTAAATAAATACGATGAAGCAAATGACCTACCAACAACCCTTAATTACAGACGATTCCTTTAGAATTATTGATCCACGTATAATTATGTATTAACAACTTTAAAAACACCTACAAGTGCGAAAGTATATTAAAAATATTCTGTTCACCTCGCTAGAGAAAATGATATTAACGAGTAACGAAGTCAACGATGTGAGCACAAAGTACAAATTTATTACGCAGTAAAATGTGAAATTAAATCAAATAATTTTCGATATAACGCCTACGAAAGCGGGTAGGAGGCGTAAACTGAGAAGTGCAAGGGAAGGGCTTTTGAAATTCAATTTTATAATACTGGAAGTCTTGAAAAAGAGAATTTTTGCTGACATGTGCCTTGAATTACTTTATGGTACGGTACTGAAGCTTTATGTCTTCTCATATTGGCAAAATGGTTGCTATTTTGGAGTTTTTGGGACTAAGAATTTGAAACGAAAAGATTATTTTTATTGTCATTTTTAGCGTTCTGTATCCAAAGGGTAAAAACGGGACCCAATGCTAAAACTCCACTGTACGTCTCTCTGTCGGTCACCAGGCTATATCTAAAGAACCCTGATAGCTAGAAAGTTGAAATTTTCTCAGATGATGTATTTCTCTTGCCACTATAACAAAAAATACAAAGCCAATAAAATAAATATTTCAGTGGGCAAAAAACACGTTTGTTGTATGCGAGCACAACAAACGTGTTTTTTTGCCGTTTTTTGAGATATGGTACGGAACCCTTCGTGCTCGAGTCCGACTCGCACTTGGCCGGTTTTTTTTCTGTCCTTAAGTAGATATCGGCGATATGTATTTTTCATATAAACTGTAGTCCGCCTGACCGATTTCGGTCATAGTGGTCATCCTCAGCGGAGTATTAGTTAACGCCAAACTTCTTGGCCGCGCTGAAGTTGGCTACAATGGCTGCGCAGTAGTAAGTCCCATACAAAAACAGCACTGATCCGTGCCTTGCGCATCGTAAAGCCAACTTCAGGGCGCCCAATAAGTTTGGCGAGAACTATACCTGCTACAAGCCATCGTCGGACGCGGGAGATTTTATTGTGCATATGTATGTGTGCAAACACAGGTGCACTCTCTTCCTTTTACTCTCATAGTCCGATGGGATGGCAAATCTACACAGCCGAAGAGATACCAGCATTTTACGTGCTTTCCTGTACAAGGGGTATCATACCGCCAACTTCCAAAACTTCGAGCTGCCACAAACTAATGAAACACTAACACACTGTTCAGCACTATTGTAACTAAGAGCAATATCTGTGCAAAAAAGATAAGAATGTCCGGCAAGCCAAGCAAATGCGCAAAAGCTTTTACTCCAAAAGAAATCCTAGTTCTTTAATAAACCAAAAGGTAAATACCATGCAGCTATAAAAAGAGAATTTTAAATATATTTTCCTGGCAATAAACTGATATTTAAAATTTATTTATTTCCGGTAAAAACGTAAAAACTAACGTCGCTTCGAATTCCTTTGTTCCTAGATGTGACTTAAGAGGGTATGACATTGGGCAGGAGATTCTCGTAAAATGTCACGTCTAATCTACACAATGGAAGAGTAACCGTTAAACATTACTACTTTGTACATTTGTATCATTTTTCCCATCACTAAACTAAATAAACGTAAAAACGGAAATATGTTGTTTTATTAAGGACTTTCTCATTAGACCTTGGGTAGGCGATGTAGGTTTTCTTGCGGTCGTCATTATTCCAGATAATAATTATGTTATTGGGGATCGTGTATTCTATTAACTAGGACCTAAGATTCAAATTCCTCGGTATCATGTGTTTGGTAATTTAAAAATCATAGGTTACCATTAATTAGCACGCCCTTAAAATATAGGTTGCAATGGCAATTGAACTTTGCCATCGAAGACATAGAGTTTGTTATTTCAAAATAGAATAATCACTTCGAATTCTAAATTCAAATATAATACGATCAATAGAGCTTATCAAACATTTAGTTGATTAACAAACTATCAATCAGAATGCAATATAAATATAGACTGTATTGTTACATGAATGGTATATTTGCAAAACAATGCCTAATTAATATTCACGATAATTCTGACGAACGCAGCGTTTACAATAGATCCGGTCAGTGATGCAGATCAAGTTTGATAAATACAATGTTAAATATGGAATACTGAAAATAAAATAGCCTTCCGATACGAGATTTTAAAATGAGTTAGAATAAACTTAAAATTGGTTGACACTGTTTGAAAATTACTTTAAATTGAATTAATTGAAAATAATGTAACAGTTAATGAGGGTAAAGTTTATTTATATTTGGGACTTACATAACGGTTGAAATTTCGATGTACTCACCCCTTTGAGGCAAATAGGCGTGATGTTACACTACGTAATAAAAAATGAGATTCCTTGAAACTAAGTTCGCAATAGAAAACTGAGACTATCATGAATAAAACTTCCAATATTAGTTGGTATCGAAGAAAAAAAATATGCAAAGTTATTTCAAATCTCTATGAACCAATCTCATTATTTTCTTAGATAACAAAAATATTTGCGATATTCAGAACAGGCTTCGATAACTCTTCAAAAGTTTTCAATTTATAATGGAAATAAATTTGATCAAAGTTACCTTATCTCGATATTTTTTCTGCAGGGATTTGAATAGATTTTGCCTCGACAGTGGATTTGCATAGATTGGTGTTTTCCTTTGCGTAGAATTAAGCATTTTCTTAAAACTCTTGAAAAATGGTTTGATGGAGCCTGTACCAAAAAAAGAACACCTTTCTTCATTATTTCACGCGAATGTCAACTGCTGGATCTGTATAGCAGTGGACGACTCCCCCAATCATCACCACTACGTCGAGTGGATTCCCTCGACTTTGACTAAGTCAGCGTTGGTAGGCCACCAACGCTGCGCTATCCGATCCCACCCCTGAAGCATTCGACCCCATCGATCATATGTTCAGTGATAAATATGGTACACTGGCGACTGTCATTCAAGTGTGGCAATTTTCTGGGCTAGATCCACAATCTAGCATGCCTTTAGTGTGTGATAATATAGATTTAATTCTTCCTTTTTTAAATATTATAGAGTAAAATAGATTGCCCGCAGTTGTTAAGCCAGTTTAATTTTAACCTACCCTACAATTATCAACGTCACCCTTTAGCACCCGCAAAACTGTATCAGGATCGATAAATCAATTAATAGAACAGTAATTCTAAGAGTAATTCAGATTTATTTAGCCGAAAACTGCCACTTCCACGGCATCGTCCTCCCTAAAGAAAATAGCCTAACGCCCAGTAAGTAAAACAAGGCTATCCAACTTCTGTGCACAAATACACAATTCAATAATAACATACTTACATACACAAAGATTTATTACATAACATTACGAGACGTTCCCGAACACTGCTCACATCTACACACTGGACCCGACGCCCCGTGCATAAGCCATGGACACAACTGACAGTTATTGATCAAATTAATTTATGCGGAAGTACTATTGGATTGGCGTCTTGATTATTAATAACATGGGTTTGGATGTTACAGGTAGAGTGGTACATGTTTACGGGAATCTACATAAATGCAGGTAGGTATGTGTGTATCCTACTGTGTGTATAAACAAAGATATGCTATTTTGTTCAATGAACTTTGTATTTAATGGTTCAAAAAGACGTAAATGTTACTAAATTTACAGTTTACACGTCTTAGAAAAGTATTGTGATAATCTACCAACGTTTGCAATTGTGAATCTACACAGTTGGCTTGCAGGTACAAGCGCAAAGGCCGTAAAAACTTGCAAAAGAAGTCATGAAACACTTTTGTGGTCTAATCAAGGTTGAGTAATTTCTTTAATAAACGAGAACCAATCTTCCACAAATTATTAATGAATTTCCTAATGTAAAAACTAAATTATTACATTCATAATAAGGACAAATAACATAACGTCTAAGACAATTTGCACATAATCTGGATCCTATCTCGAATGTCCCTTTTTCTTTCCTCGAGGGTCGTCATGCACCCTCTACACAACTTACAAGCCACAATTTAATTATTCGCAAACACGTCGTCTAATGTAGATGTAGGAATAGTAAGGTAGCGACCTGCATAGGGGTAGTGGAGCGGGAACTACATTTGCTCCGCTTTCTCTTGTGAGTTGTCCTAGTTAAAGTGCGGTAAAGTTTACAAAATAAGTGGCAACATGAAAACTGCCACGTGGTTCAGATCATCGCTTCCTATTCTGTGAACTGAAAAGAAAATAATAATATTTTTGATGTCTGTCTTTGAAGAGACTGACCTCTTTCTGAGGTAGTTCTGTTCCCAGCGTATACTTGGAGTAGTTAAGTCATACGAATTTTTAGTTTAACTACTGCAAGATTTGGCTATGGCTAGATTGGTTTGGTTGAAGTTAATTAAATAAATCGCCAAGCGCACCCGCTCGCGTTTTGCACCTTCGCTACCGCGACATCCTCTACATCATTGAAGACAGCCTCACCTAGAAACAGTAGAACTTAAGATCTCTCAAGCCGTACTTGGAATTACTTTGTAGAATACGATAACATACAGTGTGTGATATATAAGGAACGTAAAAGCTTCCGCATCTATAAGGCACTTGTCCCACCTCAGGCGAGTAAGCGATTAGCTATCGACTATTTTCTCGCTGTTGAAACGTACAAAAGATATAAGATCCCGTGTCAATAAAAGTGACACATATAGTAACCATCACACGTTTGTCGCAGAGAAAAGATCTATCAAAGTTATACTCGCTCAGCAATGCTCGTTTGCTCGCTTGGCGGTCAGAAATCACGCCATAAAACCAACTAGCGGTAATTTCTACCAAAAGTGCAGCCGCCCCGAGCGAGTGCAGGTGCGAGTTATGGCCCGTCGCACAAGAACACTCGCTTATAGCCGAGCGACAAAACTATTGGAACTACACAACCGCTTAATAATATGAATGAGGTGGAATTCTGCCTTTCTCAAGCTCGATCGACACTATATGACATTTGGCCAATTTTGAGTTTTCAATACATCCGTAATCAAAAAAAAAAAAAAAAACGGTCTGTCTAAGCAGTATTTACCTGACTGCCGAAGGAGGGTAATGTGTTTATCAATCTATGTATGTATTTATGTTTGTTCCTATGTGGCGTTCTATAGACCAAACGCGTTGGTCGATATTGATGATTCTTACGTCAATCGATTCATCTTAACTTTGTGAGTGTCACTGGCTACATTAAAATTGGAAAATAGAAAAATGGCGGATTTTGGGAGCCATATTGTGGGGGCGCTTTTTTTTTTCCTCCAAACTCATCGTGTGGAGTATCAACATAAAGGGGATTAAGAGGTGATTTCAAAAATATATAATACTTATATGTTTAAATGCACAAAATTCAAAAAAAAATAAAGCTAGGTAATTCAAAAAATCAAAAAAACCCGACTGCTTAAGAAGCGAACTAAGAAGACATAAACTAGAAGAAAATTATGCTGTGCAGTCGGAGGATACATCTGGTTATGGTCTGCCAGCTCGCGAATATGTTTTTTTTCTAATATCAATAGATGTCATAGATCAGTAGAGAAAATAAAAACGTCGCAAATTGTTATGTTGATCCTATATTTGATAAGATTATGTCACTCAACCTAACCTTTCCCCACTGTATCTTCCAGTCTAACCGGATTCAGCTGAGTACCAGTGTTTTACATGGAGCGACTGCCCATCTGACCTCCACAACCCAGTAACTGTTTAACACGATACCCCTTGGCCAGACTGGTGTCAGATCTCAGGCTTCTTACTACCCGTAACGATTTTCAAATATCTTCAAATGATAGCCGGGACCCACGGCTTAACATGCTTTCCAAGGAACGGAAGAAACTCACTATGTAAAGATGGTAGCCCATCAGCTGTTATTATTTAGCCACGAGCTCCCACTTGATAAGATTAAGTAATTGATTTAAATTAACAATTGACCTATTCGAAATTGCGCAATGAGATCTATTTTTTACACCAGGAACTCACACATATGATTTATCTATCTATATATATAAAAGTGAAAGGTCACTCACTCATCTATCACGAAATATCGAAAACCGCTTGTCTTAATAAAAATGAAACTTCGCAGGGAGGTTCCTCAAGTGACGTAAATGCCTACTAAGAAATGATTTTTGGAAATTCTACCCCCAAGGGGGTAAAAGAGGTGTTGAAAGTTTGTATGAAATTTCTACAGTTTGTAAATTGGACACGTAAAATTTTACATTTACGTTCTTGATTGATAAAAAGAATTCATGTATTTATTGGTTTTTGGCAATTCTACCCGTAAGGTGGTAAAAAGGGGGATGAAAGTTTGTATTAAATTCCTACATATTGTAAGTTGCACACGTCAAATTTTTGATTTACGCTGAAGGTTGATATAAAGATTTATGTATTCATTGTGTTTTTGAAAATTCCACCTTAAGGACGCTATTACATTTTTCTACAAATAACAGTGCTTTTCAGGTACAATTTTAATGTATATGCAATCACAGATGTGAAGATATCATGGTCTTAATTTAAAGATAATATATTCAGCTCCAGATTGGCATCAGAAAAATTGTATGACATCATACAAAATTTTTGCACAAATACGTTTTGCCGAATAGGTCCCAGTTTAGGTAAATTTACAGCATTTTTTAATCTTCAAAATTATAAGAAATTGCAGAATACATAGTCCTTTACAGGTTCAGCTAATTATTTTTTACTTAAATCATTATATTTTTTAATTATTAGCTAAAATAAAAACACTTGCCGACTTCTTCATACATTTTGCACACGAGGCTGACCGAGGCTCTTCATTCCGCGCTCAGAAGCGCTCGTGGAAGGACGGCCGTATAGCTTTTTCGCTTAAAATAATTACGATAAAAGTAATAGAAAAGATTGTAGTGTGCATGCGTGTGAGTACCGTCGGCGTCGTCGTTTGTCTTGATCGAAAGGAGTTGATATTTAAACGGGCCAAAATAAAAGTATGTTTGAGTGTCCTATTATTTTTAAGAATGTGATTTAGAAATTATATTGGGTAAGATCGGGATTCGGATAGGTGGTGTTAGGCAGTTGTTGACAAGGTTGAGAAATGGATGGGTGGGTTTAAACAGCTCTTAGTAAGATTAGGATTTGGATGGGTAATGTCAAGCTATCGGCGGTGAAGGTTAGAAGTGGATGAGTGGGAGGAGATTTATGATTTTAACCGGTTTGTATGTATGACGAATACGGGGCCAAAACCAAAATACAAGATGGCGCCGACGAAAATTTGGCCGCTTTTCGACATGGGTGTCATTATCATGGTTTTTGGGTGCGCTTAAAACGAATATGGGGTCAAAACCAAAATACAAGATGGCGCCAACGAAAATTTGACATTTTTTCGTCATGGGTGTCATTGTCATGGTTTTTGGGATGGCTTATATCTAATATGGGGTCAAAAACAAAATACAAGATGGTGCCGACGAAAATTTGGCCGCTTTTCGACATGCGTGTAATTTTCATGGTTTTTGGGTTCGCCTATATCTAATATGGGGTCAAAACCAAAATACAAGATGGCGCCGACGAAAATTTTACATCTTTTCGTCATGGGTGTAATTTTCATGGATTTTGGGTAGTATGTCATTAGCTGCTGCTCATTATGTAAAAATTTTAGATAATAATATTTTATATGTTCCATGTAAAGCAAATTAAAAATTCAAGTCACAAGACATTTTTAATCCTTGTGACCAAAAATTATTTCGTTTTAGGTATCTACTTATTTCACGTACCTAACATTTTTTTTTAAATACCTACTTACTACAACAATGTCCAAACTAATTTTCTTTTCGCATGTCGGTGTCGGTACCTATTGCTTTTTGGTTTTTCGACACAGGAAAGTTATTATTTTTCTCTTCTTAGTTTTTGTTGCACCCCATAGTGGGTATACTAAATACGTCTGTTTACCCCCTAAAACCATTTAAGCGTGATTTTATATTATGGTATGGTAAAACAAAACAAACATACGATCACACTATTCGCAGGTCATTTGCTATTTGTTATTGAAGAGTTCCATTGTCTATCGCCGAAGATCTTTATCAGATTCTAATATATTATACAATAAAACCTTCCCTGAAAAGACATACATTTATCGACGAAAACCCGATCGTTATCGGATAAGTAGTTTTCACGAAGAGATAGAGAACCTCTTTTTTTTAAGTCGGTTGAAAATAATAACCTACTTTTTACGACGACGGTTTGTAAAAGTTACCAAATGCATTTTCAAAGTGCGAACTAACCTTCCTGAATCAACTCCAATAAAATAAAAAAAATAATATCAAGGATCAATATTATTTCGGTGATGTATAAAATCGAGCGCTCAGTAGTTTCAATGAGTGCGTGCGCATAATGTTGCTGTGTGCGACTAGATACCTAAATTTGAGTTCGTCGAAAATGTAACAGCGTCCCTAAAGGGGTATAAAAAGGGTTGAAAGACTGTGAAATTTCCACGTTTATAAGTATGACACTAACTGAAATTAAAGATTTACGCCTTTGGTTGATAAAAATAATTCATGTATTTATTGGTTTTTGGGCATTCTACCACTAAGGAGGTAAAAAGGTGGAAATTTGTTGGGCTTATATAATTGAAACTTGGTATAAATACTAACAAAGGAAATAGTAATGGTTTTCATTTATAGTTTTTCAAAACTACTCCTAAAAGAAGATTTAGGGGGTGTTAAAGTTTTGTAAAAAAATTAACTTTACAGGGCTTCTTTTTATGAAGTGTGGTAGCACTAAGAGGGAATTTTTGGATCTTTTAAGGGGGTGAACTAAAAGTCATCTGTAGGATAAAATACGAACACGCGAACGAAGTCGCGGGCGAAGAGCTAGTAGTGGATAAAAATCATCGATATTTCTTATATAGCGGTATTTTAGTTTGTTTTTACCGTAACAAAAATGTTTTTTTAGACAATGACACTCTATATGACGGCAGAATTACAAATCCGTGTTGAACTAGAATGGATAGTTTCAGTTGTAATGCGAATTCCGACTGAAACTATCCATTGAACCTGAAAATTTAATTTGGTCTCGAATCGAAAGTATTTCATAATAGCATTTTCACTGTGTTACGCATCATTCAGTTTCAATTTACGATAAAACGAATGGGTAATGTTATGTTATGTATATATGTTTAAATGTATTTTAAAGTATTTGAAATATAAACTACAAAATACCAATTTTTTTTTATTTAAGAAGTAATTGAATTACAAATAACAAATACGTATTTGTATTTCAATTACGTAACCCAACCCTGGCTCGTCTCTTGTTGAAATAAAACTAGAAGGAAAACATAGGCTAAGCTAAGCATATAACAGTTACCTTCTTCTCTAAGGTAGGAACTATGCCGAAGTTTGATTGTTGTGAAATTCGAATACCGGCGAATTCCAATATCTAGGGGTCTTGTTAAATCCGACTAAAATGCGAGAGCAACTTTTCATTTTTGTAGACGATAGGCGAGGGCCATAGACAGCACGTGAACCCAGTAATTAATGCGAAACAAGGAGATATAAAACACATATTCACACCGAAATGTGTAACCGGCGAGGCGTATAATTAAAACATCACTTGGGTTAGAATCGGATGAAAGAGTTTCAGATACGTTCAAACATGACGTGCGCTGTGCTTGCTACGTTTTTTATTGAAAAACTATTTTTGTTCCATACAATCGCCAACAGAATTGGCGATTTTATTTACAGCATGCGGAGTGGAACTGAACGTGTTTACGCCTTGGCGTAGGGGTAAGATTTGCCAAATGAAAATACCTTTAGACCTTACTAATTATTACTATAAAATCTGAAGATACAGGAATACTTTTTGGGACCCGTTACAATGTTATTTACGGAACTTATCGTCGACCGGTCGCTGGTGGCTCGTGGAGGCAAGTGTCCGCTGTGTACGAGCGCAGGGCTCGCTTGGCGGACGTCCGCGTTTACAAATAGCCTTTTAATTCTTTTTCGGTAGTTAAGTATCGGATTCGAATATTTTATTCGGCGAAAAAAATCAACATGCAATGTTTAGGTTTGTAGCAATACTCAGGCACGTCCTCACTGGGAGCATTCTTTCGTGAGCATTTGTAAACAAGCAATTGAAGGCGAGCAACAAATGCTTCCCAGTGAGCCCAGCATTCACTTTCGAGCTAAATTATGAACGTTCGAGTCCAACATTATTTTGCGAGCTTGGAGCATTTGAGTACGATCTCGTTAAATGCATTCATTTCAAAATGTCGGATAGAGAAGTCGTGGCTGCAGATTTTTTTTTTATTTGCCAAGAAGGTCACAAACACTTAAGATGAAGGAATTATTCCTTACTTTACAAGTGGCCAGAAATATTCCTACATACATACTCATTGATTTCATTAACTGAGTAATTGCTTTCGAGCGTTTTATTTGCGTGAACATTCGAATGCGAGCAGTTGACGCGAAAATCGTTGCGACGTCCACACCGGCCGAAGTTTGCGCTTGCTTGTAAGCTTTGTAACGCACGGCTCAACGTCCACACCACTCGAATATTCGAAGTTGAATGCTCATTACACGTGAATGCTCTCAGTGAGGACGCTCCTTAATAAGGCACACTCGCTCGAAAAACTTAACTCGGAGCTAGTTGCTAACACCAGGTTGACAGTTTGTCATACAATATTGTCAATTTACCCTCGTGTTAGTAACTAACTGTGAAATAGGTTTCTGGCACAAGTGGGCCTGAATGGTATAAGGGGTAGAACAACGTCATCAGAAAAGCCCTTAACAATTCAAATATATCTATGAACTTCCAGAACACCTTGAGGCTGTAGCTACGCCGAAACACACCCTTGAAATAAACAATGTGGCATTATGTTTGAATTATTACTGAGAAGAAACATATTATGTTGTGTCCTCAACATAATATGTTTCTTCTAGTAATAATTCAAACATCAATTCAAACATTTTAAGTTCTTAGAGTATCGAGGTAATATGCTACACTTTGGTTAAGTACAGATTATTGTTTATGGTGGGAAGTATAAGGCAAATAAGAGATATGGAAGCTTAAGTTACATATTTATAATTGTAATTGAAGTACGTAATATTGTAAGTATGAAAAATAAAATAACTTCCTACGCGTAAAAAGTGTTTTATCATGCCAAAAGAACACACTGCTGCTATAGAATCAATCTTATTTCATATCCAGGGTTTTAAAATATCTCCATACTGAATTTCATCTAAATTGGTTCAGCCGTTTAGTCGTAAAAAGGTAAAAAACAAACAGAGGTATATGCGCATTTATAATATTACTAAATGCTGCCAGCGGCTTCGCCCGCGTAAAACACAGAAATTGTCCCACGGGAACTGTCTATTTTTTCGAAATAAAAGTAGCCCCCGTTCTGGCGTGATTGAGTAACAAACATCAACATTTTTACATTTATAACACACATCATCACATCATCAGCCTATTAATTGTTCCCACGGCTGGGACACAGGCCTCCTCTCTGTGAGAGGGAATGGGCCACCACGCGGGCCCAGTGCTGGTTGGTGGATGTCACATGTCTTCGAACTTTTGGTTCCAAGACATGCCGGTTTCCTTACTATGTTTTCCTTTACCGTTTTGAGAGCAGTGGTGGCCCAGTGGTATCGGCCGCGACTTACTAGTTGTGAGTCGTGGGTTCGAACCCAGGCAGGCGCTTTACTTTGTGTAAATTATTTCATCATTTATAACATTAGTAAGATATTGAGAAAAAGAACACCTACAAGTATTTGTTAGTCGCCTTTGCCCGGCAGAGGCACAGTGTTGCCTAAATTTAGAAAAAAAATGTGGGCTTGACATTGTCTTCTAAAAACCAGCGCTTTTCTAGTTTCGAGGAAAACAGTAGATATTTTATCATTTTCTTTCTTTCTCTCTATTTATAGGTGTCAGAAACAAATCATTTGCTAAAATTCTGTATGATACGTGACTGTACAAAACTAAGGTAACACATCTTTTTTTCAACTTTTCGCCTTTTTCAAGTACTTATTTACAGATTTTTACAGGCCCTGGAATTTCTAGAGACATTATTTTATATATCAAATAAAAATTAATAATCATCATCTGCGTAGTCTCTTTGACTATGTTGGGTTCGGCTTCTAGTCTATCCGGATCTAGCTGAGTACCAGTGTTTTACATGGTGCCTATTTGACACACACAACCCCCCCCCCCCCCCCTCCGCTAGACTGATGTCAAATCTCAGGCTTCTGACTACCCGTAACGACTATCAAAGATAAATGACAGCCGGGATCAACGGCTTAACGTGCTATCCGAGGCACGAAAGAAACTCGCTATGTAAAGATGGTCACGGACAAATCTCGGCAAGCGTTGCTTAACCTTGAAGATCAACCCGTGAAGTTATTTTTTAGCCACGAGCTGCTCAAATAAAAATTAAGAATGCGGGCAGACAAATTAAACTTAATCTGACTTCAGAATTAGCACAAACCTTCGCAATATTTTATTTTGTGTTTGATCAAATTTAAACACATTTCATGGAGTTCAGAATTCAGTTCGTCTATTTAGAATTAAATAGTCTTTTGATGTGAAAAAAATCGAATCTAGCCATACATTCCTAAAACTACAAACTACATTTTGTTAATAACAATCGGACAAAGATTTTTTCTTGTTTGGTGATTTACGGTGAAAAGAAATATAAAACAAAGTCTTTTATGACAATATCTCGATTTTATATATCCAAATATTGGAAAGAGCATCTATTTAATACATTCCTGTTCTAATACTGAGTATTTTAGTTTAATAACCACAGAACACAGTTCGTAGGTGCGCCAAGTTCTTTATCGTGAATTTCTGCTGACTTTTCTAAGGGTATCCTAGTGCGGCGCCCCTGATAACGCGACCATTTTCTTTTTGTGAGAATCAAACTAATAGTTTCCCGAGGGCTTATAGAACGTAATAAATTTTATTTCATCTTGACGTATCTGCTTTTTTTCTATTAGTGGCGCAGTTCCGATATATCCGACCAGAAATAATTTGCAGTATAAAACAAAAAAAAGCCCGTTCATCTTCATAATCTTTGGGGTTTATATACTCGCGACCATGAGTTATGGCCATCAGATTAATTACCTAAATTATTTGATAATGCGTTAATTTCAATAGCTTAAATAAACAAATAATTAATAATATGTTCTGTCTCCTGCTTGTTATGGAAAATAGTGGAAATTATGTTACTTTTTTAAGTTGATTACGTCGACTTTCTTTGCGGGATTCAAATTCCAGCTTCATTGCGTCGGCGCTTTTTTGGTGGTAGCTACCGTTGATTCTGGCTTTCAGGAGTAGCGGAGGTTTGGGAATAATGCCGCGAGATTTCCCAAAAATTAATAAAAAGCTAGTAATAAATAAAAAGCATGTAATAAATAAAAAACTAGTAATAAATAAAAAGCTAGTAATAAATAAAAAACTAGTAATAAATCAAAAAACTTTTCTTACTTTACTGCGCGATACTGGTAATTTTCTTATGCATTCATTATGAGCACGTCACAGTAACAGCTGATTAAAATCTTAAACGAAACCGTGAACAATAGCAGCAAATTAATAATTTTATGCGAAATAATTTACAAAATTTGTGAGCACCTATTGACGACTCTACCACAAGTTAGACAGAAGCTTTCTAAATCCTTAACATAGCTTTAATATTCTTAATAAATTCATAAAAAAAAATAGGTCATCATAAGGATATTGTCCTCCAGTTCATTACGCTAGCCGTCGGGATTAAACATTGCCGTTAATTTGTCTGTGAAGTCAATAAGTAACGCTGACCCGTGGCCCTTTAAAATGGTAGAATCACCAGTTATCAAAGACCCATCTTTTAAATCCGACCTTTGCTGTTCACAATCGCAACTGAAATGAAATCCGGAGGGCAAGGGGTCAGAGGTAACTGGCGGGTTGTATTGTGTGTGTGAGTGTGAAATTGTAATTCTAAAACGTGGTCATTATCCATGCAGTGACCTCGGATATGGGACAGGTGGAGACAGGGGTCCCTTAACGTGAGGAGCAAGATTAGTCCCACATGCAAAGTTTTAAATTAAAGGCAGGCCGTGGATGGGGGATAAAATAGTGTGTAATGCGTGGTGTTAAGTGACTTGCCTCTTGTTTTATCTTTGTACTCTCATAATTATTTTACAGGCTTTGTGCTCACGATGTTGTCTCTCGAATAGCTGTAGTTGTGTGTTAGTCTTGTGTTGAATCATGTAGGATGTTTATCTAAATTATGGTTAAGTAAACAGTACTCAGTAAATTCGTAACATTTCAAATTAACGTTTCTGTGCTGAAATATGTTTGTGTTTTGTTTCAGTAAAGTGAATTTTATTTGTTTTGTTTTGTATTTTTAAGATTGTTTATCGTGGCTGTTTCGTTTATCTAATTGCTAAAAATAACTTAAAATGTCATTTGTAGTTTATATTTGTCTTTTTTTTATTTTTTTTCTATTCAATATTCTACCGCGGACATGTAGCAGTCCGCGCTCTTTTTTATTGTGTTTATATTTTGTTTGTTTTTTTTTCGTAATAATTACAATTGTTTGACTCCTACGTCGGACATTATTTTTAGGCTTACTTAACTAACTTAAATTTATATACATTACACACTGGCATTACAATTTTATGTTTCTATTTACTACTTATCTTTATGTTATTAACTATTTTGTTTACTTATTTCTATTGATACACTGCTTATGTTATACTTATGTTATGTTATTACTATATCTATTGATACACTTTCTGGGAAGATGCATGGCAGTGCGAGCAGATCAGCCCTGGCCGACGGTTCCGGTTATAGAACCGCGTCGTTAGGACGTTAAGGTGACGTAAGGACTGACTCGCTCCACCATGCAGCTTCACATATATATATTCTTTTTTTTTTGCTTTAGACAGGGTGATGGTTTGGGTATGTGTTTGGGTTGGAGTTTTTGGATGGGACTTGTTAGGTGGTGTTTTGGTGATGTCTGCTGACCAGGGACTTCACTAGCGTGAGCAAGGCCTCTATGACGACTACGTCTCGATGCTGCATGGCCGTCTTAAGATTGTAGTTGACGACCGTTTTAGTCGGCGCATCCATCGCCCTCTTAGCAAGGCGGCCTGCGGCGTCATCGGCGTCGTCGGTGTAATAGACGCAACTAACTGTATGTCTGGAAACCGCCACTACCGCGTGGAAGATGCTATCGTGGACCTGAAGCCTCCTAGACTTGGTCTTGATGCTGATAACGCTGTCGTATATCGACCCCTGAGCCTCGTGTATGGTTAGCAGGCGCGACCCCTCGCCGGACCCATATTCCTGGCAAGCAAGAGAGGCTTTCACTCCCTGCGTATGAACCAGGAACAGAGTGTTTTGGGCAGTACTCGGTATTTGCGCCCCTGTGTAACTTTTCACCTTCACGGAGTGGACCCGCGACAGCGACGACTTGGAGGAGTATAAACCGGGGTATATCTCACACAGTGCACACGCCACGTCCACTGACTTGCGGTGTGTGCAGAGAAACTCCTGGGTGATACCAGCCACCAGGTCTGGACGGGTATACCTAAGCCCGAATAGATTCTCCCTGTCCAAAAATGGAAGCTGGTTAACGTCTCCGACGAAGGCAAGCTCGCTCGCTCCATACAACTTTACTGCCATGGCTATGGCCCCAAAGTGGTTCATAAGAGCCTCGTCTACCGTAAGACGGTAGCATTTGTCTTGGCTCTTGAAACCGTTTGCTAGGATTGAGGCCTTAGTGCGCACCTTGGTCTTTGCTCGGTCTCCTAAGCGGCGCGCAAGATTTTCCCTAAGATCTTTGGCAGCTTCTGTTGTCGTGGTGGCTATCACGTCCCTGTTCTCTTCGAAGTGCTTTACCAGCCAGGTTGTCTTACTGCAACCCGGAACTCCGTTAATCCACCTGATATTGGGTACTGCCCAACTTTCCTGCGATGCTGGGATACCGGAGGTCCCCGAAATGGTGTGTGCCATTGCCAGGATCTTATCGTCCGGCATGATTTTGGTACATTTGGCGGTAACCACTATCGGGTCGTCATTTGGCACACTGAACTTGAGTTTGCCTGAGCGCTCCGTCTCCTCCTTGTCCAGGACCACAAAACCACTCCTTGTGCTGTAGGCTGCCATATACGACACCGTCATTTCCCCTTTGATGACTTGGGATGTGACGTTGTCGTACACCGCTGCCCCTGCTTCCTCGAGCAGTACCCTTAACAGACCCTCTGTGTCTCTCTGGAAGGTCTGCAGGATCTTCCTGCATATCGTAAGATTGACCTCTCTGGTCGCTCTTACGATTGCTTCGTACTCGAGGAACGCGCTCTTTACGTGGTCCGTGTTACCCGACTTTATTGCAAGGGTCGGCGGGCTGACTTGCCATTTGTCGGCTCGTGTTGGCTTAAGCTTTTGCTGGGTTGGTTCCTTTGGTGTTTTTCTGAAGAACCTCTCCGTGTTGTCTCCTGCTTGTGAGATGGTGATGCGTAGCTGGTGCTTGGGAACAGTGCACTGAGGAAAGTGCCAAACGCTTTCAGGCGACTCCTCGACTGGGCCCGGTCCTCCGGGTTTATGGTGTTGCACTGCTTCTTTGCGGCTTTTTTGGCTGCTGCCTTCTGCTGGGCCCTTTCCGATCCACTTTGAGTGGTGGGGCTTGTTGTGGGGCTCATTGCGCTGGCTGTTGGTTGTCTGGGGGCTTTGAGGAAACTCAGGGTTTCCCCCCTGTCCTCGTTGACAACAACCTCATGATGTTCTGAGGCTTTTAGACAGCCAAAGCGGTCTGCGACGTCTCCTCTCTCTCCTCCCACCACCATTGTGTCCACACTTATGGTTCGGGCCGCGGCTGACGTGTAGTCTCCTACCTCCCTGATCTTCTGAAGCAATGAGCTTGCCTGAGCAAATGGAGTAGCCTCTCCCCACTCGAGTAATGTGATTGTTTTCCCTTTAAATCGTATTAGTCGGCATCGGTGAGTGGCCACTTCCACTCGGGGTAGTGCCGCATACTTGCTGCCTTTTATGCTCATTTTTGTGGTGCTTCCGTTAATCAGGGCGGCAAGGCCCGGTGAAAGGTCTATTCGGGCCGCAGCTTGACTTGAACCTATGCAGAAGTCTATGCCTAACTTCTCCTATTCCCTGTTCATGAACAGAGCGACGCCTCGCAGTCTGATGCCAGGCGTCACCATATATTTGTCTTATAAAGTAAGGAATAAATAGGTGATCATCAAGTTTAGATACTAATAAGTGTTTTAGTTTTAAAAGAAAATATAAAAAGCAAGCTACAAAATTGTATTAAAATAAGTACGATAAATCACCCATACGATAAATGATCTACCAACAACCCCTAATTACAGACGATTTCTTTAGAGTTATCGATCTACATACAATTATGTATTTACAACTTTGAAAACACATACAAGTACGTAAGAATATTAAAAATATTCTGTTCACTTCTCCAGAGAAAATGATATTAACGAGTAACGAAGTCAACGATGTGAGCACAAAGTACAAATTTTATTACGCAGTAAAATGTGAAATTATATCAAATATTTTTTGATATAACGCCTACGAAAGCGGGTAGGAGCCGTAAACTGAGAAGTCTTGAAAAACAGACTTTTTGCTGATATGTGCCTTGAATTACTTTATGGTACTGTTACGCGAGGCCAAGTAAACAAGGTTTAAAAAAAAAACACTTTGAGTTACACAGAAGAAATAGTTTAATTGATTTGACCTTGATACAAATTTTGGCTACTCAAAACTGGCAGACACATGATATATGCGGAGACCGTTCAGGCTCTAAGATCGGGACGAGACTGGCGCATCGCGGGAGCGGGGAGGCAGTCTCGCTTCAAGATGATGACACGACAATTCTTAATAAATCTAAGTAATCGATTATTATTGATTGCGAGAAATACAGGACTGATCAATGTGGTGATTTTTGGTGAGCTTCGATAGATGTCCACATGTGGACGTATTTTGGTTGAAACGATGATGATAATCTATTTCTCACGAATTTGAAATTTTTTGGTCAGTTCTAGGTGCCGTATTAGAAATAAACAAAGATTGAAACAAATGGATACGGAGAATTTTATTAGTTCTGTCATTTCGAGACACTGCCAGCCTTTGATTATATACTTGTCTAGATGCCACATTGACCCTACCTGAACGGCCCAAATAAAGTCTACTAAAATTGGTAGACTCTTATTTATGTCAGTGTCATTTGAAACACCTAACGGTAACGCGTTCACGAAAAATAATTTATTATGCCGGTTTGTGTCGTCAGACTGTATAGGACAATTATGGACAATTATGTGGGAAAACCGTATAATAATACCAAGAGCACTTTTCACCGGTAAGTTTTGTTATTTAACCACTATTAGTATAAGAACACACGATTTTTAATTGGTTACTTTGTAGGTTAGTCTCATTTAGCCAGTGTTGTCAGTTTATTACTAGGGAGATTTAACGAAACTATGGGAGACAAAATACAAATAGCATTACATAATCTTTCGATCAGAAGAACATTATTATTTTAAAAATTACATTATATATTGACCAGTAAATGACAACTTACCTTAACGTAGCCCAGGCAATAAAATCAAAGAGAAAAATATTCAGAGAACAAACACAAAGAGATGGGTTTTAATCTATAAATTACTGTATATTTTTTCATTGTATTTTTTGTTGTTACTAAAATAAATGATACACTAATCTACAAAATTATTGTTTAATGTAACCTGTTTTGTTTAACTTTCATCATATTAAATAATTCAGAAAAGGTAGGTTAATAGTTTGGAGCAGGTATCCCTTAACACGCATAAATTGACAGTTTGACGACAATAAGTACACTAGCGGTACTCACACATGTCACGCAATTGGAGACAGTTTTAGCGCGTCGTTTGTTTGCATTGTTCTATCTAGACAAGTATATAATCAAAGCTGCCAGCGCGGTTGGTACGACCATTCCATGTTCTGTGTTTTTTGCTTCTATTGTTTTCACATGAACGAAGAAGGTTAAAATCGAATTCGACCTCACCTATATTTTAAATATTTTTAATTCAAATTGAGATAACATTTGTTGTATTTTCAAAGAGGTTCAAATACTTTTTAGTTATGGACTTAGTGACATGAGGCGTTTATAATACAACAAAAATATAGATGCCAGTAACAGCGGTAGTGCCAGAAAATAAAAATAATACAGACTTTGACAATATTACTTGTAATTTCGTTAGTTCCAATTAAAGCCACCAGGCTACATGATCTGGCTGCATTATACCTGATATTTTTTTTGACAGATTGAATTGACGAGAAATAAATCGAATATTTTTTAGCTTTTTGCGGAAAAAAGCGACATACGTCCACCTAGCAACGCCGCAAAGCGGTCACTATCGAATTGCACTGGATGGAAAGAGAAGCACGATGGAATTTGTATAGACTTTTTTACAAAACACAATAATATGAATTACTTAAAATTAATGAATGAAACTTCAATATTTACGACAATGAAGTTTTGCGTCCTGTTATGATACGTTATTGTTGTTAATTGTACTAATGTACGCTGGTCAATATTACCGGAAAAAAGTTTTGAAGGTCACGGTAAGAGTTAACTTTTCCATTCAATATCGAGGTTTTTGTGCGTAAACGTGTTTCGGCCATAAAGAAGTTTTCGGAAATATGATCAAGATTAACATATCTTTTTTCCGCTGCCACATCTTCAATAGATTTGGCAAAAAAATATTTAAAAAAATGCCTATTTTGATTATTCAGCCCCTTAAAATACAATAATTACAAAGTATGCGTCACAATTACGCAAAACTGTCATCGCTCAGAATAATGCTGGGACTCGTGCGTGAGACAGAGCCACAGCGCTGGTTTTCAGCGATAGCCGATGTCGACTGGGTGACTCCGAACCAATAAAACCTTAGTGGCAAGTGACGGAGCGAACAGTTTTATTTAAGAACAAATAATAAATAAATGAGTAAACATAAATAGGTAAATGAGCGTTTAAAAGTTCAGATATAAAAACAAAGTGTCATACTTTTTGTTTTGTGTAGGTAGTATAGTAGTGGATACAGTGAATATAATATTCAAGCAAAGGAAGGTATGATTGTAAAGAAGTTCAAGGTATTTTTAATAAGAAAAACATACTATGATGTAAATATTTTGTGTAACACAGATGGAAAGGATAAGGTACTGTGGGCATTTTATAAAATTGTAATATAAAGAGTTAACATGTCTTGTTTCCGTTGCGCATCTATTAGGTACTGCCGAAAACGTGATCTGAACGCATGGATCGTACCAAGCACTCTTAATGGTGGTGGAATATTATTCCACACCTTGGATGCAGCGTATCGGAAACTGCCCGTGAAAGCCGCTATCCTATGAGACTGTGTTGAGAGGTGCTGCGCACAAAGTCTGAGCAACTGAGCTTGTCGTGTAAGTACCACGGTTTCTTAGTCTTAATCACACCAAAAAGCCAAGCCAAGTAGTGCAACTTACGCCTCAACTTCATTTTAAGATTGTAGTATTTGTTTAGAAAGGGTGTGACATGACTTCTAGGCGGAACTGAGTAACAAAAACGAGCACATGAATTTTGGACTCTCTGTATAAGTCTATCAGTTCGAGCTAGCAAGCGTGAGTCGTAAATCGAATCAGCGTAATTCAATTTAGATAGAACAAGGGTTTCAACAAGCTGCTCGCGAAGCTTTTCAGATAGGAAGGGCCTCATTTTATAAAGTAGTTTCAGGCGATAGAAACAATTTTTCACTGAGTTAGCAACGTGCTTCTCAAATCTACAGCTGCTGTCCATACGCAACCCAATGTCCTCATTAAAAACAAACCAAGTTTTGCAGGTAGCTGCCGCAACTGCTGCCTCATACCAAACAGCATATATTTAGTTTTCAATGGATTTAATGCCAAACATTTCTCATCTTACCAGGCGGAGATTATTTCTAGATCATCGTTTATGTCTCTAATGGCAGATTCAAAATCATCTGGTCTGAAAGACATATACAATTGAACATCGTCGGCATAGGTGTGATAATTGTATTTCTGAAGGCACTTTATTTTGTCTGCACAGTGTAAAATAAAAATAATATGACCCAAAATTGACCCTTGAGGAACTCCTCATACAATAGAAGTGAGGGCTGAAGTCAAAGTAGTACCGTCGGCCAATCGTAATGCCACGAGTTGCTTTCTGTCACTAAGGTAACTGTGGAACCACTGGATAGCATTTTCGTCAAAACCGTAGTATTTTAACTTTGCCATTAACAATGAGACGATGATACAATCAAATGCACGGGAAAAATCGAGTAACACCATCAGTGAACACATGCCCTTATCTTGAGCAGCCAGAATGTTGTCCGTAACGTCAAGCAAAGCCGTAGAATTGCCTCGGTGCTTCCTGAAACCGGATTGCAGGTCAGGCAACATCTCGTTATATGCCAACAACTTAGTTAGCTGACGACATACTACTCCGACGCTCTCCATTACTTTTGATAGACAGGGCAGAATACTGATTGGCCGCAAATCTTTAACTTCTATAGGGTTTGGATTCTTGGGTAGGGGCCTAACTGTGGCAATTTTCCATTGGTGGGGAAACTCAGATGTCCATATGGAGCAATTCATAATATCTGTTATAGTTGGTAAAGTGAGTGGCAAAGTGAGTGTAAGCATATCTAACGTTATACTGTTGTAACCTTCAGCATTTGACTTTAGGTCAGTAATAATATGTGAGACATCGCTTTGGTTTACCGGACTAAGGGTGAATATTGCTTCACTATATCTGTTTATCTCTGGTATAAGGTTTGCTGCACTTGTTTTAGATTTCCGAGTAGGTATTTTTAGAACGAAAAAATTTTTTGCGGTGGGAGGTAAGCGGTTAAGGGGGAGCGTAAATCCTATCTTGTTCTCCTGGATGAAGTAGCGGTGGGCAGGAGGGCAAATTTTTTGTCAGAAATGCGCTAACTCCAACCGTTTCTGAGATATGAGGGTTTTAAAATTTTTGTTGGTCGTAAAAAAAATCCTTTTATCGGTCTCTCTGAACTGTTTCTGTGACAATGGTGATCAATGTGGACCTTATGCTAATGAGAATAAAGGTCACTTTATATTTTTTTATTATTTTTATTCCATTTATTCATTTTATATACATATTTTTACATTTATAAATATTATTCTACAAAAAAATAAAATAAAAAAACATTTCAAAATACAAAAATAGTAGCCGTATCGGGAACAGGGTCCAAGCTACCGGTGGTCAGGGCTCCTGAGAGAGGAACCTGCTAACGATACGCGCCGTGTCCAGGAGTACCGCTTTCTGGATCAAGCCCTTGATCCAGCTGCCCAACGAGAGCCTCCTAAGGTGTTGGTCGAGGCTCTTGGCTATTATGCCATTGGCCGTAACGACTATCGGCACAATGATCGTTGTATTCACGTCCCACATGTCGACAACCTCGCGATCCAGATCAAGATACTTGCTTTTCTTATCCCGGTAAGCAGCGTGCGGACCCTCCTATCCAGGGCGTCAAGTTCTGTCTGAGTCCATTTGAGTATGCCGAAAGAGTACATCAAGACCGGCATGACCCAGCCGTTGAAGGCGCGCACCTTGTTACCGCCTGATAAAAGACTATTTAATACATTTCTCAGGCGGCCAAAGAAGCGTTCCTTCAACGACTGTTTCACGTCAGTTACATTAATGCCTAGTGCTTCCGACATACCCAAATACTTGTAAGTTTCGGTTGAGGAAAGGGATCTAAGGTGTATGGAATCCGAGAGTTTTATTCCCATGGATTCCATAATCTCCCCTCGCTTTACATGCATGACTGCACATTTGTCCACACCAAATTCCATCCTGATGGCGTCACTGAAGGTTTCTGTTACCTTCAGTAGCTTCATCAGTTGCAAGTTGTTGGGGGCAAAGAGCTTCAGATCATCCATGTAAAGGAGGTGTAATATGACCTGACCACTTCTCCTCAACTGATAGCCCAGACCTGAACCCTGCAGCAGTGTACTGAGAGGGTTCAGGGCTAAACAAAACCACAGAGGATTAAGACTGTCGCCCTGAAATATTCTGCGCTCGATCCTTATAGGTTCGCTGTTTTCATGAATCTGTCGACATCCTGGATAGTGAAGAACCGTACTCCATTGCTCCATACATGACGTCAGGAAGGCGCGCAGAATTGTATTAATTTTATACAACTCCAGCACCCTCATGAGCCATGTATGTGGCACTGAGTCATAGGCCTTCTTGTAATCTATGCGACATGTCGCCAGATCCTTGCGGATACGGCGAACCTGTTGGCTAATGGCAATGTCTATAAGGAGCAGCTCCTTAGTGCCGCGGGACCCGTTCCTACATCCATTCTGAGACGCAGACATTATGGCGTTATTGTCTATATGTTGATTAATGTTAGCTCTCAGAATGGATGTAAGAACTTTATAGACCGTCGGTAAACACGTTATCGGTCTATAATTTTTAGGAACCGCAGTACTACCCGATTTATAGAGCAGTTGGGTTATTCCTGTCTTTAGGAACTGGGGCAGTGACCCTGACACTAAGAAAGACTGGAACTGAGATGCCAAACGAGCGTGCGACCTTTGGAACCACTTAATCCAAAAGTTGTGCAGTCCGTTGTAATCTCCAGGGCCAGACCGCAATACGGCTTGCCCATGCATAGATCTTCTGCTTCAGGAAGTCAATACGCTCTGTGACGCGGGACAGATAATCTCGAGAACTGATATCAGCCCCGAGAACGCCCGCCTCACAAAGCGCATCACTCTAGGGCGAGTGTTGCCCTCCCTGAAGCAGATAAGTTTGCCGATGAGTGCTCTAGCCTCACCGATACGACGCTTAATCCTGGACTGCCAAGCTGGTACAGCTGGTCGTGTAGCTCTGTCACTTTTTGGGAATTTGACGTTAGCTTCACGACATGCCGCAGCAGCCGCACAGTACAGTATTGAGTGGATATCGGCAAGGTCTTCGCTGCTATCAAAAACATTTAATAGCTGCGAATCTAGAGCACACACCAGCGCCCTATTTTCCTTATGCATGGGCAGACGAGGTAGTGGAGGTCTAAGCTCAGGCGGTGTGAGCGATACTCGCTGAATGCACATTCCAAAGCGCTCCTTAAACGTACATTGCAATGGGTACTCCCAGATATAGCCCTGTCGTCATCATCCTCACCATCATTGCAGCGGTCCATCGGTTGCAGTTGCACCGCGGCCGGTGGCAAGGCAGGCGAGACACGGCTATTCCGTGATTCATTGCGCAGTCTATCAAGTACGGCATCATCCAACATACGGTTACGTTGGATGACCCGCACCTTATCCGACAGATGTTGGGCTGAAACGTTGACAGCTGGCTCAAGCACCTGAAACAGAGAGAGCATCCGACCACGGTACGCAGTCAGGTTAATTCCCCCCACTGTAGCCCCAAAGTATGCGCGCATAACGTTTTCATTGTTCGATTGCGTCCATCGCATGCGCTGCACACTTCCACCGGGAGCGGGGACCCTGTCAGAGGCCGATGGGCCTCGAGCTTCCTGGCTGTCCGGCGGCCAGCGTCCTCCCCGTCGACGCGCAGGTGGCGGTGTCGTCGGCGGAGAGAAGTATTCGTCGCTCGAGCTCGAAGCAACTGCAGCGTCCGGGATCGCTTGACTTACGATTGTAGATGGTCCCGGCGACTGCTAGGCGGAGCTGAGCAACGAACCCGAAGATGTTGGGCGTGTGTTCTTGTCACGGGCCTGGCTTCCTGTGAACATATTTTCATTGTCTTAGCTTGTCAAATAATTTCGCATGTTGATTTTGTCGGGTTATATTGTAACTATTGTAGTTTTGCATTTTTTTTGTCTTTGTTTTAGTGTGTTTAGTCATTTTTCTATTGTATTATTCTATATTAATAATGTACTATTTTAAATTGGAAAATTCAGAGAGAAAATTTTATGTGTCACCTTGACACGTCAGGCCACAGATTTTTTTTTAAATTATTTTTTAGTTTTTTTTAGTTTTTGATTCGGTCTCCACGCTCAAAAAATGCTATGCAATAGCTTTACCGCGGCAGTCTCCGAGTGCCACACGTCTTTTTTTAAAGTCACATTGCTCTTATCTGGAAAATAAAATGGCATCTTGATATAATTTGTATCCAAAAGCTGTAAAACTACCATTTTTATTTCTCCGTAAAAAATCTGGCTATTGAGAAATCGGCCCGAAGGACAGCGAGGAGGTCAAAGAAAAGATGGATAGAGGATTGTGTAAGGAAGTATATAAGAGAGAGCCAGTCAGACGGCTGACAGGATGGAAGGGACGAAATAAAATGCTGCGCCGGCCCCAAGTAATATGGGACAAAGATTATGATAGAAAAGGTTCGACTTTGTAGAGTATCATCCCTAACACTTTTTTTTGTATCCATCGCGTAACAAAGTGGAACAACAATTTGCTGGACATTGCCCTTTATATTGGTCAACACAATTTTAGCGGCTATGTCCAATATTGAGGGTCGCCTCCATCAATCACGATTCGGGGAAACGGGAAATTGAACACATGCGATTACAATTACTGGGAATTTACTTGTATGCCATGAGTCAATTAATAGGTAAATATTTACGAGAATTAATAAATATTCGATGGTTTGCCAGCAGTCTTGCCCGCGTCATTGTCAAAAAGGATCAATTTTTTTTTTCGAAATGTTGTCATTTTTAGACCTATAACAACAACAACAATTAAACGCCAGCACAGCTCAAGGCCGTGCAAACTGGATGAAGAGGGCCGACCCCAAGTAAATCGGATAAGGTCACGACAGAATAAGAACGCAGACGGAGTGGTGAGAAAGATCAGTTTATCATATTGATAAGGATCTAATATTAAGTAAGATATTAGTATGAAGTGCAAGTTAACTATAAGATGCATTTTTATAAAAAGCAAGATAAATACGTAATGCGTTTTTTGGAAAAGGTATTTTTTTTGTATAACTATTCGTGGCATTTCCTAAACCATTGAAACCTTTCAACCGAATATCGCCAATAAAACCAAGGCAGAATATTTTAAATGAAACATCGAAACTGCATGTTGGTACTTTCACAACGGGCTTTGATTCGTCCATTTTTTTCACAAGGTTATCTAGATTTTTTTGTTATTCTGCACCAGCCCTGGAGTTGACAATGTCATGTCGGGCTAGCCTTTGCGACTAGCTTTACCATTTATTTCTTTATGGTGGAAAGTTTGTTCTTTCCACCGTAAAGAAATAAATGGTAAAGCTGACAAACAAAAACAAAAAATTTGTGATTCCAATTTTTTTATTAGTGTTTGGTTCTTTTTTGTGTTTTATATTGTTATTAAAAAGTATATTCAACATGCGTGTATTTAACGTTGTTACAGGAAAGTCCTCAATTCGATTACCAATTCTCTCAAGTTCTTAATTACATACGTACATTTTGGTCCTTCGAGCCGGAACAGAGATGTTAGCCATCTGATAGGTCTCTCTATCTCTGTTAGGTGTTTTGGGCACAGTAAGGGTAATGAGACAAAAATATAAATCCAAATCTGATTTATTATCAATATTTTACAGCTTATATACTATTTTGTCTTAACATTCACTAATGTACAAATGTATATGTGTCCAATGCGTGTAAGATGCAACCAAACAGTATTTTATCTTGGCCGTGCGTCAGCCAGGCCGAGTGCTGAGTCTATTTCCAAAAGTAAAATTGAACAATTTTGATAGGTCTATTTTGCTAAAAGACTATACACAACTTTAAAAGTTCCCTGTCTACCCTTATTATACTTTGAATATTAGGTCCACTTCAAAACTTAGTTAATTTAGTTATCGTTACTTGGGATCAACCTCATCAGCAGGCTACATAATGCGTCCCATAGACCCATGCTACCTAAATGTAACACAAACATGAGTGAACCTTAATTCTCGCTCACCGATCGTGATGGATGAGGTGCCTATCGCATCAAATTATCGCATCCCGCCTAAAACAACATTAAGACATTCCTAAACATCATTATGAGGTCCCAAGATCATGTTAACCAGTGTTCAGCTGAAAATTTATGTGAATTACGAAATATTTCCATATTGGGCGAGCATAACGCTATTATTGGTGACTGTTTGGTCCGAAAACTTATTAGGTGGTGTTTGGTCTGAAATTGTATCAAAATAAAATATTATTTTGTTCTGATCGTAAATCAGAACAAAATAATATTTTACTGAATCATGAATCAAATATTTTTTGTATTACAATTTATGGCCTATTTATTATGTCTCGCTGACAGTTATTGGTTAAAATAATTTAACACTATCGGACATACCTTTTTTTACATTGTAGCGCAGTTCTATTATATTCGTAGAAAATATTCATTTATATTTTTTCTAGATTCACAAAATTATGCAACTACTTCGGGTTTTTTTTTCATTAAATAAGGAACATAATTTTAATTAGTGACTATTAAGTAGATAATTTCTAAACCAGTTTACTAAACTCAACGGCCTTTATATGTTTAGATATGAAGATCTGCCGATTAGTTGTAGGTTGGGTCAAGCATGGTGAACTTGACCTCTCCGATACTATAATCTATGGTAAGGCGTTCCTTACAATATATGTTTATCATGTCAGTGTCATAACAGTCTTGTAAAGGCAAAATATAAAACTGTAGGGAAGAAGGTACGAGTACTTGATTCCCATAGCCATATAGAATTAAAGTGAGTATACTCTGACAGGCTTTCAAGTGAAAACGATCACAAGAGTGTGAGGAATCGTACAGCTAGTTGTTGTCTTTATCTAGAATTCTGATTGGTCCGCGTCATAGGTTGGCAGTGTCACCTTCGTCACGATCATAGTGACGAAAGAAATGAGGTGGATATTCACCGTAAAATCGCTTTGTCACGTTTGACGGATTAGTCCATTTTGTGACGGTCATGCGCAATCCAGTTTTCAGCCCAGTTTTTTGATCGCACATTGTTATCTTCAATTGTGAGTAAAACAATTTATCGTATTATTAACTATCCAACTTATTTGACTATTCGTGACGAAAAAAATACCTGTAAATTTGCATTTTCCCGAAATTTGGAACCATGGTTACCATGTTTAATCATTGGTAAAGTTTACTAAGGATCTAAAATCTGGGCCTAAGTCCATGCCTGTAAAGCCAAAAATATTATGTCAGTAGGAAGTAAGTACTTTATTTCCAAGTAGGCGACATTATTACGAATAACCTTTTCATTTCTCGAAATTTTAATGAATATGTGAACATAAAGGAGTAGGCATTACCTGAAGAACATGTCAAATGTTGGAGAAAATTTTGGTTACAACGATGTTCGTTTACTGGTTCAGGGGTTTGCGTGTAGATAGCGTTTTGGAATTCGCTGCTTGACATTTTGATTGTCTAAAATAAAATAAAATGTCGTGGTGGCCCAGTGGTTAAGACCTCGCCTTTCGTGCTTGAGGACGGGGGTTCAAATCCGGACAAGTACCAATGTGACTTTTTCAAAGTCATAATTATGTACTTTCTAAGTTTATCTTTAACAACACAGGCAACGGTGAAGGAAAACATCGTGAGGAAACCTGGACTTATATAGTTAATGTAAGAGGCGGCTTAATTAACTCTGACACCAGTGGTGGCCACATCCTCACATGAAAAGAAGAAGATGTTTTTTTGTTTGGCGCCAACTCAAAATGCTAGACTAAAAGATATTTTTTTTGCTTTTCAGTTCGTTATTTCGTCGGTATTTTTTTTTGTTAATAAGGATTTTCCTCGTTGTTTACATATAGTTTTTGAAGAAGATAATAATACCAGCCATTTGCTGTCTCACTGCAGGGCAAAGGTCTTTATCCAATAGAGATCGTGCTTTCTCTGTTTGATAAAAGCCCTTTTAATTAATCGCCACACTTGCTCAAGGCGGGTTGGCGATTAGTCCAGTTACAGAAACAATCCAGGATAGTAAATAAACAAGAATATTACAGCAAATCATTTTGTATTATCCCAATGTTAAAGTGATTATTCATTCAAAACTCAATGAATACCTCCCTTGAACCGAATAATTTCTAACACATCTTTAAAACAAACGAAACTCACGTGAAATCCAACAGCAGTATAATAGTACATTATGGTACAAGTGTGTAACGTTGGTGATTACCGCTGAGGCGCCATTGAGACCCGAGCCGTTTGGTGAGGGTCTTAAGAGAGCCGAGGACGGTAATCATCAATACACACGTGTATCATACGACGTTTTTCAACACACTTGTGAAGAAAATAATACTAAAAAATAATTACCAACAGTGAAACCGAGTTGTGATTTTTTTTTCGATATGGCGGGCAAAATTAATCAGTTTTCCTATGCGCGCGCATCTAACAATGGCGATCGGCCATAGACTAAAAATAATGAGTTATCTTATTTTTGGCTTTTCGCGGATAGCGTTTTAGCCACGTACAAGGTATTTCAAGTTTTCTTTATTACAGACGAAAACAAAAGTTATATTTAAGTGAAAGTTTTATTTATTAAACACGTACAAGTTGAAATTATTTATTTAAATACGAAGTTCATGAAATGTGTTGTATTTGTACTATTGAGCACGATAGTTTTTGTATCGAAACTTTTTTAAGAACAAAGCAACTCAACCAATAAAAAAATAAAAAAAACTCTTTATCTCACTTGTGAAATGAAAAAGTCTCAGTTTGATAACAGGTGTCATTATGTGCCTAATTGCGGTGAAATTAGAGTCATTTTATGAGCAAGTGTGTTGAAAAGAAAATATTAAACCACGCAGGTCTATCAGACCACACGAGACTAACTGTGAGATCAATCACTAAACAGTCGCATATCGCTACACAAATCGGTGCGTATCAGGGCAAATATCATCTATCGGATACAAATCTCTCGATTCATTGGTCATGTTAGACTGAGATTATATTTGCTAGACCTAGAAGGATATCGCAAAAAATTTCTTGTTGATTATTATTTGATTTCGTAGTATTTCGGTTATATTGCCTTTGGGTTTATTCTATATTCATATCAATATTATTGGGAAATCTTGATGTATTTTGGATGAGAGATAGATAAGAACTTTTTGCCACTGATATTATCTTCAGTTATTCCCAGAAAAGTTTACGCTTCGGGTAATCTCAATATGTGCCGTTATCTCCGTGCTAATTCTAAAATATGAAAATTACCGAACCGCACACCATTTCTGGGTCAGCAGTACATAATAAAATGTATTAATAATAGCCTGATATGGCATAATCCACATTGTTACTAACACCCTAGTATATAAGTACTAACGTAGGTCATAAGATATAGTGTCACTAACATCCTATTATGTAAGTACTAATATAGGTTATAGGACTTATTGTTACTAATACCCTTTATGTATTTTTGATATTTTTGTTGTTGTCAGTGTGGTCCTTTAGCTGCCTAAGAAATAAATCAATTATTATTATTATTATTTACCTCTGTTGAATGTTATATTCACAGAATAATTTAAAAATTTTTTTTTTTTTGTAAAATAACTATTGGGGCTTTTTCTGAAGTTTGCCAGTTTTTGTTTTGTTTCTTTCTATTTCAACGAATATTTAACACAACATGAATATTTTGCAAAAGAATGGTTTATTTTTCAGATTTTGGCCCTAGCCCAGAAAATAGACACACTTGAATGACAGTCGGCAGTGTACCATATTTTATTAATGATCGGACGATCATTGGAGCAGTCGTGGCCAAGGTTACGGTCCCGATTTACGAGTCGTAGGACGTGGGTTCGAACCCGAGCAGGCGTTTTACTTTGTGTTATTTATTTCATCATTACTGCTCTCAAAACGGTGAAGGAAAACATCGTGAGGAAACCGGCATATCGTAAAAAATTCAAACATATGTAACATCTACCAATCCGCACTGGGCCCGCGTGGTGGATTGTAGCCCACACCCTCTATGAGAGGAGGCCTGTGTCCCAGCAGAGGGAACATTAAAATGCTGATGATGCGATGTGATGTGGATGATCGATGGGGTCGAAGACTTTGTCTAGATTAGCATGGGGGTAGGCCCAACGCTGACCTAGTCAAAGTCGAGAATTCCACTCGATGTTGTGGTGATGTTTGGGGGAGACGTCCAGTGCTGTACAGATCCAGCAGTTGACTTTTTCGTCAAATAATTAAAAAAGATGTTTTTTTTTGGTACAGGCTCCATCAAACCATTTTTAAGAGTTTCAAGAACATTCTCAATTCTTTGCAAAGGATAACACCAATCTATGCAAATCCACTGTTGAGGCGAAATCTATTCAAATCTCCTGCAGAAAAAACATCGAGATAAGGTAACTTTGATGAAATTTATTTCCATTATAAATTGAAAACTTTTGAAGAGTTATCGAAGCCTGTTCTGAATATTGCAAATATTTTTGTTATCCAAGAAAATAATGAGATTGGTTCATAGAGATTTAAAATAACTTTGCATATTTTCTTTCTTCGATACTACTAATACTTGAAGTAAGTACATACTAACTAATATTGGAAGATTAATTCAGGATAGTCTCAGGTTTCTATGCGAACTTAGTTTTTAGGAAACTTATTTTTTATTACGTAATGTATCATCACGCCTATTTTTCTCAAAGGTTTCTGAGTACCGCCATATTTCAGCCGTTATGTTTAAGTCCCAAATATAAATAAACTTTACCCATAATATCTGATAGATAAATATTACGTTAACATTTCAAAAGTTACACTCCACACGCAGTGTCAACCTTCAGGACGACATCCAGGCCGTCCATCACTTGGCGACTTAGCGCCACCGCCGATACATCCGCCGTCCGAGCCGAGCGCCTCTATCGGGCCTGTCGGGCCAACTCACTGATCTCATTGGCCGCGACAGCCTGCCGCTGTGCCCGCTTTGCGGCATTCACTTCCGCCTTATTTGCCCCTAGCAAGGACGTGGTGGAGCCACCGCTTTGGTCCGCACTCATGTGCCCAGGGTCGTTCTGCACGCACTCTGCAGGGGCAGGCGTGTCGGGCCGAGGCACGAAGTGACCCCGCACGTCACATTCCGGCACCCGAGTGCTGGCAACGGCGCGACCCCGCCCTCTCCGCCCCGTTGAAACCTTCGGGGCCGTCAGGTTCTCCTCACTCGAGGAGAGACCCAGCGACCCCGAGTCTTTGCTGCGCGGACGCTTCCTCCAAACTTTGGAGTTGCACCCGCGCAAGTCCTGGTTGGACAAATTGTCCGCAGGATCTGAGCCTCCTCGGCTCTTGTTGCCGTCGGCGACGGCAAGAGGTACGTCCTCGTGGGGACTTGAGCCTCCTCGGCTCTTGTTGCCATCGGGGACGGCAAGCGGTGCGTCCACATCGCGCAGTTGCTCCAGATGAACCTGGAACTCCTTTTGTAGCTCGTGGCTCTCTTGGTGCAGGTCGACGGTGGGCTGCCGGCCTGCGAGACTATTGGACCGCACTGTGTCCTGGGGCAACCTGGCGATTGCTATGTCGAACAGCTGAGCAACACCCTGCTTCTGCGGTGCCAAAATAGACTCGAACTGGCAGAACCATGATTTGGGCAAATGCGTCCAAAAATCTGGTATCCTCGACTGCATTCTGCATAGTCATTGTAGTGGTAGTTTCACTGGTTTCGAGACTATTTACTGTTACTTGCACTCACGCGGTTTCTAACGCGCACTTGCCACGTCGCCACTGAATCACTTACGGCGCAAAAAAAAAAAAACTTAACTATTTTCTGTAAACGTTCGGGGTCACCAATTGTTGCGCGTGTTATGTTTAGGCTTCAGATAAATTATATGCATGTTTTGTTTATACTGAATATGAAAAATGTTTAATTTGGTTCAAAATACTTAGTTACAATTCGTACAGTAAAATATGACGTGACAAGGTGAAGCTATGTAAGCGACTGGCGAGCCCGACGCTGGCATTCCTTTCAAATATCAAAACATGCAATTCAGCAAATCGCATCGCTAGGGTCACTACACCCTTTTAAGCCACGTCTAGGAACAAAGGAATTCGAAGCGACGTTTGTTTTTACGTTTTGACTCTAAATAAACTTATTTACATATCAGTTTATTGCCAGGAAAATATATTAAAAATTCTCTTTTTATAGCTGCATGGTATTTGCCTTTGGGTTTATTAAAGAACTAGGATTTCGAACTAGGAGGTAAAGCTTTTATGCATTTGCTTTGCTTTCCAGACATTATTATCTTTTTTGCACAGATATTGCTCTGTTTTTTTTAAATAAATCTTTTTTCTCAAACATGCTTGGAAATTTGAGCATTATTTTGACAATCTTCTTCGAGATAAGAAAAAAAATCCTTTCATCGGTCTCTCTGAGCTGTTTCTGTGACAATGGTGATCAATGTGGACCTTATTTCAATGTGAATAAGGGTCACTTTATATTTTTTTATTATTATTATTATTGTTTTCAAGTATTTCAAATTGTCAGCTCTTAGGCTGGCTTAAGCTACATTTACGGGCCGAGACCAAGTAAATGCAGGGTGTGGTGTGTTATGTTGAGGATGAATTATGTGGACCTATTTCGGTCTCGTCAATTTGGCAAGAACTGCCTGACAATTCGACATGTGTTTAAGATGGCAGCTTTTTGAAGGGTGATATAAAGATTTTCGTTTAGATCAAGTAACTTCAGACTATGAAGACGGTGGTTCGGGATTACGCCTGTTGTAGAAAGGACTATGGGGACCACATAATCTTTTTCTTGCCGCCATATTCTAACTATTTCGTCCTTGAGTTCTGCGTATTTACAATTTTTTTCAGTGATTGTCTTCTGTATGTTGTGCGTATTGGGGACTGCGATGTCTATCAGGTAAGTTACTTTATTTACTTTATCTTGCAAGGTTATGTCCGGTCTATTATAATGAATGGTCTTGTCGGTGAGAATGGCGCGATCATAGTAGAGCTTATGTGTGGTATTTTCTAAAATGGTTTGTGGTGCATAGTTATAGTAAGGAGTATTAGTGCTTTGTATGAGAGTGTATTTGAGAGCCAATTTTTGATGGATTACGTTTGCTACCTGGTTATGCCTTTCGAGTGTAGTCAGTCAGTGTGAGTGTTGTGCAAGCGCCAGTAATATGTTGAATGTTTTCTGGCTGGATGTGGCATCTTCGACATTTATCATTTGTTACAGTAGGATCCTTTATTATGTATTTTCTGTATTTTTTTGTGTTAATAATCTGATCTTGAATAGCTACAATAAATCCCTCAGTTTCTGGGAATAAGTTACCTATTTTGAGACATTTATTGGACGCTAATTTATTTATGTGGGATTGTTCTAATTCATGAGGAT